>CM053784.1:609015368-610215368 GCA_028749045.1 Cupressus sempervirens | reverse complement strand
GATAATATGTGATTTAGAGCAGGATTTTGGGAGTGATGCTTCAGTGGGTGTTGTTATTGACTCTACTCCTTTGGCTATGACATCTCCTGACTTAGCTAGTGATTAGTCACAGTGGGTTGTATCACTTGTTCATGGTGAGTTGTTGACTGAGGTTGGTTTTTTAATCAACATTATATTGTAGGGTATGTACATCAGTTAGCATTTGATCCTTGTTTTGAGGAGTTGATGGCAAGAAAATTTGGTTTGGATTCCATTTCTTACTCTTTATCTTGTAATGTCTTTTCACCATTAGCAGTGCATGGGAGTTATGGTTATGAGATAGTGGTCGGTGATTTGCAGAGTTGTGTTGACTGTAGGAGTTGTACAATGTGTGGATTCTCCATACTTGGTATAGTTTCATTCAAGAGCATTCACCATTGTTGCAGAGTTGGATTGTACATTCTGTATAGGCCAGTGGGATGCGTTGATGGTATTTACTGTGTTGATAGTTTGATTTGTCCACTTTACTTGGGTTCTGATGTTCTAAGAGTTTGTGTCTCATGGGTTTTTGACTATGGTAGTGGTGATTTTGGAGTTTGGTTGAGCTATAATTGTCAGTTTGATTATGGATTCCTCTTGGTCATATTGCAGAAGATATTGCAGAAGCCTGTGTTAATTGGTAGTAGTATAGTTCATGACTACATTTGGGATCCAGGTGGATTCATTGGTTTATTGTTCAGCCATTGCTTGAGGACAAGAAATTTTTGGGAGGGGAGGACTTGTCATGTCCCCTTTTCAAATAATTAAAAAATAATAATCTTTGCTAAGGCAGGCAGGCCCAAGAAAGTGAAGTTTCAGAAAAAGGGGGGTAATCTTTGGAAACCGTTGGACTAATAAATGAAAATTATTATTAAAATATGTTTCATTAACCTCTCTTGGAAGTGAGTTATGGTTATGCCCTGTTTTAAGGGGTTTGGAGGCATTTTGGGTGGATTCCAGAACTTGATTTTTGCTCATTCTTTGTTATTCTTCAAAGGCTCCCAAATCTGTGGAGAAGGAGACCCAAGAACGGGAGTTTGTAGGTTTCCAGGGAGACCCAAGAATGGGAGTTTGAAGGTTTCCAGGAAGGCTAAGGATGAGAGTTTGAAGCCATTCCATGTGCATGCTCATACAGAGTTTGCCTTTGTGCTGAATAGTGCAGATTTGTGGGTTTTCGGGGTTGTTTTTTGGTATGAGTTTGGTGTTTTCAGTGAGTATTTCATATTGGTTTGGGTTTCTGTTGTATTTCAGACTTTAAGGTGTTAAAATAGATCTGAATATATGTATTGGGACGTGATTAAACTTCTGAGATAGATTATTAGTGTTTTTGTGGTGTTTCCAGGCATTTTTGTGTTAATTTCGGGAGCCCGATGAGCATAGTTTTTGTCCTACATTTGTGAACTGTTGTGTAAAGGCTATACGGATCTGGAAATTTCATTTTTTAGGCTGTTATGCTGCTGAAATTTCTGTAAAAATGTCCATTTTCAGATTTATTAATAATTTGTGAAGTTGTGAAGCTTTTGGCACTATTTTCAGCATACCCGATTTGGGGTTTCTTGAGAAATTTGGTGGATCTTTGTGATATTAGTTGTTTGATCTTGAAAATCTGATTAGAGGTTGGAAATATCATACAAAATTAGAAAAGGGACATTTCATGGTATATCTTGTATCTTGAAAATTTTCTACATGTATGCACATTTTACCTTGGAATTTTATTTCTCATGTAGGTTTAGTTGAAAACAAAGGGACATATTTCAAATAATTTGAAATAATTCAAAATGGGACTCATTGTGTTGAATATTAACCTAACGACAAGATATATCAGGGTAAGTGCAAGAAGTTGGGTTTCACTTTTGGGGAAAAAGTGGAAGTGTTTTTTCTATTTTTGAAATTTCTTGTCAATTGATGTCAAAATTTGAGGCATTTAGAGATTGAATATTAAAAAATTTCAAAAAAAAAAAAAATGTTCAAAATCTAGTTTTTGAATATGTAATTTATTTGTGTACTCATATGATAGATTTTATTTTTGGTATGGATCTATAAAAACCACTTTTTCAAAATGCCTATTTCAGGACCATACCACACTCATGTATAGACACCATAATTTGACACCAATAAATGAATTTTCATAAATCCTTTTAAAGGGAGTTACCTAATACAACTAAGATTGATGACAATATTTTTCCTTAATTTTACATTGAATAATTTATTATTATTAATTGGCTATAAAGGTAAATTTTAAAACCTCTCATGTATGAACACCATAATTTGCTCAAAATTTCACCTTTTAAAAAAAATATTTTTTTTTAACCTCAAAAGAATTGTATGTAGATTGATGGCATATAAATTAATTTAAGAAAAATTATAAAATAAAAAATTATTAAAGTTTTAGTGAACTTCACTATTTTACATTTAGGTACCACCTTTCATTAAAAAATAATGCAAAAATAGTAAATAAAATCATAGCACTATAAAATTTATATTTTTGAAATTAGGACAGTGAGAGCTTTAATGATTTTTTGTTTCATAAAAAAATTTGATTGGGAAGACCCTCTAAAAATTATGGCAAGGCATGAATTTGTCAATTCAATGCCTTAGCCAAATCTTGAGAGGTCAAGGCATAGGCTTGGTCTCACCAAGCCTATCCCGAACCAAAATCTAAGGTAGGAGAAAAAAAAATATTCCACCTAATGTTGTAAGAAACAAGCACTTGTTATTTGAAATTCAAAAAATGGGTACCCATTTTGAAAAAGTCAAATTGGCATATAAAATCCGCTCCCAAAAATCAAAATTTTAAATTTTTAAAAATGGATATTCATTTTTGAAAAGTAAAAAATGGGTACCCATTTTTTACTTTCCAAAAATAGGTACCTTTTTCTAAAAAATAATATTTTTTTGTTTATGTTTTCAGAAATGGGTACCCATTTTTTGAAAATAAAAAATGGGTACCTGATTTAAAAAAAATAGACCTGTGCCCATTTTTTAAATTTCAGATTGAATGCCCAAGCCTAAAATTGGTACCCATTTCTAAAAGAGCACAATCTCAATCCATGGACTTCCACAGAATTGAGAACCAACTCCTTGCTTCTACCCATCATCATTGTCACAGGGCTGGATTTTATGCTTATGCCCAGGTTAAGCCTCCTCCTTGAGAATCTCCAAACCACACGCGACACTAGTGATCCCTACTTCTGATCCACCATAAGATGCGACCATTTTCGTTCACCTAGACTACGCCTCCCTTTTCTCCATCAAATGCCCATGCACTTGACTGCCTAAACATACACTCCCGAGGAATAGAAGCGCATGCCGAACCATCCTTACTCCTGGTTCTCTTCCTTCGGTGCTCCACGCACGCATCCTCAAGCTACAAGCTCTACTCCTGTTCAACCTCAACGTTGAACCCCTACTCAGCCCTTGTGATATCTTTTCCATGATGTCCCCCATAAGACCGCCATGCTCCAACATCGGCTATATGTGATCTCACTCCCTGAGCCTCTTGACCACCTCCTGATCCTCTATGATCACCTTGCCACTCTTGGGAATGCACCAAGCTCCTAGAGCTCCCCTTGTTCAACTCACATGACTCCCCGAGCCCAATGCTGCACCATTGCAACCCTGCATCGAGAACCACCTAGACTCTCTTGCTGAACACTACATCCACACTGGCTGACTTAGACCCCATGAGTACTCCCTAGCTCATACGTATCCTTCTCAAGAACACTCATCACCACCTTGGCACCTCTCTGAACCTTATAGCTCAATACGCATATACTCAGTGTATACTCGACACCTCCACGACACCTCTCTGAACTTCCTGGCTCATACGCACACCTCCACAGCATACTCGTCACCATTATGGCACCTCTCTGAACTTTCTAGAGTCCTCTAGTCCAACTCCTCATGCTATCCCAACATGACCATGTCTCCACGACATTCCACCTCTTGTTGGTCTCCCTAGCTCCCCACCGAACCACTGAAGCCCAACCCTTGTTCCCCATGGAACAACTTGACTACCATAGCCAACCTTGGATCTTCCCACTGAGTCCCGATTGCCTTGACCCCAAGTCTATGTCTGCATACCTTGTTGGTGAACCTCAATTCCTCGTACACTCAGTGCACTCAAACCAACCCTTCTCATGCATTCGCGCAATCACCTAACTCACTCCGGATCCACTTTGCATTGCACAACCTACTTGAGCTTCACACCCTGTCTCCATGATCTGCCAACCCTGTTGGATGCTGGCTGTCAAGGCCAACTCAGTGTCCACCTCTGAACCACTTCAACACCATAGCTACTTGATCCCCCCAAAACTGTTGGATTCCGGCTACCAAGGCCAACTTGGCTACCACTCCATAGCTTCACCTTAGAACCATTTCACCCATTTGTGTCACCCGTTTCAACTATGCACCACAACCCTGTTCCTAGCTAATCCCAACAACTCAGCTCACCATAAGCCTCCAATGCTCCTTACTCGGACAAACCACTTTGTCTCCTATCGCAGGACTAGGTACTCCTTTTCCCCAGCTTTCAGACTCTGGACAACCTCCCCGGAAGGCCATCAACATTGGCTCAACCACCCCGCTTCACTGAGAATGGGACCCTTTGGATACTTGATACGGATCTGCCTCATGACTCGGCTCACCATGAACCTTACTTGGAATACTGTATCCCATCCACCATACTGGACCACCTTGTCCTTTGGGTTACTTCAGTTTGTTATTGCTCGTGTGGGAGTAGGCAGTGGAGTTTTGATCTTTGGGTTCAGTATCAAGGAGGATGTAAGGGGCTGGTGATTCATGATATGAGACCGAGAGGCCGGATGGGCCTGTGCTGCAAAGCTGGGTGCACACAGGTGTGGTGTAGGCAAGACATGGGTCGAGCCAAGGTGTAAATGGGACTATGTCGTGTACTGGGCAGACATGGTTTTGGTGTAGGATCTTGTCCTAGACATGATCCGAGGTGTATGCTTGGGGCTATGTTGCGAGTGGTTCCCCTCCAACATAGTTGTGGTGTAGGCACAGTGTTTGATCTGGGTCGAGGTGTGATCATGGGGTTGTGCTATGAGATGTTCCCTCTTGCATAGTTGTGGTGTAGGCGAGGCTTGGAGCCGAGCTGAGGTGTATCCACGGAGGGTAGTGCTAGTGTGCATGATGGGTGACTTGGAGAGTCGACCTCCCTCAAGAGAGATGAAGAAGAGCAGTCTCTCCCTCTAGTATCAAGATGAGATAGAGGTGACGCATAGTCATTAGGAGCGAAGTAGAGTAGCTCCGCCATTCCATCAACAGGTGAGGTTTGGTCTAATGACAGGGTGGTGTGTCAGCGGTTGGGTGTGGCACCGAGTGCACATCCAGGGTGCTTGGTTGTGTGGGTTTGCTTTGAGTTTGGACGTCAAAGGCCAAGGTGGTCCAGTATGGCGGATGGGATACAGTATTCCAAGTAAGGTTCATGGTGAGCCGAGTCATGAGGCAGATCCGTATCAAGTACCCAAAGGGTCCCATTCTTGATGAAGCATGGTGGCTGAGCCAATGTTGATGGCCTTCTGGGGAGGTTGTCCGAAGTCTGAAAGCTGGGGAAAAGGAGTACCTAGTCCTACGATAGGAGACAAAGTGGTTTGTCCGAGTAAGGAGCATTGGAGGCTTATGGTGAGCTGAGTTGTTGGGATTAGCTAGGAATAGGGTTGTGGTGCATAGTTGAAACGGGTGACACAGATGGGTGAAATGGTTCTAAGGTGAAGCTATGGAGTGGTAGCCGAGTTGGCCTTGGTAGCCGGCGTCCAACAGTGTTGGGGGGATCAAGTAGCTATGGTGTTGAAGTGGTTCAGAGGTGGACGCCGAGTTGGCCTTGACAGCCAGCATCCAACAGGGTTGGCAGATCATGGAGACAGGGTGTGAAGCTCAAGTAGGTTGTGCAATGCAAAGTGGATCCGGAGTGAGTTAGGTGATTGCGCGAATGCATGAGAAGGGTTGGTTTGAGTGCACTGAGTGTACGAGGAATTGAGGTTCACCAACAAGGTATGCAGACATAGACTTGGGGTCAAGGCAATCGGGACTCAGTGGGAAGATCCAAGGTTGGCTATGGTAGTCAAGTTGTTCCATGGGGAACAAGGGTTGGGCTTCAGTGGTTCGGTGGGGAGCTAGGGAGACCAACAAGAGGTGGAATGTCGTGGAGACATGGTCATGTTGGGATAGCATGAGGAGTTGGACTAGAGGACTCTAGAAAGTTCAGAGAGGTGACATAATGGTGACGAGTATGCCGTGGAGGTGTGCGTATGAGCCAGGAAGTTCAGAGAGGTGTCGTGGAGGTGTCGAGTATACACTTAGTATATGCGTATTGAGCTATAAGGTTCAGAGAGGTGCCAAGGTGGTGATGAGTGTTCTTGAGAAGGATGCGTATGAGCTAGGGAGTACTCATGGGGTCTAAGTCAGCCAGTGTGGATGTAGTGTTCAGCAAGAGAGTCTAGGTGGTTCTCGATGCAGGGTTGCAATGGTGCAGCGGTGGGTTCGAGGAGAAGAAATGAGTACTGAGAAGTCACCAAGTTTTGGAAGTGTATTGGTGGTTGGATGTGGTTGATTTCTGGGTTGATGTGTTGGGGACGAGTGGATGCAAGGCATGCCGAGGGTTGGCTAGCAATCAGGCAGAATGGCACAGTTGAAGACCGGTTACAAAGCCAATGTTGAAGGTGATGACTTAGGAAAGTGGATTTGGGAGCTGTCGAGTGTAGTTTGGCGTAGGATTGTGGCTTGAAGAGTTTTGGGTCATGATCTGAGAAAAGTTGTGCAAGTACTAGGCATAGCACAAAAGGGTTTTGGAAGTGGATTGGTAGGCAAGTGCTGGTGGTCGAGTTGATTTGTAGTGTGTGTGGACGAGTTGATTTGCTGGTGGTCTTATGGGGGACATTATGGCAAAGATATCACAAGGGTTGAGTAGGGGTTCAGCGTTGAGGTTGAACAAGAGTAGAGCTTGTAGCTCGAGGATGCGTGCATAGAGCACCGAAGGAAGAGAAGCAGGAGTAAGGATGGTTCAGCATGCGCTTCTATTTTTAAGTGGTGTCGGCGTCGAGGACGTCACCTATTTTTAAGTGGGGGAGGATGTAAGGGGCTGGTGATTCACGATATGAGACCGAGAGGCTGGATGGGCCTGTGCTACAAAGCTGGGTGCACACAGGTGTGGTGTAGGCAAGACATGGGTCGAGCTGAGGTGTAAATGGGACTATGTCGTGTGCTGGGCAGACATGGTTGTGGTGTAGGATCTTGTCCTAGACATGATTCGAGGTGTATGCTTGGGGTTGTGTTGTGTGTGGTTTGGAGATTCTCAAGGAGAAGGCTTAACTTGGGCATAAGCATAAAATCCAGCCCCGTGACAATCATATCCATCTAATAATTCTTACCACCCTTTCAATTAACTAGTGTTCTAGATTAATATATAATTTACATCATTTTCACAAATTTAATAATAAAATTTATATAGTTGATCTTGTGTAAACATATATATTTCCAAAGAGATTCATTTTATTTGATATTTTTGGTTCTTATAATCTATTAACAATATATTTGAAATATGAATACGAACCGTGCAATGAGTCCTTTTAAATAATTCATGTTTTTAACCATACAAGAAACATTTTTAGTGTAAGTTAAAATGGATTATTTCATATAGCATCTCTAAGGTATCTAATTAAAAATAAAGAGGTAGTTGAATCACCAAATTTCCTTTGATTTTGAGTTAGAATTGATTATTTCTAATATCATCTCTAAGGTATCTAATTGGGAGTAAAGAGGTAGTTTAATTGTCAACACTCCTTTGACTTTAGAGATACTTTTGGAAATAAATATATCCTTCTCAATAAGGCTCAACACTATGAAGGACTAGTTACCTAAAAGCCCTTTACATTTTGGTTAGACTAGGTAACAAGGATAAGATGATTAATAACTAAATACAATGTGGGTAGGTATCATAATTAAAATTTAGGTTCCTACACAGGAGTGGCTACCAAGAAGGACAAGCGATTCACTAGTACAATTGTACAATGATAAAAGTTACAAGTTATGTATTGTATGTACTAATGTGTCTTAGGATTAACCACAGATAGAAATAACAATTACATGCAAGTATAACTAATATGAGAAAATAATAAATCACACAAATGAGAACACAAGACACAAGTATTTAATGTGGTTCACCCAATCCCTAGGCTAGGTCCACCAACAACAAGTCCAATATTATTATTATCGAGTGATTACAATCCACAATCCCATAAAACTCAATACCCTTGCAAGAACCTACAATCTCATCATACATTATGAAATTCCTAACCCAAACCTATTTTATACAATATTTTTCCACTTACAAAATCAGGGCAAGAATAAGTCATCCAATAGAAAAATAGCAGCCGACACCTTTTACAATGTAGAGTCATTTTTGGCTTCAAGGGCATTGCCCCTCGATGCCACACTTTACTAAAATAGGAAACACAAGACCCCGCAAGGGGTAGTACCCCCAAGCCCCCATAGTAATAATATAGGGGGAAACCACACCGAATAAACCTCTAAGTTTGATTAGGCTCCACATCACAACAATTTGTGTTGAGTATAACTAGATTAATTATATGTTAGAAAATTCAACCTACTGACCAATAGGTTGAATTTCTTAGTTCTAAAAATTAAACACATTCCAAAATAATTTCTCCTATAATTTGGGCACATGATGATAGAACTCTAGTCCTTAATTTTATTTTAAAATCTTGTATCTTAGTTAATTCAAATTGAAAAATGACATCTATTAACCTTGTGATTAAATTTATTAATGTCAACCAACAAATTCTATAAACTTGTTCACTTTCTATTTTACTCTAATAATTTGTGTAAGTAAAAGAATAAAAATTACCAAGAAATAGATGCTCAATTGACATAAAAAATAAGAGAGACAAGATGATATGATTAACCAACTGATTCAATGTTTGATTAAAACTAACTTTACCTCAAGTGAAATTTATCATATATAATGTACTAAAATAAGGTACACAATTATATGTATCTACATTACAAGTAACATAAAAATGTATTAAGTAATCTTAAGTAAAGTGTAAAATTATAATTAAATAATTACACTACCCCCACCCCCCTTACATTTAACTTAGAAAAATGCACTTAGGCTTAGGATATTAGATGACAATACATGATAGGTCCTAGCTAAAAGGCCATGTACAATATGCAAGTATAAGAGATATGTAATGTGATCTCTCATAAAGTAATGAAAGATGAAAAAACCTCATGGAAAAAACCAAACATACCCTAAAAAGAGAGATTAAAAGAAAGATGCTAGAGGGATGAAGTAATCAAGACTCCTACATTATGAGATACATCATGTACACATACAATAAATAGACCCCATATAGGAGAGAAGAAAAGAGAGACCAAGTATCCACCCCTCCCCCCCGCCCCACCCTTAATGTAGAATATAAACCAATAGTAAGTACTTTGGGCTTGATATAGAAACTACTTCATGTGTATTGAACAATGTTCCTCTCCTTAGGAAGAAACAAAACCAAAGGTGCATGTATGGAGCCTCCTTGAGCTATAGGAAGAAACATCAAAATATATGGAATCTTTGAATAAACCCACTCAAATATCTTCATACCAACACTAAATGGTGTATCCTCTAAATCAGGTGTACTAGGCCACGTTACTAAACAGGACATGTCATGATTGAATGAAGATCAATGTAGAACATTTAACAAAGATGAAAGTGTCTCCTTTGAATATAAAGTAACCTCCTCAAAATGTTGCAAAATAAGTATCTAAAATCATTTAAATTTAAAAAGAATGATCAAGCAGAGAATGAAAATAAGGGTCAATGTGTTCCATCACAATAGGAGAATTTTTGTATTCATTAAAGAGAAGATGAATTTCATCAATAATCTCTACCAAATCTGCAATGTAAGACTCCTAAAAAAAGCTACCATAATTTTCAAGTAGTCATCGCATGGAATCAAGAACCCATGGTTGTATAAATCCATCTAGGACTAGGAGAAATGATATAAGTGGTCTCAATAAGAGGAGGATGGACATGGATGGATCAAGAACTTAATCTCTTGTGAGAATACACAAATTCAAGTAGACAATGTTCTCCTCAAAATCTAAATCAACACTAAAATGTGAACATAATATGTTGGAGAATCACTACCATTATAAGGAATAAAATATCCAAAGGAGTTTAACTGAAATATATGATCAACCAATTAGTAGTAAGTGTCTCTCTACTCTCCAATTTTCTTACAGTAACTGAATCTAGAGTGCCCTCCATAGTCCTTGTTTCTCAATTAGTGAGATTATGCATGGAAAGGAGATCATGGGTTAGATGAGGTACACACAACACATTTTTGAAGGTGGTTCCTTTACCAATCAAATTGATCTAGGTATGATTTCCCATCAAAATTGGTTGCATATGACATGTCTAAAATGAAGAAAATATAGACTACAAAGATGTCATAGGGTGATTCCAAAAAAGTACATCCCACTTTTTTGGATGAATAATTTTGTATCACAGGTTTTTTTTTTAATTAAATAATATTGTCAATAGAATTAACCACTCTTGTTATAGGATGAAACCATCACTAGAGTGCTTAAACGTAGTGGTAATATTATTTTTTATCTTATGAAATAGGACGACCAGACACATAGTCGGGATTCTAAAAAAATTTAATACCCCCTATGCTACCTCAGGTCTCTTACCATGTACATAAATATCTTTAAAGACTTCAATTCTATCTTGCTACATCTTAGTTTCTTGAATCCACATAATACCAAGTATATAATCTCTAGCTTCATTATTGAAGATGTCTTGTTTATGGGCACTATTAAGTCTCCCAATATTTCATGATAAAAATATCATTAGTTATCTGGAGACCCTAGAAACTAAATGTCTATGATTCTACTTCAAACTTAACAAAAAATTATTTATTCTCATCCCTTCTCCCTATGCCATCTATATGGTTTTCTTTCTCCACTCATAGAGACCCTACAATCCCCTCTTTATCTATTTCTTGTTGAGATCCTAAAGGAGTTCACTTTCTTTCTTTTTTTTAAACTTCTAAGTGTGATGCAAGAGAAACTTGGGTTGCTTTGTTATCTTGGTTGTGTTTGTTGTTTTACCGAGTTATAGTGTTAGATGAGTTGCAACTTCTACTAAGTTTGAGTTTAGTATTGGTCGAGTTGTATTTTTGACTGAGTTTAAGCCCACCGTTAGCCAAGTTTTGGTGTGTGTTGAGTGCTATATTGGCCGAGCCTATTCAGTGGTCATTTGTTTAATGCTCGATCATGTCTTAGTATTTCTTTATCCAATTTTCCATGTTTATTGGTTCTTTTTTGAGATGACTTGTTTATTTATTTTAAATTGTAATATTTGTGCATTTAATGTAAGGATTATGCATTGGAACGTGTGTAGAGTGTTATGTGGTCAACCTTCTCTAATGTGAGGATCTAGAATCTTCTATAAGACATTTTGAAAAATATAAATAAAGCTGTCTAGGCTTAGGTTAGGCAGTATTGAAGGAGTATTCAGGGGGTAGTTTAGAGGGAGTAGTCTGTAGAGTCAAATTCACAATGAGATCAAGGATCTTAATTTGTAACTTGTAAGTTATTTTCTTGGTTACAAACTTGAATGCCTCATAGTCGGGCATGATAGTAGATCATTTGATGAATTTTAAAAAATATATTATCAATTCTCTCTCTTCTCTATGTTGTTCTCTATGTTTTTCTTTTGTTGTGTTTACTCAACAAGGTGGTTTGATGGTTAGGCATGCCTCTAGCCCTAATTACCTCACCTACCTTGTGTCAGGTGGTATTAGAGTGAAGTTCATCCTTGTGGAGATTGGACCATGTAGAACCCTAGTTGATTGTGGTTGTAGGATGGAAGATATAAGTCCAACCTATAATTTGCAGTGGGTTACAATCTTGCAAGATCCTATTCAAAATGGTTTGTGGTAAAAGAAATGCTAATAATATTATTATAGACATGTTGAGATAAATTACAACCATATTAGATGTTGTGGAGATATCTCAAATGAGAGGAACTTACATCTTGATGATGTTAGTGGTGAAGAAGGAGCGCCTAGAGCACCAAACCCTAATCCTAAACTAAGGTGGAATCTAATGAGGAAAGATTAATGTGAGTCCTTTCTAGGGTACATTCAAAGCCTGTTGTTGAGGTGACAAGTTATGATGTAATGTTGGACACCAATGCTTTCCTAGATTGGATCACTAAGATTAAAATTTTCATTGAATTTGAAGGCATTTCTGATAATAGGAAGGTGAAGGTAGTTGTTACTAAATTGAAAGTTCATGCCTCACTTTGGTGGAGGCATTTACAAATTGATAGAAGAAGGAAGGAAAAGAAAATATATGAACTTGGCTAAAGATGGTTAATAAACTAAAGAAGTTTCTCCCTGCTCACTAACAAGTGAATTTGTTAATGAAGATGGAGAATCTAAGATAAAAGGACATGAGTGTAAAGGAGTACACATAGGAATTCTATAAATTGGAGATTGTATCTTGACATGTTGATGATGAAGTTGAGAAAGTTGCAAGGTATCTGAATGGTTTGATATCTTCAATTCAAGATGAGATTAGTTTTGTGAAATTGGATAGATTGGAAGAAAAATATCAATATGCCTTGAAAGATGAGGAAATCTTGATAGAGAAGTGTGAAAAAATATAGTGAGGTAGAGGCAGTGGATTTCATAGAGGTAGAGGTAGATCTTAAGGAGAAGGTGGTAAATCTAACAATTCTATGCAAAAGGGAAAAATTAAGTAGAAGAATAAAGACAAATGCAAGATCAAGTAGAAAGTTGGTAGTTCTTACTGAGGAAGTTATAGAAGAGGAGGATTTAGTGGCACCTATTTTAAATATGGAAAAGGACATAGAGCCTCCAAATGTAAAAATTATGGAAGGAAGAATGAAGGTCAAAGACATTCTATATTTTAGGTTTAAGTTAATGACAAATTTGTTTGATTAGTTTTCAAACGTGATTTTATAACCAATTTCTAAAGTTTTACTAGTATTCAAATTTGCAGATTGATTGTTGGCCTTGTTCGAGATAATGTAACTTTAAATTTTTGATAGATGAGCCTAAATGAGTCATACCATTATGTTACATACTGAAAATACTTCAAGTGTGTTAGTTTGAAACTTTACATTGATCCATTTTCATGTTTTTCAAAGTCCATTCCATATGCAAGAATCATTATTTTAATGAGTACCAAGTTCTACAAGTTTTGAAAGCTAACTTTGACAACTTGCCAAAAGTGCCTAGTTATTCATCATAAGCTATAAGTGTAGTTTATACTATCCATATAAAAGTATACCAATGTCCCATATTATGAATTTCCAAGTGATAGTTTGACTTTTTGAAGCCCAAATTGAAAGCAATTTTCTATTTTTGACATGTTTTTAGGATTAGAATGAAATGAGCAACTTTGATGATAAAATATTTTAACCAAAAGATTGTCATGTGCTGAAAATTTTCAAAATAAATCTATGTCGAATAAAGAACATGTGTGCTAAATGGAAAGATTTGATTAGGTGGTTTTCTTAGTTTTTAAAGTTTCTTTTGATGCCTCTCGGCACAAAATGGACAATTTTGAGGGGAGGTGAAAAATGAGTTTTCAATGATCAACTAGTGATCACATTCAAATTTAATCCATACAAGGAGATCAATTAGAATAGTATTAGGAAGTTAGGTGTTCTAGTTCAAAAATATTTTATCCAAACTCACTTTGGGGCCCAACTAACTTCATTAGACTAGTAGAATAGTATACGGTTTAAAGATGTTTAAGATAAGTTATAACTATTCTGATCATTATAATATGTTTGAAAGTGTATGTATCAGTATTGATCAAATGGATGTGTTTTTATACATTACTTTTTGAAATTTGAGGGAACAATGCTCATAAGGTAGAAATGAAAAATACTTTGATTTGTAACGGGTACCATGTTTACTATGGAGTTGCTAACTCAGAACACACCTATACTTGTCTTAGATTGCAAGCACACATAAAAGGAGATGCACGTTGAACATGTATTTGGTGCCCAAAGAGGTCAAAAGAATTAGTCAAAGAAGAGTTTAAAATTGGTGTCAAAGATTGCAGTGTAGCACCATTTCAATGGGACGTTGATTTGGAGACTCTCCAAATAAGTTTGAAAGTAGCAACATATTTTGTCGATGTGGAAATTCCCAAGGTGCGTAATCATTCTTTGCAAGGTTGAAGAAGTAACAGGAAGGTGAAATTTATGTCCAATGCAATTTCTCTTAAGATAGTATTTATTATGAGCTTCTTTATTAGTGGAATGGAATGTTTTCTCATTGGAGGCAATATGCATCATTGTTGTTGTGATTGTAACTAAAGTAGGGTGCTCTTATTTTGTACCTTCCTCCTGATTTGGACACAAAAACACAAGAAAACAAATGGATCATTCCAACTATGCTTCACAGCTTGCCCAATCCATTGATGTTTCCTTAGCCTATTAACACTAAATCTACTATGTTGATTAACGTAGAGCCACAAATCAGTAATTTCAAAATATTTCACATTGCCATTGTGAAATGGATTGTTTCAGTTGTTTACAAACAACCAAATAGGCCTACAATTTAAGTGGATGGCTTAAACATCACACACTAAGTTCAACACTAAAAGTGTTAAATAGTCAAAATTGAGTTATTTTTTCCAAGCATAATTTTCTCCATAGTGTGTGATGTTTAAGGATGGCCCAATTTAAGTGGGTATGTGGGATTGTGCACAATAACATTAAAGGAGGAACCTTAGCGTAGGTTATAAATGGATTCTTTCAACTTTCTACACATATGCTAGAGGAGCTTCATCAAAGACAAATTAGAGTAAGAGGCATAAATGAAAATGGAAGATAGTAAAAAACATTGCCTGTTTCAGTAGAGTGCTCATGGCCTAGTTAGAGGATTTGAATGCACTAAGGAGTTTCAGGACACACTTGTTGTGGTCCACATTAGCGATTGCCCTCTCCTACAAAGAAAGATCAGGGACTTCAATGAACGTCAAACAGTGGTATAGATGTTGCAATTTGGTGATGAGATGGCTTAGCAAAAGGTCGTCATTGATATTAGAGAACTTACAAAGGATGATGCTACAACCTAAGTTTCTCTTTCCATATCCTCGTGCATCACATCCCATTTTTTGACTTTTCTTATCTTTACCATTGTGGCAACCCTGTTGATTTCAACTAGGTCAAACCTTGATTTTGAACATGAAATAATTAATGGTTAAGATTAACTAATGCATTAAGATGTGTTAATTAGTGCGATTAGAAGAATAATTAATGTATAGGAAAGTTCGTTACATCTTTTTATTGTTCATAATGATTAAGGGTGTGGTTGAGGTAGAGAGGGTTAGCCTCTTGGAAGGGGATGGACGGATACCCGAGTAGCCCACACACACATCACTTAGGGTCAAAATAATATGTTACCTAAGTTACATTTATTTTTAAAAGTTTTCTCCATCTCTTTGAATATAATGTTTATGCATATGAAGAGCTCAAATTTTCCTATATATATAATTTTATATTCCTTCAAGTGTCTATTATTGATTCATGAAATTAGACATGTGGTTTAAAGGTACACATAAATTTGTTAAAATAAAAATAAACATTGCCATTTTAAGATAAAAAAATTATTTCCCCTTGTATTGTAAGAAAAAAAAAAAAAAATGTAAGGTGGTTTTATAGTCCACGACACTATGCCATAGTTTTTGGGTTTACATATGGTGACAGTGATATGGAACTACCTTGTAATCTTTTTCGAGAGGCGCTTGGCGCTACAAACGAGGTGTACATACCCTACCCCCCAATGGGATTTGAACTTGTGACCTCTCTTTCAAGAGTACAAGTTCTCCACACTAGGCCAACTGACTTGAAAAAAAGGGCCGAATTGGGCAAAAAGAAATAAAACCCCCAATTTGGGTCAGTTACGGGGGAGGGCATAAAAATACGACTGGTCCAGGTTCTCTCCTTTTATCATTTTTGAATAATGAAAATCTATTTTTCTTTTGAAGTATGGGAAGCTGGAAATAGGTAGTTGCCGTCGCTATGTAACAGTTTTGTAAAACATTTAAATGCTAAATTCTGATTGCTGCTGCTAGAACCACAACAGACCTGGTAATATATGTTTAACATTCGAAACCCCCAACATTAGTAAGGAATAAACTACATATATGAACTATTGTTTGTAACCATTCGAAAACCCAAATAGGTAACTGGAGAAATGATTTAGAGAATCGATTCAACACTCAAAAAAACTGGCGGTGTAAACTTTGTGTCGTTAAACCAACAACCTGGGCATCATAATTCTTGCTGTTAAACCAACAACAATAGATGGAATGTGAAATCATAGACGTCATTGGACAATAAGGTTTTGTTTTTGTGTTCTAAATAGACGATGAAGCTTTACATAGGGGATCATCAGTGAATAAATTCTTGTTCTGTGATTAATCGAACCTACAGTAAGCTTAAATTGATGCCTAGTACCTTAACTAAGACACTTAATTTGACATCACATCCTGCCAAGTGGTATGTGTCTGTGTATCATAGAAGGGACCTGAATTGATCATAACTCGATGCTCATGTCTGTTGAATGTTGATTCTTTCTGAAACTATTATAAGTCTTGAAACATCAAAAGACCTTGTATACAGTAACTTGTTCTACATAGAAAACTAACGCTTGTAGGAACTCTTCTCACATGTGTTGCTAGTTACTTTTCGTTCTGAAACTGAGAACTATATTTGTCATACATTAAATGGTGAATGGCTGAGTGTCTTGTTCTTTTCTTTCCTGACTGTTACTACCTTACAAATACAATGTTGATCAAGTTTATATGCTGTTGAGTGTTGCCATCATCTTTAGGGGCAGGTTAAATTGATTATGGTATAAAATCCAGGTAGATGGGTGTGCACAACATTTGATTATCCCATTGCTTAATAACAATTACTTATGCTGGTTATAGTTCAAATAAATGATAATTACTATTGAAAATGAAAACGTAGAGAAGATGTTTTTGTTAACCTATTGCTTAGAAAATAATAGACAGAATGCCTTCATTGCTGAATATAAGATCACAGATAGATTTTTGTCTACTGTCGTATATGAACAAGGGACTTTTGAGATAGTTTCTATGGATTTTGAAGGACCTAACTGTTGAGGTTAAGTTCCTCATGGATGGGTGCAATATGGTTTAAGGGATGGTTGGGATGGATGCATTGCGTTTTTGCTTCTCTTGGCCTATCAAACATTGTTAGTCAAGATTCATTATGTTTTGTCTCTCCTTCCAGCATTATTGAGCCAAGCCATTTATTTATTGCATTTAAGTATGCTATTCTCTGATATGTAGCATATGTGTGTGACTATGCTCAATTTATCTTGTATATGTGTAGATATGCTTATTTAAAAGAAATGTACATGTGGGTAAATATGTTATAGTTTTTCTTTCACTGCATACGGGTAGGTGTGTAGTATTCTTTTCTTTTCCCTACCACATTTTGTGATTAGGCTGATAGAAACATGGTTTCATGTAGTATGTTTCACAGCTGCACTGGATCTATCTGATCCATCTTGTTCTAGGAAGCTAGGCTTCTCGTGCTAGGGTTAGGGTATTCTTCATTATTAAGAAGAATTCTAAGGGGGTAAACGCTCTATGATTGGTGAGGTAAAAGTGCCTAGGCCACACTCCTGTCTTAGAAAGCAAATGGACGACGTTTGATGGCTTTGGAGACTGGTTACATTTTCAGGACACCTATCATATGGTCTTGTATCTTCATCTTGATAATGATGTATGATATCATTCAATTGATATATTCCTAATTATCAGATATTGTAAGCTTAAAAGTTAGTAATGTATCACTTTTCAAGTTTATGAGGAACATATGATGTATTTTCATTGTATTTTAGCACCTTAATGTAATGTTGAATTTTTTGATAAACTAATTATGGTATTTATTTAGTATTGGATATTGTATCAGTTCTGACTTTTCATGAACAATGGTTGTGATTGGTTTCTTTTCCATATTTTTCATTCTCATGTGATGTTGCATGTTTGTTTAAGACTTGGTCCTTATAGAATGCTAAATTCATCTGAGTCAAATGTACAAACCTCTATCATTCATTGGCATTAACCTATAGCTATAACTATGTATAAGTCTACAAATCACAAAGTTCCATGTTATAGTACACTACACGGTTTTGAAGGAGGGAATTGACTGAACCATCCAAATTCCCATGAGCTCACATGTATTGAGATTCACTTTCATTGTTGCTTCAAGCCATGTATTGGATGGCATCATTTGCAGATAAGATTGCATGTGATGCCAATATATATTGCATATAAATAGGTTAAGTCTTGGGTGTGCAGTTTTGAAGAAAATGCCCAAAAACATTATCCCACATGCAATGTGGTATATTATTTTAATACTTTGGATATCAAAGCACCCTATTATACTTTTTCTAAAACTATCTTATTTTATGAGATCTGTAAGGGGTTGGGTCTCAGGCCAGTTTAGCAGTCCATTGAAGCATAGTTTTGATGATGGTGACTCATCAGCTAGAGACATGGACCAATCTCATTCTCATTTTATTGCATGATTGGTTGTCACCCACCCAAAAATGCTACTACATGCACGTGGACAAGTCTGGTAGTTGATGACAAAGCAAAGGTGCCACATAGATGAATTGCATATTTTTATAAGAGCTCTAAAAATAAGTCTAGTAGTTGATGACAAAGAAGAGGTGCCACATAAACGAATTGTACCACGTAGACAATTCTAGTAGTTGATGACAAAGAAGAAGTGCCACATAGATGAATTGCATATTTTTGTAAGAGCTATGAAAACAAGTTTGGTAGTTGATGACAAAGAAGAGAAGACACATAGATGAATTGCATATTTTAGTAAGAGCTCTGAAAACATAATATGATGACACATGGCATGGATAATTTTGAGTACCATGGCACATGACCTAGATGGTGACATGGTAGACTAATGGCTAATGAGAATATGATGTGTGGCAAACAAATAAAGGTGCAAGTTTGAGTAGCTAGAGACATGGACCAATCTCATGTTATTGCGAGATTGGTTGTTAGACACCTAAAAATGTGACTAGGGGTCAGAGGGAGGAAGGGTCCAATAGTTGATGACAAAGTAGAGGTGCCACATAGATGAATGGCATGTTTTCATAAGACTTTTTTCTAGAGCTCTAATAACACAACATGACAACACGTGGCATGGTGGGCCCAGTAGGAGTTGATGTTGGAGTAGGTGACGTGACACATAAGAAAAGATTAGGTGGAAATTATGGAAAATCTATGAGCGACACATGGAATAGTGTCCTAATGGTGGTGATGTCAATGACATGATAAGTGTCATGATCTCATGCTTTTGGGAGACTACCAACAATCACTTGAAAACATGAGATTGTGTAATGTGGCATGTAGGGTCCAACAAGCATGCATGCAAAGGAAGATGAGGTGGCGATGACATGTCTGGATTGAGAAAATTAGAGGTTGATGGTGGTGGCAACATGGTACATCACCCAGTTGGAGGATGATAGACATGTGGTTGGATTAAACAAACGAATCATGTAATGACATGTGACACCTATGAAATTTTCCAGGTTTGACTAAGCCAAAATTTGGAGGGATTTCAAAGTTCAAAGTTTCACTTGGAATAAACATAAAATGAAAATTTAATGTGGAGTTTTATAAAGATGACTCAATGGACATTGATGATGATGATGATGGGTTTATGAAGTAAAAATATCAAAAGGGGCCAAGTAAGAAGAGGAAACTTGCATGGAGCACATGAAACCCCAATGTCATAGAAGCAAGTTAAGGTGGTCATTTCCTAGGAGGAAGGGGATGACATGGATACAAATGGTCAGGAGGAGGGCTTTGCTAAGGTGGTCAAGAGGAAGAATCAGAAGAACACTAAGAAATGTGGTATGAAAGGAGGACTCAGCAAGGATTCCCCTCTGGACTACATTAAGGACCAGTATGGGGATGTTTCCTCCCTTAAGGACAATGAATTTACCCCAATGCCTACTCAAATAGAGATTCCCTTGTCTAAAGATGAGGTTCTTCCTCAAGGGAAAATAAGGAAAATTACCTAGAAAAACATGAACTTGGACACTGTGAAAATGGGGATTACGAGGGAGATGATCAATCTAAAGGTTGGGGAGACTGACTTGGGTCAGGTGGACCTCTAGACTCTCATTGACCCTTCTCTAGTCATTCTTGATGACAATAGTAAGGAGAAATATATTAACCTTCTCAATAATGTTAGGAATAGCCTCCTTAACAACTTTAGATCAATCAAATGGCTTTTCCATCAAATTCTAGATTTGAAGGATAGGGTGGCAAGTGTTGAGGAGAGAGCTAGAGGTAAAATGTCTCAGGATGTTACTAATTTGGACAATCCCCCCACTAGTTTCTTGATTGATTGGCTAATTTCTATAGGCTGGAGGCCCAAGTGCTAGAGTTGGAGAAAAAAGTTAGTGGTATTGAAGGAAGCCTCAAGAACATAGTAGAATAGAGCTATAAAATCCTCAAAGCCTGCAATGAGCATGTAAAGATTCTCATTACTAAGTTGGAAGGCATCTCGAGGGATAAATTCATTGTCATGGATGCTAGGGATCATGGACCTCTATGTGAGAATGAGGAAGGAAAGGGAAGAAGGACTAGGGCCAGCATAAAGAAAATGTTTATTGGGGCCTCCTTAACAATTAAACAGATTAAAGATGATGCCAAGAAGATGGATGAGCTGGAGGAGTAGGCAGCCAAAATGATAAAGAAAATGGGTTAATTCATGTTTTCTATCATTGCCCTTGGTCAACATGTTGTCTTTTGGTAGCTAGTTTTCTTATGTTAGCCTTGTCTTTTGTGTGCTATTGTTTAAAGGTTCTTAATGTCATTTCTTTATCTCCTTTTGTATAAGATTTCAGGCCCCCTTAAAAACATGTTTCTTAATCAAAAATAAATAAATGAAAATTCTCATGAGGTGAGTGCTCACTTGAGAATATTAGAGGAATTTAAAAATCAATGGGGCCCATCTATTTTAACGGATGGATTCCTACTATATTTTTTTTTGTACTTTATAGAAAATTGAAATTTCATATGGAAGGGCTTGTACATTTAATTTTTTTGTCTCCCTATGTTTTAGAGGAGAGTTACTACCTTA
Organism: Cupressus sempervirens; assembly: GCA_028749045.1. Classification (NCBI taxonomy): domain Eukaryota; kingdom Viridiplantae; phylum Streptophyta; class Pinopsida; order Cupressales; family Cupressaceae; genus Cupressus; species Cupressus sempervirens. Next base: position 610,194,103 of record CM053784.1, on the reverse strand, counting down.
AGTCATGAGAAACCATATGAGTATTATATACCATTGGAAAGGGGAGAAGATGAACTTTCCATTTTTGTAGTCCAAATAAGTATAGGTATTAGTGGTAAAAATTTATTCAAGGGTTTGTCCAGCAAGAGAAATTTTCTCAACCACATTTTCTTGGTTGTTTGTGGCTCTCTCATGTTAGAGGCATCATTTGGCAAATTCGTCATTTGGATATGGGCCAAAATTGGTGAAGGTTATCCCAAAATCATTATTTTTCTATTGTATCAGTTTGGAAGGACTTTTGGTGGAGATTTTAGAGTCAAATCTAATCTCCTTCTAGTAGGGCTTTCTCATCATCGTTTGTTAAAGATATTCGGAAGTTTGTTGCAACAATGATAAGATTTGATCTAGGTTTTCAATTTAGGAGAGAGGAGAGAGGCTTTGGCTTCAAGGAAGATGAAGAATGAAGGTGAAAAGTAGTAGCTATAGATCAAATCTGACCCTCTTGTTTCTTATACTGATTCTTCTTCTTTCTCATTCTATAAAGTTCATTCCCATCTATTTTGAGAAAGTTCTCAACCTATTTTTCCACCATTCTTCAATATTCTTCTTATTTAAGAAGCCATTATATACTTTCTATAGAGAATAATAATGAATCTGGTTGAGTCTATTGTAGTTTGACTGAGTTTTTGATTCATATTGCAAGTGTGAATTAGAGATAGCATGATTTTTAATGAGAAAAGGGTTTCATCTTTGTAAACAAGTAAAGTTTGAATGAAATGAAACAAAGTTTTATGTTTCTCCATTGTTTAATTGTGAGATACATGATCCATCTTTCATGCTTCAATCCAATGGATTTATTAATTTGTTTAGTAGGGGTTATGGTTTCATTGATTCTACAAGTGAATTTGATAAGAAGGCTAATTTGAAATCATAATTATGAGAAGTTGTAAGGAAACATTTCATAGATCTAAATCTATTTCATAAGTTTGTGTTACCTTTTTGCATGTCTTGTTATTCAAATGCCCAATATATGAGGCATTGATCTAAGCTACATGAGCTTGACTTTTTCTTGTTGTTTGATTCAGGGATGTTTCTAAAACTCATTAATCAAAGTGACCATTTCCCTTTTTGTTTGTAGATCTAAAAGGAAGACTCCCAACTTCGCTTGTGAGTTCCTAGTTTGTGTGATTACCTACTACACATCTAGTTTTTTGCATAAGCCTAGAAGAATCGGGATATTATTTTCTTTATTTAGGTTCATATCTATGTTCTTGCATTGGTGACATTGATAAATCTAAGGTCTAACTACCTAGGTTTTGTTGAACCTAAAGTGTAGAAGGACAATTGCTTTATAGTTGTCCCAAGTTCTATTCAAATGCATCTATCATGGGAATATCTACCCTGGTAAAAATTTTATTTCAGCTTCCTAGTTATTTAAACACAGTTAAATCAGGAGCCAATACTGTCATCAATTTTCATGGTAACTTGCCTCAAGCAACCCATCTAATCATGATTAAATAAAATCCATTATTAGGAATCAAATTTTCTTATAAGGATTTCATAAATGAATGTTCATAATCATGCTTATTTCTATTATTTAGTTTTCTAAGGTTAGCTAATTAGATTCTAGCATTATAACTTTCTTTACTAGGCCTTAGGGAAGAATACTTAGTCTATAATCTAGATCTAGAGACCAGCTATAATTCAAAAAATATATGTTAAAAAAAATTGTATATAGGTGATCCTAAATGGATCGTAGGATAGAACATGTAATCTTTTTTTTTTCATGCTACCTTCTTCATTACAATTTTCTTAATTTTAAAAGGTAAATAGGACAACCTTGAAGTGTATTTATTTTTCTATGCTAAAAAATATACTAGTCATATACTTCTACAATAAATGTTATAGATAAGATGAATCTATTATTTAAAGAGGTTACTTATTTCTACTTAAGTCACAAGCTACATCTAGTTGTAAAAAACATTGCTCTTATAATTCTCATAGGTGTTTAGTTGGTCAAGGAGGAGTTATTTCTTTTATCTTTTCTATTCATTAAATATATCAAATCTCTTGGTGAGATACATCTTGCTAATCTATGTTCATGGCTAATTTTCTTATTATTTTCTAGCAACAAAATATTACCCTGATTTTAATTGCTTCTTATCATTCTCCCTGCAAGTAGCTTTGGAATAACTTAAAAATATCTTACAAACTTATGCTTTACATATTATTTTATGCTATCAAGTAAATCTTCAATTGTTTTCTCCTAACTATTTTGTTATTTTTATTCAGGATCTTATTAGTTCTTAAGAGTCATTTCTTACCATTAATATATTAACAAGGATAATACTCATACTTTATTAGAGTTATTTAACTTTTCAACTATTCTTGAGAGTGGAGTGATTATTTTCTATGTAATAGAGATCTGATCCTTTAGTGACTTCATGGATCACAATCAGGTGTCCACCATGTTTCTCTCATTGGCTAGCATGATTTGGGAGTCATCTCTCCTCTCTATCCCTCATCACTTCATTCCCAGCACTCCCAGATCTGTTCAACAAAATACTTTTCCCATGAACCAATGGATTGATGATGCCTATAAAAAATTCCACCACTCCTTGTGCTTGGCTTTTGATACTCATTCCCCTACTTTTACCAATTTATGACTCTCCTACAAATGCTTTATTCGCCATAAGAAGCAATTATTTATTTCTTCACAAGATAGATCCCTCTGAGATATGCTTATTTAGTATCCCAAGTCATTTTGGTGCATCATGTTCCCTTGGCATTTCCAAACTCAATCCACTCCCAACCTTCACCTCCTTTCCTCCCATGTCTCTACATTGTATGACATCTTGGGTCAGCTCGCTCCCCTTCCCAGCCCACTCTCCCATTGTCGCTTATTCTCCACCTCCAGCATTTACGAGGCCATCAAACTTATGAGATGCAGTAGGGTAGCTAATGAGGAGGGTTTTCAGTCTAAGCTCTTCAAGTTCATTACCATGATCCTAGGCCCTTATCTCTCTACACTCTTTAATAGAGTGGTTTGTTTTGGTTTTTTGGACTCTTGGTTGAGACACATTATTCACCCAATCCATAAGTCTGAGCTGGCCTCTGATCCCAGAAACTATATGACCATCATGATTGGGCATACATTTACAAAAATTTATGCTACAACATTGAATACTATTTTATCCACTGAGCTTGATAGGAGGAATTGCAGGGCTAAGGGTCAAGTAGGATTGAGGGCAGACTACTAGACCATGGATCATATCTTTACACTCTAATTGGATGCTAAATTCTTTTCAAGATGAATGGCACTCTAACCATTTGTAAACAAATAATTATCCTTTTGAGGGTGTCTAAATTCTTCCAAGAAGAACTAAAGCCATATCATCTTCTTCGCTACCTCTATAGTAGCAACATACTCTGCCTCTATAGTGAATAAAGCATTAACCTTGTGTAACCTAGAAACCCAGCTCACGATTGCCCCACCAATAGTAAAGACATAACCTATAGTACTCCACCTAGTATAAATATCCCCTGCCAAATATGAGTCAACATAGCCCTGTAAATCAATAGTAGAGCCCCCAAAGTGTAAACACTTATTGGATGTTCCTCTCAAATATCTGAGAATCCATTTGACTACATTCCAATGCTCAATTCTGGGATGACTCATATACCTGCTAACGAATCCCACTACATGTGCAATATATGGCCTTGCACATATCATAGCATGCATCAAGTTTCCTACAACTAAAGCATAGGGTACCTTTGACATCTTATTCTCCTCTTCTGGTGTCTTGGGACACATCTCCTTAGTCAACTACAAATGACCAGGTAAGGGTGTGCTGACAGCTTTAGCATTCTCTATAGAGAAATGTTACAACACCTTCTCAACATAATCAGCCTAAGATAGCGACAATTTCCTATTCTTCCTATCTCTGCAAATCTTCATACCAAGGATTTTTTTTGTTGCCCCCAAATCCTTCATAGAAAATGCATGTGCTAACTGGCATTTCAACCCCTTAATGTGATCCATGTTAGACCCAACTACAAGCATATCATCAACATATAAACATAAAATAATGTAGCTATCATCATCCAACCTCTTAAAGTAAACACAATGATTTGAATGACACCTACTATATCCATGCTCATGCATAAAACTGTCAAATTTCATATACCATTGTCGAGGTGCTTGCTTCAAGCCATATAAACTTTTCTTCAATTTGCACACTAAGTTCTCCTTACCTGTGACCTCAAATCCCTATGGTTGAGCCATATATATCTCTTCATCCAAATCACCATGAAGGAAGGTTTTTTTAACATTAAGCTACTCTAAATGCAAATCTTTAGTAGACACAATACTTAAAATAGTATGGATAGAAGTCATCTTAACAACAGGAGAAAATATCTCATCAAAATCAATGCCCTTTTACAACTAACTTGGCTTTAAATATTTTCTTACCTCCATCCTCTTCTTTTAACCTATAAACCCACTTATTTTGTAAAGCACTTTTACCTATAAGCAATTTGCATAAATCCTAAGTCTTATTTTTCAACAAAGGGTCCATTTCTTCTTTCATTGTAGAATCCCATTGAATCTTAGTATCCACCTAGACAACTTCATCATAACATTCATGTTCACCAACATCAGTAAGTAAAATAGACTACAAAGAGGGAGAAAATATTTTTGGAGGTCTAATTTGCCTTGTTGACCATCTAACATTCATCGGTGTGTGTGGTATTTTTTGTTACAGTTGTTGCACATCATGAGGAATGGATAAAACATCATCTTGCAGTATCATCTAGCACTACATAATCATCTTCTTTCTTCTCATGTTGCTACAATAGATCTTTGTACAACACTTTCTCATTGAATATGACATTCCTGCTTCTTACAATTTTATGATTTTCAAAATCCCAAATCCTATAACCAAATTTATTAATGTTATATCAAACAAATACACATTTCTTTTACTTAGCTTCTAGCTTGGTTCTATTTTCAGAATCTATGTGATCAAATGCTTCACAACCGAAGGTTTTGAGAAAAGAATAACTCACCTTCTTACTAGTCCATCTTTCCTCCTGAATACCACAACCCAAAGGAGTAGAGGGACCTCTATTAATCAAATATGCAATAGTATTGATAGCCTCTTCCCACATGTGTAAGGGTAACCCAACATGCAACCTCATGCTCCTTGCACGCTCCATTATAGTCTTGTTCATGCATTCAACCACTCCATTTTCCTATAGAGTTCTTGGAATAGTTTTTTGTCTACAAATATTATTAGTGGAGCAATAATCTTCAAATTCATGACTACAATGCTCACTACCATTATCAGATATGAGACATTTTAATTTCTTACTAGTCTCATTTTCAACCAAGCATTTCTATTTCTTAAAAGTTTGAAATACATTAGATTTATGTCTAAGAAAATAAACCCATACTTTTCTAGTTGCATCATCAATGAATGTGACATAATAATGAGAGCCACCAAGGGAAGATACCTGAGCCGGTCCCCATTCATTGATATGCACAAGCTCTAATTTCTCCTTTTTATTTTCCTTCCTAGTCTTCACAAAACTCACTCTCTTTTATTTTCCATACACACAGCTTTCACAAAAATCTATATTAACACTTTTTAGACCTAGTAAATTTTTTTTTGAATGAATTACTTTCATACCTTTCTCACTCATGTGCCCAAGTCTGTTCTACCACAATGTTGTATTAGAATCTACATCATCTATTTGTTCTCCTTACTCAACTACAGCAATTGTTCCTAAACATTCATTTTCTTGTAAAAAAATTAAATTAGAAGGAACAATATGACCTATACAAAGATATAAGGTGCCTACTTTCACACCTTTTGCTACTACAAGGGAACTTTTTGAAACCTTCCATTTTTTATCATTAAAAATAACTATACAATCCTCATCACTGAGTTGCCCTACTAAAATTAAATTCCTACTCAGCCTTGGAACATGTCTTACCTCATGTAGTAGTCAATGATTCCCATTCTGCAACTTAATCTTAACTTTTCCCTTTCCAACAATCTAACAGGGTTCATTATTTCCCAAATAAATGAGTCCAAAATCCCCTTGGACATAATCAATGAAATAACTTCTATGAGGTGTAGCATGAAATGAAGCACTAAAATATAAAATCCATGAATCGTTAACACTTTCTAAAGACAAAAGAAAAGCATCCTCTTCAAATTTTTTACTTACCACACTTGCCTCCTTGTCTCCATCTAGTTTATCTCCTTCATTTTTCTTTTGTGTCCAACAATATTTTTTTTATGCCCTATTTTCCTGTAATACCAACAGTCATTTGATCCTCTCAATTGAGACCTCCTCCCCTTTGACTTTCCTCTTGATTTCCCATAATTTTTTGAATTACTTCCACTCTAAGTTGTTTCGCCTTGACTTTGTGCATTCAAAGCACTTCATGATATCCACTTAAGGTTTTCCTATGAGTTTCCTCATTCAAAATAACACCGATCACATCATCATATTTTAGGGTACTAGATCCAAGAAAAAAATTACTCATAGTCATTACCAAGTCATTCCAACTTTTAGAAAAAGAACACAAAATCAAGAGAGCCCTAATTTCTTCATCAAAAATGATACCCATACAAGATAACTGACTAGTAATAGTATTAAACTCATTCAAATGATCTGCAATAGATCCACCTTCTATCATTTTCATATTAAATAAATACTTCATGATAAATACCTTATTTGAAGCAGAGAGCTTTCCATATAGTTTCGCTAGGGTTTGCATCAACTCTTCTATTGTCTTTGCTTTTGTAATATTAAATGTCACCGATGGTGCCCAACATAATCAAATGCTTCCAAGTGCCTTTCTATCCAAAAGATCCTAGTCGTCATTTGACATAGATCCTTGATTCTTGGTTTTGCCTTCCAAAAGCTTCCATAAATCCTTTTGATAAAGATAGTCTTCCATTTGCATCTTCCATAACTAAAAGTTCTAGCCATTAAACCTATCAATCCTCCGCTTACCCTCATCTTCCATCGCTCCCACTCAACTATGAGATTTCCACTCAACCACGAGACTTTCCTACAGAGGATAACTAAAGAACAACCTCACTCTAATACTACTTGTTAGGATTAAACCACAGATAGAAATAACAATTACATGAAAATATAAAAAATATCATAAAATAATAGATCACATAGAAAAGAACACAAGACACCAAGATTTAACATGGTTCACCCAATCCCTGGGCTACATCCACCAAACAACAATTTTGATATTATTACAATCCATTGATTACAACCTAATTACAATATGTAATCCCTTACAACTTAATACTATCACAAGAACCAAATTTTGCATCACAACAATGAAAAAATCCTTAACCCTAAGCCCTTTTATACAAGTATTTTTACCACTTTAGAGTTATAATTAATAATTACATGTCAGTCCAAAATCCTAATAAAATAGGGCCCACTTTTTTTTTATAGAATTTATGAAGTATGTATAGTACTTTCCTAATTAGTCACCACAAACTAACAATAATATTATCTTATCTTATCTTATCTTATCTTATCTTATTCTACAAAGCTCCAATTAGAGTCTAGGGTAAGAAAGAAAATATGTATCTATTCTAATGGTTCATCCATCTTCTAAAATAAAACAAAGATGCAATATATCTATCACTTATTTTGTCTTAAATTTTAAGTTATTCCTACAATTATCTTTCCATTAGAAGTAGGGGTATAACATACGCATACCTTAAGATATCTTTTGTAATCCTTTCTTCTTAACAACCATTGGCCTTGGAATATATGGTTCTCTAAGAATTATATTCTTATCATCTCTTGATGTTTATGCAACAATAAGGGGTGGTTATCTAATAAGTGGTATTACCATGTTCTCTTAATTGAGTACTTGAAGAACCCATATTTCATGATCATTACCCAAGAAGGTATAGTATCCTATGAGATCCAACCAAATATATTCTATGTTCCAAAATGAGTTTAGGAAAGTGTTTATACTTTTGGTTAGTTTAGTAATATTTGACCAATGTTAGAGATGTATTAACTAAGATTTTTTTCATATGGTTCCAAACATTAATACTTTGAAATATAAGTTCATTCTGAATAGAGAAATGTGAGGTATTCATTAATTGAGTGGGATTTTTACAATACTCAGAACATGCACAAGTGAAGTATAGATTTTTTAAGTTCTTTACAAATTCTCCTCTTCTTATCACCACTAGGATGAATTATTTATCCCAAAAATGTTTATGTCAAATGTATACCCTAGTTTTGAATTATTTCTCAAAGTTAGGACCTTATGATTGTGATTTGTTTTACTCACTCACCTTGAGAATTTTCTTCTTAAAAAATTAAGAATATATTTACTCCCTCCTACCTCTCATGCCTTAGGAGGAATCCTTAAGATTAATAGGAAATAGGATCTATATTATTTCATATTTTTCCTTTCTCTTTCTTTTTCTAAGCATAATAGACCGTAGATCTCCTATCCTAGGAAACATATACTATTATGTAATACACTATCAAGGAACCCTAAAGGAGAAGAAAAATTGTAGAATGTTTGGTGAATAATTTTTTAAAATTTTTTTCACTCACTATATCTTATATGTAATGATCCTAAAAGGTTCCCTAATTTCATCTTTAAACAATATTACTTTATTTTCTTCCTAACAATTTATCCTTACTACTTAAGTTAAACCATCTATTAGTTTCATGTCTACCTATCATTTGATACATTACCTATTAGTTTCTAGAGTTCATACCAAACTCTCATCTTCTTGTCACCACTAGGATGAAGTATCAATCCTGAAAATGTTTATTTCACACCTATCCCCTAGTTTTGAATTGTTTCTCAGAGTTAGTCCCTTATGGTTGTGATTTGTTTTTCCCACTCACCTAGAGAATTTTCTTGAGAAAATTTTAGAAAGATCTTTACTCCCTCCTACCTCTCACACCTTAATAGTTATCCTAAATATTAATAGAAAATAGGATCTATATTATTTCATGTTTCTCATTTCTCTTTCTTTTTCTAAACATAATAGATCATGGAGCTCCCATTGTAGCAACTTAGGGCACTAATACCAAAAGTAATTCCCTATTAAGAAACCTGAAAGGATAAGACAAATTGATACAAAGTTTGGTGAATAATTTTTTTTGAATTGCTTTCACTCACTTTATCTTATATTTAATGGTCATAATAGGTTCCCTAATGTCATCTTAAAAAAAAATTACTTTATTTTCTTCCTAACATCTTATCCCTACTACTTAAGTTAAACCATCTATTAGTTTAATGTCTACTTATCATTTGATATAGTATTCATCCTAATACCCATTTACAAATAAGGAACTAATGCCCTAATCCTTATAATTAAACATATCTACTCAACATACAATAAGATACATGAAATAGATTTAAACCATCAACTACACATGTAAACCAAGTCATAGATTATTCATTTGATAACTCTTTTATTAATCATAAAATCATCTAAATACAAAGAAGTGTATAATTTCATGGCATCATCATAACTTCATTCATCTTTTGAAAAAATACAATATGTTCACATTTCCCTTTATCTCTCTTAGAGATACCATTTACCCTTTTTACATAGCTTTTCATTTCATGATATATACATATTAGCTTATATGTTATTCAATATTTTACATTACAATATTATATAGATTTCCTTCAAGGAGATGCAATAGATAGACTTCAAGAAATGATCTTCGATCACTAGCCAACAAGGATCCATATAAAGTCATCCATAAACACTCACATAGTAGCTCAAAATATTTTTTCACCCAACCACATGCAGCCATAAATGGTCCACTCCCCCAAGATAGGAGAAAAGACCATTATCCACATAGTTTCTAAGGTAATATAAGGCTTGTGCCCAAAAATCAAACTACAAAGGTAAGATACTGCCCCATAAAGCATAATGCCCAAAATGAAATCACAAAGAAAATGGATAACCACAAGAAAAAGTAGAGTGAGGGGTTCAACCACATCTAAGTGAGTGTCATTGTAAATTCCTATAGTGTTGGGATCCCTCCCTTGAGCCAAAGACCATCCCACCACATAGAATGTCTTCTCCTTGAGTACTCCAATAGGATATGTATGGTCATGCAATTTTGGGATGATTCTCTTGAGTCAAAGAATTTATGTCTTCTCTTAGATTTTTCCACCAATAAATCCTTATTATATTAAATAATGTGAATTTATAAACCTGCATAATCTATTAGTTTTATTAATGTTTCCACTTCATTATAAATACTCAATGTAGAGTCAACCTAGATAGGGCCTTGGTCTCTAACACATAGGATCCTTTGGTGGCCATTGTTGAGCCCTAGCACCTATGGTGATCCACTTACCTAGGGAATCTACCCTACTCACAAATCCAAAATAATAATCATAGAAAATATTAGGGAACAAAATTACTAGGGTCTCATGCCCCTAGTTTAAACATGACCCCAACTTGTCATATAAGAACCACAATCCATAAATAATAAAAAGGCATAAAGACTATAAAAAATGTATCTTTAAACTTATTTTCAATGGTAAATAAAAATGTTATACATTACATAAAAAATTTATATGCCTCTAGTGTCTTGAACAAAAATTGGGAGCAATAAAATCCAAGTAGGAGGTCAACTAGTTAAAAACCCCTAAATCAAGAAAATATAATTCCAAAAATTTATAAGAAAAATATGTAGTGTGTATAAGAAAGAATAGATGGAATATATCACAATACAATATTTATTTCCTTAAGTTATTAGCAAACCTCTAACAAAAGATAATATATCTCAAAAAACTAATGGTTAAATACCATAGGAAAATACATGTATATTTTCACAAAAAGGAACTCACAACCTATTAATAACTATAGAACTCAAATATAAAAATATAATACATCATGAGAACATATAAATAGATATAAGTTTATCTTTAAAAGAATTCTCTCAATAAGTTCAATCCATACCTCAACTCCTACAAACATTCAATTAAAACAAGAGCAAGGAGACAAATAGAGTAAAATAAATCCACTCTAATTTCACGAACCTCCATGGTTGAAGAAGAATCAATTCCATAAAATTAAGTCCCTCTCTCATCCCTTTAAACTCTCATATATAACTATCTCAAACAGGAAATAAACTTATAATTCCTTAAAGAATTGTAAAGATTCTACTAATTCTTTGTTCTTTGGATCAAACTTTTATATTAGTCTTGAATTTCTAAGAATGATCTTCTAAGTACTATGATTATTCAGATTGTTGAGGAATTTAAAACTTATCTTGAAAGTAGATCTAATAATCTATAATCAATCTGATAAAATAGAATATCTCTTACTTAGTATTTGCGGGAAGTGAAATGCTTATGGGAGCAAACTGTTGTGAATTGTGTGTCTTATAAAACTACATTTACAACCAACTATATATCCTTTCTAGAGGCTATCTCCCTCAAGGGACATAACCCTTAACTTGGCACTAATTATCATTCTCCTAAGTCAACAATCTTAAGAGACTCATATTAGTAATGACTAACTAACTAAGTGCTAATTTAGTCAACCACCAAACAAAAGCATCACTTAGAAATTTCTAGCACCTATAGGAGAAACACATGTATTTATTAAATGCCAATCATTAGATATATTATCATTAAGAGAAGTTACAGTCTGTACTGTCAGACCTGTAGGTTTACCTTGGTTAATATTTTAACACTCCCTCTTAACCTAATAATCCTATAGAGAGATATTATATCTAGCAATCATCAATACATATGAGTAAGCAAGAATTAATACTCTATATCTATTTGTCTCTTATGTGGTATCATAGAACACATGATACAAAGTCATATTACTTAAACCTATGATATGACAAATCACTGCCATTAGTGATATTATACAGGATAAATCTGAAGAGTACTCTCTTCATTTATCCAAGTTATGATTTCATAGAAAATGGTATTTCCATATCACAACATGATCCTGAGTTTTAATATCTACTAGAATGTAGGATAAACTTAGAGAATATTAAATTTCTTCCTTTATCCAATTTGTGACCCATGGACATAACAATGTCAACATCACAATATAATCTTGAACTCATCTAGATATTATAGTAGAACTCTATTGCTTAGCACATTATCTAAGAGATTATCACCTCTCATAATGTTTTATACAAGTTTTCATTATTTTTAGAGATCGTCACCTCTTAAAATAATGAATACAAATGGTGGAGCCCATAACAGTCAATAGCTTGACAAAATAAAATTATTTTATTAATAATCAAGAGAGTACAAATGGATTACAACTCAACCATACCAAGTCTAATCTTGAAGTATTCTATCTTCACTCTAGATAAAGGTTTGGTGAGTATGTCTCTTGTTTGATCTGCAGTGTAAATGTATTCCAATTTTATAGAATTCCTGTCTACCATATCTCTTACGTAATGGTAAGGAATTTCAATATGTGTGGACCTGTCATGGAAAACTAGATTCACTGAGAGCTTGATGGAACTCTATTTATCACAATGAATAATCATAGGATTCATCGCTTGCCCAAATAATCCTACAAGTAACTTCCTCAGATAAACTACTTCACGAGAGGCCATTGTTGTTGTAATGTATTTGGTTTCTATGGAGATTTGAGCTTCTGAAGTCTACTATCTGCATATCCAATATATCATAGCTGATCCTAAATTGAAACAACATCCTGAAGTGTTTTTCCTATCTCTAACACTTCCACCCCAATTTGAGTTGGTGACTCCATGCAAATCTAAAGCAACCTTCTCATATTTGAGTCCAAAATTAAGATTGCCCTATAAGTATCTCATAATATGTTTAATTGCAACTAGGTGAATCTCCTTTGGCTCACACATAAACTAACTTAAGGCATTAACAACATAGAAAATATCAGGTCTTGTATTTACTAAGTACATAAGGGACCCAATCATCTATCTGTAGAGAGTATAATCTATGGAAGGTGATTCTACAACTACTTGTTTAACTTTATGTAAATTAGTCTCCATTGGAGAAGACATAGACTTGCAATTCCACATTCCAAATCTCTTCAAGATATCTTATGTGTACTTCCCTTGATTAAGTATGATACTATTAGAACTATGTCATACTTCTAATCCTAGGAAGTAATGGAGAAGCCCCAAGTCTTTCATCTTGAATTCTCTAGTTAGATCTTTCTTGCACTGATCTATAAGATGATCATCACCTTTGATTAATAAATCATCAAATTAGAACTAGTGGAATCTAGAGGAAAATCAAGATGAATAGGTACAATTTGGAACCCAAGGAAAATAGTCTTAGATATTATAAATTCTCAACATAACTTGACAGGATGTAAAGTTAAAATCCTCAGACACAATCTCCAAATTATTCTAATCAATGTTTATGGACCAACATAGACGGAAGATAAGAAAAAGTTATGGAATGAAATAACCACATTTATGCAAAATTATCACAATGAAATTATAATTATTGGAGGAGACTTTAATAAAATCTTAAATTTGGATGAAAAAATCAGGGGAATACAACAAATCTCACAAGCAACAAATGATTTTAAAAGATGGGTAGAGCACAATAATTTACTAGATATACCCGTTAGTAATGGACCATATACATGGAATAACATAAGAAATAATTTCACCTACATCACAAAAAAATTTGATAGATTATTATTCAAAGGAGAATTAAGAAATATTGATATGGAAATCCAAGCAACTATATTACCAATTGCAAGCTCAAACCACTACTCTATGAGAATGGGATTTTCTAGGCCTACAAAACCTTTAAGAAACCCTTTCAAATGTGAAAAAATGTGGTTTTTAGATAATAGATTTGTGGATAACATAAAGAAATGGTGGAAAGAAGGAAAATTTTAGGGATTCAAAATGTGTTTCTTGTTGGAAATACAATAGGGAAGTAAACTCTAAGAGGGGGGGTGAATCAATACTAAAAACTTTCAACCTCAAAATCATTCACCACACATCCATCTCAAAATCTATGCATATAAATAGAAATACCAAATTAAGTATATACATTCATAGCATGAAAGTAAAACATTCAACACATGTATGACACAAGATATTTGGTTACCCAGAAATCCTCCAAGGAGAAGGTAAAATTGAGGTGGGGATGACACCCACAAATCTCCACTACTATAGTAATAAAGTGTATCCAATGAAGGTTATAATGTTTTGATCATGAAACATGATCTATCCTATGAAAGGTCTACCCTGTTAAAGGCCTACAATATTGTTAGATTTTACCCTATTAAAGGATTTCAACACCCTGTTAAAAGTGTGTCTGGTAAAAGGACTTTAACTTACAATGAATAAAGCACCATGCTAAAGGATTTACAACATCCTATCAACTAATTTACCTGTTAGAATGTTTTAGAAATGATCCTTTAGTTATCACTCAATTGCTTGATGTCAGAACACCTCTTTTCTAATGTGTACTTGATCCTTTCTGATCAGATGTATCTCTATTTTCTTCTAATACCTTTCCTTTGTTCTCCTCTAATTGATTTTGCAATGTAACTCAAATTATAACTCCTTAGTCACCATGAATGATCTATTTGCACATGCAAACTTCTCTCCTTTCTCCTTACACATTCATTAAAAGTTTAGGATTTGTCCTCCTTAAGAAGACCTAGGTGACTTAGGGTGAGGTATGAATCAACTATTGTGATTCACCCATATTGCCGATTAATCCTTCCCTTTTTCTGATTGGATGCATGTAATGCATACGGATTCACAACTAAGATTAATCCTTATCATCTTAGATTGTAAAGCAGTCCTTAAGTCAGCCCAAAAATAGTTTACATACAAGTTTGTCCATTACAAACAACTATGTCAAAATTGTATAACTCAGCACTTGAAGTTCCTAATGCTCAGCATCAACTACAACTTTAATGTTTTAACTTGAACTCTAAATGACTCAGCATCCATTGATCACTCAGAATCTAAATAGGTTGGGACATACCATTTACTCAGAACTTGAGTGACTCAACACTTACTAGTTACTCGACACATTCTAAATATCCTTTGCTTAGCATATACTATCTGACAACTTATGCTCGGCATGCATTACTTGTTCACCATGAACTAAGTAAATGACTTAAATATATTGTCACTCATATGTCAAAACCAATATGAGATTAACAATCTCCCCCTTTGACATGAGTGGCAAAAATACTTGGTCATGCATGAATAACTATAAGCCTTTCAAGCATAACTCAAATAATATCCATTTACATACAAAATCTCAGAACTTGAAAATTTTGCAAAAAATTTATGATTCATCAGTCATACCTAAAAATTCAATAATTCCCCTTGAGTTGATTGTGTTGTTCTATATTTGAACCAAAATATTCCTCCTGTTGAGTAGATTTGCATAAGCTGATCTATGTACTCTATTTTTGTTATTGACTCCTTTTTCCTCAAAAATAATAGCTCCCCCAAAAATATTGTCTCCTCCATTATCTCCCCCATACGTATTTTTGGGGGAGCTATTATGTGGCTCCTAATTTCTTATGTGAAGAGTGTTGGGTTGCACAATTTGGTGTATAAAGAGAAAATATTCTCTAGCACCTTCTTCACATTGTCAATTTTGTTTGCTAACTCAACCTGTGATAGTGCAATAACACTTGATACCTTTTCATTAACATTATTTTGAAACTTTCTTTTAGACCATTCAAGTAATTTCACATTTGAATCTAGGTTTGTGTCGTTAACCTTCTCAAGTAAGTTGGTTAGATGCTCTATGATAGACTTTGTTTCTTTTGGTGTTGGAAGGTCAAATGCATCAAGAAAAAACTTTGATATCTAGCAAAGCTTGCTTCTGCCTATAGTCCCTTCTGAGAAATTCTCATTTTTTTTCCTTGAAAGAGCATCCTATAGTATGCCCATCTGATCAATAGTGATGGTTTCAAGATTAAACTTTGGTAACTCAATCACTTTATCCAAGTTTACATCACCAAATGATGTAACTTCAACTACATTGGATATGCTTGGATTCAACCTTAATGATGGTAAATATGTAGCTTCTATACTCAACCTATGAAGAGCTTGACTCAGAGGAGTAGAAAATTCTGGTAAAGTTTCCAGTGTTTCTATTGCAAATTTCTCCTCAATTTTTGTAGTCAAATGTAGCTCTTCAATCCTATCCTACACTTTTTCTACATTCTCAATTGCACCTTGATCTTATGTTGTAGGTGCAAGAGTAGAATCATTTCCTATTTGTGCTTGTGTTCCTTCATTTTCTTTTTTTTCATCTTTATGCTCTCCAATTGTCTCACCCTTGTCATTTTCTTTGACCTTTTTATGTCTTCAGACTCGAGTACTTTGCACCAATGTATTGACAATAGAAGTTGTTGTCTCCTTCCTTTGATATACTACAATGGGTAATGTAGTTTGCACCATGGTGAATTGAGGAGGGGCTATAGATGTCTCTCTTGTCTAAATTTCCTCCCCAGTAGATGCCTTGTCTACCTTCACAATCTCATCAACACTTACCAGTATAGGATTTTCACAAAGTTTTTCTTGGGTAGTGGATTCTACCAGTATCTTTTTCAAGTCTTCCTTTCTAAGGGGATTGATATTCTGAGTGATAGTATCAAAAACATACTTTATCAATATAGTATTAGTGTCTAGATTCAACTGATCTTGAGGACTGACACTCAACACTAGTGTGTCTAATACACTATGATCTGTCTACTGCTCATCCCTAGCTGGTGTTTGTGTATCTTCACGTGTCTCAATGCCTTCCTCATGTGCAGCTATCAACTATGGTAACCTTAATTACTTATTTTTGTTCATCTTTGTCTTTGCCTACCTCAATAGGTGCCTGCATTATTTCCTTGGTTGTCGTCAAACCATATAATGACTTCCACAACTAGGTGGTATTCTGTACAGCAAGAGGCTTTAGCTTTCCCTCAACACCTTCTTCAATTTCTACCTCTTCTGCTTGGTCTTCCCCTTGACCTTGACTTAAGGCTAGTGGTGCTTGAGTAGGAATATCTTTTTCTTCTTCATCGTCATCTTCTTCTTCTTCATTTTTCTCTGCTCCTTCCCCAAATTTCTCCTTAAGCTTCTTGACAATCTTGTTTTTCTTTCTTATGATTGAGGTAGTCTTTAAATCCATTGTTATCTTAGATTTAGCTACATCATAATTCCCAAAGGCATTAGCCTTAGCATCTACATCTTCTACAACTAATGTTGTAATTGTTACAGAGGCTTCATCCACATTGATCTCATAGCCTAATGGCCTTAGCCACCTTACCCTTGGAATAATAGTTCCTGAACATATGTAAAATTAGTGTCAACTAGAAAGAAAACATCATTGAAATATTTCTCAACTAGTGAAACTGGTATCCCCAGTCTTTTCTTCATTGATTGCTTGAAATTTTCAAAGTAGCTAGTCATTACAAACTCAAAATTATTTCCAAGTTGCTCAATAAATTCACCTATTTGAACTGCAACAGATCTGTTTGCTTTCCATGCAACTTTACCAAACATAGAGAATGTATTTTGTACATAAAAGAATATATATATAAGAATTGATGCAAATTTTCATTGTGCACTCTTGTTCTTCCTTATTGCTCCCAAATTTTTTGACAACTATTGCATCTATAACTCGACAAGGTCATAGGTATGATCCTTCATAACTATCTTATAGACCATGTCAACAATAATACAAGGTACACTATTGAGCTTGCTAGATTGATAGAATTTATGCGCCATAATCCTCACTGGAAAAGCAATTAGGGGATCTGAGATAGTGTCAATTGTCATTCCTCATTTGTTCTACGTTGCTCCTATATTCTTCTCAATAACTTCTTTAGCTTCAGTCCTCATGGTTTCAAGTCAATCAAGGGTTGGATACCCTATTACTCTATGTATAATTTTCTTTTTGATCTTCATCAGTCCATTATCCAACCATATAGAACTATCATGAATTATGCTCAAAACTATCTTTATCCATTTTATTTTGAAGACATTGGGAAAATCTAGGGCATGAGTTAACCCTTTTCTCAATACAATTTGGAATTCATCTTTCAATGCTCCATTTTCACATAGTTTCCCATAGGCTTCTCTAATTTCTATTTCACCTATGCTACCTACCTTGCATGTGTAGTAACAACTCGTATCTTGAATCATTAAAACTTGTGGTGGTATCATCGATAATGCACCAAATGGATATTGCTTGTAAGTAATATCAGGAATAGCTCTAAAATTTGGTTGTTTGATCTCATTACTTATCAATTTTATATTCAAAAATTCTTTACCCTCTTTAACCTTAGGAGCTAAAGAACTAGACACCATTATGAAAACCTAGGGTTTGTAAAAATTCAAACTTCATAGCTCAAAACAAAATAAATACCTTTGTAAATCTACTAAGATAATGTTGAGCAACTATTGAATCATGTTTTCAAATGCTTGGAATGATCTCTTCAATTCTCCTTTCACTCTTTGTGCTTCACTTCAAATTTGAATGATGTTAAAAGAGTAGAAATTGATCATATAGACCTTGAAACCTTGCATTTAATGCTCAGTGCTTACATATTTGTAAGCTCGAATTCAATAGAAATTTTAACTCACTTGACTTCCATGAAGTTTCCTTTTCACTCAAAAACCACTACAAGCTTGGTCAACACTATCACTTGTGATAGCTTGGCATCAACTAACATTTCACTCAGCAACCATAGTGAAACTTCTCATGGTCGATAGTAACATGAAAACTAGCAAAACTTAAATATTTCTTTTAGATTTTTAACAAAACTTTACATCTTTCTTCATGCATATATAATCTTTTCAAAACTAAATCCTTGGAACTGATGTATAGTATACCTTTTAAATATCAATCCCACACATACCTCTTGATTGCTTAATTGGAGGTGGTGTGATCACTAAACCCATTGGATGAAGTGATCCCATCTGAACTTGATGTGTTGCAATCTTCCTTTCTCTTCCATGTCTTGTTCATCTAATCTCTGACATTTTCAACATCTATCTTTCCTTTGCCTTTGTTGAACTCACTACTCGATGCCTTTGACCTTGTTGGATAGTTCTTACTTATGTGATCAATCTTCAAACAACTAAAACATAAATAGTTTGACTCAACCATCTTTTGTAGTCACTTCTAAAATGTGTTTTTATGCAATTTTCAGCAACATGTCCATACTCTTAACAATAGTGACAACTATACCTATTGTTATAATCCCAATTATAAGAGTTTTCATTGTGCTTTACCTTTGTTTTCTTGTTTGATGACCATTTAGGCTTGGATCTGCACTCAGATGCTCTATGTCCATACTTCTGATAGTTATAGTAGTATCCTTCAAATCTTTGTGTGTTTATGGTCTTGGTTCTACATTCATGTGCTTGATGTCCTTGTTTGTTGCATTTGTGGCAATGACCCATGAACTTCTACTTAGGATTCTGATTTGCAGTCTTGCTCCTACAAACATTAGTAATATGACATATCTCATCACAATTATGAAAAGTAGGTTTGGAGTTCTTACCTTTTTTACTTCTTTCTTCACCACTTTTGGATGATTCTCCTTCTTTAGTACTAGTGTAACCCAATCCAACAGTGTCACTATTAGATCTAGGAGATCTCATTAATTGCTCAAAATACTTGATGACTTCACTAGGTTTGTTGAAACTTTTAGAAAACTCTTTCTCTTTTTAGATCATTTCTCAGTTGTTCATTATACATCTTCAATTTTGTGATCTCAATATCCTTTGCATTTAGTTCATGATTTGCAATCATCATTTGACTCAATTTTTTTAATTTCATGTTAGAAATCTTATTTACCTCTAATGTTTTCTCTTCCAGTCTACTAGTCAAAATCCTTTTGTCATCTTCAATCATGACTTTATCTTCTTCAGCTTTCTTCTTCTTCTCAGTCACCTTATACTAATTGGACATCTCATTCTCTCTTAAGATTTCTAACCTCTTTAGTTAAGGTTCCATTCTTTTCCATTAGACTGCAATTGTTGCATTAGATTCATTAGTGTTTCCATCTGTAAACAATTCAATAGTGTCAATCTCTTGATAATGTGTGTCATTCTCTTCAATAACTATTTCCTTCCTTCTTTTCAACGATCACTTTAACTCATTTCTTGCTTCATTTAGCTGATGTAGGGAAAGTTGTATTTCAATCTTCTTGTTCTCAATAATATTTCCCAACTTGTAGACTTTCATCTCCAAGATCTTTCCTCAAAGATGCAAAGTTTTATTTTTAGAGAACTCTTTCTCTAATACCAATTGTTGGAAATATGATAGGGAAGTAAACTCTAAGAAGGTAAGCGTGAATCAGCACTAAAATCTTTCAACCTCAAAATCATTCACAACACATCCATCTCATAATCTATGGATATAAATTGAAATACCAAATTAAGCATATATATCCATAGCATAAAAGTCAAACATTCAATACATGTATGAAACAAGATATTTGGTTACCCAGAAACCCTCCAAGGAGAAGGTAAAATTAAATCTCCACTACTACAGTCATAAAGTGTATCTAATGAAGGTTACAATGTCTTGATCATGAAACATGATCTATCCTGTAAAAGGTTTTCCCTGTTAAAGGCTTACAAGATTGTTAGATCTTACCCTATTAAATGATTTCAACACCCTATTAAAAGTGTGTCTGGTAAAAGGACTTTAACTTACAATGAAGTAAGCACCCTTTTAAAGGATTTACAATAGTGTGCCAAGACTACTCTATTAAGAGATTTAACTTATTCACCTATTAGAATGTTTGAGCAATGACCCTTCAGTTAGCACTCTATTGCTTGATTTTAAATCACCTCTTTTCTGATGTGTACTTGATCCTTTTTTATTAGAGGTATCTCTATTTTCTTCTAATTCCATTCCTTTGTTCTCCTCTAACTAATTCTTGAATGTAACTCAAATTAAAACTCCTTAGTCACCATGAATGTTATGTTTGTGCATGAAAACTTCTCTCCTTTCTCCTTACATATTCATAAAAAGTTAGTGTATGTCCTCCTTAAGATGACCTGGGTGACTTAGGGTTGGGTATGAATCAACAATTGTGATTCACCCATATTTTTTCTTAATCCTTCCTTTTTTCTGATTGGATCCATGTAATGCATAGGGATTCACAAATAATATTCATCCTTATCATCTAATATTGTAAAAAAATCCTTCACTTGGCCCAAAAATGATTTACATACAAGTTTGTGCCATTACAAACAACTATGTCAAAAATGTATAACTCGACACTTGAAGTTCCTGATGCTTGGTATCAATTACAACTTCAATGTTGTAACTCAAACTCTGAATGACTCAACATCCATTGATCACTTGACATCTAAATAGCTCCTCACGTACTATCTACTTGGCACTTTAGTGGCTTGACACTTACTAGTTACTTGGCACATACTAAATATCCTTCTCTTGGCATATACTATTTGACAACTTATGCTCGGTATGTATTACTTGTTCAGAATGAACTAAGTAAATGAATTAATTATATTTTCACTCATATTTAAAAAACAATCTAAGATTAACACTTCTTTGTATCCAAAATGAAAATGCTCAAAGAAAACATTTTAAAATAGAATAATGAAGTAAGAGCATCCTAGGCTTTCCTACAATCCTACATGTTTGGTTGGATTTTGGTTAAGTGTTGAGGAGAATCAAGCTTGCATTTTGGTGGAGTTATGCTTTCATGGTTATGGATGTGTTGGAGACACATTGGGGAACCTTTCCTCATGATTTTACAGAGACTGGATGGATTGAGTTGAAGTTTGAACTGTTTGAACTTGGCTGTTGGAACTATGTTTATTTTGGTTTCTAAGTGCCTGTTGTAGAGTTTATAAATAATTTTCCTTAATAAATGAGAAGATTCACACTTTAGGAATTTAAGAGGGCCTAGACTAATATCTTTGGTTAAGAGAAAAATTCTTAATTCATTATAGGTTAGGAGATATGGCAATTCTCCCAAAGTATCAATTTCTAGCAGTTTCACACGACAATCTATTGTGAGTGACTTTCAAGTTGGATGCATATTTTTACTTGGGGAATCAGCCTTTATAAATTTAAGGGGTTGTAGAGGACCTGTATTTCCACCTATGGTTCGAAGCATGAGTTCTAATTCAATCAGAGCTAGGAGATATCATGATTTACTTGGATATCAATTTTTGGACATTTAATTGTTGTTGCAGGCCGACTTGTGGTATTTAATTTATGTATTTGTATTTAATTTGTGTTATGGGCTGACTTGTGGCTTAGATTGGTATAAGTAGGGGCCTTGTGGAGTCTTTTAGTCATGATGGAGTTGGGATATAAGGAAGGATAGATGCAAATTTGTAGAGCTAGAGCTGTGGCGTAGGAACTAGAGGATCTCTTGGTGGACCTATGGGTACATGTGTGGATTCTTTTTGGTGTTCTTATCCAGTTGTGTATCTAGACTAGATGAGATTGGTTGTAATTTGGATCATGTTGGATCTTGTAGAAATAATTTTTTAATTTTCTATTTTTAATTGGCCCTACCCTGGAAGGCCTTATAGCTGGGCATATTGCATGTAATCAACTATATTTTATAAATCAAGTATTGTAATTTGGTATCAGATCTTGCATTGTTGCTTCTTTATATTGTGTTTTTGTTGTGTGGTTGTATAGCCGAGGTATATGACATGTCCTTTGGGGATTCTCCTACCTTGTACTATGTTAGGTGGTATTAGAGTGAAGGTTGTTCTTGAGTGTGTAGACAGATCGCCAAAGTTAAGGCAGTTTGCTTCAAGACTTGGGTTGAAGAAGGTTAATCTTGTAGCTTATTGATCTTCTAGATTGGTGGATCTAATGCTTAGGGTTTGCTAAAATTTTGGAAGATTCCTCCAAGAAGATTGGTCCTTAGGGAAATTGTTGATCTGAGTGATATTGTAGAAGAATGGATCTTAGAGAAGATGAGAGCAGAATTTAGATCTGAGATTGCATTGATGAAGAGTGACATGATTGCTAAAGTTGTAAGTGCTTTAGGTGGTGTACCTAGACATATGGGTACTAAAGATGGTTATGAGGAAGCTACTAAAGACTTTGAATTTTATGAATCAAGTGGTGAGGCCAGAACTGGTTGTATGGAAAGACCTATGGGAAATACGGTTGGTTAGTTTGCTTGACCTGGATCTCAGTTGAAGCTGAAGCATAAGATGGAGTTTTCTAATTTTTTAGGTACTTTGAATCCTGAAGACCTGATTGATTGGATTGGTGAATTGGAAGACTACTTTGAGCTTAAGGATATTGAGGACCCACTCAAAGCAAGGTTGGCACAAACTAAGTTGAAGGGACATGCTACTCTTTGGTGGAAGGAACTACAAAGAGATAGAGAAGAGGAAGGTGAAATAAAGATCACTAGATGGAAATTGATGGTGACTAAATTGAAGGCTAAATTCATTCTTGTTGATTATGAACTTGATTTGTTTAAAAGGTTGCAGAATATGAAGTAGAAGGATATGACTATGAAAGATTATACAGAGAAATTCTACAAGTTGACTATTTGGTCTAGGCATAGAGAATTATCAAAAGAAAAGGTAGCTTGATATATTAATGGTTTGAGATTCAATATTTAGGATGAGATTGGTATGCTAAATATTTCTTCAGTTGAGGATGCTTATTAGTATGCATTGAGAGAAGAAGAGAAGCTAAAGAGGGAGAATCAAGGTAGTTTCTAAGGGAAGGAGAAGCAGGATAGTTTAGCACAAGCTAAACCAAAAGAAGAAGGTGAGCCAAAACATGTTGATCAAAAAAAGAGGACAGGTGGAGGTGGGCTCAGAGGTAATTGTTTCAAGTGTGGTCAAGAAGGACATAGATCTTTTAAATGTTTGACTAGTAGAACAGTTGTCATTGTGAACAAGGTTGAAGTCCAGGGTAGTCAGTCGAAGCAAGGAGAAAGTTTGTTGGCTCGGCAAGTACTAGTTGGTGAGAGGGCATTTGACTCTTGTCAAAGGAATAGTTTGTTTAGGACTTGTTGCAAGTTTGGTGGTAAAGTCTGCAAGGTGATTGTGGATGGTGGTAGTACTGATAACCTTGTTGCTAAAGAGATGGTTTAGAAACTTGGTTTGAAGAGAATGAAACATCCTTATCCTTATAGGATTCACTGGTTACAAGGTAAGCATGCTTTGGAAGTGAGGGAGCAATGCCTTGTTGATTTCCAGATTGGGCAGTATAAGGATTAAGTCTTGTGTGATATTGTGGATATGAATAGTTGTCACGTGTTACTTGGCAGACCTTGGCACTATGATTTTAGGGTTGTGCATGATTGTGTTAGGAATGTGTTTACTATTGAGAAAGGTGGTAGGTATTTTTCCTTGATTCCTTTGTAGAATGAAGAGCTCGGTGGGAGGAACCTGAGTATTGATAGCCAAGTTGAGTTGGTAGATTCTAAGAAAGTTGGAGATCAGCATGGAAAGTAGACTTATGGAACACATGTGGTGGATGCGAAGAAGAAGAAGAAGAACAAGGGAAAGAGTGTACAAGTTGGAGACTTGGAGGATGTGTATGTGAAGAACCAATTTGGGAATTATGTGTTGAATCCCATAAAATGTTCTTCCAGTTACTAGAACATCTTTTCAAACCTAGGGTGTCTAATGCAAGAGCATCCTAGGCTTTCCTACAATCCTACATGTTTAGTGGGATTTTGGTTAAGTGTTGAGGAGAATTGAGCTTTTATTTTGGTTTATTTATGTTTTTATGGTTAGGAATGTGTTGGAGACACATTGGGGAACCTTTCCTCATGATTTCATAGAGATTGGATGGATTGAGTTGAAGTTTGAACTGTTTGAACCTCACTGTTGGAACTGTGTTTTTTTCTTGTTTTTGGGTGCCTATTGTAGAATTTATAACTAATTTTTTTAATTAATGAGAAGCTTCAAACTTCAAGGATTTTAGAGGACCTAGATTAATATCTCTAGTTAAGAGCACAAGTCCTAATTCATTATAGGTTGGGAGATATGGCAATTCTCCCAAAGTATCAATTTATGGCAATTTTGCACGATAGTCTACTATGGGTGACTTTTAGGAGGGGAGCATATTTTTTCTTTGGGGAATCAGTATTTTTACATTTAAGGGGTTTTATAGGACCTATATTTCTACCTATGGTTTGAAGAATGAGTTCTAATTCAATTAGAGCTAGGAGATATCACGATTTTACTCAAATATCAATTTTTGGAAATTTAATTATTGTTGCAGGCCAACTTGTGGCATTTAATTTATATATTTGTATTTAATTTGTATTCTAGGCTGACTTGTGGCTTGTATAGGTATAATTAGGGGTCTTTTGGAGTCTTTTAGTCATGATGGAGTTGGGATAGAAAGAAGGATAGATGCGAATTTGCAGAGCTAGTGCTGCAGCTTACGAACTAGAGGATCTTTTGGTGGACCTACAGGTACAAGTGTGGATTCTTCTTGGTGTTCTTATCTAGTTGGGTATCTGGATTAGCTAATATTGGTTGTAATTTGGATCATGTTGGATCTTGTAGAACTGATTTTGTAATTTTCTATTTGTAATTGGCCCTAACCTAGAAGGTATTATACCTGGGCATATTGCATGTAATCAGTTATATTTTATAAATCAAGTATTGTAATTTGGTATCAGATCTTGCATTTTTGCTTCTTGTTCTTGTGTTTCCACTATGTCATTGTATAGTTTGGGGCTAGAACATCTCCTTTGGGATTCTCCTACCTTGCACTACATCAAATAATACCCATTTCAACAATATAATTATAGAAAAATTACATAATGAAGAAAATCTAAAGACACTAAATAATGACATTATTAAAAATTGAATGAATATTGAAAGATGCCTCAAAGAAAAAGAACTATTGGAAAAATAGGAAAACACATTGGCAAAGAAGAAAAATTCTAGAGACAAAAATCAAGAGAGAAATGGTTAGCTGAGGGAGATCAGAACAAAATTGTTTTCCATAACAACACTATTTATAATAGAGTAACAATTTTTTTTATAAAGATTAAAGATAAAGAGGGAAACATCATTGAAAATCCAACAAATATCATAGAAGTGTTTGTGGATATTTCAAAACCCTTTTAAACAATTTTGACTATTTGAATAGGAAAGCACAAGAAAAGATGCTAGAAGCAATCCTAAAGTTGGTACCTATAGAAGACAATAAATTTCTAAATAAACCCTTCACTCTAGAAGAGGTCAAATCGGCCCTCTTCTTTTATCAAAAATGTTGTGACATAATTGGGTAGACCTTTGAAAGGATATAAAAAATTCTAGAAATGGTGGCTCAATATTGACAAAAATCAATCATATATTGACAAAAATCAATCATACTTTCCTAACCTATATCCCTAAGAAATATTCTATGCAAGTTCTTGGTGATTTTTAGACCTATTACATTATGCAACACTATATATAAAATTCTCTCCAAAGCTTTAGCCCAACATCTCAAAATGATACTACGAAAACTCATATCGAAAGAACAAATTGGCTTTGTACTAGGAAGCTCTATTCTAGATAGTATAATTATTAATCAAGAAACTATTCATTCTACAACTAGGAATAAAGAAGCATGTATGTTCATGAAACTAAACATACATAGAGTATATGATATGGTGGATTGGATATTTCTATGTAAAGCACTAGAAGCCTTTGGGTTTTCACATCAATGGATAAATATAATCTTCAAATGTATCTCTACACCAAAAATATCACTTCTCATAAATGGGACCCTAGAAGGCTATTTTAAAATCTCTAGAGGAATAAGACTAGGAGATTCAATATCACCATTTCTATTCACCATTATGGCAAAAGTGTTCAAGAGATCAATAAAGAAATCTCAGATAGAGGGCAAATTTAAGGAAATAATAGTAGCAAAAAACATCTCTAACATTACACATTAGCAATTTTTTTGATGATACAATAGTATCAAGAGAAAGTGCACTAGAAGAAGCACAAAACTTTAAACAAATAATACACCAATATATGGAAGCATGCAGACAAAAAGAAAATGTAGGAAAGTCTGAGATCTTCCTAAACACAAAACCTAAATTGGAAGACAACATATGTAACCTAATGGGATACCAAAAAGGCTCATTTTCATGCAAGTACCTTGGTATCAAACTAGAAAAATGGGTAAGGAAAAATAAAGGATGGAGCAACATCCTAGAAAGAATAGATAAGAAAACAAAAAATTGGAAAGGAAAATGGCTAACAAAGGCTAGAAAAGTCACAAAAAATAAGGCAATACTATTAGCATTTCCCACATATCAAATGTCATGCTTCCCTCTACCCCAAAAAGTGAATAAAATCCTGGAAGGAAAAATCAGATTTTTTTTTGGAATGGTACAAATAATCAAAAGAAAATGGCCTCAAGAAAATGGGATAGATTCTATAGAGAAAAAGAATTAGGGGGCCTAAGTATCAAAAACTTTAATTGGAAAAATGAAGAATTGGGAGAAAAGATTGTTTAGCGAATATTGTTAGTGTAAATTATTATTATTTACGCTTTACTTAAGTTTACTTAGTTAAATGCATTATTTATTAGTTTGTTATCTAGGAGTAAGCGTACTCTTACGTGTTGATTTTTTGACAACACAGGAGTTTGCACCTACCTTGTCATACTTATCCTCTCATCTACATGAAGGATAATCCACTTTTCATGGACATATGCTTAGTTGTCATGTTTATCTAATAGCTCTTTCTAACTCATTCTAGAAGCATCCTAGAGGCCTTTATAAACAAGCTCTCCTAGTTTATTTTTGTACAACAATTTCATTTTTCATTGTTGGAATATATTTTCTCTCACACCATTAAGATTCTCCAAGCCCTACCTTTCCTTCTTTGGTTTCTCTTTAGCAAGTTATTTGCATGCAGGTGGTCTTCTATGAAGTTGGTTTTCACAACTTCTACAAATATAGCAAGAGTGGGAGAAAAAGAGGGCAAAAATTCTATATATAAAATACCTGAACGAAGTAGATTCAACATCCCTTTTAAGAATTTGAAACCTAAAAAATTATGTAACTTGGGATCTAGGTAGAGGAGAAGAAACCTTGTTCTAGGAAGATTTATGGGATGGACTTCCCCCTAGATAATTTGAACATGCCAAACAATGTAAAAAACACCTTAGTAAACTTATGGGTAAAAAAGGTAAGAAACTATAAACAATCTCAAATAGAAAATGGGAAGGACATATGGGAATGGAAATCTCTGGAAAATATAAATCTTGAACCCAAAGAGAAGGAGGTCAATTCTCAAACAGAGAAAGGTCAACCATAAAGATAGAAGTGACAAACTAATCTAGGGAGTTTCCAAGGCTAGAAAATAATGTGTGAAGAAAGGATACAATACTTTTATCCAATCTCAAAGATGGGAATAAAGCAATATGCCACTCAATCTATGTTGGGATCCTACATGCCTACCAAAGGTAGGAATCTTCATCTGGGAAGTAGTTCAAAAAAGAATTTTAATATCAATAAAATTTTGGAAGATAGGATTTGAGGGACCCTTGAGATGTTGCTTATGAAAACAAGATAATGAGACAGTAGACCACCTCCTATACCAATGCACATATGCCAAGGATTGTTGGGAGTGGCTTCATCAAAAACTAAAATGGACATCATCATTGACTAAAGACTTGGAGAATCTCTTAATGGGCTAGCCAAAGGACAACTCAACCAAAATCTAAAATAAATTATGAATGATAAGTCCATCCATACTCATGTAGGAGATCTTGAATGAAAGGAACAAACATATATTCAGCAAGGTTTCATCCCTTCTAAATAAAGTAGAAGCAAGTATAATGGAAGTTATGAATAACCATTTAAGAGGAATAGTAAAAGAAGAAGGTTCATTTAAAGAATGGGATGAAGAAATGAAATGTTATTGGACCAACCTAATTAATCCACCATTAGTATATGATATGGCCAATCAAAAAGCTAGGACTAATTGTAAATGGGAACCACAACCAAAAGGGTGGCTAAAGTTCAAATTTGATGGGGCATCGAGGGGTAATTTGGGGAAAGAAGGAATAGGTTATATCATGCACACGAACCCCAAAAAATGGATCCTCAAAAGAGCCAAACCTATGGGTATTATTAAAAATAATATAATAGAGCTAGAAGCCCTCCAGGAGGGGCTTCAACTAAGTTTAAATTTAAGAGTAAAGAAATTGCTAATAGAAGGGGATTCCCAAATTATTTTGAATGCCATAAGAAAAATAAATACGCCAAATTGGGTGATGAATTCAAAACTTGAAGAAGTATTAAATCTAATAGATCGAGTAGAAGAAATACAGATTCAATACATCTACCGAGAAGACAACAAAGAGGATGATTATCTTGCAAACATGGGAGAAGATGGAGAGGATATTTTTTTTGGAACAAAATAAGTAGTCCTCTAACTTAAAGAAATACAATTACCTATCCTAAGTATATTCATTACCTAAACTTGTAATACCTTAGACTAATTCTACAAAAGAAATCACTCATTTATATCTATGCCCAAACTTACGTGCATTAACTCTAGCCTTGTATTTGTCAGAAAGGAAATCATTTCCAAGACATAGCTAATGTAATCATAACAAATACTCATTGAAGCTATCTAGAAGCATCTAGACATTTCAAGATTAGTCTCTTCTATTAGACCAAGGTTCCTATTTATTCAAACCATCACCAGTCACTTTATGTCTCTAATTGTAGGTGTCTAAACCTAAAATAGAGCATGGATGCTTCCATAACAGTTTTCATGCCCAAGAAGTTTGAAACATGGCAATGAGTCCTTTACTTTGTTAATGATTTGAATGCAGTTAGATTAGAGCATAGATAAAATGAAAATTTTACTATGGATAGTATTAATAAACCAAAAAATAGAATCTGTAATATGAAATTTATGGCTCCAAAAGAAATTGAGCTCTAAAAATCTCCATAATTGAGAAGTGTGGAGGAATTTTATGACACATATTAGTAACTTGTAAAAGACAAAGACTTGACCTAATCAAGAAAAATGACAGATTTGAAATAAGGTCAGAAAGGTATTCAATAAGTTATATGTACATTAAATACTCAAAGATGTAGAGATCATAAGATTGGAATTCTCCAAAAGTAATATAGATCTTCATAGAACTCAGCTAAGTACTAAAATTTAGACCTTTCAATTGATTTCTAAAGCTACATTACAAGATTTCTAAATTGGAGGGAACTAAGAATTGATCATAACAATATGTCCAAATAATACCCTTAACTCATAAAAGGTGAGTAGATACTTGGTATTAATAATCTTAAAAGTTCCTTCTAAAAACATTGGTATTCATGAACCATAGGTATCTTTTCTTTCATTCATCATATCTCATATAATACCTTAATTTTTAGTGTTATTAACTAATTTTTCCAGGTCAATATTCATATAAACCTAAAAAAAATTATGAAGAGATTCTTGTTCCTCTCAATATTTAATCCCTATCCAAAATTAATAATAATAATAATTGAATGAGACACCAAGTGATAAGTTGTATCTATTTTACTCTAATTGCTAACTATTTGATAGTTGTTAAAATGATCATTTAAGGTAGTTAGAAACGCTAACTTTTTTGAGTACATATTTCATTGAATTGAAATAGGGGATATATAAGATAAGTGAATATTGGGATTAATACAAGGATAATGTTTATTTTTCTAATAGTACTAACATTTCAAATGAGCTTCAGCACTATGAGAGTGGCTAGAAAGGAACAAAGAAAGAACATATTCATGGGAGACCCCAAGACAATTGGACATATTCATTATGGATTATATTAAAGAAGACACACTGAAGCCCCTTAATACTATGGAGAAGAAATATTATAACTCCCTTCAAAATATGAGAATATGTAATATAAAATCAATGTATAAATAGATTGGGGTATGCCCTTTTTAAATTGTAAAAGTGTATAGGATGAAAGTCTTGGGCAAGAATGAAGGTTTTCTTCTCTGTTCTTTCCTACCAATGCCCATTTGAATGGAGAAGTATGTAATTTGAATTTATAATTCTCTTTATATAAGAAAAGGCTCTAGTTGTTTACTAATAAAAAAAATTAAAAATAGTATTTATTATCTAATATGTGGAATGGGTCTATCAATTATCTTTTCAAGTACATTAATGTCCTTGTTTGAGGATCATTCTCTTAAAGAACTAGTGCAAAATATTTATGTGAGTATTATTTTATAATTATTCCTATTTAGTTTGGTGCTACTAGATATTCATTATGAATGAAAGATAAAATATGATTCATTTTTAAAGTCTCAAGTGGAAAATTCTTTAATTAAAAATATATTTATGGATTTAAGATATAATTTTTATGAGATGAATACCTTTTATGTTTCTTGATCCAGTGGAGTAGCCACTTACTCTCAACTTGGAAACTTCCAAGTTATGAGAGTGGGAATATGCTTTAGTCTTTAATTTCATTAACTAAGCACATAACAAAGGAGACGGAGATTTTTCTTGTTCTTTTTCTCTTTTAAATTTCTTGCAAGATTTAAAAATTAATGAGGAATAAGGAACTAAAAAAGAATAAAAATATTTCTATTAAAAAGGAAACTTGAAAATGTCTAAGAGAATTTTAAATGCGAAGACTACTCAGTCATAGGTATGAACAATTGTTTGTGTATTTGGTTATTGTATAAGAAGTGTAACACTTCAGATAGCTAACATTAAAATATATAATATTCCCTTGTAATATTTTTAAAATGGACTCAATACTTGATTTTCTATAATACTTTTCATGCATATTTTCATAGGCATATGATGAAGATGGGGATGAAATATTTAAATACATTTATTTGTAATATGGTGATTACAACCATATGTCAAGATATATTAAAATAGATATGTATCTTGATATTACACACTTATATAGTACATACATTTGCATGTGTGTAGTTAATTTGAAACATGCTAATCCAGTGCAAATTTAAAAATATCCAATATATATAATCTAGGTTCAAAGTGGTACTAATTTTTTTAATTGAATTTTCCACTTCAAGTTGTTTTAGGAGACCGAGTTTCAAACACAAATGATGTTACTGAATATTTATTACTCTACACATAAGATATGAAGATGTCAAACAAACTGGAAACAACTGATACAATGGTGTTCCTCATATTATTTCCATAGAATGAGAATAGATTTAAAAAATTGGAACATATGATGTAACATCAATTTAATGCTAAAAAATGCAGAATGTTTTGTTGGTGGTTAGCCCACAATCATGATTACTACATTGAAGGTCCATGTGCTTCAAGGATTTATTTATTTTTTGAGATGGTGACTTTTCTATAAAAGGACATGAATTTGTTTAAATATTGTTCATATTTTATGATCACATTATTAAACAACCATAGCTAATGATTTGGTACTTTATTTTATTTTTATATAGTTTCTATATTAAAAAAATAGTTGTGACCAACCATGATGAGATGGAATGTGTGCATTTAGTAGGGAGACATTTTTAAATACAAATTATGAGAGGGGTGAATTTCTAGGAGTATTATGAAGATCGAATCTACTTTCTATTCCTGTGCCACAATATAGAGAAACTAATCATATTTGGACATACAACATGTCCATGTTTAATAAGGAGTTAGAGAATATAATAATTACATGGTAAGAGGGAGAGTAAAGCATATATTTTAGCCATAGGTTTTCTATTTCACTTTCTAAGATACCATAAAATTATAGACTAACCTTTCCACATGTTCTAAGAATCTATCAAGTCATTGTGAGCATCTCTAATGCAAATGCTCACACTAGAAGGACCCAATGAATTTCCATGCAATGTTCCATAACATTTTAACTAGTAGAAGGTGGGATCTAGATTCTTCTATTTTATTTATTTCCTATTCACCTTAGGCTTTAGTTGATTCAAAATATGGGATGATAATGGGATTTTCAATTTAGTCCAAGATTTTAGGATCTCATCATCCCACGAAGTGAAGTTATAATTAAAATTTGTGGAATCAGCTAAATGGGCATTTTTTCCTTCATATATAGATGCAATAATCCTGGCTTGGACTTCATGAAGTAAATACTTTATATTTTGAAGTATTCTCTTATTCCTTTCCTATGACAATGACTACAAAGTGAATAATCACCCATAAACCTGTAAACATTGAATCTGGGTATAATGCATGCCAATATAGGAGTAAATCCCATAGTTGAAATGTTAAAGGTAAAATACAATACAACTTTGAAAGCATAAGTTGCCAACATTCATTAGTAAAAGGACATGGAAGAAAGAGATGATCAACCTCTTGGAATTCCATTTTACATTGATCACATTTGAATGGAACTTTTATGTTTAATTTTGTAAGTCTATTACTAGTAGGAACTCTCTCTTTTAATGCTAACCACATAAAATTTTAAGACATGGTGGGATCATTTTGGCCCAATAGATATTATATGCTCTATAAGGGATAAAAAGTTAGAGCCTCTGTTGGATGGCTTTGTATTCAATTTTAAATAAATATTAACTGGAAGGGTAAGGTAGCCAAATGATAGTATAATTTGAATCCTTATTATCATTTGAATCCTTAGAGAACCAAAAAAACTATCATCTAAAATTTATTGAAATGCACTCTATTTTTTAGGAGAGATAAGAAGATAAGAAATGTCTTTCAAATAAGCCCTTCCTAAAAGGATTCCCACCACATCACTATAGCAAATAACTTTTATTCCCCAAGTGTTGGACACCAATGGGTGATTATCTTAAGTACAAAGTTAGATCTCAATGGTTTAAAGTTTCTTAATGAGTCTAGCCAATAATTCACACTCTATTCAATTTGGACAAACCAAGATATGCATTGAATAATAATGTTTCAAGAAGACATTATAAAATTGCACATTTTGGATCTTGAATAAGGCTCAACAACCAAAAAGAATCTAGTTGGTTCCATTATATCTAAGTATTTAGCCTACATCACTTTATTCCATGGTGAATTAGGTCTCATATAAAACTTCCATACTAGCTTTGATCCAAAAGATATATTTCTATGTACCAAATCATGTATTCTTGTATTTTATAGAGACACAAAGGATATCTTTTCTTATCATTCATGTTGTTATTACATAGGAAGTTTCTACTAATTTTCTTGTTCTACTTGGTTATTGTGCTAGGAAATTTGAGAATTGAAATAAAATAAATTGGAATTGAGGTGAGTACAAATGGTCAAGGAATCAATTTGAAAGGAAAACTCCTACAAGTTAACAAGGTCTAGTCCTCTAACAAGGATATATACACTATTTGTATGTAATAGACTCCTAACAAGGGAGCCACCTTTCGCAAGGTACTTTTAATTAGTGAATCATTTTATAGTTACCATCCCCACTGGAGTTTTCCTAGTTTAAAAAGTATGGTTTTCTAAGTTTCTTTATGGTTTTTTTCTTATTCTTTTTAGTTTGATCATCTATACAATCTAAAGGTTAATAATTGATATTAATAGTTGTGCAAAAAAATGTGGAATACTCATTCAACCCCCATAACCAACCCACCCACCCCTAAGTGTTCCCTATTTCTAATAAGAGTTTCAAGGGTTGTAAATCCCTACCCAAGTACTTTCAATAAAAAATACCTAGTTATTTTGATCAAAATCAAAAGTAATTAGGTACTTTCAATCAAAAGAAACTTTCTATCAAAAAGACTTGTCCATGTCATGGAAAGTACTTTCAATCAAAAGTTACTTTTGATCAAAAGTTACTTCTTATCAAAAGTAACTTAAATAGGTAGTTTTCAATCATAAGTGAGGAACTTTTAATCAAAAGTTCCAGGAGGTTTCTCTTGAAACCTCAAGACAATTTTTTTTTTTTTTGGCTATCCATTTTTAAAGAAATTTCTTCCTCCAAAAAAGTGTAACCCACTATTGTGGGTTCACACTCCTACACATCACATATAGCTAGAATAATCTCTCTTAGAGAATGGATAATTTTGTACCATGAGTGGTGAATTACCATTTGTAGAGAATGGATAATTTTGTACCATTTTATCTTGAAAGATCTAAGGATTCATCTTCAACTAGATATGAAAAATATTAAAGGAAGGGTCAAGGTTCCAAGAATCATGAAGAAAATAAGTATTGATAGGAGATTCCTCCCATCAAACAAAGAAATAAACTAAAGTAGATGCATTTCAACATGTTTGATTCCACACATCCCACCAAAAGTGCCAAATATGTCTGGTGAAGGAGCACTAGAAAAAGATACAAGAGATAATTTCTTCATTGTTATGACACAACAAGAACATGGAGGGTCCCTAAAAGTCATGCTTACATTAATTATCCTTAGTAAGATACCCATTATAGACAACCAAACACATTAAAATTTTACCCTACGACCATGAAATTTGTGCCAAAACAATTTCCACCAAGGAACATAGATATCCCCAAAAGTCTTCTACACCATCTCAACATAACTAGTAGAAACAAAAATCCTCGTAGACAAATCATTTCTTGATTGCCAAAATTGTATCTATTTTTGAAAATCTTTGGTAGTTTAGAGTCTAGAATCAAAAGTACTACTCCAAGTTCAGGTTAGCCAAAAAAATTAAAATGGTCATTTTTTATCCCCTTTTTTACAATATACATGGACTTTCCCTCATTTTTTTAGCTTGAAATTAAAAATCCTTGAATTTTTTTGGAAATACCTCAATATGTGTGTTTTATTCATCAATGCCATGCCCATAAACTTGGGAACTAGTTGAATATCTTGGTTGAAATAGTTTTTGTTTTATAACTAATTTTATATATATATATATATATATATATATATATATATATATATATATATATATATATATATATATATATATATATATATATATATATATATATATTGTTGAAGAAGGAGATTGTTGAGAACAAATTGATACAAGTATCATAAATATGTTTCATGTGAGCCAGGTGGAAGATAAGATCGATGAGTTCGTGGCACAAAATTTATGGTAAACCATTTTGAGGTGAATTCAAAGAGGATTGAAGGGAAAGTTTATAGAAGTGATATGGAATGAGGGGTAGATTCATTGAATCCTACCTAATATGTCCTAACCCTAAATTAGACGATGGAGAATGAATGACAAAAGATCTTAATTTCCTATTTATAGGTATGGTTGGTCAGAAGCAAAGGTTTTCATGTGCGAGAACCTAAGGAAGACAAGGAGTCAAGGGTTTTGCTTCATCAAGTGACCTAAGAGAAGAGTTTTCATTAGCATGTTAAGCAAGAAGGCTTAAGGGTATGGATGCTTGATAGGTGAATCAAGCTATTAGAGCTAAGATGTGTGAAAGCCAAGCAGAATGGAGGACTAAAAAAAATATGTGTAATTTGAAAATGGAGTTGTAAGTTACTATCAGATCAAGCCTTACTGTTACTCTCTAATAATTGTATCAGTCTAGGGTAAATCTTTTGGATTAAGGTTGACCTAATAGTCATTTATAAATCCTTTAACTGGGTGACATTCTAAGTGACTGGTCTAAAGTCCTCTAACAAGGCTCACTCCTAATAGGGTGATTGAAATCCTTTAACAGGGTCACATTTAACAGTGTGTATTGTAACCTTTAACAGGGTTGGCCTTTCACAAGGCATCACTTCAGAAGAGTGAAAAAGAGTAGCATGTTATTGGTGGTTTTTCCCAAATTGGATTTCCATGTAAATCATTGCATCAAGTGTGTTTTTGAATCTATTATGTTTAATGTTTATATTTCTACAAATTGATTTGATAGTTACCTACAAGTTTTTAAGTGATTGCATAATATTATGGATGCATACATGATGAAAATATTTTATGGGTTCACTAAGCTATGAAAAGTTTTATTTATACATCTGGACCTTAGATAAGTGATTCACCCCACTCTCAGTTATTCTAAAGAATTCCAACAATATATACATACATACATACATATATATTGTTGGAATTATATTTGCTACAAGTAGTGTCTAGAGGATGTTGGCATATGTATTCAATTATACTATGCATATTTGAAACCATATATGATTGACATGATTAGAAATGATTTGACAGCCTTTGAAAATCTGGTGTTTATCTATGATCAATCAATTAAGATTTCATCTTTGTTACTAACATATGGTATCAAAGCTCTAAATTAAAGACTTTGCCTATGTGGTGGACAACGTAGATTTCTATGATGAGGAATCATAAGGAGATATTGCTATAGTACCCAATGGCATTAAA
Source organism: Cupressus sempervirens (assembly GCA_028749045.1). Taxonomy (NCBI): domain Eukaryota; kingdom Viridiplantae; phylum Streptophyta; class Pinopsida; order Cupressales; family Cupressaceae; genus Cupressus; species Cupressus sempervirens. The sequence continues at coordinate 610,156,868 of CM053784.1, read as the reverse complement.
AATTCTTGATTTCTTATCATCTCTTTTCATGGACCTAATTATTAAAATGATTTCAACTAAAAATATGAGACACAACCCTCAATCCTTTACAAATGCATATAATATTCATACTTTGCTCCAAAACTTCTAGTTTGGCATAAACAAGTTAGAAATTGAAATTGGTTGAAGAATTTGGATCAGACCCCCAAAGTTGTTGAATTTTTTAGTTAAATCCATTTTTATAAACAATGTTATTGTCACTGTACATATATATCCTTGATAATGACATCACTATTTTTATGTGCTTTAATAAGTTTCTAAGTTCAATGCATAGTTATGAATATATTGCACAAATTAATTTATAAATATATAATATTGATAGTAAACAACTATATGTTGAAACCCTAGAATCTCCTTCAAGTTCCAAGCATATGGAGATTCATAAATTAGGCATGTAGCCTACTTATGGGAGCCTTATGATGAGTAAATTATGAATGACATGAGCGAATATATCATTCCAATTTCGTGCAAAAACTAACCTCTAGAGATTAACAACTAAAAATGCATGAAATTTTGCATGTAACTATGTCTATATATTGCATGTGGAGGAGCATTCTATAGACAAGTTGTAAATCATTATTTTATTTATCGATCCTTTAGATTTGAAGTGCAATCCACAGATGATCCTACAAAACTAACTAAAAGATAAGTTAGGGGGTTGTATGAATATCATCAAGATGAAAGTCCTAACCATCATATTGAATTTATTATGGGTGACCTTCATATTGTAGTCCATCTGGATCTAGACTTCTAATATAAACAATAATTGTTGGGCACTAAAAATGTTAATCTAGTATAGTTGCATAGCCTTATTAATTCAACCATAGTATTCTATGAGTGTATGGAGATAGGTGGGAATAACAAGACATAAGTTTAAATGTTTAAGGGTTGGAGATGAAATGTAATTGATACAATTAAGGTATGCAAATGAGAGGAAATCTAAAAGACATTTCATTTAGATAAAAGGAGCATAAAAGTATCAAGTTTCATGGATGACTCACAACTCTTACCACTTATCAAGGATTGCGGAATGATCATGGAGAAAGTCCAAACACATTATCTCAAAGGGATAACATGGTAAACATGTGTGGATGATTAGAGATTCATGATACTACATGATAGGTATCTAGATAAAGGGGGAATGAAAGCATGAGTTTGGTAGAGGTAAAAATACAAATAATTGAATCAAGGTTTGAAGGAGCCAAAAGCATGATGGAAAGGACATATGAATAGTGGGATTATATAACATGATAAGATTAAAAGAAAATTTAGTGCTTGGTAGAAAGGGATGATAGAATGTAGAAGTTTGATGATCTAATAGGAATAAAGTCAAAGTCAAAATTGAGGGAAAAGGTAATGATTGGAAGGGAAAGGTAGGTTAACCAAAACAGGTGTAAATTGGACTTAGGAAGGAAGGTGTTACCTCATAAGGTAGTATAAAAGTAAGAAAGTATATAACAACCTATGAAAAGTTAGATAACGAGAAAATCACACAATAAGAAAATACTAGAATTTTGGCATATTCTAGCATATAAAAGGCCTAGACGATGAATAAGGGGAACAAAAAATAAACTTAATAAGTAAATAACAACTTGGGATTCATCATGTTGATTATAAAAGGTAGGTTAAATAATATCAAGAGACACAAGGCAATAGAACTCAAGCATAAATAGACACAATCAAAATGAGAACATGCATCTTAAAGTATTTAGCAATGGTATTTTATTGCTTGATGTTTCACTCTATGTGAAAATGAACTAGCTAAAGGATTTAATCTAAATATAAGATATAATAAAATCTTAAATACATTGTGTATTTCCCTAAATCAAAATGTGAATTAATTAACTAATCTAATAAAATGATTTTAAATAGAATTTTAATAAACATCTCTTTATTTTTGATTAATTTGATTGTCTTGAATCTGTTTACAGGAATGCTATCAAATTCACTTTATTGTTATATTAATAAATGATTTTCAGATTGACTTAGATAATCATTTTAAATTGAAATTAAATTTGCAAATTATTTAAAATTACTCAATCCATAATATAATGATTTAAATGTCATCAATTTAGACAAGATTCTAGAGATACTAGTTTATTTTCAAATCTAATATGATTAATATTTAAAATAATGTGAGTCACACGTAGAGGTTGGCAGCTAAGATGTTGTTAAATATATGGTTGTAAAGTCCCCATTGGCTCAGTTGCCGTATTCTATCTTCACTCAAGATTGGAATCCTTTGATTAAAGAAAGAAGAGGAAGATATGAAACGAGGTTAAGAGAGTGGTAGAATGTTATTTTTTATTAATGGAAGGAGTCAGGCGGCCTCAATCTAGAAAATTCATTTGAGTGATTCTGCCTTTGGGCAACTTCCACACAACTATGAATTGATGAAGGCTAAAACTTTAACAAAATGCTTCCAATGAGGAATCCAATATAAGGAAGCTTAAACTCGAATTTTCAATCAAAACAAAATTGCCCAACATGATCGAATAAGGGTACGTGGAATTATTTGAGACACCATTAAGTTGAAAGTTGATACCAAAAATAGTACCTGCATCAATTTTGAATGACTGGGTACAAATTTTTTTGAGGTATTTTGTCAAATAGTTTACAAATCAGGAGTGATCAAGTATCTCTCGGTCTCTTTTTTTGCGAATATGTAACTTTATTATTATTTTAACAGAAAGCAACTATTCATCAAAAATAATTCACCAACCTTATCTATGATTGTGATTTCAGACAGATTGCATACAGCTGCAACATCTGAAAAAAATCTTCTTTGCTAATCATGCGATGCATGTCCGTACCTTGTTCCAAAGCTCTCAGTTTGGTACAAACAGAGAGGATGCTTGGACAATTTACAAAACTGTATCTAAATACTCCAGAGCTGTTTCAAACCTCCAACTTTATTTGTGCGGGTCAAAAATACGCTTCCACATGTAAACGGTTCAGGTGGGGACATTTTCAGACAGCTTAAACATCACATACTAAGCTTTGTTCCAAGACTAAAAGTGTTAAATAGTCAAAGTTGACTTATTTTTTCCAGATTAATTTTCTCCTTAGTGTGATGTTTAAGGGTGGTAAATTGGGAAGATAAACAATTTAAAATACAAAGTTGTCGAAGACAACAAAGGAAACCAGTATACCCTAAACTAAAACGTAAATGCTACTAAAGGGACACTTTGTTATTTTCAACATTCCGTATTCTCCCTTGGTAGCATTTACATTTTAGTTTAGAATTTAGTCAATTTCAAAGAACATCAGACTTATACCAGCCACCGAAGCAGTCAAGCTTACGTGTGCTGGTTAAGCCAGGCCATAATCCTTTAAGAAGTCTAAGAATTAATAAGACAACTGCCGGAAGATTCCTTTTAAAGCGTAAAGATTGTTTATAAAAGGCTGACATAGCTGTAAAATTTTACAGCTAGTAGATACCCTTTAAAAAATCAAAATAAGAATTAAAAAGGAGGAATATTATCTGGGAACATTCCCTGGCTCTTCAATGTAAATCTGGTAAATCTCCTTAGTTTATATCTCGGTTAAATCTGCCAATCAGAACGGTTTGTCCGATTTTCATAAGACAAAGAATTGAATGATCCGTTTCTTCTATTTTAATCTCCCTAGTTTGAACATATGAAAACTTGTCGATTAAATCTCTCGGGGAGGAGGAAGCAATGTCAATGTAAACAAGGTCAATCCAGATTTCCTTGTATAAATAGGACATGTATTTTCAGACAGAGAAGAGAAGAATGGCAAAGGCAATGAAGAAATGGTTTTGTGCAGTGATGGTGATGATGATAGTAATAATGGCATTAGTAGCAGTGGGTCAGTCGGATGATCGTTGCGATATTATTTTATTTTATGGACACAGTTATCCTCCCTGCAAACTGTATAATTGATCAAATTTTTAAAAATCGAAAGCATCATGAATTTTTTTGAAAATTTCAGCATTTGATCTTCATGATCTACATAGTCGAAAACAACAAAAAAATAAGGAAAAAAACACTACATTTTTGTAACTTGTAGATGGTTACTTTATTGTATGTAGTATACTAGAATAGATAAAAGAAAGATGGTTGTGTTTTATTGTGTTCAACCTCACTTTCTTAACTTGATTGTATGTGTGTGTGTGAGAGAGAGTGTGTGTGTGTGTGTGAGTGTGTGTGTGTGTGTGTGTGTGAGAGAGAGAGAGAGTGTGTGTCTTAAATTTGTTATATATGACAGGGAGATAGTCGATACTATTCTCTTAGAATGAAAATTGATAAAGGGAGATGATTATGCTTTAGGGTGTTGATCACTTTATTAGGTGTAGTATATTATTTTTTTAGAATGAGAATATAGATTAAAAGGAGATGATTATGTTTTATTGTGTATCCTAGCTTTCATATCTCATTTCCTTAAATTGAGTTTCATAAACTATAGCTGGTCACTTTATTGTATGAAGTATACTTACTTTTTTAGAATGAAAATAAATGAAATAGAGATGATTATGTTTAATTGTGCAGTGTCTCATTTTCTTAGAATTTTATATTTTACATAGCAATTCTTCTTCAACGAGATTGTTTCTAGTATTTTTGTATGGTTATCTATGTAAGCTTTAGACTACTCAATTATAGAGTCGTTGTAAATAGATTAGAGATTGTCAATTTATAGCATATAGTATATTATTTTCTTAGAATGAGGATAGGTAAAAGGGAGATGATTTTGTTTTATTGTGTAATATCTTATTTCGTTGAATCATTGTATAAATATAGAGATGGTGATTCTATTACATGTATTACATTATTTTCTTAGAATGAGGATAGGTAAAAGGAAGATGATTATATTTTATTATCTAGTATCTCATTTTCTTAAATTGATCATATATAACAAGGAGATTGCCATGTTATTTCATGTCATATGTTTTTTCTTTAGAATGAGAATAGATATAAGAGAGATGATTATATTTTTGATGCAGGGGCATCTTGCATTGGAAAATTATTGGAAAAAAAAAAATTTGAAAAAGAAAAAAAAAGGCAAAAAAAAAAAAAAGTTGTCATTACATTAATCGAGGTGTGTAGGTGGCATCTTAGAAGCTTGTGAAAAGTTTCTTAAATCTTGCATTTAATATTTGTTGTGATCCATAAAGGAAATGTAATTTTCTAATTGGGCCACATGGTGGTGCTTAGTTGTAATTCTAGAAGGTTATGGAAGTTTTAGAAGGTTGTGGATATTGTGTAGGAGGAATTCTAGAAGGTTGTGGATAAGTCATGCATAGGGTGGTAAGTGCCTATTTAAGCAAGGCATATGAGCATTTCTAATCAAGCTCAAGGAGAAGTTCGAGAAGAAGGTGAAAGCTTAAGGAGTAGCTTGAGGAGTGGAAGCTCAAGGGGAAGCTTGAGGAGTAGAAGCTCAAGGGGAAGCTTGAGGAGGAGAAACTTGAGTGGTGGAAGCTTGGAAAGCTTGGAAGGAGTGAAAGAGAAGGAGGAAGTGAAGAGTGAGTTTTCCTGAGTCTGTGAACAGAGCGCTGAATGCGAGTCAGTTTACAGCAGGATTGTGTTGGACTTGTGAGTGTGTAGACAGAGCGCCGAATGTGAGGCAGTTTACACTTGGATCTTGGATTAGGTTTGTGAGAAGAGCTAGTAACTACGGTTTAGAAACAAGGAGGTTGCTTGGTGGCTTGCGAGCACAAGTGGAGATCTCAGAGGTTTCTACCAGAGTGTGGATCTGGACTAGCTTGGGTTTGGATTGGATCTTGAGAGATCTTGAAAAAATGTTATTGTAATTGCTATTGAATTTTCAGGTATAATAAAATTGTCTTCATATTGTTGCATTATTGGTTGTGAGTTGGTAAGGGTGGTGTGGCCCTTCGTCAGTGGTATCAGAGCGTATCTACATTAGTGGTATCAGAGCGGGAGTTCCTGAGTGTACAAGCAGATCGCCGAAGTGTGAGGTAGTTTGTACCAGGATCTTAGTTGGGTGAAGTTTATTAGAGTGGGAGTTCCTGAGCGTGTAAACAGATCGCCGAAGCTGAGGCAGTTTGCACTAGGACCTTGAGAGGACATGCAGATTGATTGATTGATGCAGAGATGAAAGTTTGAACTTGTTGAGGCATGATCGTAGAGAGTTGGTGGATTGCAAATCTGTTGTCCTAGACTTGTGATGTGGTTCCTGATTGTTCGTGCGAGGTGGCAGGTTGTGATCTGACTTGCAAACAATTCGAGGTTGTCACAAGGAGCGTAGGAAGGATTTGTTGGAGAGGGTTTACAAAGATCTTGGAAGATGGCTCCAAGAGGATTGGACCCTAAGATGATTGTGAAAATCTATGATATAGTGGAGAGGAATTTTTCTAAGATGATTTCTCGGTTGGATGATAGATTGGCTGATCAAGTTAAGGAGGTTCGTGAGAGAAGATGGCATCCCAAGATTGAGGTGGAAGAGGTTGGTTTTGTTGATCAGTTTGTGGAGTCTGATGCAGAACCTGCAGAGCAACTAGAGGTTGTTGCTAAAGATATTCCTAATGTTGTTGATGTTGGGACAGATGTTGGTTTTCATGATCAATTGGTTGAGTCTAACATGGAGATTGTGGAGCACTCGGTTGTGGATGATCTAGTTGTTGTTGGTGGTGACTTGTACCTTGCAGAGCATCTTGTTGTGAGCAATGAGGTTGCTGGTGTTAAGAGTTTGGAATGTGTTGATGGAGATCTATATGTGGCTATTGATGTGGAGTTTGTTATTGCTGGTATGGACACACTAGTTGTCAATGGGAATGGGAGTTTGCTAATGAAGCATTATGTTCAGTTTGTTCCTGGGAATGAGCATGTTGATTAGATGGTTGAGATTCTAGTGTTTGATAGAGTAATGCAAATATGGAGGATTTGCATGGTGGTTTTGTTGTCCCTGTTGAGGTGGAAGCCTTTGGTGAAGATAAAGTTGTAGATTTTCTTTTGGCGTCCAAGTGTGGGACACACTTTTCTATCTACCGGGGGAGTCTGATGCAGGGGCATCTTGCATTGGAAAATTATTGGAAAAAAAAAAAAAAAAAGTTGTCATTACATTAATCGAGGTGTATAGGTGGCATCTTAGAAGCTTGTGGAAAGTTTCTTAAATCTTGCATTTAATATTTGTTGTGATCCATAAAGGAAATGTAATTTTCTAATTGGGCCACATGGTGGTGCTTAGTTGTAATTCTAGAAGGTTATGGAAGTTTTAGAAGGTTGTGGATATTGTGTAGGAGGAATTCTAGAAGGTTGTGGATAAGTCATGCATAGGGTGGTAAGTGCCTATTTAAGCAAGGCATATGAGCATTTCTAATCAAGCTCAAGGAGAAGCTCGAGAAGAAGGTGAAAGCTTAAGGAGTAGCTTGAGGAGTGGAAGCTCAAGGGGAAGCTTGAGGAGTAGAAGCTCAAGGGGAAGCTTGAGGAGGAGAAACTTGAGTAGTGGAAGCTTGGAAAGCTTGGAAGGTGTGAAAGAGAAGGAGGAAGTGAAGAGTGAGTTTTCCTGAGTCTGTGAACAGAGCGCTGAATGCGAGTCAGTTTACAGCAGGATTGTGTTGGACTTGTGAGTGTGTAGACAGAGCGCCGAATGTGAGGCAGTTTACACTTGGATCTTGGATTAGGTTTGTGAGAAGAGCTAGTAACTGCGGTTTAGAAACAAGGAGGTTGCTTGGTGGCTTGCGAGCACAAGTTGAGATCTCAGAGGTTTCTACCAGAGTGTGGATCTGGACTAGCTTGGGTTTGGATTGGATCTTGAGAGATCTTGAAAAAATGTTATTGTAATTGCTATTGAATTTTCAGGTATAATAAAATTGTCTTCATATTGTTGCATTATTGGTTGTGAGTTGGTAAGGGTGGTGTGGCCCTTCGTCAGTGGTATCAAAGCGTATCTACATTAATTTTATTGTGTAATGATTATAGTTTATTGTGTAGTGTCTATTTTCCTCAAATTGATTGTATATAACAATGAGATTGTTTTTTATGTTTTTATTTATTAGTAAGAGGTTGAACCCAAGCTTAGTTATTTTTATTATGTGTTGTAATTAATTATTATTATTTATTAATCTCTTGTAGATTTGAACCCAAGACCTCCCAAATAAGAGGCTCACAATTTACCGTTGTGTTGTAGGCTCTTGCCTCTAACAATGAGATTGTTTGTTTTTGAAGTATTAGATAGCAGCCAAAAGGATGAGGGGTTGACCCCGAAGTACAAAAAGGTTGAAGAGTCAGTTAGAGGTTACCTCCCAATTATCTAACCGATACCAGCTTTAAACTTTAAAAAACATATAATATCCAAAGCCAAAATGACAAAACCATCAGTCTTAAAACTTGTAGAAAGAAAAAACTAAAAAACATTCCAGTGCAGTACTCAGACAACTTGTTGCTATCAATCCCACATATCGACATTAACATGTAATGTAAAACCTTGTAGGGTATCCAGTGCATAGTCAATAATAGTAAAAAAGAAAAAAAAACTAGACCCAGGGCTAGCTACCCTCATTTCTAGGATCCGCATCCTTCTTCTCCTCAGGTGCATCCTTGTTCACGTCCTCCCCCTCCACCTTGACTAGTTTTTCCAAGAGCATCTTTAACTAGTCCTCCAGCAGGAACCCATAGTGAGATTGTTTGTTTATTACATGTCATGTATTATTTTCTTAGAATGAATATAGATAAAAGAGATTTTTTTTTTTTTATTGTGTAGTATCTTATTTTCTTAAGTGGATTATACCTAACAAAGATATATTTTCACTTTATTGCATGTAGCTTATTAATTTCTTGGAATAGATAAAGGGAGATGATTATGGTTTATCATGTAGTACCTCTTTTTTATTGAAAAAAGTTATATATAATAGGGAAATGGTCACTGTATTGCATGTAGTATATTATTTTCCTATAATGAGAATATATGAAATGGAGATGCTTATATTTTATTGTGTAGTATACCATTTTCTTGAACTAATTGTATACAACAAGGAGATTGTCACTTTATTATATGTAGTAGATTATTATCTTAGAATGAGAATAGATAATAAAAGAGATCAGATGATTATGGTTTATTGTGTAATATCTTGTTTCTTAAATTGATTATGTATAACATGGAGATGGCCACTTTATTGCATGTAACATATTGTTTCATAAAATGAGTATAGACAAAATTGACAACATGTGAGCAACTTAAAAAGTAAACAAAGATGGCTATTGAAAGGGAAAGCTGAAAATGTCTAAGAGAATTTCAACAAGGAGAATACACAGTCATAGGTATGAATAATTATTTTTTTATTTGGTTATTATATAAGATATGAGATACTTTAGATACCCAACATTGGAATATCTACTATTCTCTTGTAACATTTCACAAATGAATTGAATACTTTTTTTTCTATAATATTTTTCATGTGTCTTTTCATAGACATGTGATGAAGATGAGTATGAAATATTTGAATAAATTCATTTGCATTCTATTAATTATGACCATATTCCAAGATAGATTAAAATAGGCATGTATCTTAATATCACATGCTTATATAGTGCACACATTTGCATATGTGTAGTTAATTTGAAATGTGTTAATTTAGTACAACTTTAAAAGTATCCAATATAAATCTAGGTTTAAAGTGGTGCTAATTTTTTAATTGAATTTTCCAGGTAATTTTTTTTTCAAAGAGTTTCAAATGCAACTAATGTTCTTGAATATTTATTACTCTACACAGAAGAGATGAAGACATTAACAAAAGTACAAATAATTGATAAATTGTTGTTCCTCATACATTTAGTGATATAATGATAAGCAATTATGTTGACTTATTTAAAGTTGAATATATATCTTTTTTTTTTTTAAATAAAAGTTAGGGTCAAACTAGTACAAGTTTGATATTTTTTTAAAAATTAGTCATGTAGATTACTTCAAAAAAATTGTTGCATATGACTTCTAGTCTATGATCCTTCGAAATGTTATATCTTGCATCTTGAAAATTTTGTATGTCTATGTATGTTTTACCTTTGAATTTCATTTTTCATATAGGTTCAATTTTAAGCCAAGGGACATATTTCAAATACTTTAAATTCATTCAAAATGGGATCTATTGTATTGACTATTAACCTGCTAACAAGATATATTGTCATAGCCATCTAATAATTGTTATCAGCCTAGCAATTAACCAGTGTTCTTGATTAATATAATTTACATCATTTTTACAAGTTTGATAATTAAATTTATATAATTGATCTTGTATATACATATATATTTGCAAAGAGATTCATTTTGTTTGATATTTTTGGTTTTAATAATCTGTTGAGTATATAATTGAAATATTAAATTTGAACCATGCAATGAGTCCTTCTAAAGAAGTCATCCATTTAACCAAATAAGAAGCATTACCAATGTAAGTTAGAATTGATTATTTCCAATATCATCTCTAAGGTATATAATTAGGAAGCAAGAGGAAATTTAATCACCAAAATTCCTTTGAGTTTGAGTTAGAATTGATTATTTCTAATATCATCTCTAAGGTAGCTGATTGGAAGTCAAGAGATAGTTGAATTGCTCAGCACCGCAAAGGACTACTTAGCCAAAAACCATTGACATTTTGGTTAGACTAGGTAATAAGGATAAGATGATTAATAGTTGAGTACAATATGGGTGGGTGTCATTTTTGAAATCTAGATTCCTATACAAAAGAGGCTACAAGGAAAGACTAGTGATTCACTAGTATAATTGTATAATGATAAAAGTCACAAGTCATGTATTGTATGTACTCATGTATTTTTTACTATAACTAAATTTATTATAAGTCAGAAAATTCAACCTATGAAGGTCACTAGATTAAATTTCTTAGGTCTACAAATAAAACACATTTCAAAATAATTATCCTATAATTGGGGCACATGGTGATAGAGATCTAATCCTTAATTATTTTATAATATTTTCTCTTAGTTAAATAAAATTAGAAAATGACACCTCTTAACCTCTTGATTGAATTTATTAATGCCATCCAACGAATTCTATAAACTAATTCAATTTATATATAAACCTACTATGATAATTTTCCTTAAGTAAAAGAATGAAAATGCCAAGAACTAGAATCTCAATTGACATAAAAAATTAAGAGAGATAAGATGATTTATTAGTTGATTGATTCAATATATGATAAAAACTAACTTCTCCTCAAGTGAATTTATCCTATATCATGTATTAAAATAAATTGCAAAATACAATCTGTATACATTACAAGTAACATGAAAATGCATTATATTAAGCAAACTTAAGTAAATTATAATTATAATTAAATAATTATACTAGCCCACACACTCCTTAAGTTTAACTTAAAGGAATGCACTTAGGGTCAAGATACTAGATGACAATGCATGATGGGTCATAGCTACTACGCCATGTACAATATACAATTATAAGAGATATGCAATGAAATCACTCATAAATCCATGAAAGACGGAAAAACCTCATGGAAAAAATGCTTCCATAAAAATAGGTATAGAAAAAAAAAGTTGATGGAAGGATGAAGTAATCAATACCCCTACATTGTGACATATATCATGTATATACAATAAATAACCCCCATATAGGAGAGAAGTGGAAGAGATACCAAGTATCCCCCCTTAATGTATAATATACAACAATATTAGATACTTTAGGCTTGATATAGAAGATACTTCATGATTATTGAACAATGTTCCTGTTGGAAATGATTGAAATGATCATAAGAACAATTGTTGGAATAGTATATGGAACTGGTAAAGAATGTCCTCATGTCAAACTTGCTACTTGCAGGGATGACAATTGCTTTAGTGATCCAAATACCATCAATTAGTTGATTGGCAAGGTGGAGGCAATCAATAAGATGTAACTAGAACACCTAGAGAAAGGTTGAAGTTATGATGTTGTAATGAAGTACAAGGATCAGTCAAGCCATTAATGAAATAGTGTATTGGATGACATACTAAAGATACAAAGAATGAGCACACTGAAACATATCTAAGGTTTTAGCTAAATCTTTTGTAAATCTCAAACTAAGTTTATTAGAGAGAAGGTGCTGAGCAAGCTAGTAAGAGCCAAGAAAATTCCAAGTTCAAGTGTCGAGCAAGTTCAAGTGCCAACCAAGTTCATGTGCCGAGCAAGTTCAAGTGCCGAGCACCAGTAACTCAATAATGCCGAGTTGCTGCATTATTTAGAAAATCGAAGATTCACCAAATCTAAGCCGACAAAGTTGTTATCTAGAAATCTTTAAATTAAAAGGAAGATAATAATGATGAGCTAGTGGCACAGAACACCATGTAGAATGTTTTCAAGATACAGTTGGCGAAGAAAACAAGATATGGGGTAGATACATTGTATCCTACCTAATCCATTTTGAAACCCTAAAATTAGAGAGGGAGAATTGAGTGGCAAAGGCAAATCAGACTTGTATTTAAGAAGACATAAGTTAATGAAGAAAAAGTGTGGAATAGAGGGGATAGTGAAAAGAGAGAGCTGTGGTCAAGCATGAAAGCATGAAATGTTGAAGAATAAGCTAAGGAGAAGATAACACAGGAACTCTGTTTGGATAGACGACCACAAGGATGATTGCATTGGCAAAATGAGTAGGGAGACTCAAGGAGATGAAGCTTGAGAGGGAGACAAGAAGTCAAAGCTGAAGTGATTAAAGCCAAGCATAAGGATTGAACAGAATAGTGATCTGAAATCTACAAAGTATGTTGTAAGTTATGTCAGATCAAAAGACCATTATAGTTACTTTGTATAATTGTAATAGTAAGATAAATCCTATGGACTTAGGTTGGTTTAACAGCCATTAGATAAATCCTTTAACAGGGTGACATTCTAAGTGAATGTTCTAAAGACCTTAACCAGGCCCATTCCTAATAGTTCGGTGAAATCCTCTAACAAGGTCACATTTAACAGTGTGTTGTAAGCCTTTAACAGGGCAGGCTTTTAACAAGGCATCACTTCAGAAGAGTGAGAATCAAGTAGCATGTTACTGGTGGTTTTTCCCAAATTGGGTTTCCACATAAATCATTGTGTCATGTGTTGATCCTGAATATTTTATCTTTGCATGTTGATTTATAGTAATTTTCTTATATGACTGATTTGAGTTTGAACAGATAAAAAGGGTATGGATTCATTAAAAAGTATTAAAAAGGCATTAATAGGGAATTTGGACCTTGAATAACTAATTCACCCCCCCTCTCAGTTATTCTAAAGAATTCTAACATTTCCTCTCCTTAGGAAGAAAGAAAACCAAATGTGCATTTATGAAGCCTCCCCAAACCATATGAAGAAACCTCAAAATATATCCAGTATTTGAATCCCACTCAAATATCTTTATGCCAATAGTAAAAGGTGTATCATCCAAATTAGGTTTATTAGGCCATGCTGCTAAAAAGGACTTGCCATAATTAACTGAGGATGAATGTAGAACATGTGTCATTGATTGAAGTGTCTCCTCTGAATATAAAGTGACCTCCTCTTGCAAAACATATCTACAATCATTTTATTTTCAAAATAATGATCAAGTAGAGAATGAAAATATGAATCAATGTGCTCCCTCACAAGAGCTGAAGAATGATCCTATTCATCAAAGAGAAGATAAATTTCATCAATAGTGTCTCCCAAATATGCAATGTAAGACTCCCTAAAAAAGGCTATAATAATTGTCAAGTAGACATCACATGGAACCAATAACCCATGGTTGTATAAATCTATCTATCACCAAGATTAATAGTATAAGTGGTCTCAATATGTAGAGAATGGTGGATGGCTCAAGAACTTGATCTCTTGTGAAAATACCCAAGTTCAAGTAGCCAATTTTCTCCTCAAAGTCTTAATTAACACTATAAATGTGATAAAAACATCATTACTTTCCTAGTGACCCTAGAAACCCAATGTCTGTGATCCTTCTTCGAACTCAATAAAAAATGCTCTGCTAACATTCCTTCTCCAAGTATCATCTATATGGTTTTCTTTCTACACTCATCGAGACCCTACAATTCACTCTTTGTCTATTTCATATTGAGATCCTAAAAGATGTCACTTTTTTATTTCTATTCCTATTTGTCTAGAGAGATGAGGCTTCTTCCTCCATATTCTTTTATTTGAATCTCATATTTTCCTTCCCAATTTATTTTGTATCACTCTAACTTGTGTGTTCCACTTGATAAAATAGAGCCATATTTTGATTTAAAACTATTAAAAAAAATATTACATGAAATCATTGTCTATCTCTCAAGATCTGGGAAGGTGCATTCTACTACTTCTATATTAAATATGAGAGTTGAGTTAGACCCCACTACCTTAGATGGAGGGGGGATTCATAAATAAACTTTGAATTAGGATTGACTAGGGATTCTCATTTGTTTTCCTAGCACCAGTTAGAGAATAACATTTTTTCTCATGACACCTATTTTATTTGTCCCTTGGGAGGAGAAATAATATGGTCCTTATCTTGAACATCACTCTCTATGCCCCTCTATCATTTATCATCAACATTTGGAGTTTTCACATAGGAACCGTGAACTATGTCTTTTAAACATTCTTTGTCTTGATTAGATTCACAACCTTGGAGATGATTAGAAACCTGGCATTCCTCCTCCATATAAAACTTATTGATACCATTAAAAAATGAATAAAAAAATCTTTGCACTTTAATACATATATTTACTATCTTTATATGAATAATACTTATCCGACTAGTATGATTTCTTGCATGAAAGGAAGAAAAAGAGGATATAAATTCATGCTCAATAGATTGGACCAATTTTTACAACTCAAACAATAGATCAATAGTAATAGGATAATCTATAAACTACACCAAAATGTTGCCATAAAGATCCTTGTAAACCAGACATTTTCTTGCAGTTGTTAAGGCATCTATAGAAAGAAGATAATCAAAAGAACTTGCAATACTTTTAAAAACATTTTCATGCTAGTATTCTAATGATAGCCCCAAAATCCATATCTACGTAGACTCAATGGAAAAAAAACATCATAAATTTCATATAATGGCTCCATTATTTTTAAGGAAAAGGATGACTTTCTAATTACCCATGGCTCACCACAAAGCACATTACTAACATCTTCCTTACAAGATAAGGTGAACTAATAGACCTCTTGAAAGTTATATAACCTTAGCTTTCCCCTTATTTCCATTTATTAAGAATGAAATCCCTTATAGTCTCTATATTTGGTCTAGAGCCTATAAATTTTCCCACAAGGGTGAAAGGCAAAAATGAAATATCAAGGTCAATAACTTGATTTGGAATCTTAACAAAAAATAATCCTTTCTTTAGGTCAAAGATGAAATCCATAAGAGAAAGACAAGATTTAGTTATTGGAGAGACACCCGATTATTAGCAATGTTGCCCTCCTCATGCCTAACCCTAAATTGTTGTTTTGTGGTGACTGATTAGGGAAGTAGTGTACATACTTCATAATTCATTGGGGTTCACGATTTTGGGCCTATTGGTGTTTTGAAGCAACATGGTTCCAAATTACCCCAATGAGAATAAAATACATCTAGGGGCAACTAACTCCTATCTTCAACATACCATTTTAAACACTAGACCAACTATAAGGCTAGACCCTTCTTCTACTTCAGGCTCTACAAAACCTAGGTGGGTGTACCTTAGATTCACTTATATGCTACTAGTGCTAAACATATTCTTGAACCTATAATCAGTAGATGAAACCCTTATTTCTCTTATTAACTCATGCAATAACATAGATCTGCAATAGCTAAATGCAAGACAATGCAATTCATAAGCTGAGTGAGGGTATTCTATTTTAGCTCTTCAAATTTAAAATATAAAGATGATTTGAATGTGATTTTATTTTATGTGGGTGGGTAAAGTGGATGAAAACCAAGTATAGACAACAAGTTAATGATCTTGTAGTTGATCAGTGCCTCATCCATTAGGCAATTCACAAATCTCTCTCATGCATTTGGGTATCTAAAACACACATTCTATGCCAAGACTCCATATCTATCCATTTAACTTGTAAATTAGATATCAATGTTCAATCTAAATCTCATTCTTACCTGATATCCTCCTCAATAAACCTACAACCCTATTGATTTCCCTAAACAATTTGCATAACTCATTGAATTATGAGCAATAATAAAACAACATATAGCCTTAAGGGACTGCAACTATGATCTAGACTCTTTGTTCAAAGATCATAAAATATTGCAAATCATTGATAAAGGAGAAAATTTTTAAAATGAAACTCAACACTTGTTGTTCTTTGTACTTGATTTCCTTGAAATAATACATGGAAATGCATGAATTGACTCACAAGATACCTAATAAACCAAATTGTACAATAAACATATGCTATCATACAAGAGAGAAAATGGTGGGAATGAAAAACTGATGGGATGAGAAGGGGTATCATAGCCAAAGCATGGCTTCATGGTCTGGAACCAACACATCCCAAATCTTTCCACTCAGACTTTACAATTGCATAAACCATTTCTGCTTCAATTTCCAACTCCTCACTTTTCCCTAACTCTTTCCAACCCTCTATGAAAGAGAGAAATATACATATATAGGATGAAAAGAATTCAATCCTAACCTAGAGATATTTTCATTTCCTCTTCCATTCCAAAAAAGATCTGATTCTTCAACTATGACTCAAACTTCAATCCTGAAATTCATCACGGCTAGAAAACATAATCTTCTCAAAAGTGAAAATTGGAGCAAAATCATACCAGAATAGCATAATATTTTCAAATTTTACCCAACAGACCTTTTACCATGTTTTTTTACCATGCCTGTAACTTTATTTTCAATTTTCAACAATTTCACGAAGAAGGCCCAAATTTTACATTTCTAGCTATAACTTGAACCAGTGACTTCCTATGCAAAAACAAACTCCAAAATCAAAAATTTAATCTTCTCCTAGTTCTAGCAATATATAATATGCCTATATTCACTTATCGGGAACTCCCTGGATCTTACTTTGAAAACTAGGCTCCACTCAAGGCTCTTCAGATAGCACTTGGGCATATATTTAAAAAAAATTAAAGTTTAAACTTTAGAATACATCAAATTTTATTTAAAACTCTAACTATGCATGATTGTCTAAGGAAAAATATAATAAAATATTAAAATTTGCACTTTTGAAAATTTCCCACCATTTTCCCTCTGGGTCAAACTTGTTGACCAGCCCTGCCATGTGTTGAGTCCTGATTGGTTGATTGTTGCTTCATCATTTGACCCCTATCATCTAGCACCATGTCGCATCATCTCATTAGCCACTAGCTTTGCCACATCATCACACCTCATCATTGTGCCATGTCACTGGTTGCTATGTCTCTTGATGAGTCAGCATCATGCCATGTCATCATGACAAAGTGACCACATGACACGTGTCACCTTCAGCCTCCTCAACATCCAATCACTGCCACATCAGCTGGTCACTATGTCTCATACTTAAGATTTGAGCATCTTTCCTTTGGCAACATAGTGACCACTGTCAGATTCACCATGTGTCGCCATCTTGTGCCTCCTGATATCTAACTACCACATGTCATCATGTTATTAGTCCTCTGACCAACATTGGGTTTTGAATTTTCTAGGAGGTCGCCATGTCACTTGCCAGCGAAGCCTCCCATTTTCCAATGGTGACATGGCAACCACCAGAATCCTAATTTTTTTTAGCACCTTCTTCGTTTCAACGCACTTGGTCAAAATTCTTCAAACTCCACGCCAGCTAGCCGTGGCAAGCTCCACCTCATGCGCTACTACCTTTCCAAAAGGCGATGGCTTTCAAGAAACTTAGTCTGAGTATGATTTGGTATTTAAATAACATAATATCCCCAATCTTGGTGCATGTGGAATAAATGCTTTATAAGTAAATCCCCTTCTATGTGGTATTTTAAAATTCCCTAGCCTTGGAGGAGTTTAGTGTTCATTTTGGGGTTTGATCAGCCTCTTGTTGGGTGTCCTCAAAGAGCTTCCTCCTATTCACATGTTGCGGCATTGATCTATTCACAATCATGAAGGAAAAATTGCTCCCAACATCCCATTTTTAAAATGGCAACCTCCACATTTTTGGCCTGCACTTTCCCCTGCTCTTTCAATGTGGAGTGCTCTTTTGCATTGCCACAAAACAAAACATTGTACCCAAGGCTTATGAATGTAATATGTTTTCTTAACCACGTACACCCCATCCACCTAGCAAAGACAGGTTGAGTGCCTTCTCCAATTCATTTTGCAGAATAGTAACTATTCCACTGATTGATTTAAATCTCCATACCATGGGTTGTTCTGTAGCTGACATGCCTTCTCTAGCCAGTTGTGGGCTTCCATCACAACAACTTTTAAAGTGTATCATTTCTGGTGTATTTGGTTTTGAAAATTACTCATTTCTTGCACCATTACAATGCCAAAGGGAACAAGCACAACTTGGTTCAATATGCATCGATGTTCATTCAGCATCTTTTGAGTCTCAACAGCAATGTGCTGCTTGGAAAGATCTAATATGCAGAGGGAAAGTACTTGAACAAGGAGTTGAACATGCTCATGAATCAAAAAGATTTTGTATGAAATATTTGGAAGTGACTAATATAAGTAACAATCCTTATTCTGCCATGATGAAATGAATAGACCCCTTCCTTGTTTTTAGAATCTTCTTTTTCTCACTTGGCTCAGGAATAGATGAAAATAGCAATTTCAATAGATATTTAATACAAACAGCTAAATCTAGTAGTTGTTCATCTCGCCTAATGCTTGCAAGGACATAAAATAAAGCTATAGTAGCTAGAGAAATAGGTGGGTCATTAGTGAAAAGAGCTACAATATAATCTAGCATTGTCTTTGCCATCCTCAAATGCAAAAGCTCCATACTACTCTCTTTAAACCCTTTTTTATCTCTAATGTATATGCAGTGTTAGAGATGTTTTGAATTAATGATACATTACATATACATTTGGTATCTTCAAATTTTTCCTGAAAACTTTAGCTTACAAGATTGATGCTCTAACACTGAGCTATGAAGGCAAGATGACTAAGTGCCAATCGATGCCATCAAATACAGGGGCCAAGTTCATAGTTTGATATAGTCTAAAGAAGCTAACATTTCAACTGGTGGCAAAAAGAATGTCTGCCACAAAAAATATACCCTATGTAATTTTAAACTTTGCAAAATCAATGTCGTGCCTTCCCAAGTTCATGAGGAGGTTAGGCAGATAACTTTGTGATACATGATTTAACCATATGTTCAAAGGAAATGGCTACTTGATGAGCTGAAACATCTCTAATGCTCAATCCTCTCCTTTATTCCTTCACTACATATGAGGCAACATTGCTTGAAACTGGAGGACAATGCTTGCCTATCAAACATCTAAAGATCAAAATTAATAAAACTCTTTTCAAATGAAACTAATCCAAAAATATTTTATCAACTTGTCAGAATCAGTTGGGGCCCAAAGTGGGTCCGGCTAAAAAAAAAATCATTTTCAAATAACTAATATTCCAAACTGATCCATTGAACTTTTCATACTAATTAGAATCAAGTTTGACCACTGATTAATCAATTGAAACTCATTTACCATTGATCTACAAACTATCAATTTAAGTCAAGGAGGTCCTTTGACTGGCTTTAAAAATTGACCAAAACACCTGACTGGGCTTTGAAATCTGACACACTAATTCTCTGTTCTACATACTCTTTCCCTATTAAATCTCATGCCATGTAATAATTCAAGGTCAAAAGATATTGACTGTCAAATTTTCCCTCTCAGAACTACCTAAAAGAAAACATGTCAGAAAACCATAAAGCGCGTTCAGATTTGTCTTTAAAATAGGGAAAACTGATGCTTGGGGAAATTAAAATTGGAGAACTTGTTCACTATCATGAGCACAATATGAATCTATGATTAGGGCTCATGAAAAATAATAGGACTCATTTGGCGAATGGTCAAAGCAGGCTACTTAGAATTTTAGACTGAAACAATGGCAGAAAAGTGATTTTTGGTGAATAGAATAGACCTGGGAAAATGTGCAAATGGATTTGTCAAGATTTGAAAATTGGCAAACTTAAAGTATTTTCAAAGAAGAACACAATGGTACAATCCATTTGATCTCAGCTATCATGTATTTAAAGATATGACATCACGAATAGGTGTACCAACTAATCTGCATTTACTGACATCAGTAAAACATCATAAATTACATTTGGAAACTTGTTCAAAAACTTATCAAATGGATTCATCATAAGCTCATAATTGAAACATAGTAATTCTCTAACTTCTAAAATGCAATGTAAAAATAAATTTATCATTTTGGTTAACTAGGTCAAAGTTATGACAAATCAAACAGGGCCTTCTAGAATTCTAAACAATTCACATCAACATGACATTAATAAATGACCAACTTTGAGCGATTCAAAACCTAGTCAAACAGATTTGAAATGACTCAAAATCTAAAATATAGGCTCTTTGGTACAGAGAATAAACACTCCCAAAGTGGAAAGTCATGAAACATTATTGAGTGTGAGATGTTCAAATTCAAACACAACCTCCTGTTGTTGTTTGACACTTAAGCAAAAATGCAGAATTAGAAATTGCTCAAAATGAGACTTCACAAAATGGCTCGGAATGGCAGTTTATCATCATGGGACAAGTGGATATGTTGAATTCAAGGTGTTAGAAACATTAAACACCTCTTAGGCCTCAAATGAATAGTCGAGTACATATGCATTAAAAGCACTTATGGGGCTTAATTTTCTCAGTGGTACTCAAAATCAAGGCTTCAATTTTGAGTCCCAATAAGGCCGACATTTAAAAATTAATTATAACCCTAAAGCAGAAAAAATAATTGTATACAAGAGCTTAGGATTAGGGATTTTCATAATGTGTGATGCAATAATTTCTTCTTGTGGCAGTATTCAGCTATACGAGATCACAGATTGTAATCAAGTTTTAATGACTAGATCACGTAATAATATTGAACTTTATATTTGGTGGATGTAGCCCAGGGATTGGGTAAACCACGTTAAATCTTGGTGTCTTTTGTTCTCTTCTATGTGATTCAATATTTTATGATATTATTTATATTTTCATGTAATTTTTATTTCTATATGTGGTTTAATCTTAACAAGTGGTATCAGAGTGAGGTTGTTTTTCAATTATCCTCTATAGGAAAGTCTCATGGTTGAGTGGGAGCAATGGAAGATTAGGGTAAGCTAAAGGTTGACAAATTTAATGGGCGAAACTTTCAATTATGGAAGATGCAAATGGAAGACTATCTTTATCAGAAAGATTTATGGAAGTCATTAGAAGGAAAATCCAAGAAACAGGGATCTATGATAGGTGAGGGCTGGGAGATTTTAGATAAAAAGGCACTTGGGATTATTTTGTTATGCTTGGCACCATCGGTGATATTTAACATTACGAAAGTAAAGACAACAGAAGAGTTTATGCAAACCCTAGTGAAATTATATGAAAAGCCCTCCACTTCAAATAAGGTATTTCTCATGAAGTGTTTATTTAATATGTAGATGGAAGAAGGTGGATCTATTATAGATCATTTAAATGAGTTAATATTGTTACTAGTCAATTAACTTCTGTGGGTATTAATTTTGATGAAGAAATTAGGGCTCTCTTGATTTTGTGTTCTTTGCCTGAAAATGGGAATGGCTTGGTAATGGTTGTGAATAATTATGTCTCTGGATCTAATACCCTAAAATTTGATGATGTGATTGGTGCTATTTTGAGTGAGAAAACTCATAGGAAATCCTCAAGTGGATCTACATCATGAAGTGCTTTAAATGCACAAAGCATAGGTAGAACAATTGAGAGAGGAAATAATTTTGGAATTCATGGGAAATCAAGAGGAAAGTCGAAGGGAAAGAGATCTCAATCTAGAGGACCAAGAGATTGTTGGTATTGTTGAAAATGACCTGGCATAAGAAGAAATATTGATGGACTCAAAAGAACAATGAAGGAGATAGACCAGAAAGGAACAAGGAGGCAAATGTGGTAAGTAAAAAATCCAAAGAGGGTGCTTTTCTTCTTTCTTTAGAAAGTGTTGATGATTCATGGGTTTTAGATTCTAGTGCTATTTTCATTGATTATGTCCAAGGGGATTTGGGCTTGTTTATTTGGGGGATAATGAACCTTGTCAGATTATTGGAAAGGGAATAGTTAAGATTAAGTTGCAGAATGAGAATCATTGGCTATTGCATGAGGTAAGGCATTCCCAAGGGTGAGTAGGAATTTAATTTCAACAAGGCAACTCACTGATGAGGGTTGTGTAGTTACCTTAATGATAAAAATTTGAAGGTTTCAAAAGGTTCCCATGTAGTAGAAAAAGGTGTGAAAGTAGGAAACTTATATCTTTGTACAGGTTATATTGTTCCTTCTACTTTGATTGTTTCAGAGAAAAATGAATGTTCAGGAATAGTTACTACAGTTGAGTAGGGAGAACATATAGTTGTTATAGATTTTGATACACTACTATGGCACAATAGACTTGGGCACATGAGTGAGAAAGGTATGAAATTAATTCATTCAAAGCAAGTTTGACCAAGTCTAAAATATGTTATTATGGTTTTATGTGAAAGTTGTGTGTATGGAAAACAAAAGAGAGTGAGTTTTGTAAAGAGTGGAAAGGAAAAGAAAAATGAGAAATTAGACCTTGTGCATATAGATGTATGGGGACCAACTTAGGTATCTTCCCTTGGTGGCTCTCATTATTATGTTACATTTATTAATAATGTGACTATAAAAGTATGGGTTTATTTCCTTAGATAGAAATCTGACGTATTTCAAACTTTTAAGAAATGGAAATGCTTGGTTGAGAATGAGACTGATAAAAAGCTAAAATGTCTCAAATCTGATAATGGAGGTGAGTGTTGCAGTCATGAATTTAAAGATGATTTCTCCACTAATGGTATTCATAGATTGAAAACTATTCCAAGGACTCCAAAAGAAAATGGAGTGGTTGAACACATAAATAGGACTATAATGGAGCATGCAAGAAACATGAGGTTGCATGCATGGTTGCCCTTAAACATGTGGGTAGAGGCTATGAATACTATTGTATATTTGACTAATAGATGTCTCTTTATTCCTTTGGACTGTATTATTCTAGAGGAAACATGGAGTGGTAAGAAGGTGAGTTGTTCTTTTCTCAAAACCTTTGGTTGTGAAGCATTTTCTCATATAGATTCTAAAAAAAAGAACCAAGCTGGAAGCTAAGTCAAAAAAATGTGTATTTTTTGGATAGGGCATTGATGAATTTGGTTATAGGCTTTGGAATTTTGAAAATCATAAAATTATAAGAAGCGGGGATGTCATATTCAATGAGAAATTGTTGTACAAAGATCTGTTGTAGCAACATGAGAAGAAAGAAGATGATTGTGTATTGTTGGATGATACTCCAAAAGATGATGTTTTAGCAATTCCTCATGATCTGTAATGACCACAACAACAAATATCACATACACCAATGAATGCTAGATTGTCAACAAGGCTAAGTAGACCTCCAGAAAGATTTTCTCCTTCTTTGTATTCTATTTTACTTACTGATGCTAGTGAATCTAAATGTTATGATGAAGTTGTGCATGTGGATACTAAGATTTAGTGGGGGTTTGCAATGATAGACAAAATGGACTCCTTTCTAAATAATAAGACTTGGGATTTATGCAAGTTGCCTGCAGATAAATAGGCTTTATAGAATAAATGGGTTTATAGGTTGAAAGAAGAGGATGGAGGTAAGAAAATATTTCAATCCAAGTTAGTGGTAAAAGGATTTGCACAAAAAAAGGGCATTGATTTTGATGAGATATTCTCTCCTATTGTAAAAATGACTTCTATTCACACTGTTTTAAGTATTGTGGCTACTGAAGATTTTCATTTGGAGTAGCTTGATGTTAAAACAACCTTTCTTCATGGTGATTTGGATGGAGAGATATATATGGAACAACCAGAGGGATTTGAGGTCAAAGGTAAGAAGAACTTAGTGTACAGATTCTTTTTTAAAAGTTTATATGGCTTGAAGCAAGCACCTCAGCAATGGTATTTGAAATTTGATAGTTTTATGCATCAGCATGGATACAGTAGGTGTCATTCAGATTATTGCAAGTTTATTTTAAGAGGTTGGATAATGATAGATACATTATTTTATGTTTACATGTTCACGATATGCTTGTAGTTGGTTCTAACATGGATCACATTAAGGGGTTGGAATGCCAGTTAACACATTCATTTGGTATGAAGGATTTGGGGGTAGCAAAACAAATCCTTGGTATGAAGATTTGTAGATATAGGAAAAATAGAAAATTGGCATTATCTCAAGCCAATTATATTGCAAAGTTGTTGCAACATTTCTCTATGGAGAATGTTAAAGTTGCCAGCACACCTTTACCTGGTCATTTGAAATTGAGTAAGGAGATGTGTCCAAAGACACAAAAAGGGGAGGATAAGATGTCCAAGGAGGAAAATTCAACCTATGAACCACTGGATTAATCTTTTTAGTTCTAAAAATAAAACACATTTCAAAATAATTTATCCTATAATTTGGACACATGGTGATAGAGCTCTAGTCCGAAACTGTTTTATAATATTTTCTCTTAGTTAAATAAAATTGGAAAATGACACCTCTTATCCTCTTGATTGAATTTATTAATGCCAACCAACAAATTCTATGAACTTGTTCAATTTATATTTAAACCTAATATAATAATTTTCCTTAAGGAAAAGAATGAAAATGCCAAGAACTAGAATCCCAATTGACATAAAAAATTAAGAGACACAAGATGATATTATTACTTGATCGATTTAATATTTGATAAAAACTAACTTCTCCTCAAGTGAATTTATCCTATATCATGTAGTAAAATAAAATGCAAAATCCTATGTGTCTACATTACAAGTAACATTAAAATGCATTACATTAAGAAAACTTAAGTAAATTATAATTATAATTAAATAATTAGACTACCCCCCACGTCCCTTAATTTTATCTTAAAGGAATGCACTTAGGCTCAGGATACTAGATGACAATGCATGATGGGTCATAGCTACTACGTCATGTACAATATACAAGTATAAGAGATATGTAATGCACTCTATCATAAATCCATGAAAGACTGAAAAACCTTATGGAAATAATGCTTCCATAAAAATAGAGATAGTGAAAAAAAAAAAAGATGATGGAAGGATGAAGTAATCAATACCCCTATATTATGACATATACTAGATGTATATACAATAAATAAACCCCATTTAGGAGAGAAGATGGAAAGTATCCCCCTTAATGTATAATATACAACAATATTAGATACTTTAGGCTTGATATAGGAGATACTTCATGATTATTGAACAATGTTCCTCCCCTTAGGAAGAAACAAAACCAAATGTGGATGCATGAAGCCTCCCCAAACTATACGAAGAAACCTCAAAATGTATGGTATTTGAATCCCACTCAAATATCTTTATACGAATAGTAAAATGTGTATCATCCAAATTAGGTGTATTAGGCCATGCTACTAAAAGGACACACCATAATTAAATGAGGATGAATGTAGAACATGTGCCATAGATTAAAGTGTCTCCTCTGAATATAAAGTGACCTCCTCAAAATGTTGCAAAAAAGTATCTACAATCATTTTAATTTCAAAAGAATGATCAAGTAGAGAATGAAAATAAGAGTCAATGTGCTTCCTCACAATAGCTAAAGAAAGATCATGTTCATCAAAGAGAAGATAAATTTCATCAACAGTTTCTCGCAAATATGCAATGTAAGACTCCCTAAAAAAGGCTATAATAATTGTCAAGTAGACATCACATGGAACCAAGAACCCATGGTTGTATGAATCCATCCATCACCAGGAATAATAGTATAAGTGGTCTCAATAGGAAAAGAATGATGGATGGCTCAAGAACTTGATCTCTTGTGAGAATACACAAGTTCAAGTAGCCAATTTTCTCCTCAAATTCTAAATTAACAAAAACATCATCACTTACCTTGTGACCCTATAAACCCAATGGCTATGATCCATCTTTGGACTCAATAAAAAATTCTATGCTAACATTCCTTCTCCATGTATCATTTATATGGTTTTCTGTCTACACTCATAGAGACCCTACAATCCACTCTTTATCTATTTCATATTGAGATCCTAAAGGATGTCACTTTTTTTTATTTGTATTTCTATTTCTATTTCTATTTGTCTAGAGAGATGAGGATTCTTCCTCCATATTCTTTTATTCAAAACTCATATTTTCCTTCCCAATTTCTTTTGTATCACTCTAAATTTTGTGTTCCACTTGAGCATATAGAGCCACATTTTGATCTAAAACTATAAAAAAATATTACAGGAAATCATTTTCTTAGCCTATAAATTTCATAAATGTCTTATAATGGGTCCATTATTTTTAAGGAAAAGGATGACTTTTTAATTACCCATGGCCCACCACAAAGAACATTACTAACATCTTCCTTACAAGATAAGGTGAATTAAAAGACATCTTGAAAGGTATATAACATCTTCTTTCCCCTTATTTCCATTTATTAAGAATGAAATCCCTTATAATCTCTATATTTGGTCTAGAGCCTATGAATTTTCCCACAAGGGTGAAAGGCATAAATAACTTGATTTCAGATCTTAACAAAAAAATAATCCTTTGTATAGGTCAGAGATGAAATTCACAAGAGGGAGACAAGATTTAGTTATTGGATAAACACCCAATTATTAGCAACGTTTCCCTCCTCTCGCCTAACCCTAGATTATTAGTTTGTGGTGGCTGATCAAGGAAGTATTGTACATACTTCATA
This sequence comes from Cupressus sempervirens, assembly GCA_028749045.1. NCBI lineage: Eukaryota > Viridiplantae > Streptophyta > Pinopsida > Cupressales > Cupressaceae > Cupressus > Cupressus sempervirens. Next base: position 610,130,055 of record CM053784.1, on the reverse strand, counting down.
ATTCTTTGGGGTTTAGCATTTTGTGCTGACATGTAGTAAATAATTATAACCCTAAAGTGGAAAAAATACTTGTATATAAGAGCATAGGGTTAGGGATTTTTATAATGTATGATGTGATAATTGCTTCTCACTTTGGTATTGAGTAATAAGGAATTACATATTGTAATTATATTGTAATCACTAGATCATAATAATATTAGACTTGTTGTTTGGTGGACATAGCCCAGGGATTAGGTGAACCACGTTCAATCTTGGTGTCTTGTGTTCTCTTCTATGCAATTCAATATTTTTTGATATTGCTTATATTTTCATGTAATTTTTATTTTTGTGTGTTATTTAATCCTAACAAGTGGTATTAGAGTGAGGTTGTTTTTTAGTTATCCTCTGTAGGAAATTCTCACAGTTGAGTGGAAGCGATGGTAGATGAGGGTAAGCTGAAGGTTGACAAGTTTAATGGGAAGAACTTTTAGTTATGAAAGATGCAAATGGAAAACTATCTTTATCATAAGGATTTATGGAAGCCATTGGAAGAAAAATCCAAGAAACTGGGATCTATAATAGATGAGGACTGGGATATTTTAGATAGAAAGGCAGTTGGGAGTATTCAGTTATTCTTGGCACCATCAATGACATTTGACATTACAAAAGAGAAGAAGATGGAAGGGTTTATCCAAACCCTAGTGAAATTGTATGAAAAGCCCTTCGCTTCAAATAAAGTACTTCTCATGAAGTGTTTATTTAATATGAAGATGGTAGAAGGTGGATATGTTGTAGATTATTTAAATGAGTTTAATATTATTACTAGGTAGTTGTCTTCTATGGGTATTAATTTTGATGAAGAAATTAGGGCTCTCTTGATTTTTTGTTCTTTTCCTAAAAGTTGGAATGGCTTGGTAATGGCTATGAGTAATTATATTTCTGGATCTAATACCCTAAAATTTAATGATGTGATTGGTGCTATTTTGAGTGAGGAAACTCATAGGAAAACCTCAGGTGGATCTACATCAGGAAGTGCTTTAAATGCACAAAGAAGAGGCAAAAAGACTAAGAGAGGAAATAATTTTGAAAATCATGGGAAATCAAGAGGAAATTCAAAGGGAAAGAGGTCTCAATCATAAGGACCAAGAGATTGTTGGTATTGTGGAAATGCAGGGCATAAGAAAAAATATTATTGAACTCAAAAGAACAATGAAGAAGATAAACCAGAAGGGAACAAAGAGCCAAATGTGGTAAGTAACAAATCCAAAGAGGATGTTTTGCTTCTTTCTTTAGAAAGTGTTGATGATTCATGGGTTTTAGATTCGGATGTTTCATTTCATGCTATACCTTATAGAGGTTATTTCATTGATTATGTCCAAGGGGATTTTGGGCTTGTTTATTTAGGGGATAATGAACCCTGTCATTTTGTTGGAAATGGAAGAGTTAAGATTAAGTTGCAGAATGAGAATCTGTTAGTGTAGTTTTTTATTTTTCCTATTTTGATAGGTTTTTCCTACACTTTTAATAATCTCACTTAGGTTAATAAAGCATGTCTTATTAGGTGAATGGTTGTAAGGTGTCACCTTCCTACATGTGAGCATCCATTAGCTATCTTGGGAAGATACTTTGCTATCTTTAGTCCAATAGATGGTTGCTCCTCATTGGTTGGTGTTGCCACCTCCTTCCTCTTCCTAGCCTATATAAGCATGCTACCTAGCTTGTATTTGCATCTCTTGTTTTTGCATCCTCTTAATGCTATTTTGCTTCCAGCATTTGCATTACTCTCTTGGAGACTAACTCTATGATGCTATTTTGATTTTGTATCATTTGCATTCATAGTTTAGATATTTACTCTTTGCACTAGTTTTCTGAGTTATTAATCTTTTTAGATTCTAACATGGTATCAGAGCCACACCCCCCCATAAGCAAAGCTTAGGTGGATGTAGAAATGGGTCCCGGCAAGTCAAGCCTGATGAGGTACCCATGTACATAAAATTCCCCCAAAAGAGAGAGAAAAGAGACTCCCCAAAGAAAATTAGGACTCCAAGTGAGAGGAAGAGGCCTCCCCAAAAGATGAAGCATCCCGCACCTCCAGCAAAGCTTGCAAATTTTGTCCGGTTGATCCACTTACATCGAACAAGTTTTCTTCTCTTAGGAAAACGGGCAAGATCCCAAGTGTAGTTCCTCATCAAGGAACTATACTCTTCCTGCATAGTTGTAGCCCATTCAGAAATACCAGAAGCCTCATGAAAGGACTATGGATTTGAGGCAGTAGCAATGAAGATATGTAGAGCATCTTGGAATTTTAAACGAGTCTACTTGGTGTCTGATGGATCCCCAACCCAATCACCTGCAAACTGCAAGGTCTGTCTAGCCCAAAGTGGACCAGAAGATGGAGAATCTAGAGGAGAATCATTAACCTGTGAATGATGACTAGGAGAGGAAGGAGGTGAGTCCTCTGAATCACTTTCTGCATCAAAAGTGGAGGTAGAAGACTACTCAAGTGAATCTGACCCATCAGAAGATCTATCATGTATTCCAAGTGACTCCAATGTCAAAGTAGAAGGCAACCCTGTGACTATGCTCTGCTGGTTAAGCTGATGCAAGTAGTGAAAGTTAAGATGGCCAAACTACTTATGCCATAATCTGCTCACATCATTAAAGTGAGTGAGCAAAATAGTCAAAGGAGGATCAGGAACAAAGTGAGAAAACATATAGAGTCGTGACTGATGATCTGCTCTCCCAACTGCAGCTGTAGAATCATTGTGCAACTCACGTATCTCCACTAAGTCAAGAGTGAACTCAACCCGCTTGCCTAAACCTATGTGAGTGATCTGGTGTACCGATAGGAGATTAGTTGACAATGAGGGTACATAAGGAACATCATGGAATGTGCCATCCCCCACATCAAAAGACCCTCTCCCACACACCTCAACAAGAGTGTTATCACCCATCAAAATAGAAGGCATAGTACACGGCTCCAAGGATGCAAGTTCTTCCTTAGATGAACCCATGTGGTGTGAAGCACCCGAATCAAGAACCCAAGTGGATGGTGAGGAAGCAACTGCAAAAAGGGCCTTGCCCTTTCCTTTCCCCTTGCTATTTTCTTTTTCTTTGTTAGACCCTTCATTAGAACTTTGTTTGATAGACTCAAGAACACTGATATTATTCTTCTCAAGAATGTATGTTAAGTGATCAAGTTGTTTCTGCAAACATTTATGTTCATCATGACCAGGTCTTTTACAATAGGCACATTTGACCTTTTCTTTCTTAGGCTTATCACCCTTGGAAGATGGTGTATCAATAGTTTCTTTTGAAGAAACCAGCATCTGATCCTTCTTCTCCTCGCTATTCTTTCGTTTCTTGTCCTTACTATTGTTGTTACTACTTTGTCCTTGTTGTTCTTTTGTGCCTTGGTTGGTAGCCAAGGCATGTGACTTAGAGGACTTAAGAATGCCCATCTGGATTAGCTTGTCCTATTCTCGAGTGAGATTGATAGCAAAACCATCTAGAGATGGCATGGTGAATTGAGTACCAAGTGTAGGGCCCATTTGCCGTTGCACCAAAAGCCATGACTGTTAGTGAACATGGAACACCACATAATTAACCACCTGTGGGCAGGGGAGCATGTCGCATCACCCAACAATCTCCCCCTCGACGCGCATACCAGGTGCTTACGTGGGTCGGGAAGGCACCAGGGAGATTTGAACCCATGACCAAGCCAAAACCAGGCTCTGATACCAATTGTAGGGCCCATTTTCCGTTGCACCAAAAGCCATGACTGTTAGTGAACATGGAACACCACATAATTAACCACCTGTGGGCAGGGGAGCGCGTCGCATCACCCAACACCAAGTGCACCCTTAGTAGCATAGAAGGTAGAGACAAACACAGAATATTTTAAACTTAGCTTAGAGAGAATACTGAGAATCAGTTGTTCATCTTTCTTTTCAATTCCACATTGTTTTAATTTCAGCCTTAGTGATTTCAATTTGGTGAAGAAATCTTGGATTGTGTTGAAATTTCTTGGACTCAAACTAATTAATTCATTTTTCAACATATGACCCCTCATTGAATCTTGTGTGCCAAATAGTGTTTCTAGCTTTGTCCATACTTCATTTGGTGTATCCAAAGACTCAATGTGAAATAGCAAGTTAGGAGAAATAGACAAACACAATGTTCCAAATGCCTCATCACATTTGTTAAACCACTTAGGCTTATCTTCATCTTTAGCAGGTTCAGTTTCAAGTCCCATAGTTATCCTATTTAATCCAGCTTTCCTTAAGTGAATTGTCATGTGTGATTTCCACTCAAAATAATTGTATGGAGTTAGGATGGACTTTTTTTTTTATCCATGATGAAGAAATGTAGAGAAGAAATGCTAGAAAAAAGAGAACCCAACCACGACAATGCCCCACCCTTTTTACTCAATCAAAGAACCCCCCCCCAAAGAAATATGATTTGGCACTTTATTTTAGTGCGTTTACAACTACCACTAGAAAGAAATACTTAGTGGTCTTGATTTCAATGCATTACAAACCCTCATGAAGAGCATATGCTAAAAGTGAAACTTGGGCATAATAATCAAAGAAACAAATAGCACCACTGCGATCTACTCGAAAAATCATGCACTTTCAAAAAAAGAATCACCTTGATACGAGGTTGTATGAGAAAGTTATGATCCTCCGAAGTTTCCAAAACAAGAACTGTGCACAGTCACGACTGAGAATCTACAATTTCTGAAAAATTCATGCATGAAAATCAAAAAACAACTCCACTAGTGGATAGAGCACAAAAAAATAGCTAAGTTCATAACAAGAATCATTAAAATCAGAGTCTGTATGAGCAAGAACAAGACATTTGAAAACTACGTTCAAATCTGCGACTACCAACGGAGAGGGGTATTGCTGTAGCTTTCCGTGCTAGATTTTTCAAAATATACATCTTGCATGCAAAATCTAAAAGATACCTAGATGGTTTTTCAGGGCTGCGAACAAAACCCAGAAAGCGTTTTTCTTGCTGATGTACAAAAGATGTTGCTATAGTGTAAATCAGACGCTTTTAACAGTAAAAAATGGCTCCAAAAATCAAAAAATGACCCCAGCAACCAAAATATGACATGCAAATGCTGGATCAACTTCTTAAATCCATCAATTGCATGCTAGAACCTGCAAAACTGATTGAAAACTCCAAATATGCAAGTTGCTTGTCAAATTTGAGATTGAAACCCCAAAGAAAAACTATTTTTGTCAAAACTTTTCTGATTCTCAGGATCATCCAAAGATGCAAGAGAAGAGCATACTTCATTTTTCAAAAAACTACATTCAAGTTTATTTGCCCCCCCCAAATCTCTCAAATAAGGAAACTAAAATCTACTCTTGCACATAGAAAAGCTCTGATACCATGTTAGAATCTGATAAGATTAATAACCCAAAAAACTAGTGCAAAGAGTAAATATCTAAACTATGAATGCAAATGATACAAAATTAAAATAGCATCATAAAGTTAGTCTCCAAGAGAGTAATGCAAATGCTGGAAGCAAAATAGCATTAAGAGGATGCAAAAATAAGAGATGCAAATACAAGCCAGGTAGCATGCTTATATAGGCTAGGAAGAGGAAGGAGGTGGAAACACCAACCAATGAGGAGCAACCATCTATTGGACTAAAGATAGCAAAGTATCTTCCTAAGATAGCTAATGGATGCTCACATGTAGGAAGGTGACACCTCACAATCATTCACCTAATAAGACATGCTTTATTAACCTAAGCGAGATTATTAAAAGTGTAGGAAAAACCTATCAAAATAGGAAAAATAAAAAACTACACTAACAGAATCATTGGCTACTACATGAGGTAAGGCATGTTCCAAGGCTAAGTAGGAATTTAATTTCAGCAGGAAAACTTGTTGATGAAGGTTGTGTAGCTACTTTTAATGATAAAAATTAGAAAGTTTCAAAAGGTTCCCTTGTAGTAGCAAAAGGTGTAAAAGTAGGCATCTTATATCTTTGTACAGGTAATATTGTTCCTTCTACTCTGATTGTTTCAGAGAAAAATGAATGTTCAGGAATAGTTGTTGTAGTTGAGCAAGGAGAACATACAATTGTTGTAGGTTCTAATATAGTGCTATGGCACAATAGACTTGGGCACATGCGTGAGAAAGGTATGAAAGTACTTCATTCAAAGCAATTTTTACCAGGTCTAAAATGTGTTAATATGAATTTTTGTGAAAGTTGTGTGTATGAAAAACAAAAGAGAGCGAGCTTTGTAAAGAGTGGGAAGGAAAATAAAAATGAGAAATTAGGGCTTATGCATATAGATGTATGGGGACCAGATCAGGTATCTTCCCTTGGTGGCTCTCATTATTATGTTACATTTATTGATGATGCAACTAGAAACATATGGTTTTATCTCCTTAGACAGAAATTTAATGTATTTCAAACATTTTAGAAATGGGAATGCTTGGTTGAGAATGAGACTAGTACAAAGCTAAAATATCTCAGATCTAAAAATGGAGGTGAATATTGCAATCATGAATTTAAAGATTATTGCTCCAATAATGGTATTCATAGATAGAAAATTGTTCCAAGGACTCCATAGGAAAATAGAGTGGTTGAACGCATGAATAGGATTATAATAGAATGTGCAAGGAGAATGAGGTTGCATGCAGAGTTATCCTTAAACATGTGGGTAAAGGATATCAATACTATTGTATATTTGATTAATAGATGTCCCTCTCTCCTTTGGACTGTGGTATTCCAAAGGAAGCATGGAGTGGTAAGAAGGTGAGTTATTCTTTTTTCAAAACCTTTGGTTGTGAAGTATTTTCTCATATAGATTCTAAAAATATAACTAAGCTAAAACTTAAGTCAAAGAAATATGTATTTGTTAGATATGGCATTGATGAATTTGGTTATAGGCTTTGGGATTTTAAAAATCATGAAATTGTAAGAAGCAGGGATGTCATATCTATTATAGCAACATGAAAAGAAAGAAGATGATTATGTAGTGTTAGATGATACTCCAAAAGCTAATGTTCCAGTAATTCCTCATGATTTGCAACAACCACAACAATAAATACCACAGACACTAGTGAATGTTAGATGGTCAATAAGGCTAAGTAGACCTCCAAAAATATTTTATCCTTCTTTAATTTCTATTTTACTTACTGATGTTGGTGAACCCAAATGTTATGATGAAGCTATGCAGGTGGATACTAAGATTTAGTGAGAATCTACAATGGTAGATGAAATGGACTTCTTGTTGAAAAATAAGACCTGGGATTTATACAAGTTACCTACAGGTAAATGGGTTTATAGGTTGAAAGAAGAGGATGGAGGTAAGAAAATATTTAAAGCCAAGTTAGTGGTAAAAGGATTTGCATAGAAAAATGACATTGATTTTGATGAGATATTCTCTCTTGTTGTAAAAATGACTTCTATTCACATTGTTTTAGGTATTGTGGCTACTAAAGATTTGCATTTGGAATAGCTTGATGTTAAAAGAGTCTTTCTTCATGGTGATTTGGATGAAGACATATATATGGAAGAGCCATGATGATTTGAGGTCAAAGGTAAGGAGAACTTAGTGTGCAGATTGAAGAAAAGTTTGTATGGCTTGAAGCAAGCACCTCGTCAATGGTATTTGAAATTTGATTGTTTTATGCATGAGCATGGATATAGTAGATGCCATTCAGATCATTGTAAGGGGTTGGATGATGACAACTACATTATTTTATATTTATATGTTGATGATATGGTTGTAGCTAGGTCTAACATGGATCACATTAAGGGGTTGGAATGCCAATTAGCACATTCATTTGCTATGAAATATTTGTGGGTCAGAAAACAAGTCCTTGGTATGAATATTTGCAAAGATAGGAAAAATAGAAAATTGGCATTATCTTAGGTTGATTATATTGCAAAGGTGTTGCAACATTTCTCTATGGATAATGCTAAAGCTATCAGCACACCTTTACCTGGTCATTGGAAATTGACTAAGGAGATGTGTCCAAAGACACAAGAAGAGGAGGATAAGATGTCCAAGGTACCTTATGCTATAGCTACAGGAAGTTTGATGTATGCTATGGTATGCGTGAGGCCAGATATTGTACATGCATTGGGAGTTATTATCAAGTATATGAGTCATCTAGGTATTGATCATTTGAATGTAGTCAAATGGATTCTTAGATATATGAGAGGAACATCCAGTAAGTGTTTACACTTTGGGGGCTCTATTATTGATTTAGAGGGATATGTTGACCCATATTTGGCAGGGGATATTGATACTAGGCATTGTACTATAGGTTATGTATTTAATGTTGTTGGGGTAGCTATGAGCTAGGTTTTTTGGTTGTAGAAGGTTAATGTTTTATCCACTATAGAGGTAGACTATGTTGTTGCTATAGAGGCAACCAAGGAGATGATATGGCTTCAATTCTTCCTAGAAAAATTGGTACACCCTCAAAAGGATAACTATTTGCTTACAGATATTCAGAGTGTTATTAATCTTGCGAAGAATTTTTCTCTTCATTCAAAGACAAAACACATATAGTTGTTAGAAATAGGGAATACTAAGAGGGGGGTGAATCAGTATTTTACAAACTTTCATTGCCAACTAGATATTATTTATTACTTTGAACCATGCATAAGAAAGTAAACAAGTAATGTTGAACAGTAATAATAACCGTGCATAGAGAGAACTCATAACACCATATTTTGTTGACTAGGGAAACCCTAGCCAAGGAAAAACCCCGGTGGGGATGCTACCCACTAGATGATGTACTAAAATAAATATTCCTTGTTAGAGGATGGACCCTGTTAGGAGTCTATAAAAGCATTCAGTACATAGGAGTCCCTGTTAGGAAACTTTGAATCCCTATTAGGAGATTCCAACCCTATTAGGAGTTGTAGTACAATGAATGCAAGAAGAGATAATTGCCTAAACATGCAATTCCAATTAAAAGAAGATCTCACTACCCAGACAAGTAATTAATCCTCAAGTATATATATGTTGTACCTTCTTTCTTGGTTGATCTCTAACCTTAGCTTGATCTTAGATCATGAAATTGAGTTCTCAAAAACTTTGCATATATCGCTTCACAAAAGTTTGCATATTACTTTTCATATTACAATTGCACACTTAATCTCGCAAGATATCATTTGTATAAATACCATACCTTTTCAAAAATTGCTGCTAGGTCAACTAGGACCACAATATACTTTTCTAACTTAGAGTAAACATCTAAGATGTTGGCCCTAATTAATCAAGTAATTATTTTGTAAACAGAATAATTCCTTTACCTTTAATTTTGTTGTTTTGTTCATCAGGTAAATCATAAATATCTCCTTTTTGTACTATCTATACTAATGTCTAAGGTTATTCACATCATCATCAATATGTATACTAATTCCATCTAACATCTCTCTCTCTCAGATAACATCATATAAACAAGTTATACATCTTACACTGTTGTAAACCAATTACATACTTAGACAATTTTTTGAGTACCAAAAGTTAAGTATCTTTATTTTCAAGGTTTTCTACAACATGTACATCATGTGTTTCCATTAATGATAGTAATTACATCACTACATATAGCAAATTATCAACAATCTCCCCATTTGGCATTGATGGAAACAAAGTAAGGAAAATTGGCTAAGTGACAAAACTTTATCAAAACTTACAATACTTAACATCTATTACATTACATATACTTCATATTGAGGATGCTCCCCCTTTCGATATGATTACTGCATACATAACCTACTACACAATTTTCTTCTACATTTCTCCCCCTTTAACATCAATGACAAAGGTTGGAAAGTCAAAAACTATCAAAAATTTGTCTTGTTGCCTCAGACTGCTATTATCTTCATATAATTATCAAAATTTTCCTTCAAACTATTCATACATTTCTCCCATGTTTCCTTCACTAATTCAGTAGTAGTGAGCATTTCACATAAGGCATATGATGCAATTTCAACTGCATTAAGGTCAAAGTAGGTGAAGTTTGCATAAGTGTCATTTTCTTTGACACATTCTTCCAATTGTCTCTCAATGGCTGATATCTTAAGAGCAATAGATTCTCTGAATTCTGATAGTCTTCTCAAAATTTTCTCTTTTTCAAGTTGTAGTTTCCCGATGTCAATGTAAACATTTGTAACTTGTCCTTCAAACTCATTAACTCTGCAAGAGGGTTGTTGTATCTAACTAGTTAGAGCTTCTAGCTCACTCAGCTTCCCTTAAATCTTACTATCCAAATCTTTGGTCAACTTATGAGATAAAGTACATTTAATGTATAGTACCTTGCCAACTTGTTCACATGTTTGGAGTTCCTTGATATAAATATCAAGACTTAGCAAATCATTCTGAATGTTCTGATAAATGGTGCTAAAAAGATTAGCATCATGTAAAATTTGAATCTTAGACTCAACAACATTCAAAAAATTTGTAAACTCGTCATTAAATGATTTTACAATTGCTTGAGCTCTTTGTTCAAGGTTTTCTTCTATACGTTTGGCTATGAGTGTTATGCAATTTGTCAATCACCTCCATTAATGCTCTTTGTAGACTTTTGACTTTTCTATTTTTCTCAATCAATTTTGTCAAGGATGAGATCAAGTTAGATTGATCTTCATCATCACCTATAAGATTAGCAAGAGATATAGGAGTGAATGAGTTGGATGCTTTTATATCATCTTCCTCTTGTTTCTTCTCTACTACCTTCTTTGATTTTCTCTCTTCTTCTTCTTTTTCCTCTCTTTCTTTTCTTTCTTTTTCTTTCTTTCCTTTTTCTTCTTCTCTCCTCTTTTCTTCTTCTATCTTCTTCTTATCCTCTTCAATCAATTTCAACTTGGCTTCTTCAATCTTCTTCTAGCTATCTTTTGTCTTCTTCAATCAGTCTCAACTAATCCTAAATATCTTCAGAATGAGGCTCAAGCTGATCAGAACTTACAAAAGGATTATCATCAATGTTAATTGTAATACTTGTTTGATTAATTTGTATAGTATCACCACTTATTGATACTTCTAAAGTTTTCTCTGTAGTGAAAGATGCACTATGGACAAGATAATAGATGTGTGCAGAAGGCATCTACCATAGAAAATCTTGGATAGCAAAAATCTAATTATGAGGACATTTTAGAATGAAATGAAACAAAGATTTAGATTGCCCCTATAATTGTTGATAGATTTAAGAATGATATATGTTTTATGGTGGGCATAGACCTAGCCTATATTGAAGTAGTAGAACCTTAAGAAACATTTCTTGAGCTCTTAGGTTATGAGTTAGGTGATGATGTAGCTATTGGTTATATTTATTTAATGTTGACATATGATATAGATCAAGCATCTTACAAATTTGGAATGTATAAAGAAATAATTCAGTCAGCTTACTGGGCATCATTAGAGAAATCATCTCATAAGAAGATTGAAACTATAATGAAGAAAGCATTATTTGAGGCCAGTATGTCAGAAGAAGAATCATAGGAAGTTAGACAAACAATCTCCAGAATAAAATAAAATGGTGAACAAGGTGTAATGTGTGTGACACCTCTGTCAATTGACCAAGCATCTAGTGTATCCATTGCAAAAAATCCTATAGAATAGAGCATCACATATGTTGTTGAATCGGTTGAGCAACCAAGTGGATCTAAAAGATAGTCAAAAAGAGTTAAGCAGCAAGCTCCTGGACTAGATAAAAGAAAGAAGACATTGTTGACAATTGAAGACTCCAGTGATGAAGAACAAGTAGAGGAACAAGAAGACAAATAGCCAAAGAAAGTTATTGTTTCCAAGTAGCTAGCAGGTAAAACAAGCCAACCCTGGAAACCAAAGATAGAGAAGATTAACACATCCATTGTTAATGATGGGAAATTTGTGTAGGTACCATTTTATTTAGTCAGTTTTGGATGATGGACAGTTAAAGCTAGACAAGATATATGTAGATGAAAATCCAACGGATATGTTTATAAAGGTAGCGATAAGGGAAAAGCTGAACTCCTCTTCAGCTTCATTTGGTCTTCTAGACTAAAGAATAAAAGAATAGTTGGGTCTAGGATGGTTTGATCTAGTGAGAGCCCCATGTGGTAGTGGTATAGCTATAGGATCAGTCTCTAAGTGGGAGATTGGTGTTTAGTGTAGATCCTGATTAATCTCTAAGTGGGAGATTATCAGTTTGTGGTAACTGATCAAGGAAGTACTATACATATTTCATAATTTTTGCGCCCTATTTTATCAATATTTTGGGCTAACATGTAATAATTAATTATAACCCTAAATCAAAAAAAATATTTGTATAAAAGAGCTTCAAGTTAGGGATTTTCATAATGTGTGATGCAATAGTTGCTTCTTGTAGCAGTATTGAGCTATAAGGGATTACATATTGTAATCAAGTTGTAATCACTAGATCGTAATAATATTGGACTTGATGTTTGGTCGATGTTGCCCATGGATTGGGTGAACCACATTATATCTTGGTGTCTTGTGTTCTCTTCTATGTGATGCAATATTTTCTAATATTTTTTATTTGCATGTAATTGTCAAAATGGTCAAAAACACATTTGTAGGGAACATAATAACAATTAGAAACCCCTCATGAGAAGAAAAGACATCATTTCCTCCCACGCAAAGATCAAAAAATATCTTACCTTTGGGATCCACCTGCCCCTCCCCCGCCCCCCACCCACCTCCCCATACTTGCAAAGGGCAAGGAATCTTGTCATCCTCCAACTATGCTCTTGAGTATCCATCACTAGAACACCCATCTAGTCGATTCTTCATAACTCCTACACCTATCTTCTCTATCAAGCAACTAACAACAAATCTAGAAAGACAAACCTTTATGTGATGGCTCTTGAACCCTATATGAAACTCTTTACCCAGAATCTTCTTGCTCTTCTCTATTCAAACTCTAAGATAATAAAAATATTTATTTCCAATTTAAGAATAATTTTTTATTTTTTATTAGGATAACAAATAATGATTAATTTTTTTTACTATGGAACAAAATATTGCATGATTCTATTGATTTTTTCTTTTATAATTTAACTAACTAGTTGGTTTAAAGTTTGATAGGTTGATTACTTAGTTGGTTTTAAGTTGGATAGTTTGATTGATTAATTGATTTTAATTTTGATAGAGAATGAGGGATCAAAGTCAATTCAGGCATTGAAATATAGTAATTTTATTTTGATATGCTTGTGAAGTTACATATATACAAATTATAATTAGATATAAATATAATATTATGAATCATTAGATCAAAGTTAGATTTACAATTATGAAGAAATAACTATTCTATTTTACTTTAAAATTATTTAATTAAAAAGTATATATTATTACTAAAATATGTATAAAAAATATTTCAAATAATTTATTATTGTATTTATTATAATAATACTCTCAATGTAATCTTAATATAACCACAACCTATATGTGTGAAATTTGCATTAATGAATAAACAATAATACTTCAAAAATGTCTACTGAATGTACTAATAAGACATTCTAATGATTTTATATTATATATTATTCATATATAATATATTTAAATCATCAATACATTAATGGGTCTTTAAGGGTTAATCATTCCCTTAATAGAAGAGACTATGTATGGTGTAAATGCAAAACTACTCCTCGTAAGAAAAACACACTAGTGGATATTAATGGGATGTTATTTTTTAGAAAGAAACTTCTGATAAAGTGGGTGAGATGTAGAAAGGTGTCAAGAGGGGAAAAACAAGTTTGGAATGAGGGTTCCTTACAGTCATGGTGGATTTTTCTCTGCTTCAACGGCATCAAACACCTAGTGTGATGGAGCCATTCATTGAGAAACTAGAGCACAACATTCCAAGATTTTTGAAAGAGGAAGATGCCAAGTGGTTTTTCAATTGAAGTGTGGTTTTGAATCTTATGTTTCTAGGTATAACATGCCTCAATATCATGTCCAGACTGATGATGATATTGATAAAAGGCTTCAGGATCAAAGTATGTACTTGATGTGGTAGAAGAAAGTAGTGGTTAACAAGAGGTAGTGTACTAATATTAGCAATAACTAACCTTCATGTAATAGAATGTAAAGACTTAGAAAGAGGTGCAAACTTATGATTCATCTAAAAAATAGAGGAAGAAGTAGTGGAACATTTGGATGCAGTAACTACTTTTTGATCTATTGTATTTTTTCTTCATTTATCTTGATAAAGTCATTAGTTTTTTGGAATTTGTTGCAACTGGGTGTGGAATGACTCTTATCAGTGGGTACATGATCTATTGGAGTGGTGCTCTCAAACTAACTCACTTGTAATTAATAATGATGAAGTGATATGCAAAGTTGTGAAAAGAAAGTAAATTCAATAAGTAGAATCTTATCTCTAATGTATTTGTATAAATTAGCCATAAACATATGTTGAATATCAATAATAGGCACAAGATAAGGAATCTAAGCATACAAATGCTTAAATCTACAATGTACCAAATTTTTCAAAGATACTTGAGGACCAATATTATCCTAAAATTATTAGATGAAAGTATTATTAAGTTTATGAAAGGTACCAATAGAATAAGATGGAAAAGAGAAATACCATTGCAACTATTTTTCATGAAAGGTGTGAGGAAATAACTTACCTAAAATCCTATGCTCATGAGCATAATCACTACATATAATTTGGAAAGTTTTAAGATAACTCAAAGGTTCACCCTTACCATTATTAGTATCAAGGTGAGCCATATCTTCTTGTTGAGGAGTAGTGGTATAGATAATGTCAAAAGACAAAGAACTACCTGTTGGTCTTAGATTGGTTTTGACAAGTGAGTGTCTACACACTTAAGTCATTCACTCAGTTCATGTCAAACAAGAAGTATATACCAAGCACAAACATGTATAAAATAGAGCATGTCGAGTCCATAGTGAGTATCAAGTCATTCATGTGTCGAGTCACTCACGTGTTGAGCAGACAGTGTATGCTAAGTGATACAAGAGTCAAGCAAGTATTGCATGTCAAGTTATTCAGATGTCAAGTCACAGTATAGAAGACAATATATCCTGAGCATTAGAGACTTTAGATGTCAAGTAAGATAGTTTTAACATAGTTGTTTGTAATGGCACACACTACTATGTAAACTATTTTTGAGCTGACTTAAAGATTGAATTATGATATTTTGGAGACACAGACAAATCTTAAGTTGGAATCCCTATGAATTGCATGCATCCAATCAAATATAGGGAAGGTTTAAGTGGAAAAATGGATGAATCATGGCCATTGATTCATACCTAACCCTAAGTCACCTATGTCTTCTTAAGAAAGACAAACCCTAAAATTTCTAATGTGTGTGGAAGGAGCAAAGAGGGAAGTTTGCATGTACAAACAGAGCATTCATGGTGGCTATGAAATTGTCAATTGAAATTGCATTGTAGAATCAGTTAAAGGAGAATAGAGGAAGGGAATAGCATATAGTAGAAAGATATCTAATCAGGAAGGATCAAGAATACATTAGTTTAGAGGTGATTTGTCATCAAGCAACCAAGTGCTAACCGCAAGATCAATGTTGAGTCATTCTAGCAGGAAAATAGGTTAAATCTCTTAGCAGAGTAGTCCTAGTAGGCTGTATTGAAATACTTTAATAGGGTGCTTACTTAATTGTGAGTTAAAGTCCTTTAACAGTGTACACTTCTAATAGGGTGTTGAAATCCTTTAACAGGGTAAGACCTAACAATCTTTGTAAGCATTTAACAGGGTAGATCATGTCTCATGATCAAACATTGTAGCCTTCATTAGATACACTTTATTACTATAGTAGTGAAAATTTGTGGATGTCATCCCTACCCTAGTTTTACCTTCTCATTGGAGGGTGTCTAGGTAATCATATCTGGTGTCATACATGTGTGAATGTTTACTTGTTTGCATATTTTAGATGTACATGCTTTACATGATATTTCAATTTATTTAGTGAATGTATGAGATAGATGTGTGGTGAATGTATTATGGGTCAAAGTCTAAACTACTAATTCACCCCCCCTAGAAGTTTACCTTTCCTATTGTAATTCCAACAATTGGTATCAAAGCCTTGTTCTCTAAAACAGAAGCTTCACAAATTTGAGGAAAGATCTTGAAATGGAATTCTACAAGTTGGGGAAAGATTATTGAGAATTAGGGGATTGAAATACAACTCATTCTACATTAGTTGAATGAAGCAAGAGAATATTCAAAGAAATATCTAAAGGGAAGGAAGGAAATTGTTATTGAGGAGAATGACACACAACACAGAGAAATGGACACTACTAAGCTATTTGCTAATGGAGACACCAATGAATTTGATGCAGCAATTGCAGATCTAATGGAAAAGAATAGAGCCCAAGCTGAGGAAATCAGAAATCTCAAGTTAGAGAAAGAATCACAATCCATACTACTATGTTAGGTGACTAAACAAAAGAAGAAAGTTATGGAAGACAGAGCCATGATTGAAGATGACAAAAGAATTCTAACCAACAGACTAGAAGAGAAATCATCATAGCTAACCAAGATTTCCAACATGCAATTGGATACTTTGACTCAAATGATGAATGTCAACTATGTATTGAATTTCAAGGACATTGAGATAACAAAATTGAAGTTATAGAATGAGAAATTGCAAAGTGACCTAAAAAGAGGAAAGGAATTTGCTAAAAGTTTCAATAAACCAAGTGAAGCCATAAAATACTATGAGAAATTATTGAGATCTCCTAGACCTAACAATGATACATCTAGATTGGGATACACAAGTACTGAAGAAGGAGAGTCATCCAAAAGTACTAAAGAAAGGAGTAACAATGGTAAGAACTCTAAACCTACTTTTCATAATTATGGTAAGAAAAGACATACTACTAATGTGTGTAGGAGTAGAACTACAAATTATAATGTCAAGCATAAGAACATGGTTCACTATCATAAGTGCAAAAAACAAGGTCATCAAGCACATGAGTGCAAAACTATGACCATCCACACACAAAGATTTGAAGGATATTGTTATAACTATCAAAAGTACAGAGTTTTGAGTGTAGATCCAAACACATGTGGTCATCAAATAGGCAAACAAAGGTAAGGAACAATGGAAACTCTTATAATTGGGATTACAATACAAGATATAGTTGCCATTATTGTCAAGAGTATGGCAACTCTTCAGAAGTGACTAGAAAAGGTAGTTGAGTCAAAACCACATGTTAAATTTGTTTGAAGATTAGTCACATCAATCAATATTTTCCAACAAGGTCAAACGCACCAAGCTGTGAGTTTGATAAAAGCAAAGGCAAGGAAGATGTTGAAAATGTCAAAAGTGAAATGAACAAGACATGGAAGAAAAAGGATGATTGTAGTACATCAAATGGATAAGGGATCACTTCACCAAATGGGTCAGGTGATCACACCTCATCAAACTAAGCAATCAAGAGGTATGTGGGATTGATATTCAAAATTTATATCATTCATCAGTTCCAAAGGATTTAGTACTGATAATATTACATTAGCATGAATAAAGATGAAAGATGTTATTTGGAATCCAAGAAAAATCTCTAAGTTTTTCATGTTATTTCCGAGCATGAAAAGTTTCCTATAAGTGCCAAGTGAAATGCTAGAGGATGTCTAGCTAACAGACTGGCTAGTTGATGTCAAGCTCATAGTGGTTTCTAAATGAATGAAAAGACTAATGGATGTTGAGTGAGCCTGAAATTGGTTAATGTCAAGCTTAGAGTTGTGTAAGCACTCACCATTAATTGCAGTACTCCAAAGAGGTATTTGATCAATTTCAACTCATTTTACATCATTTCTAAATCAAGAAAGAGCAAGGAAAGCAAGAGGTGATCAGGAAATTCATTAGAAGCAATTGTCAAAGATTTAAGTAGCAATTCAACATCATTTTGATAGATCTTGCGAGGTATTTATCAAGTGTCGAGTTATGTTGTTTCTATTTTCATAAACCCTAGTTTTGAATAATGGAATTGAGTTCTTCAAAGGCTAAAGAAGTAGGGGTTAAGGAGGTTTTGAATATTCAACTAGTTATTAATGAGGTCAAACAACCTATTTTCAAGGCCATGCCTGATATTGCATATAAACAAGATCCCTCTAGTGCATTATCCATGATACCACAAAATTTTTTAATGGTTTAAGATGTTAAGAAGTGTTACAACTATAAGATTGGTAGTATTGGAGATATGGAGATTAGGCAAGCATATGATAAACTTTATGAGAATGGTGTGTTGAGGGAAGAATTTAAAATTATAAAGAAGAAAGAGTTAAGTCGTGCCTTATATTTCCCAATTTTTTTCAAAGCCGAATGGATTAGGATTGTATTAAGTAGGATTGATGATAGTTCACTTTGGTTAGACAATGGGCCTATCAAATCACCAAAAGGATAATCCATAGGGTAATAGGGTATCCAACCCTAGATCGGTCTAAGACTTTGAGGAGTGATTCAAAAGAGGTTATTGAGAAAAATACAAGAGCTATGTAGAATAAGAGAGGAATGACTATTAACACCATCACAGATCCTTTGATAGATTTTATTGTAAGAGTAATTTCACACAAGTTTTACCAATCAAGTAGATTAAATAGTGTGCCCTATATTATAGTAGATGTTGGTTATAAGATTGTGAAAAAGGATCACACATATGATCTTGTCAAGCTACAACTACAATAGTTGATTGAAAATCTAGGAGCAATAAGGAGAATAAAGAGTGCTCAGTGGAAATTTGGTTCTATCTTGATATGTATCTTCTTCTATGTTCAAAACGCATTTCCTACATTTAACATTGTGGCATGGAAGACAAACAAGTCAGTGGCAGTACAAATAGGTGAGTTCATTGAATGGCTAGGTGAGAATTTTGAATTAGTAATGACAAGTTACTTTGAGGACTTTAAGCAATCTATGAAGAAAATATTGAGAAATCCAGTATCATTAGTGGAACAACATTATGATGATGTTTGTTTCCTAGTAGATGTTGATTACATATTTTTTCAAGTAGAAACTCCAAGGGTAAGAGGGTTAAGACCATTAGGATATGAAATAAATGTAGATGAAGCCTCTACAACAATAATTGTATTGCTTGCAAAAGAGATAGACAAAAATGCCAAAGCATTTGGTAATTATGAGATGGCCAGATCTAAGATCACTATGGAGCTAAAGATTGCCTCTATTATAAAGAAGAAGGAGAGGTTGGTGAAGAAATTAAAAGCTAAATTTGGTGAAGGTGTCGAGTGGGAAGAGGATGAAGAGGAAGAAGAAACACAAACCCAAGCACCACTATGGGAGAAGATCAGTAAGAGGAAGAGACAAAAATTTTACAGAAGGTTTTAAGGGAGAAGAAGTTGAGGAATCACCTACTCCTATTGATCAAAAGAAGAGAAAGGCTATGGCTCAACCAATGACAAGATCCAAGAAGATTGTCAAACCAAGCTAGCCCAAACCAACTGCACCTACTATAAGGGCTAGTCCACATGTCACTACACAAAAGGAAAAGGAGGAAGCCAAAGTAGTAGAGCATGAAGGAGGAGCTTAGAAAAAGCTAAGGAAATACATTGCACAAGCTAAATCTGATGAGGAGAGAACTAAATCAGATGACAATAGCCAATTCCAAGTGGTGAGTCAGAATCCATTATCAAATCTAGAAAACCTATGTGAAAATTTTAAGAATAGTGCAAATTTGTCAGGATTTTCTCATGTTGATTTTGATAATCTTGGTAAAGTTGAAAAGAATAAAGTGGAGGAGGCTATATATGCCATGATGGAAAATTTTAAGAGAAACCCACTAGAGATTGCTAACTCTAAGGCTAAAAGTTTATATGAAAGAGTTGAGAAAAAATGGCATTATTGTTTAAATTTGGAAAGAGAAATTAGGGAGACATCAATTGCACAAGTAATGCCTAAACTCAGTAACCAAAAATTACTAAGGCTATGAAGAAATATGTAGTTCTATTTGTACCCAAATATAGAGCCTTCAACATATTGCAAAATGATATTAAAGATGTTGTGAAGAAATCCGCACAGATGTGAAAATTCACATATGGATTAGCTACAATAAAAGAAGGTGAATAGGAGCATATAGAGGTCAAAGATGATGAAGAAGATGAAAAAAATGAAGACACAATTGAGGGAGGCACAAAAATGAATATTGATGACAAGGCAATAGCTGAGATAGAGTAGTAAGAAGAATGAAGTGTACAAGATGCACAACTGTAATGTCAGCCCTCAACATATAACAAGTGTGAACACTAAAATATTAATAGTAAAGGATGTTTCTAATCTCACTACTTAGAACATCAATCCCCTTACAGAGGAAGATCTAAAAAAGATACTAGATCAATCTACACTACAGGCAAAATTGTGTGATAATTATGTATTAGTGAGTGTAGATGAAATTCAAAAATCAGTGACTAACACTACAAGAGAAGAGGTGAATACACAAGAAACACCTACCATCACCCATCAAGTCACTAATGTACAACCTTTAGATAAAATACCAGACAATACATTAGAAAAGGTTGATACAATTGAAAAGGTTGATACAATTGAAAAAGTTGATACAATTGAAGTAGATAAAGTGGAAACTCAAGCCACTACTAAAGTATAGAGTGAAATAGGTCAGATAGTTTCATTTGCACCTCCAACACAAGTACAAGGTGCATTACAAGGCATTATGGACAATAAAGACAAGCCTCAAGAGACCAAGTTAACACCAAAGGTGAAGGAGCAAGTAGCAATTCAAGCCCTAGTAACTTTACCAAAATCTAGCACTCCTTCCAATCATACTCTTCAAAAGATGAGCACAAATGCAATACCATTACAAATATCAGTTTCAATTCCAAGTTCGTTAAAGCTAGAAGAGGTAATACAATATGGAGATGTAAACCTTGATGAAGAGATTATTTTACCAAAGTATGATTATGACACAATGACAATAGAGTAGATGGGTATACTCCAAGAAGCCCTGGCTAGAAAGAAGCATTAGGAACTGCTTAGAAGGGAGCATAGGTAGAAGCAAGCCTTGTTGGATATCAAAGAAATCTTCTTATATGCATTTAATCTACCTACCCTAGATGAAATGAAGCCACTAATTAAATAATTGACAAATATAGTGGAAAAGGTAAGTGATACAGACCTTGATACCAATGCTAAATTATTAGAATGGTTTGAAAAGAAATTTCAAAGAAAAGTGAATGAGAAAATATTAGGTGACATGGCACTTACACAAGTTTCATTGGAAACTAAAGTAGAAAGTGTGAAGAACTTACTTGAGAACATTTTCTCATTGTACACTAAATTATGCAACCCCACACTTTTCACACAAGAGACAAGGAGTTAGATTTTGAGTTTGGAAAGTCAAGTTAATTCATTAGGTGCAAAATTTCCTATGAATCTAGCTCAAAGTGAAAAACATTATAGAGCTTTATTGAAGACATAGAGTCAATTAGTATCATTATCAGCAGAAAAAGCCAACACAAGGGAAAAAATGATAAGCATAAAAACATCATTGACCCCACACATGGAGATTTTGCAAAAGGAATTAGGCTATGTAGAAACTCTTATGAAGAAAGACCCTAATATTTCTACATTAGATGGCCTAGTCCACCTTGCAATTGAGTTGGCTATTCAAATTAAGTCTTTGGATGTAGCATGTGAAAATTTGGATGCAGCTCTCAAAACTATTCTTGAGGTCCATAAATCTTTCTTGGACAAAAACATTATCCGTGTATAGCCCATTGACATAAGTGTCAAAAAGGGGGAGATAGAGAAAATGGGGAGAAATAAGAAAAGTGGGAGAATGAGAGTAGAGCTCAGCTAAGGGGGAACCAGCAAAGAACAACAAGCAAAGTCAAAGAGTATCAGTTGAGACACATTTTCTCATCAAGAGTATAGAATTTTGAGTAGAAAATAAGATCTATCTGTTCATCTAATTTTTTGCATGATAAATTTCCCTAACCTAGGTACAAAAAATTAGAATTGTATCCATTAATGGTGAATAGGGATTCTTGTCTTTGGTCATCCAGATTTGTTAGCCATTGAAAATATTTGTTAAACCCTATGTCTTATTCCTTTTAAAATTTTTGGGTGCGAAATCTTTTTAAAATTTTGTGAATATTCCTTATTCAATTGAAATTTTCTTCGCCCCCAAGTGGCCTTTGTCTCTTATGTTTCTCATTGTTTGATTTTGGTAAGATCTACGATAATCGCTACCTCACTATGGTGAGTTGCACACTTTTTATGTATAGTGAGGTAGCAAATACCACAAAATTAAAGGACGAGGCCATAAAATGGAGGTGTGGTGGTCAAAGATTGTATTGTAGCCAAAGTTTTAGTCACATGCACTTTGTCAATATTATTAGAGCCAAAAAGGGAACCAAATAAAAAGGCAAGCAAAAGAAGTCGTCAAAATATGGTTAAAATGATGATTCACTATGTTGCTATCAGAAAAATGAAGCATCTCACCATTAGCGACATAGAAAATAGCCAGGAAATACATGACACGATACCTTCCAAACTTCCCAATGACCATAAAGATCTCCAAGTGGCATGGTGAGTAATTATTGTTATATTAGAAGAATTAATGAGGGTGATTGTGACTTGACATGCCTTTATTTTTTTTGGCGCCAAGTTTTGTTAAGACACCAAAGCTCGCTACTTCGCTATCGAAAAAGTTATGCATCTTGCCATTAGTGACATAGTGAGCTACCATGAAATGAACACATGGTGGGACCCAAGAAATGTGGCAATGTGACTAGGATTAGAATATGGTTTTATATGCTAGCTATTCAGGATTTTCTTACATCATCAATATCCTAGACCCACACCCCATTCATAAAACATATAAGGGATTCTAATCATCAGATCAAACTTGGATCAACGATTCTCGCTATCTCACTATGGATAGATGTGCACTTTTTACTCTATGTGACATAACGAATATGGGACCCAACACATCTTGTGTAATTCATGCAATTTTTATGCCCTGAGATCAACTTCCAATCTATAGTCATCACTATCTCGCTATGATGAGTTGCTTGAAAGTTATGTATAGCAAGGTAGCGAATGAGGGACCCACCATATTTCTCTTAAGTGATGTATCAAATGCCCTCCACATGATCATAGCAAAATCAATGATTGTCACTACTTCGCTATAGCAAAATGCTTGAGGGTTATGTATAGTGAGGTAGCGATTTGATGACACATGTCCTCAGTCATCAATGGGTCTAGACTGAAATGCCAGTAGTGAAGGAAACGTACAAATGGAAGCATTTCATTGGTTTCACTACCAGCGTGTTAAGAGGGAAGAGGAGTCATCTTTGTTTTATCCCTAGATCGTAGGATTTTTCAAAGATCAACGGTGCAAATTTAAAACGAAAGATGATGCCACTCTATTTTTTCTACTTTTTGCATCTATGAGGAATAAAAGCTTCGCGTGAGAAAGAAAATAGAGTATAATACAAAAGATTTTCTTATTATCATCCCATGCAAACAAAAATTTCAAGCTTTTCCTGAGCAAAAGCCATTACTGAGAAGGTTGTGAGCTGGACAAGAATGTGAAGCAAATTTCCAGTGTTCGCAAAGACATTGCAGAATTACAAAGAGAAATAAGCAAAGAATCAAATATTTACACTATAACCTCTGTAGTGTCTCAATCTCTACAAATTATGATCAAAATACCTCCAAAGAAAGTGTTTTTTGGTCAAGAGAATTATTTGGATAGGAATGTCCATGATGATTTGCTCGAGTTGCTCCACAATTCCACTATTGAAACTGTACAAGTTTTAAAAATTACTTCATTAAACCCTAGGTTGAGAATAGTAGATGGATTGTATGACAAGGGTAATTGGGTCCGAGATGCCAATACCTCTCAAACTGGTCTAGATTTGTTTAAAAAATGGTTTTCAAAGAGAAACGTATTTGCCCCACATGCCAATATCTAGAATTTTGATTTAGGGAAGTTGGTGGTTCCTAGTGTTTTTATGGACTATGATCTTCTTAAAGTTATGGTAAAGAATTATGACCAAGCCATTAGAGTAGTAAGAAGAACTGATGGCCAGGTCCTAATTACAGTCAACCCAGATGAAATTAGGGAAGTTTTTGGTTTAGGGCCTCTCACTGATTACCATGTGCCCATTGATTTGGAAGGGTTAGAAAAAGAATACAAATCGAAGAAAGATGCCATTAGGCAAGGTACATTGAAGGCACATATAGGGAAAATTGGAACCTTGCCAGTAATAAGAGCAACCTCCAGGGAACCTTTCAAAAGGACATATTTCAATTCCAAGGCTGTAAAGATATATAGGACCCTGTGCAAATTTTTCGGAGAGATCAAGAAGAATTTATGCCTATGTATTTCATGTATATGGTTATTCAGATTTCATCTTTTGGTGTGCACATCATTTTTTATTTTGCTTCTTACTTAGCTGAGGAAATTTACAGTGGATTAATTGGGACTGCCAAGAGCAAGTTGGAAAAAACTTTTGGTCATTATTTTTTGTTGATGCATATGTTTTTGTTTAAGGGAGCCACGTATTTTGGTAAAGAAATGGAGTTAAATAGAGAAGAAAATTGAGAAGCACTGCCAGTCCAATTATGGAGTGCAGATATGACTTGGGATGCAGAGAATGCTAGTTTTGTCAGATTTGATAGGTATTTCACTTCCAAGCTGAGATGCCTTTTATTGAGTGACAATCCCAAAATCCCCAAGGCACTAATGGGTCTCATTAGGCCTATGGATAACCCCAGTGGTTTGAAAGTTTCACATAATTGGGGGGATATCATCCCATACTCTATTTCTACTATTTTTAGAATTTACAGTTTTAAGGGAAGTCCTCATGTACTACCTTACCAGGTGCCCTTGAAGGTAGGAGTAGCTGAGTTTTTGTGGTAGTTGGGAGGAGTAGAGGAAACATTTTTTGTTGAAAAGATCAACAAGGTAAATTTTCCCAACTTGCATAGTAGCCCATCATTTTGTAATCACAAAAGGGGGTTGGCTCTCTCTGAACAAAGTTTTGGATCCTTACAAGATGGCTATTTCTCACAATCATTCTTGTGACTCTAAGGGATTTTATAATTTGGCACTAAGGCATAGAATTAAGCTTGGAAAAGTTGAGCACGAATTTTATTTTCTAGAAGATATAATAAGGAATGAGTACTCCTAGCAAGAGTGGGAGACTAGAAAAGAAAAATGGAGAGTCTTTTCTAAAGTTTTGGATTGCATTCATTGTTTTGATCTAGATTATAGTCTTTTGGACAATGCAGTTACAAATGTAGATAAGATAAATAAGCTTATGAATAATTTTCCTAAAATAATGGAGGCAATGAATGAAAAGAAGAAATTCTTTATTAGATTTTACCCAAATAAGGCCAAGAAAGTAATGAGGAGATTGGGATTTACTCCTAATATAGGGGCAGGTCAATTAACTATCCAAAAAAGGCTAGGGTATACTATTATTTAGAATAAAGGGACCATTGTGGACAAAGGAAAACAAATAATGGTGTACACTAGTGTTGTTTTAGAAGAGAGGCCTTTTGAACCCTCCCTAAAAAGGAGAAAGATAATAAGGGAAGAGGATCCTCATGTTGAGAAATACTCACCCTCACATACCCCTTTGAGAATTGAAGAGGAATAGCTCACTGAAGAGCAAGTTGAACAGTTGGGATCACAAGGGGGAATTTTTGTTACATAATCAGAAATAAATGAAGGAGACCCCCAGGAGCCTCCAGTACCAAGTTTTGAATTAACAGTTGTAGATTACAGAGGGAGGGAATTGGACCCTGTACTGGAACAAGAAAGTCAAGAATTCTTATCAGATGATAAAAATTTTAAATCTAGGGCTTTTTGCCAATTTGCATGGAGAGCCAACATGAATAAATTTGAAGAAATATGCAATAAGTTGAGGATAGAGCATCCTAAACTAGAGGAGGCAGCCCTACAAAATTAGATAAAGGAACAACTAATTCAAGAGTTCCAAAACATAACCCTTGAAGAGGGGAGGCAAATGGTAAAGGCTTCCAAAATATTATTATTACCCAATTGGGATATTGCAGATGCATTGATTTTTAATTCTATTTAAAATAAATTGGAATTACAAGACCCCAGTAAAAAGGAGTTTGCAGGGACTTTCTTTAGTGAAGATCAAGCTGCTCTAGTTATGTGGTCACTAAGAAGGGGATCTAGGGTTGTTTCATCATAGCCAGATGAATCAGGACTAATAGGAAACATCATTGTGAGGAGAGTGGCTTATACCTCTCATGTGCAGGCTACACATTGGAATGTAGAATCATCCCAATTTGTTTTGGCCACTGCTAAGAAGGAATAATAGGCCATGTTTGAATTACAAAGTAAATATGAAGCAATCCTAGAGGCCTACAATAAGGAGGTTCAAAAGAGGATTGAACTTGAGAATAAATTAATCGAGAGGTCTACAAGACCTAGAATAACGTATCCTCGCCCTCCAGTGGAGCCTTTTATATCCACTCCTCTCATAGAAATGCTAGATACCCCACAAAGGCCACAATATTACACTGCTGAAGACTTTGAAGAAGAAAAGAGTAAGTTGTAGGCCTTACATGTGGAATTGAATGTAAAATATGAAGATAAATTAAGAAAGGCTCTCACATATC
Source organism: Cupressus sempervirens (assembly GCA_028749045.1). Taxonomy (NCBI): domain Eukaryota; kingdom Viridiplantae; phylum Streptophyta; class Pinopsida; order Cupressales; family Cupressaceae; genus Cupressus; species Cupressus sempervirens. Next base: position 610,103,460 of record CM053784.1, on the reverse strand, counting down.
TGGTGGAAAAAATTGAATGGCTACTAGTTTATGATTAGTTGGCTAGGGTGATAAGTATCTAGGAGGAACTGAAAGCAAGTGATGAAACTTTGAAGCCTATTGTGAATAAGTGGGTAAGAAGGAGGAAAGAAATAACATTTTTATGTTATTCTATCATAAAAACCTCACATGATCAAATTGAAAAAACTTTTGATATTGTTTCTAATCTTTCTGATTTTGACAATAAAAGAATTCATCTGTAAAGAATAGTAGTAGGCTACTTGAACAAGTATAAGAGCCAAAAGTTTAGTTTGTTTCCTCATGCCCTAGATAGGGGAAATAATTTGAAAAACATGGATGAATGGGCTAAAGAACTTGATGATTTTTTTTTTTAAGGATGAATAAAATTATCAATGAAATAAGATATGCATGGTGGGCTACCACAACTGAAGAAATAGTGAAAGCCCAAATATTCTTTGATTCTTTGAAACAACAATTTGTTGATATTGATAGGGAAGTAGAGTACGTTATCAAGAAACAACGGGATGTTTTGCATTTTGATTGGCCAAACAATGCACTTTTTGACAAATGGATGGAGGATATTGCTTCTAGTGAGCAACTAGAAGAAGTTGAAAGTGATGATGATGAAATGCATGAAGATGAACTACAAATCATTGATCCACCTCCATTAGTACCTGTAAAAGAAGAAGGGAAGTCATCTCATGCTAAAGATACAATGGATCAGTTAGATGATGCAACAAACACAGAATCAAGAGTAACTATCACTTTGGTAATGCATGATTATATGAGTGAAAATGCCAGAGTGAAGTTAAAGCTATGTGAATCAGAACCTAACACATCACTAGCAAGTCTGGCAGTCACATATGCTAAGGATTTAGAATAGCAACCAATCAAAAAATCAGCAGTACAAAAGGGTGTAACAAAAAGGGGCCCACGAAAGGAATTTTTGATGTATAAATCTTTTTGTTAATCACAATTTTTTCTTTTGCGATAGGTGTATGTAAATATCTCTTGTCATTGACACATGTCAGTTCTCTATGCTTGAAGCTTGTTGCATCTCACATTATATAAGTGAGATTCGAGGGCTAGAGAATGGTCTAATTTCTAATTCATTTTAGTATTACACTTAGGAGGTTTTTGGTCCAGTCTTTGTGCAAAACTTTATAATTTATTTCCTATTTTCTGAGAATACATTAATATGGAGTGATCTTTATGTCTCTTTCTAAGGTCATTCTGAGTTTACTACAATTGTATACCAATTTTCAAGGAAAAATAATACAAGTTTTGAGTTGTCCCCATATTAATTCCTATTGAATTTTGTCTCCTTTGTTGTTACCTAGTTATTTTGAGATTGTGTGAGTAAAGCTTGCTTAGTTGAATGCAATTCATTTAGGTTGTATGTCAATTCATTACTGCTATTAATTCAATGAATTAAGTAAATCCTTTGATGAATTTGATGGGATTGTCATGGTAATAGAAAGGATGTCTGTAAGAATGAATTTTAGTAAGAATTTCTAATAATATTTTTTGTAAGCCAACAAATTAGATCAACAAATTGGAGTAGACTCTAAATCCCAATGGAATAGGTGCTAATCAAAAATCAATTCCATCTGCAGATAGGTATACTATGAAGAAGCATCAAATCTAAAATCACAATCAGCTTTATTTTACTTTCTTGAAGATTTCAAAATGTGGTCAACACTTTTTTGCATGGAATGTTTTAGCCTTAGTTAGCCACTATTGCTAGGAACACTTGCAAATTTATAGAAGAATTCTGACCAAATCTGTTGTATGGGATGTGTTTATTCAAATGTCAAAATTATGCATGTATTTGAGGATATGAGATGAAAATCAAAATGAAACTAAAATAATTCTGATAAAGTAGCTTCTAGCCATGAATCATCCCCTGGGTATACCCACCCTGATTTTGCAAAGCCTAAAGAGTAGAAAATCACCCTTGGTTTTGTTGAAGTTGCGTCCAAGTGTTTAGCACATGTAACTATTAATAGGAATTGGCTAATCCTTAGCTTGTGAGAGTAATATCAATTTGGTATTGAACCTTGTGTTGTTTAGTAGTTTTAAGACACCAACACTATCAATGCAAGGGGAGTTATAAAAATTTTACGTATAAGTTGTTACAAAATTTTGAAATTTTAAATTTTTTTACATAAGCTGAATAAGAGCTATGTTATGCTTGTAAGAATAAGGATATCAATGCATGACCAAGTTTTTATGACACTCATGTCAAAGGAGGAGATTGTTGATCTTAGATAGGTTTTGACAAGTGAGTGTCTACACACTTAAGTCATTTACTTATTCATGTTGAACAACCAGTATATGTGAGCACAACATGTATAAAATAGAGTATGTTGAGTCCACAATGAGTGTCGAGTCACCCATGTGTCGAGTCACTTAAGTGCCAAGCAGACAGTGTATGTCAAGTGATATAGGAGCCGAACAAGCAGTGCATGCCAAGTTATTTAGATGTTGAGTCATAGTATATAAGATAGTATCTACTGAGCATCAAAGACTTCAGATGCCAAGTAAGATAGTTTTGACATAGTTGTTTATAATGGTACAAACTAGTATGTAAACTATTTTTGAGTTGACTTAAAGATTGAATTATGATATTTTGGAGATAAGGATGAATCTTAAGTTGTAATCCCTATGAATTGCATGTATCCAATTAGGAAAAGGGAAGGTTTAAGAAAAAAAATGGATGAATTGCAGTTGTTGATTCATACCTAACCCTAAGTCACCTATGTCTTCTTAAGGAGGAAAAACCCTAAATTTTCTAATGTGCATGGAAGGAGTGAAGAGAGAATTTTGCATGCACAAATAGAGCATTCATGGTGGGTAAGGAATTGTGAATTAAAATTGCATTGTAGAATTAGTTAAAGGAGAACAGAGGAAGGGAATAGCATATAGTAGAGAGACATCTAATCAAGAAGGATTGAGAATACATCAGTTTAGAGGTCATCTATCATCAAGTAACCAAGTGCTAACTATAGGATCAATGCTAAGTCATTCTAGTAGGTGAATCAGTTAAATCTCTTAACAGAGTAATCCTAACAGGTTGTATTGAAATCCTTTAACAGGGTGCTTGCTTAATTGTGAGTTAAAGTTCTTTAATAAGGAACACTTCTAACAGGGTTTTGAAATCCTTTAATAGGGTAAGACTTAATAGTCTTTGTAAGCCTTTAATAGGGCAAACCTTTCAGAAGGTAGATCATGTCTCATGATCAAACATTGTAACCTTCATTGGATACACTTTATTACTATAGTAGTGAGATTTGTGCATATCATCCCCACCCCAATTTTACCATCTCATTGGAGGGTTTCTAGGTAATCATATTTGGTGTCATACATGTGTGAATGTTTACGTGTTTACATGTTTTAGATGTACATGCTTTACATGATATTTTAGTTTATTTAATGAATGTATGAGATGGATGTGTGGTGAATGTTTTATGGGTCAAAGTCTAAACTACTGATTCACCCTCCCTCTCAAAATTTGACCTTTCCTATTGTAATTCCAACACTACCCATATCACATGTAGGCACATTGAGCTAGGATTGAGTAAGATAAGCAAGTTTTTTTGCAAGGAATAAATAGCTAGAGAAAGGATAATATCACTGGAATCATTAGAGGAAATAGATGGAAATGAGATATTCAACACACTAGGAAATGTATGAATTAGTTGGAATAGAAGGTACTGCATGTGGGAAACTAGGAACCATAATAGGAGGATTAGGATAAGTGTAAGGAAAACTATTGTATGAAGGTTGTGATGAAGGAAATGGAACAAGTGGAATAGTCATAGGTAAATAAAGAATAGAAATATTTCTAGCAGGAGGATTAGATGGTTGAATAGAGGTGGTCACAATATGGTGGGAATGCTAGAGATAGTTGTACAAATATGTAAGGCAAGATCAATAGTATTGATAGGTGTATCTATTCCTATTTCAAGCATGGATTGAGCTAAAGGCTTAACATGATAGTGGAAAAGATGAGTAAGACCATGCAAAAGATTAACACCATATTCATCATCATGGATCACTTTCTTAAGAGCATCAAAGTAGTAATAGAATATGTATTGTGACTCTTTTGAAGAATCCAATCATGCATTTTGTCAATCTCACTAGTAAGCTTATGAACCTCTTTAGGAGGAACCCTTAAAGTGTTGCAGGAATAGATCAGATAGATTATGATATAGGAGCTAACATGGTTAAAAATACTATAGGAACAAATAAGGATGAAACAATACATCAAAATTGTACAATAGGAAGACATAACAAGAAGATGCTACAAGAAGTGCAAAAACTATGAATAAAGTTAATGTCATGTTTGAAAGTGTGTTTTAAATTTTAATGTTTACAATAAAGTCCTATGTTGTGGTGGCATAAATGGAGTAGTGATTCAATGAACTCTCAAAGTATAGCCACTTAGGACAAAGTCTATTTTCTTTCTAGTTTGATTCAATTTTCTTTAAGTGTATTTTGTGTGTGTTGGAATAATTAAGCCAACTAGGAAATTGATGGTTACAGGAAACTTCAAACAACTAGAAAGTTGGTAGAAGATTTTGATGCCTAATTCCTCATGATTCAAAAATGGGTTTCTTTTCTTTCTTTTAGGCTGATGTTTCATCTCCCAATCTTAGAAATGAGAAAGTGTTGAAAAGGAAAATTATGTAACCGAATTGGTATTGGATATAGCCAAAGAGACTAGAAACATCTTGGGTTTTGTTCTAATTTTACAAGTTTGTGATTTGGATTTGTGATTTTCCCTTGTTTCCTTTTCTAAGGTGATATTTAGAGTTCTAAGTTCATATCAATGATTTTGTTGTATAACAACAACATATCGATTTAGTTTGAATTAAAATTTAATTTGTTATTTTGAAAGTTGTTGAAGGAAACGTAGTTGTCTGCACTATGAATGTGAACATTAGTTGTTTTTGTTGAAATTTGATTGAAAATATCATTGAAAAAGAGATTTCTAAGAAAGAAATTTTTGAAGAAGATTATGTGTTTTAGTCATTTTTTTGTCACTGATGTCAAATCTTCTATTTTTTGGTAAGATAATTGCTTATAAGATTCAAGTACTATCAATTAGTTGATTGATCAGGAGGATTTGATCAATAAGATGTAACAAAAGCACCTAGAGAAAATGTTGAGTTATGGCTATGAAATGAAGTACAAGGATTAGTTAAGATAGTGATGACATGATGTATTGATGATCTACTTAAGGTTACAAACTGACTAGCTACACTTAGAAAGTTTAGAAGAATAAGTTAAACAAAGTTTGTTTGACAATCTTGACTGAGTAGCTAGTAGGTGCCGAGCAAAGTTAATGCAAGCTGAACAAAAAGGTAGTTGGAGCCGAGTAAAAGAAAAAATCTATTGGATGTCAAGCAAGATAGTTGATGTCGAGTAAATTTTAGTTAATGTTGAGCACTAGCAAACTTTAGTTGATGCCAAGTGATTTTATAGTTACTGCCGAGAAACATAATATGTGATGAGCATCACAAGGTTGATAATGTCGAGTTGTTGCATTATGATAAAGATCGAAGATTCACCAAATCTAAACTAACAAGTTTATTTTCTTGAAACTTAGAAACCAAGAGGAAGATAAGATTGATGAGCTGGTGGCACAAAATTTTATGTATACCATTTTTAGGTGAATTCAAATGGATTCTAGGAGAAGTTTCTAGAAAAGACAAGATATGGGGTAGATACATTGTATCCTATCTAATCCATCCAAAGCCCTAATTTGGATGATGGATAATGAGCGGGAAAATATTCTAATTTCTTATTTATAGGAATGTCTAGTCATGAAGCAAAAGAGGTTGGTGTCATGTGCAAGAACCTAAGGAGGAGAAGGAATTGAGGGTTTTGCTTCATCAAGTGACCCAAGAGAAGAGTCTATAATGGCATGTTAAGAAAGAAGTCTTAAGGAGATGAATTCTTGAAGGGTGAAAAAACTATCAGAGCTGCAAAGTATGAAAGCCAAGAAAAATTGAGGATTGAACGGAGATTTGTAATTTGCAAGAGACGTTGTAAGTTGTATCAAATCAAAGCTCTATTGTTACTCTCTAACAATTATATCAGTCTAGGGTAAATCCTTTGGAGTAAGGCTGACCTAATAGTCATTACAAAATTCTTTAACAAGGTGACTTTCCAATTGAATGGCCTAAAGTCCTCTAACAAGGCTCACTTTTAACAAGGTGATTGAAATCCCTTAACCAGGTCACATTTAACAATGTGTATTGTAACCTTTAATAGGGTTGGCCTTTCATAGGGCATCACTTTAGAAGAGTGAAAAGGGAGTAGCATGTTATTGGTGGTTTTTCACAAATTGGGTTTCCATGTAAATCATTGTGTCACGTGTGCTGATGAATGTGTTGTGTTGCATGTTTTACACTTCTGCAAATTGATTTGATAGTAACATACAAGTTTTAGTAAATACACAATGGATGCATGCATGGGTATGAATGTTTTATGGGTTCACTGAATTGTGAAAAGTTTTATTTCTACATCTGGACCTTGGATAACTAATCCAACCCCCCCCCCCCCCACCACCTCTCAATTATTCTAAAGTAATACCAATAGTTGGTATTAGAGCCATCTTCTTAAGAGGACTAGATTTAAAGTACTAGAAGCAGAAAGATCAAGATGTTTAAAAGAGAAGTACCCAAGCTCAATAGAGATAACTTTCCTGCATGGAAAAGTTTGATAAAGCTACACCTTGGAGGACTTAGAGATCATGCAGAATCTACCATTATAGTGGAACATGTTGATCCAACTAAAGCCCTAACCGCTAAAGATATGAAGAAGAAAAAGGAACACAATTAGACAATTTTGGAGATTGCCTCTGCCCTAAGCTATGCCAAATTTGATGATATCAAACATTGTAACATTGTAAATAAAATGTGGGATGCCCTCAACACCATTTCTAGAGGAGACAAAAATGTTTAAAGAGCCAAATCTGAGAGTCTCAGAGGTAATTTTGATGATATGAGAATGGAAGAAGGTGAAAATATTGCTCAATATGTTGCTAGGATAAAAGAAGTTGTTAGTGCAATAAGAGGAGCTATTGGCCATATAAATGATGATATTGTGTTAAGTAAAGTCTTGAGAACATTACTATCTATTTATGCTATTAGAGTTTCTACAATCCAAGAATTGAGATGTATTCCAAGAAATAATCTAACTCTTGAAGGTTTGGTAGGTAAACTCACTACTTTTGAGCTATCTAACTTTGAAAATTACAAACTAGAGAGTCTTGAGTCTACATTCAAAGCTAAGTTGTTATTGAAGGATCCTATTGAGGTGAAGCAGAAGAAGAAGAAAAGAATGATAAAGTATGTATCCAATGACAATGATATAGATGAGGAAGATGTTGAACAATTGGAAGCACTAGTGGCAAGAAGATTTCACAGAAGTAAAGGCAAATTCAAAGGTAAGTTACCCATCATTTGTTTCAATTACAATGAAGCTGATCATATTGCTACAAGATGTACATAGAAGAAGAACTACAGAGAAGGAAACAAGTATAAAAATAGAAGAGAAGATGACAACAGAGATTAAAAAGGCAAAGGCAAGAAGTCATGCTACATTGTTGATGAACATGATTCTGATTAACATAATGATGAAGTGGTATATGTTGCAATGAAGGATGAGTCTAATGAAGATGAGGAAACTGCACTTGTGATTTTTGTGAACAAGAATGATAGATGGATTATTGATCATGGATGCTCACATCACATGACTAGAGAAAAAAGTAAGTTCATTACCTTAGCTTGTTATGATGGAAAAAGTGTGAGATTTGGTAATGATGCACCATGCTTGATAAAAGGAAAAGGCTCTATAAAACTCATAGATGAGATTTCATGTGACAATGCTTACTATGTTGAAGGACTAAATTATAACTTGTTAAGTGTGTCACAATTGAATAATCTAGGATGCAAGGTTGAATTCGAAAACAAAACTGCCAAGATATATGACACAAATGGGAAACTGATTGGAAAAGGTGATCAAACTAGAAATAATCTATTCTATCTGGATATAGAGGATGCTACTTGTTTTGTTGCAAAATTTGATGATATATGGATTTGGCACAAGAGATTATGTCATGTTAATTTTCATAATTTGGTTAGTATCAGTAACATGAAGAAAGTTAGAGGATTTCCTAAGTTGAAGAAACCTAATAATATAGTGTACAAACAATGTTAGCTAGGCAAAATGTCAAAGTCAAGCTTTAAGAGTAAATCTTATACCTCTAAAGAAATACTAGAGATTGTTTATAGTAACTTATGTAGACCAATTGAAGTGCAAAGCTACAGAGGAGATAAGTACATAATGCTATTTGTTAATGATTACTCTAGAATGATGACAGTCATGTTTCTGAAACATAAATCTAATGCTTTTCAAATGTTCAAGTGGTATTTGGCAAGAGTTGAGAAAGAGATAGGTAAGAGTCTAAAATGCTTGAGATCAGATAGAGGAGGAGAATTCACTTCAAATGATTTTAAGATGTTCTGTAATGATAGTAGAATCAAAAGACAGACATCTACATCCAAGACCCCTCCAAAAAATAGGATTACTAAAAGGATAAATAGGTATATAATGTACTATGCCATAACACTTATGATGGAGAAGAATATTGCTCTAAAATATTGGAGAGAAGCTGTAAGTACTGCTATATATACCTTGAACCATGTACAAATCAAGAAAGGTACTCATTCAACACCTTTTGAACTATGGTATCGATATCATCCCAATGTAAAATACTTTAAGGTATGTGGAAGTAAGTGTTACATTCTTAAAGATGTTAGGAATGGAATTCTTGATGTAAAAAGTGAAGAAGGTATATTCCTTGGATACTCCACAAGAAGCAAAGCTTATAAGTGTTTAAATACTAACACTAACAAAATTGTAGAAAGTGCAAATGTGAATTTTGATGAATTTACATTAGTACACGTGGCTGAACCTATGAAAGAACCAAAATAATACAAATCATTTGTATACTTTTATGAACGAATGTCTACTAAAGAAGATGTTGCAAATCAAGTTACACATCAACAGCAAGTATCAGTAACTATCAAGTCACACCCTGTGAATCCTAAGTTGCATTTAGGAACTGAGCTACATTCAGATGTCAAGTTGCAAAATGAAGATGTACATTCTAATTCCAATATTAGTACACATGAAAGAGATGTTGAGATACCTAGCAAAGATGTACACAGCGACTCTGAAGCTGAAAGACAAAGTGTAGAACCAAGAGCTAAGCCAAGACTGTCTAAATATGTCAAAAGACATCATCTAGTTGATCAAATCATTGGAAACAAACATGCTAGGCCAATGACAAAAAATAGGTTGAGAAGTGAATCATGTTTGTTAAGCATGAAGGAGCCCAAAACAATAAAAGATGCATTAGAAGATGATGGCTAGTACAAGGCCATGCAAGAAGAGATGCAAGAGATAGAGAAGAACAAAACATGGAGTCTAGTTCTTAGACTAGAAGACAAGAATGTGATTAGTACCAATTGGGTATTCAGAAACAAGTTAGATGAGAATGGTGAAGTCACAAGAAACAAAGCAAGATTAGTTTACAACAGATATGCACAAGAAGAAGGAATTGACTATGGAGAGGCATTTGCTCCTATTGGAAGAATGGAAGGAGTAAGAACTCTACTTGCTTATGCTCCATAAAATGGTTTCAAAGTTTATCATATGGATGTTAAATCTACATTTCTAAATGGCATACTAGAAGAGAAAGTCTATATAAAATAGCCAAAAGGATTTGTTGATGATAACAATAAGAAAATGTTATGAAGACTACACAAAGCCCTATATGGATTGAAGCAAGCACCAAGAGCATGAGATGAGAGACTTCATACTTATCTTGTGAAGGTTGGATTTGAAAGGACTGATTGTAGGAGTTGAGAATCTAACTTTGATAATGCGCCAAGATCACCTGCAATGTAAATAACTTGCTGAAGAGAAACCTAGGGAGCAAAAAGCTTGAAGAAAATACCGCACAAGAATATTTCACAATAGGAAATTAGAATTGCTATGTGAAAATGGAATTGAAATGAATTTACAATGAGTGAGAGACTGAATAAAAAGGCCTCATGAAAGCTTGTAGAACAAGCTAGAATGAGGTAGAAGATAAGGTTGACAAGTAAGCACACATCCACAAGAGGTGGAAAAGATAAGTATGCTAAAGGGAACAAACTCCCGTGTTGTCAACAACTAACCTTAACTACATGCATTAACCTAAGTAAGCTTAAGTAATAGAATAAATAATTAGCAATTAATTAATTATTTACTCTAACACCCCCCTTAAGTGCAACTTAGGGGAATTCCTTAAGCTCACAAAAAAAAGGAAAAATTGCAAAATGGGTCCTAGCAATGAGGCCATTTTAGGTACCCAAGTACAATACAACTAAATGCAACCTTTGTAAAATGGGGAAAGAGAGAAAACCACTTGGGAAAAACTCTCCCCCAAAAAGAGGTAAAATAACATGTTGAAAAAAAACATGAAGTGAAGGAAGGAAGGCCTCAACCAATCCCCCCAAGGACAACTTCTGTAACCCCAAGCATTGACCATAGCTAAAGAAAGTGAGGCAATGCAAAAGGCTTAGTGAAGATTTCTACAACCTGACTGGCGGTAGGGATGTACTCCAATGCAATAACACCATCTTGGATCAACTAACAAAATAAATGCATATGCAACTCAATGTGCTTGGTACGTTGATGTTCCACCAGGTTGCGTGAAATGTGGATGGCACTCTGATTATCTCACCACAAAATAGTGGGACAATTAGGAGGAAAACCAAACTCAGTCAACAACTGATGAAGCCATAAAGCCTCCTAACTAGCAAGAACTACAACCCTATACTCAGCCTCTGTAGATGAAAGTTCTTGAGCATGCTACTTCTTGCACAACCCTGTGATGGGACCAGAGCTAAGGCAAAACACAAAGCTAGAAGTAGAATTCCGATCATCAACATCACCGGCCCAATCTGAGTCAGTGTAGCCAACAATGTGTGGAGTCCCCATAGTGTAATGAATGCCATACATAAGTGTGCCCTGAATGTAGGGCAAAATACACCTAGAAGCTTGCCAATGACTCTCATGAGGGTCTTGAGAAAATTGAGAGACTAGGCCAATCACAAAAGAAAGATTAGGGTGGGTGTGTGTTAGCTACAATAGGCTGCCAACCAACTATTGATACAACATAGCATCCACTGTAGATGAAGAGCAAGAGGTAGACAAAGTAACACTCGACTAAAATGGTGTAGGAGAAACCTTACAATCAAGCATGTAAAAGCAACGAAGCATGTCAAGAGCATACTTCTTCTGATACACAAAAATGCCAATAGGAGACTGATGAATCTAAAGACCAAGAAAGTAGTGTAGCAAACCAAGATCAGTCATCTCAAACTGGTCCATCAGTGCATGCTGAACATCTTGGAGCATGGATGATGAACTACCTATAAGGATAAGATCATAAACATACAAAACAAGAATCAGAATCTCATCACCAAGATGTTGAATGTACACTATGGGATTGAAATGGTAGCGAGTGAAGCCTGTAGATAGTAGAAATTAGTCCATCTTCTCATACCAAGCCCTAGGGGTTTGTTTGAGACCATAAAATGAACGTCTAAGCCTGCAAACCAAGGTGGGATCCTACACAAAACCTGGAGGCTGCTCCATATAAATCTCCTCAGTGATATCACCATGCAGGAAGGCACTTTTCACATCCATCTGATAAACTGACCATCCCTATGAAGCTGCGAGGGATAAGACAAAGTGAATAGAATTCATCTTGGCAATAGGGGAAAATGTCTCAGAATAATCAACACCCTCGACTTGTGAAAAACCCTTCACAACAAGATGAGCCTTATACTTATCAATGGAACTATAAGTAGCATACTTAGTGTGGTAAATCCACTTACAACGCACTAGTTTTCTCCCCTTGGGAAGAGAACAAAGATCCCATGTGTGGTTCTTCAACAAAGAAGAATATTCCTCCTCCATTTCACTATCCCATTTTGAATGTCCTATCACCTTTGCAAATGTTTGAGGATCAGTACTAATAGCATGACTGAGTAGACTGGAACCCGCAATGTGAGAACGGGTGCGACGGGATGTGGATGGGCAGCTAGAGATCCTGCAGCCTCAACAATAGCTCGAGCCAATTTAGGCATCTAGGGAGGATCCTGTGGTGGAGGTATATTAGGATCACCATGATCATCATCCTCATCATCTATGAAACAAAGTGGAGATGAAGAGGGAGTAGTGGGAGCTAGAGGAGGCGCTGGAGGTGAGGAATGAACTACAAGATGGCTCTCATCAAACTGGACATCCCGTTGAAATAGGACCTCTCTGGAATCAAGATCAAATAACCTATAAGCCTTTACATCCTCGCAGTAGCCAGCAAAAATCAATGGTTGGCTCTTCGGTTCTATTGCTTTCCTTTGAGCATCAGGTACAAATGCATATGTTGTACTCCCAAAAACTCTGAATGACGACACATCAGGCTTGACATGGGACCAAGCTTCCTCAGGAGTCATATGTTGAAGTGCCTTGTGAGGCATCCAATTCTGAATGTAGTTGGCACAATTGACTGCCTCTGCCCAAAAACATGAATCCATGGACCTAGACTAAATCATACAATTTGCCATCTCCTGAAGGGTTCTGTTCTTTCTCTTGGCCACACCATTATGCTAAGGAGTGTAGGGAACTGAAAGCTAATGCTGAAGACCATGCTCAAAACAAAAATCTTTGAAATCTTGGTTCACATACTCCCCCCCATTGTCCATGTGTATGCACTAAATAGAAAGTCCAGACTGCTTCTCTAAAAATGCCTTAAAAACTTGAAATGAGTCGAAGACATCAAACTTGTACTTAAGAAAGTACACCCATGTGCATCTGGAGAAATCATCAATGAATGTAAGCACATATCTAGCACCTAAAAAAGGAGTGGGAAATGACATGAGGTCACTATGAACCAACTCTAGAGGTGCTAAAGCATGAGTGGCTTTTCCATGTGGAAAATAATTTCTATGTTGCTTGCCAAGTGCACATCCCTGACAAACACCATCTAGACAAGAAATCTAGTGAAGCCCAAGAACAAGTGCCTATGTGCTCATTTTTTGAAGATATCTATAATTGACATGCCCAAAAAGTTCATGCCAAAGTCTGCCTACTGAATTTGCATGTGCAACTAAACATGAACCTATGTCATTAGAAGACTCAAATCCATCAAATCTATAGAGGCGTGATGCAGAGTCAACACTCCTAGTTGCCATGATCATCTCTAGATCATGCAAGTCCTGAATAACCACATCATGTGGTGAGAACTCCACTATCTTCCTAGAGCCAGAGTGGCAAATCTAATAGATAGAAAAAAAGTTCATCGAAATATCAGGAACACAAAGTACATCCTGTAGAGAGCCCTCGACCAAAGCAACAGTGCCAAAACCCAAAACTGAAAGTTGTGAAGAGTTCCCAACTATAATCTATGTGATGACACAAGGAGAAAGTGAAGTAATCAACTTAGGAGTGTTTTTTAAGTGCTGAGAAGCCCCAGAATAAAGAATCCATAAAGGCGCTGAAGTCGTAACTCGTGCAAAAAGAGCATGACCTTTCCCTACAGGTGGAGATGAAGACTGAGGAGCCAAAATGTGATACTTCTTCATGGCTTCCTCTAAAGCCTCTAATCATTTCCAACACCTGGAAACTAAGTGTCCATCTTTCCCACAAAAATTGCAGTTCTCACTCGATTTCTTCTTGGTCTTGGAGGTAGACTCACCTGACTTTGAAGAATCTTTACCCTTGGGAGGGTTTGTTGTAGGATTAGTTGGAGGCTTAGGATCAGATTTTGATATGTCTTTCTTTGATTTTCCTTTCTTCTTTGATTTCCCCTTAGAATTTTGAACAACCAATGCTTGGCTACAAGAGCCAGAGCCATCCACCTATTGGATCTTTGCCTGTTCCCTAGTTAACCTGTCACAAAATGTCTCAAATGTAGGCATCCTATGTCTATCTCAAAGGGCATCCATGGTGGAGTAGAAAGTAGAAGAAAAGACCTGATACTACCCCTTTAGCTTTGAGAGTATCAAAAATATGTACTCAACATCAATTTTGTTCTTCCCACATCCCTATAAAACTCCACGTAGGGATTTGAACTTCATCAGAAAGTCCTCGATGGTGGGAAAGTTTCTTGGTGATAAAGAATTCAATTTTGAATCCAACTGAATTACTCAAAACTCTTTCACCTATCCAAACAAAGTCTAAATTTTTTTCCAATAAGCCCGTGGAGTAGTCAAACCATCTAAGTGAAATAGCAGACTATCTGAAATGTTGAGGGCAATTAGTCCCATAGCTTCATCCATTTTTTCCCTATGTTGTAGAACCTCAAAAGGTTAGGTAAGAGTAGGTTTATTCTCATCCAGAAAAGACCATAGACCTCTTGACATGAGAAGCCTAATCATTTGTGCCTTCCAGGTGTGGTAGTTGTGTGGTGTGAGACGGGTCATAGATGGATCTGCCATTGAGAGAAAGAATAAGATGAAAGTAGAAGGGTCTTAATTGAAGTAAATTATAGAAAAGAAAGACACTGCCCCATAAATGTACAAGAATATCCCTCAAATACCACAAAAACAACTATGGAAAGCAAAAAATTGGAAAAGAACCTAGATTTGTTGATGCAAAATAAGAGGAAACATAAGCCTCAACTTTGATGCCAAATATGGGAGATAAAACTAACTCAAAATCTTATGAAACTAGCACCAATGTCTCTGTCTCCGAGTTAGCTTTTTGACACTTCTTTCAAATCGAAAAATGACCTTCGTATGCTAAAGTTATGGCCAAAAAATTGACTGCTGCTCCAAAAATGCACCTTGCTAAAAAATTATAGACACTGGATTAAATTTGATGCCCGTATGGCTGTCAGGAGGATGTTCGTAGAAAAAAAATCTATCACCAGAAAGATGACATCAGCAATCAGATAGGTGATGCTAGCAAAGTCACTGGAAAAGTGACATAAGTTGTCGGAAAGGTGACATTAGCATCGTACGATTGCCAAAAAATGATGTCACGTGTTTCAAAGTGATGTCACCTATCAGAGTGACAGCTTGGCAATGAAATGGTGGAAACTACTGGTGGCGGTGGCACCTAGGAGGAAAACTTGGTGGTGCCACTGGAGGTGGTGGTCTCTAGGTTGCGCACTGGAGGCACGCTAGTGGCGCTTTGGTGGAGTGTCAGTTCGGTGGCGCTATAGCCACAGCACGGTGGTGCTTTTGACTGAGCATTACTGCTAGCAGTGCACAGGCAGCCCCATGGTGGCACATGGTTTTTATATTTTTTTTAAATTTTTTTCACTCTGTTCATCCGTACGACTACTTGGGAGGCTAAAAAATTTCCAATAAAAATGCCTGAAGCCAAAAACAAAAAAAATTATATGAATCTTAACTTTAAACGGTGTTCCGGATCTAATGGCAGCATTTGTTTGGGCTGAAAATGCTCCAAAAATTTTCTCTACCCCTAATTTGAAGAAAAATTGCACAAACAAACTAGGGTTTCTGACTCCAAATTACGGCTTCAAAAATCTTTCGAACAAGAAGTAGCAGGGAGGCTTTGATACCATGTAGGAGTTGAGAATCTGACTCTGATAATGCGCCAAGATCACCTGTAATGCAAATAGCTTGCTGAAGAGAAACCTAGGGAGCAAAGAGCTTGAAGCAAATACTGCACAAGAATATTTCACAATAGGAAATTAGAATTTCTATGTGAAAATAGAATTGGAATGAATTTACAATGAGTGAGAGACCAAATAAAAAGGCCTCATGGAAGCTTGTAGAACAAGCTAGAATGAGGTAGAAGATAAGGTTAACAACTAGGCACACATCCACAAGAGGTGGAAATGATAAGTATGCTAAAGGGAACAAACTCTCGTGTTGTCAACAACTAACCTTAACTACATGCATTAACCTAAGTAAGCTAAGTAATAGAATAAATAATTAACAATTAATTAATTATTTACTCTAACACTGATGATAACAAAAATTTCTACATAAAGACAGAAAAAGGCAAAGGTATTTTGCTATCTAAATTTTTTTTCATGATATCATATTTGGAGGACAAGATGCTTTATGTAAGGATTTTACAAATCAGATGAAGTATGGTATATACATCACTCAGTCAGAGTATGTCAAAGAGATATTGAAGACATTTAGACTAGAGGATTCCAAACCAGTAAGTACACCTATGGTGATAGGACACAAGTTGTCAAAGAATGATGATTTGGCTAAGGTGAATCAAACATTTTATAGGTCTATGATTGGAAAATTGCAATATATAATACATAGCAAATGTGATATTGAATTATTTAAACAGATAGTTGCAAGATGCTCTGCTAATCCCAAGGTGAATCACTTAATAGCTATGAAGAAGATAATGATATACTTGAAAGGAATAGAAGAGTTTGGTCTATACTACAAGAAGAATGAAAGGTTTGACTTAAGAGCCTACACTGATGCTGACTGGGCTGGAAACATTGGTGATAGAAATAGCACTAGTGGAGGATCATTTTTCTTAAGCAAGAGACTAGTTACATGGACAAGCAAGAAATAAAGTTGTACTCCACAATCTACTACTAAAGCATAATATGTTGATGCTACTACAAACTGCACAAACATTGTATGGATCAAATAGCTACTCAAAAGAATGAAGGAAGAAATTACAAAACTAGTGATATATTATTGTGATAATAGAAGTGATATCAATATATCAAAGAATTCAGTGATGCACACAAAGACAAAGCACATTGCAATCAAGTATCATTATGTAAGAGAATTAGTTCAAGACAAAGAGGTGAAGATGGAATACGTTAACTCAAAGGAGAAAATTGTTGATATCTTCACAAAACCATTACCTAAGGATTCTCATGAGTATCTAAGAGGTAAACTAGGGGTGATAACCCTATCAAATGCTATTTAAGAAATAGAAGGAGTGCCCTTCATCAAACAAGCTAATGTTCATATAATACAAATTGATGCAATGGATCTTACTTTAGGAACTACCTAAAGTAATCACAGAGCTGGAAATTCAAAATAGTCACAAGCAAGGTGGCAGAGGGAGAAACTGAAGAAACTGTAAACACTTATATCTACATTCTTTAAGATGACAAATTTTTGGTATAGGTCTTTGGCATTTTTGTCAAAGGGGGAGAAAGTTTTAGAGAAAAAGGTTGATTTAATTTCATTTATTAAATTACCTTTTCTCCCTTCTTAAGATTTTGCTTTATGCATTTTTTAGCTTTCTCTATTTAATAATTAATTAGTAATTATTAAATAGTTTTCCCCTTTAGGTTACCCTTTGTAATTTATTAGGTTACTCTTTTCGTGTTTCAATCTCCTTTTATAAGAATTGATCTCTTTGTAATTATTATCTCTTCGATCTCTTCTTATTTTGTATATACAATTTGCATATTTTCAAATCAAACCCTTGCCTCTTCTTGTCTTTTTCTTCACCATGACAAGTTTTCTGCATGCAAGTATTCTTGGGCTTCATAGATTTGATTTGCATATTTGCTCAAATCCTACATGGTATCAGAGACAAATTTGTTGTAGCTTGTTCGATATTGGGAGAAAAATGGAGAACAAGGGTTTGGCAGATCAAATCTAGTATTTTTTAGGTATTTCTTAAGAAAATGGGAGGATCACTAATTTTAAGAGTAGTTTGAGGCCAAACAGACTTCACAAATGGATTTAGAAGATGTCAAAACCCTCGTTTCCATATAAAGTTTATCTTTTTTGGACAACATTGATCTGGGAGGCAAAAAAAAATTGTCCAGCAGCACTGTACAACCTCTAGCATGTGTTATGAGGCAGATTTTTGCAAAAAAAATGGAAAAAAAAAAGATTTTTGAAATGGCTCCACTGCAATTACTGTAGTGGTCACCGCTATTGGCCCATTTAGTAGCTTTGCTGCAGCGAACCACCCACCTCCCACCACCGTGCCCCACCTCCCTCCGCCTGGCCAATAGAAAAGGTCTTTTTTAAAAAAAAAATTTAATTTATTTTTATTAAAAAATAATAATTTTTGTGCATCTACAAGGGCCCTATTGGTTTTTTCTCCATAACTTGAGCATACGGACGTATTTTTTCGATCCGAAAAATGTATCAAAAAGATAGTTCCAAGATAGAGACATTGGTTAGGTGTTTTTTGGTATTGGTATAGTTTGGTTGCCTATTTAGGTAGTCAAAGCTAGATGTTCTACTTTTCACTCTAGAGGGCATATCTTCAGCGTCTCATCTCCATTTTTTGAAAACATTATATTTTTGGAAAGTTGGTTCTATCTACTTTTCAGAAATACTATAATTTCTTCCATATTCTACTCCATGCTCTTTCTATCATGGTTTTTTCTTTTTTCCTCTATGGTGGATATCTTGGCTATTTCAGGTCTAGGGATCATTTTCTTGGCATGGGATCTCTTCTTTTGGGCTGTACTATTTGTTGTTTGATCTTTCTGATCATTGTTGATATTATTTGTAAGCATTTTTAATGCAAATGCACTGAGATAAAGTGTCACTCCTTGCTTTCTTGATCTCTTTCATCATTGTGACTTATTGTACTCATATTATATTATAAAGTGACATGGGGGGGATAGTTGTTGCCATTTAGGCCCTCTTCTTTTTTCAAGTGAGTGTCTCTTCCATGACATTAGCCCTGTGATGTATCGATGACATGTGCCTTTATAGGTGTTTGTACCTCTTCCTCAATCTTGATGTTCTTGGTTCTTTCTATTTTTTAGGAGGATTTTGGCCCACTTTCTCAGTTTCCTATCACCTTACCCTGGTTTGCATTAAGGAGGGTTCTTCTATTGTTCCTAATGCTTCCTTGGTTCATTGGAGTGAGCTATGTGTTCAATATTTGATCCTATGTACTATGTGATTGTAGTGGCTAGATACCTATGCATTTAGGTGAGATGGATCATCTACCATATAGACATCCTTTCTATTTCAGAGGAGGTTTTACTGATCAATAGTTTCTTTTGATATGCTTCTTCATGCTTCAATGATGTTCTTCATGATCTTCTTTTTGTTCCTATATTTTAGGACATTAATCTAGTTGGAGGCTTCTACAGTGCTTCACTAGGTTTTCTGCTATCTCTTTTGGAGTAGAGTTTTTCCCACTGGGTTTTCTCTATTTCTCTATTTCACGAAGATTTTTTTGTGATTGGGTACCTCATTAGGCCTTGTTGTTGGGACCCAAGTTTGCTTTCAGCATTGCATTGTAGTTCCTTGCTTTATGCATTGTTTGTAGCTACATTGTTGCTCATCTTAAGGGGGGGTGTTAGAGAAAAGGCTAATTTAATTTCATTTATTAAATTACCTTTTCTCCCTTCTTAATATTTCACTTTATGCATTTTTTAGCTTTCTCTATTTAATAATTAATTAGTAATTATTAAATAGTTTTCCCCTTTAGGTTACCCTTTGTAACTTATTAGGTTACCCTTTTTGGCTTTCGATCTCCTTTTATAAGGATTGATCTCTTTGTAATTATTATCTCTTCAATATCTTCTTATTTTGAATATACAATTTGCATATTTTAGATCAAAGCCTTACCTCTTCTTGTCTTTTTCTTCTCCATGACAAGTTTTCTGCATGTAGGTATTCTTAGGCTTCATGGATTTGATTTGCATATTTGCTCAAATCCTATAGAGAGTACATTAAACTAATCATCATCAGAAGAAGAGTTTTACTGAACAAGTGTAAAGTGGGAGAAAGTCCTAAACTGATTTGCTGATTAGAGAGGGAGAAAGATATCAAAATTCAAGTCAGAACAAAGAGGGAGACATTGATCAAAGAGCCAAAAAGATCACATCAGAGGGAGATACTTTGTTGATCAATCTAGTATAAAAGAAAGAGGCAAAAATCCTAATCTACCTAGTAAGAGGGAGATACAACAAGGAACTTAGAGGGAGTTTTAAGAAAGAGTTATGTAACCTAATCAAAAGATGCAAGTTGTTGATAGAGAGAGGAATACAAGTTCTCTCTTTGGTATTGCCTTACTATTTTAACCTAGTCAAATTGGTTGAACAAGATGTTCATCATTTGATTGACTTGGTTGATTAGTTTGGTTTGCCATCAATGCCAAAGAGGGAGATTGGTTAAATCTAATTGAAAAGATCACTAAAAAAGAGATTTCTAAGAAAGAAATTGTTGAAGAAGATTATGTGTTTCAATCATTGTTTTTTCACTGATGTCAAACCTGCTATTTGTTGGTAAGATAATTGCTTATAAGATTCAAGTACTATCACATAGTTGATTGATGAGGAGGATTTGATTAATAAGATGTAGCAAAAGCACCTAGAGAAAAGGTTGAGTTATGATTATGAAATTAAGTACAAAGATTAGTTAAGATAGCGATGACATAATGTATTGATGATCTACTTAAGGTTATAAAATGGCTAGCTACACTTAGAAAGTTTAGAAGAATAAGTTAAACAAAGTTTGTCTGCCAAGCTTGATCAAATAGATAGTAGGTGTCGAGCAAAGTTAGTGCAAGCCAAGCAAAAAGTCAGTCAGACCCGACCAAAAGGAAAAAAATCTAGTGGATGTCAAGCAAGAAATTTGATGTCAAGTAAAGTTTAGTTGATGCCAAGCACCAACAAACTTTAGTTAATGTTGAGTGATTTTATAGTTGATGCCAAGCAACATAGTATGTGTCAAGCATCAGAAGGTTGATAATGTTGAGCTGTTGCATTATGATAAAGATCAAATATTCACTGAATCTAAGCCAACAAGTTTATTTTCTTGATACTTGTGAACTAGGAGGAAGATAAGATTGATGATTTGGTGGCACAAAATTTTATGTAAACCATTTTTAGGTGAATTCAAATGGATTCTAGGAGAAGTTTCAGGAAAAGACAAGATATGGGGTAGATACATTACATCCTACCTAATCCATCACAAGCCCTAATTTGGAGGATGGATAATGAGTGCGAAAATATTTAATTTCCTATTTATAGGAATGTTTGGTCATGAAGCAAAAGAGATTGGTGTCATGTGTGAGAACCTAAGGTGGAGAAGGAATTGAGGCTTTTGCTTCATCAAGTGACCCAAGAGAAGAGTCTACAATGGCATGTTAAGTAAGAAGGCTTAAGGAGATGAATGCTTGAAGGGTGAACAAGCTGTTGGAGCTAAAAAGTATGAAAGTCAAGCAGAATTGAGGACTAAAAAGAGATCTATAATCTTCAAGAGAAGTTGTAAGTTGTATCAGATCAAAGCTCTACTATTACACTCTATTCAGTCTAGGGTAAATCCTTTGGAGTAAGGTTGACCTAATGGTCATTAGAAAATCCTTTAATAGGGTGGAATTCTAAGTGAATGGCCTAAAGTACTCTATCAAGACTAACTTTTAACAAGGTTATTGAAATCCCTTAACCAGGTCAAATTTAACTATGTGTATTGTAACCGTTAATAGGGTTGGCCTTTCACAAGGCATCACATCAAAAGAGTGAAAAAAAAGTAGCATGTTACTATTGGTTTTTCCAAAATTAGGTTCCCATATAAATCATTGTGTCAAGTGTGCTAATGAATGTGTTTTGTTTCATGTTTTACACTTTTGCAAAATGATTTGACAGTAACATACAAGTTTTAGTAAATACACAATGGATGCATGCATGGGTATGAATGTTTTATGGGTTCACTAACTTATGAAAAGTTTTATTTATACATCTGGACCTTGGATAACTAATTCACCCCCCCCCCCCCCCCCCCCCCCCCCGCCCCCACCAATTATTCTAAAGTAATTCTAATAGTTTTGAGAGTTGTACCAGTCGATGGGAGTCCATTAAACTCTCTATGATCTATTTCTGAGATTGTGGAAGAGTATGTATTATAGTGTTTTTATTTCTTTTGTTTTTGTTATTTTAGTTATTCCTTTTTGTATCTAAGAAAAATCCAAACTGTGAATTAGGTGAATATGTTCATGTATTCATCGATATTTATTTATTTATTTATTTATTTATTTATTTATTTTTATTTTTATTTTTTTTATTTTATTTTTATTTTTTTTATAAATTTATTTATTTATTTATTCAATCACATGACTGATATGTGATGGTAATAAGTATCAATTTAAACCATGGAATTTTTAGTTTTGGTTCATGTTTGAAATGTCATGTTCGACAAAAAACTCAGTCTTGAGTTTTAAATCTCGTGTGCAAAAAAGTGGTTTGGATTTGAATATGGTTTATTGTTGATTGGTAGTCATTGTTATTTGTTTTTCTATTCAATTTTACATTCAAAGATGACTAATTTCATTCATGTATTGCAATTGCAAAGAGGAAGAATCTAGTCAGTTTATATTAAGTTGGTGCAAGAAACCTAATGTTGGTGCAGGATGTCAAAGAAGGTCATGTCGCATGACAGTTTATTATTTGGTATTAAGAATTCAATTGAATAACAATCTAAGATTGGTTTAAAATTGATCCTGGAAGGTGTATGAACCTCTTGATGTAGACTTAGTCTAGTGATTCATTTCGTCCTAAGTTTTCTAAGGTGATGCTCTGCATGATTTTTGGTATTAGAGAAAGAGTTCTCAGATTGTGTGAAGTTACATGTTGTATATACCTGAGAAAGAGTCCTTAGTAGGGTCAAGCAAGATGATGAACAATGCAGAGTTAGCTAAAAAGGTTGAGGAGCAAGAAGAGCTCTATCAGAAAGAGAATAGGGAAGTGAAAGGAATATTATCATAATTAGCCAGTAAGTTGGAATGCATGAAGAATGTGGTTGACAATAAAGAAATGAAAGAAGAAGAGGAGGTGGAGGAAGAAGTCTCGGATGATGATGAGGATGATGTAAAAAAAATTGAGAAACCATGTTTTAAAGCTTTGAAGTCTTTGGGTGGAAATTCCACTGAGTTACCTATGTTTATGGGAAAGATGGATGTTGAATCAATATTGGAATGGATTGAAGCTTTAGAGAATCACTTTGCATGTGAGAAGATTTTGGAATCACAGCAAGTCAATTTGGCTAAGTCTAGGATGAAGGGAGCATCCCTTACATGGTGGAATTTTCTACAAGAAGAAAGAGTAAAGGAAGACAAGAAGAATATTTTTTCGTGGAAGAAGACGGTGTCTATGGTGAAAGAGACTTATCTCCTTGAAGATTATGAAGTAAAGTTACAATAGAAGAGGTAGAATATCAAGAAAATAGATATGGAATTCCAAAAATTGAGTCTAAGATCAAAATTGGCAAATCCTGAGAGTGTCAAGGTAGCAAGATACCTAAATGGTCTAAGAGTGAACATTCAAGAGGAGTTTCAGTTTTTGAGTCCTAACATAGTAGCTAAGTATTACCAACTAGCTTTGAAAGTGGAGGATAAATTTAGGAGGAGATAAGAGAATAACAACAAAAGTAGAGGAAGATAATCATTCAGAGGAAGAGGTGCATTTAGAGGAAGAAACCCAAATTGCAATCACAAACCAAGACACATAATAAAGTAACTAGGTTCGATCATTTTAGAGGTAGACAACCAAATTTCAAAGGAAGATCACCAGGATGAATGATTTGAATAATAAGATGTTATAATTGTAACCAAGAAGGTCACATAGAACACAAATGTCCAAAAAAGGGAAGCTCTCGTACTCATGGAGAAAGGAGAATACACCTTGCACAAGAAGCTGATTCACAAAATGATTTATACACTTATGGTTATCTAGAAAGAGAAGAAGCCCTTATGATGAGAAGAACACTTTTGAAGATGCCTATAAAAGTAGAACCACCATAGAAGAAATCTATTTTCAGAACTACTTATAAGTCTATAGGAAAGGTTTGCAAGGTATTGGTGGACTCTGGTTCTATAGAAAATTTTGTAGCTCTTGAAGTGGTGGAGAAGTTAAAATTTCCAAGAACACCCCATCTATATCCTTACAAAGTTTCTTGGTTGAATAAAGGACAACATACTATAGTGGAAGGACAAGCTTGGGTTGAATTTCAAATTGGAGCATACAAAAATAGATTATTGTTTGACATTGTTAATATGGATACATGTCAACATACTTTTTGGTAGACCATAGCAATACAATCTCAAGGCATAGCATGATGGAGTAAAGAAAACATACACCAATACAAAGAATGGAAAGGTAATTGAACTAATACCTCTAACCTAACCAAACCAAGAAGAAGAAAAAGCTACAGAAGCTACGGTCATGGTAATGAGCAAGAAATGATTTCTAAAGGAAGTTAAAGGAAAAAAGTGTCCACTCTTTGCATTGATTCTAGTAGTCAAAGATAAATTATAGAAGGATACTGAAAATTGGATTGAGGAAGAAAAATTAGAAATGGAAAATTCAAACTTGAAGGTGAAAGTGGTAGAAGAGAAGACACAAAAGGTAGCAGAAGTAGTTAAATAAATTTTATACAAATACAAGGAAATCATATCTGATAGAATTTGGAGAAGTCTCCCACCTATGTGAGAAATCAATCATTGCATCGATCTCATACCAGGTTCAACATTACCCAACATGGTTGCATACAAACTAACACCACAATAGAATGAAGAAATGGCAAGACAAATTGAAGAATTACTTGAAGCTAGTTTGATTGGAAAGAGTCTAAGTCCATGTGCAGTACCTACAATCCTAGCACTGAAGAAAGAAGGAACATGGAGGCTTTGTATAGATTCAAGAGCATTGAACATAATCACCATAAGGTATAGATTTTTAGTACCTAGAATAGAAAATTTACTTGATTGTTTGGGTAAACCAAGATACTTTTCAAGAATTGATTTAAAAAGAGGATATCATCAAATAAGAATTAGGCCAGGAGATGAATGGAAAGCAGTATTCAAAACAAATGAAAGGTTGTATGAATGGAAGGTAATGCCATCTGGATTGTCAAATGCTCCTAGTACATTTATGAGACTCATGAATGAAGTTCTCAAAGATTTTGCAAGAAAGATTGTGATGGTATATCTAGATGAAATTTTAGTTTTTAGCAACACAAAAGAGGAGCATTTGAAACATCTAGACTTGGTGTTAAGGCAGCTACAAGAAGAAATGTTGATGATTAATTTGGAGAAGTACAATTTCATGCAAGAAGAATTAACATACCTTGGATTTGTAATCTCAAAAGGAACACTCAAGATGGATCATGATAAGGTAAGTGCAATTCTTTCATGGCTAATTCCTAAGACTATTGCAGCAGTTAGAAGTTTTCAAGGTTTAGCAACTTTCTATAGAAATTTCATTAGTAATTTCACTTTGATTTGTGCACCTATTCTGAATACCATAAAAGGATGGCAAAAATGTAAATTTGTTTGGAGAGTAGAAGCTAGTAAAGCCTTTGAACTTTAGCAACTTTCTATAGAAAGCTCATTGGGAATTTCACTTTGATTTGTGCGCCTATTCTAAATACCATAAAAGGATGGCAAAAATGTAAATTTGTTTGGATAGCATAAGCTAGTAAAGCCTTAAGAAGAAAGTAGTCAAATAACCAGTCCTCGAATTTCCTAATATTTATAAAAGCTTTGAAATAGAATGTGATGCCAGCAACATAGCAATAGGAGTTTTACTTAGTCAAGAGGGTAGACCTGTAGCCTTCTTTAGTGAGGAACTCAACGAAGCTAAATAGAAATATTCTTTGTATGATTTGGAAATGTATGCCCTTGTCCAATCCCTTAAGAAATGGAGACACTATTTGATGCCCAAATAATTCATTATATACATAGATAACCAGGCCCTTAGTTTCATAAACAATCAAGAGAAATTAAATCATGGACATATGAAATGGGTGGAGAAATTGCAAGCATTTACTTTTTCTATAAAGCATAAAAAGGGAGTTGCAAATAAAGTTGTTGATACTTTAAGTAGAAGAACTTTGACTACAGCATAAATTCAGTTAGAAACTATAGGAATTTCAAATTTGAAAGATATGTATGCTAATGATGTTGATTTCAAAGAGATTTATCAAGCATGTACTAATCTAGATTGTAGGTACAATCATGAGTATGCAAATTTTCTAATTCAAGAAGGGTAACTATTTAAAGGAGGACAAATTTGTATATAAAAATGCTCAATGAGAGATATCATCATAGAATAGAAACATAATGGAGCATTACACAGTCATTTTGGACTAGATAAAACTTTAGAGCTAGTTTGTAGATATTGCTTTTAGCCAAAGTTATAGAAAGATGTGAGAAAATTTTGTGGAAGAATGCATCGTTTGTCAGAAGAAAAAAAAGGGAAAAGTACTAATGTTGGATTATATCAGCCCCTACCTATTCCTTCAAGGCCATGGGAAAGTATCAGTATGGATTTTTTTATGGAATTATTACCAATAACTCAAAAGGGGTATGATAGTGTTTTTGTTGTTGTAGATAGATTTAGTAAAATGGTACATTTCCTACCATGCAAATGTACTAAAGATGCTTTATACATAGCATATCTATTCTTCAAAGAGATAGTTTGAATTCATGAATTACCATTGAATATTTTATTAGATAGAGATAGCATATTTTTAGGTCATTTTTGCAGGACCCTTTGGAAGAAACTTGGCACAAACTTATCTTTCTCATCTA
The DNA here is from genome assembly GCA_028749045.1 of Cupressus sempervirens. Lineage (NCBI taxonomy): Eukaryota > Viridiplantae > Streptophyta > Pinopsida > Cupressales > Cupressaceae > Cupressus > Cupressus sempervirens. Next base: position 610,076,856 of record CM053784.1, on the reverse strand, counting down.
CATATCATCCACAAACCAATGGTCAAATGGAAGTTGTTAACAGATCTTTGAGAAACTTGTTAAGATGTCTTAAAAAACAACATGGAGAAAATTGGGATTCTCTACTTGCTCAAGATTAATTATCATACAATTGACATAGTGAATAGAAGTACAGGAAAATATCCATTTCAAACTATGTATAGTACACACCCAAGAGGAATTCTTGAGCTTAGAGAACTTCCAAACACTTTTTGTAGTAGTTCACATGGTGAAGAATTTTTTGAAGCTATTAAATAGGTCCAAGATCAAGTCAAATTGTAATTATAGAATTCAAATCAGAAATAGAAAGAATTTTTTGATCAGAAAAGAAGAGAAGTACAGTTCAGTGTTGGTGATTTAGTGTGGACATATATGAAGAAAGAGAGACTAACCCAAACAAAGCATACTAAAATATTACCTAAGAAGGTTGGTCCTCATAAAATCTTGGAAAATTATGGACATAATGAATACAAGATTCAGTTACCTCTAGAAATTTGCATTTCACCCATATTTAATGTTTTTGATCTCATACCATACAAAGGTTTAAAAATACAACTAGCACATGAAGATTCAATAACAACAAATTTGTAGCAAGTACCCAAACCAGCACCACCTCAATTGGAGAAGATGCTAGATGCAAAGATAAAGAAGACTTGAATGAGACAATACACTCAATCCTTAGTCAAATGGAAGAATGGGCCTATAATAGAAGCTATTTGGATGGATGACAAACAAATAAACAAACATGGTTCATCACTACAACACTTCATCTCAAGTGGACTTGAGATTCATTCTATAGGGGAGTATGTTGCAAGAGAAGATCAAACAAATTATGCTATAGGAACTAACATGGTTAAAAATACTACAAGAACAAACAAAGATGAAACAATACATCAGAATTGTGCAACAGGAAGACATAACAAGAAGATGCTACAGGAAGTGCAAAAACTATGAAGAAAGTTAATGTCATGTTTCAAAGTGTGTTTTAAATTTTAATGTTTGTAATAAAGTCTTATGTTGTGGTGGAATAAATCGAGTAATGAGTCGATGAACTTTCCAAGTATAGCCACTTAGGACAAAGTGTGTTTTCTTTTTAGTCTAAGTCAGTTTTCTTTAAGTGTTTTTTGTGTGTGTTGGAATAATTAGGCCAACTAGGAAATCAATGGCTACGGCAAACTTCAAACAGCTAGAAAGTTGGTGGAAAATTCTCTGATTCCTCATGATTCAAAAATGGTTTTCTTTTCTTTCTTTTGGATTGATGTTTCATTTCCCAATCTCAAAAATGAGAAAGTATTGAAAAGGTAGATTGTGTAATTGAATTGGTATCAAATACAGCAGAGGAGAATAGAAAGATTTTGGTTTTTGTTCTGATTTTGTGAGTTTGCAATTTGGATTTGTGAGTTTCCCTTGTTTCCTTTTCTAAGGAAATATTTAGAGTTCTAAGTTCATATCAATGCTTTTTTTTCAGATTAGCAACATATCGATTGGGTTTGAATCAAAATTTAATTTGTTGTTTTGAAAGTTGTTGAAGGAAACATGATTTTCTGAACTGTGAATGTAAACATTAGTTGTTTTGGGAGTCTCACCAGTCAATGGGAGTCCATTATACTCTCTACAATGTGTTTCTGAGATCGTGGAAGAGTATATATTATAGTGCTTTGTTTTCTTTTGTTTTTGTTGTTTCAGTTGTTCATGATTGTATCCGCATAGAATGCAACCTATGAATCGAGTAAATATGTTCATGTATTAACCAATATATAGATTTAATCACATGACTAATATATGATGGTGATAAGTATTCATTCAAACCATGAAATTTTTAGTTTTGGTTCATGTTTGAAATGTCATGTTTGACAGTTAGCTTGGTCCAAGTTTTAAATCTCACATACAGAAAGGTGGTGTGGATTTGAATATGGTTTATTGTTGATTGGTAGTAAATTTGTATTTTCTTTGTTATTCAGTTTTACATTTAAAGGTGATCAATTTCATCCATTTATTTTAATTACAAAGAGGAAGAGTCTATTCATTTTATATTAAGTTGGTGTCGAAAACCTAATGTTGTTGCAGGATGTCAAAGAAGTTCTTGTTGCATGACAGTTTATTAATTGGTATTGAGAAGTCAATTGCATAACAATCTAAGATTGGTTTAAGATTGATCCTGGAAGGTGTATGAACCCCTTGATGCAAACTTAGTCAAGTAATTCATTTCCTCCTAAGTTTTCCAAGGTAAGGCTTTGCATCATAAAGCCTCATTCTCATTATGAGATGAACGATAAGATTAATATTCCATTGAAGGGTTAGGATCATGAGAAACCATATGATCATTAAGGTTCCTAAAGAAAGGAGAAAATGATTTTTTATCAAAGGGAGCCATGAGTCCATGACTTCTCCTATTAAGAATACTATAAGTAGGGCTTAATGTAATAAAGCTCATACAAAAAGAAAGGAAAGAAGACACAAAAGGAATCAAACCTTATGATATGAAACAAATCATAAAGTATACAATAAGCTAATGAGAAACATATAGAACATACAATAGAATGCTCAAAGAAATCTAATACCACAAAAGGAAGAGTTGACAAGTCAAGTTGACCAAAGGTGTATGGGTAGAAATATGAATCGAGGAAAGTAACCCTAAGTTCATTACATAACCACATACATAACTCAAAGCGAGATTAAAGGAAATTAATCCTTTCAATCCTAAATGTATAATGACTAGATCTTGAATGATTAATACTAACCAAATGAAAAAAAGGAGCACTAATACAAGCTAGAATCTAGATGTCATAGAATAAAGGCAAATATGCAAAAGATATCAAAACCCTAGTGTAATAAGAGCTAGGAATTGAAATTAAGACATTAGATGTAATAAGTTAATATGTTTAATTAAAGAAAGGAATTAGAAGACTCTACTTAGGAATAAAGACTTTGATCTTTTGTTTGATATGTTTTTCAAAATGGATAAATAGCATCGGATCTAGGCCTAAAACCACAAAATCTATAAAGCCCAAAAATTGTTCAGCGATCTAGAAAGGGTGAATTTTCTACAAGGGTGACTTTCTCCTAAAGAAGGGGAGAAGTGCATCCCTAATCAACTATTCCTAAACCTTGATTCTAATTTTATAGTTTTGTAGAATGATTAAAAGGGTATATAAATCTACAACATGTTCACTTTTCCAAGATTTGAAACCTACAAAATAAAAGGTTTATGTTTGTTGATGGGTTGGGGGGGTTTGTTCCAAACCTTACATTAGGAATTAACTTTTAATTGAAATAATTGAATTAAAAAAATGTAAACATACAAATTCACATTACAATAGTAGGAACTCTCTAATCAAATGCAATGATCTCTCTTTACCAATTGAATTGGATCAAGAATGTGAATAGATGGATGTAGAAGATGCAACAAAATATCTTGAATGGATTAAGGGAAATATTGAAGATAAAATCCTTCAATTGCTTGAATTCTTGAATCCTTTAACTTCAATGGAGGCATTTTCTTGAATGCCTTGAACGCTTGAATGCTAGTGTCATGACGATTAATGACATGAAAGATAAGATTTACAAATTTTTGGTGTTGTCATCATGAATATTTATGTATAAATGTAGAAAGTGGCCTTGATAGTTCTTTTTATATCATGTAATGATATTTTCTAATATTTACATGTTCTTACTTAGCTAATCATTTTACTTTATTCTTAGATAATAACTAATATCTTAGGTCTTACAAACCAATTCTAAGTTTGTATTCTCCACAGTAAGATCATTGAAGTTTGAATTATTATAATTTTATCTTCCATCTTATCACTAACTTGTTTTTTATTGGACAAACCTATACCAACTTGTTAGTGAAGAAACCTATACAAACTTTCTATAAGTACATTTTTTCATTTTTTTGAAGAGAATTTGGTTGTGGTTTATATTTTGAAATCTAAGTTTGTGAAATTACAAACTAAGGGGTAATATTTCTTGTGATAAAACCTAATAGCTTGTTAACAGAAAACCTTTTCAAGATGAAACCACACAATTTCTCTATGTGGGTAGTTTCAAAACATGTGGTGATAAAACCTCTAGTGATATTTCAAAGTAAATCCCATAAGTACGAAAAAAATGGAGGGGGGATTATAGAGTAGACCTTGAGACATATAGATTTTTAGTTTTGTTTAAAGGAAAACTTGAATTTAGAGCTCCCTCTTATTTTGACTTGAACAATGTCTCAAGGGTGGAGAAATTAAAGAATTTTTTGTGCACACAATTGAATTTTTTAGAAGCAGTATTAATATATTTCATGTTTTTTTATTCACATTATCTTTTTATTTTTTATTTTGGTAAATAAATAGCCTAATCCTTGATACATCATAAAGTACATAGATACATCTAGATAATCATCTTTTAGTGCCAAATTATATTTTTTTGCCTTCCTTCTCGGTCATTCTTCATCATTCCCTTCTTCTTCTTCCTTCAATTAGGATCTATATATAATCTAAGAACAACATATTGCACTTTTGTTTTGATTAAGTAAAAAAAAAGTTTTAAAGGACCTAAAACCTTTCACAGAGTAGCATGAAAATAAAAACTAAGAAATCTAGAAGAATTGTCCAGCATCACCAAGAGCAGAACAAGCTAAAACAAGTAGCTAAAAACAATGAGCTAGAAAAGATAGCAAAAAGACAGCACAAAACCAGCTATAGGGTTTTTAGTAGATCTACTACCTAGTCTGCAAGGATATTCATGTTTTCTATAGAGGCCTTCAGATCATCCATTTCTTTGGCTCCAACACCCTTTTGTCTTTTTCAGGATGGCCTCGTTGCGCTTGTTAGGTCCTTGGTCATCTTTCACTTCCTTGGAGCCTTGACCTTTCCCTTGTTCAAATTTGTTCATGAGAGTGTTAATATTGTCTACCATAGTCTTCAAAATAGAATAATTCTAATTTTTCAGTTTCTTAACTGTCTTCTCCATATTAACCATTATGTTATCTAGACCATCCAACTTTTTATGGAAATCTTTAATCAGCTAATCCTGAGCTATTTTTCTAGCTTCCACATATTACACTTTTGTTAATGACAAAGCTCTAAAAAGTTATGAAACATTAATACAGAAAGGGCATAGAAATGAAATGTGACATTTTTAAAAAAAACATTTTCTTAAGCAAAAATAAGATATACATCTAAATCATCAAAAAATACACCTAATCTAGAGCAAAGTAGTCATTCCTCAACTAAGAAAACATATCTTAAGTAGTGTGATTATCATTTTGTTACATCAAAGGGTAGTTTTCCATCTTAGTTGCATAAATATATAATAGTAATAAACCTATGTTACTCAACTAGCATAAAATGGGGGGAAAGAGGCTCCCCATCATTCTAAATGTGTGTCAAGTCTAAGCTGGATGATTTGAGAAATTCCAAATTGTTAAAAATGTTCAGAATAATTGAGGGGGGTGAATCAGTTACTCAAGGTCCATATGTACCATTTGAACATTAAACCATAAACACTCAATGTACTGCTTATCATGTTGTTGCTCAGTCTCTACTATAAACATATTGTCTTAAACATGACTTTCTTTTCTTAGTAAAAACTATTGGAGTAATTAGATATTTCCTAATTAACTATAGTTTCCTTAAGCTAAACTTTAGGCATATAATAATTAATTATTTATTAATAATTATAATGCAACCTAGGTTAGACCTTTTTATGGTTTCAATCTCCTTTATAAGGATGATCTCTCTTTGTAATTAACTAATTTATTGTTGATAATAGAAATTTCTCTTTTTGCTCATCAAGAATGTCTCATCCATGGATCTAGGAATTTCAGCCTCCATAGTCTTTTGCTTCTCTCTTTCTATGATAGTTGTTTGCATGCAAGTGATTCTTGGAGGCTATGGGGTTGATCTTTTATCAACTTCAACATGGTATTAGAGCTTAAAGGGAAAATAAGATGATGATGTAATGCTGACATGGTGCTAATGGCAACTTATGACAAGCCCAAACTTGATAGTCAAATGGTCATTGAGGCAAAAAAAATGCTTGAAAAAATGACCCTTGTTAGAAAAAATTCCAACTACCAAAAACATGACAAATATGCCAAAATGTTGCGAGTAAAAGAGTTGGTGTCAGAGAAAAATATCCAGTGGCCAATAATTGAGCATGTGGAAAAACCATGCCCAATGACATAGTCATGTGGGAAAAAGAAGTTGTTAATAAAAACTCCAAAGAAAGCATCATCAGCATGTTCTCCCTTAAGGCTCTATTTGGACCTACCTTCATATTTTTTCTCATAGCTTAGGCATAAAAACTCCATTTTCCACAAATGATATATCATCGGAAAGTTGCTTTCAAGCCAATCACATTGGCATAGGTGTTTTCAATTTTGATGCTTTTTTGTTGGTTTTCTTGTTGTCAAAGCTATGAGTTCCTTTTTGCACTCTGGGAGACATATCTTGAGCATTCAATCTCCAATTTGGGAATTCTTTATATCATTGATAAGGTCTTTCCAAGATATTTCCAATGATGTTGATTATTTTTCTAGATTCTTCTCTAGACACATTCTATTCAGTTTTTTACATTTTTTCTTGTGAATATCTTGTTTGTTTCAGGTCTAAGGATCGATTTCATTGCTTCAAATGATTTTCCATGACTTGTACTATCTATTGTATTAGTCTTATGTCTCTTCTGGTCTATTTAGACATCATTTGTATGCATTCTTGCAAACCCACTAAGATAAAGTGTCATATCCCATCTATATTTTTGTTTCAGTAGTTTTTCCTTGTTAAGCCTTTTGATTTTAGCAATGTCATCTGAGGACACTCATGTAGATTATTATATTATTGGGATTCACCAAATCTTGTCTCTTATTATACATATAGTAATCATGATTAAAGTGTCATGGGGGGTTGATGTTTTTCCTCTGTTTGCCATCTTCCTTTTTCCAGTGAGTTTCCCTTCTATGACATTAGCCTCATGACATGTATGAGATTGATCACCTCAGTACACACATATGTACTCTTTTGTGTATATTGATCACGGTTCCTTGACATGCAGTTCTTTTGGCCCACTTTTCTTGTTGCTCGTCACCTCACCCTCATCTACATTAGGGGGGGTTCTTTTGTTGTTTCTCATGCTTCCTTGGTTTGATGGAGTGGGCTATGTATTTATTTTTTATTCCTATGTACTAGGTGGATGCAATGGCTAGGTACATTTCAATGAGATGGATCATTTACCATATAGACACTCTTCTTTCTATTCCTACTTTGGTTGAAGTCTTCTATGTTTGATTGATCATCTCTTAAGGCTTTGGTGTTTCATGCCATTTGTATCCTTGATTTCAATTGTTTTCCTTTGTTTACATCTCGAGTTGATGTAGATTACAATCTTCTCTACCTAGTCAGGTTCTATTTTGGTGGAGGTTAATCTTCATATCAGCAATTACTTTTGACAGAGCTTTGCAACTTCTATATGCTTTAGTGGTGTTCTTCATGATCATCTTTTGTTCCTATCTTCTAGGACATTCCCTAGTTTAGAGTCTTCTTTAGTCCTTCACTAGTTAATTTTCAACATGTTTTCCATATCTTTTTGGAGTGGGGTTTTTCCCATGTGATTTTCTCTATTTGTCCTTTTTCAGAGATTTGGTTGTGCTTGGGTACCTCATCAAGCTTTGCTATCAGGATCCAAATCTTCTTTCTATATTAGTTTCTAGGTTTTTAGCTAGTTCCTAAGTTTATCTTAAGGGGGGTGTTAGAATAATTAGATATTTCCTAATTAACTCTAGTTTTCTTAAGCTATACTTTAGGCATATAATAATTAATTCTCTTGTTGATTATTATAATGCAACCTAGGTTAGACCTTTTTAGGTTTTGATCTCCTTTATAAGGATGATCTCTCTTTGTAATTAACTAATTCATTGTTAATAATAGCAATTTCTCTTTTTACTCATCAAGAATGTCTCATCTATAGATCTGGGAATTTCAGCCTCCACAGCCTTTTGCTTCTCTCTTTCTATGATAGGTTTTTGCATTCAAGTGATTCTTGGGAGTTGTGGGGTTGATCTTTCATCAACTTCAACAAAAACATTATCAAATATAAAATCATATAATGAATTCAACACGGTTTGACACTAGGATTTTACGTGGAAGCCCAATTGGGAAAAACCACTAGCAACATTTCACCAATATTTCACTATTTCGAAGTGACAATTGTTAGGAGCCAACCCTATTAAAGGTTTAAAAAATGCACTATTAGATGTGACTATGTTAAAGGGTTTAATCACCCTTTTAGGAGTGGCCTTATCAGAGGACTTTGATCATTCCATTTAGAATGTCACCTAGTTAAAGGATTTACATAGAATTTTAAGTCTTCAAATGAATATTAGATAAACCTTTGTTAAAAGGATTTCAATACAAACTATTTATAATGACTAGAAAGAAAACAATAGGTTTGATCTATGTAACTACAAATTGTTTTTGCAAGTTTAGATCTTTGTTTTGTCCTTGTGTTGATTTGCTGATAAGTTATCTATTGTCATCTTTGTCTCTAATTCTCTTGGAAACCCTTCAAGAAATCAACCTTCTCACATCACCAACTCTTAATTCATTCACTTATCAATATTAGCAGTATTTATGCAAGCTTTATTCTTGATCTCCACATTCACTAACACACTCTTGTGCACCTGTGATCCACTTCTATCTGTATGTCTTTCTCATATGCATCACCCACACATGCACATAAACACATCACCATTTTTTTGGCTTTGTATCTCTCTAAATAGGCAATTCTTGCTTTACCATTTTCATGATCACCGTAGATCTTTGGGTTTACAATCAAGAACAATACGATTCATTGTATCTATCTATCTTCTTGATCATCCTCTAGAAACTTCTTTAGAATCCATCTCTTAGGTATTTACCTAATCCATACCTTGAATTTGATGATCTAATTCATCAATCTTATCTTCAACACAATTTACATCTCCTAAGCAATTAATTATGTTGGCTTGATCTCACAATTTCCTTAAATTCATTCTCATATTGTCAGTTAACAATCTCTAAATTTTGACACTTGATCATCACTGAATTTCCTAGTCACTCTAAATCTTTCTAGCTTGAATCAACTATCTTTATTTATTGATGCTAATTCTTGGTCAACACTAGATTTTCTCGGCACTAACTGTAGCTTGGTTGACACTAGCATTACTCAACATTCTGTAACCTTTTACTCTAGTTCTCGGCTTGGCTTAGATGTCTTGATATAAAAAATTAGTTTTCTTTATCAAAGTCTATCTAATCAAATGTCCATTGTAACCCCATTTTCATAACGTAACCTTCCTTTAGGTGCTATTATTATGAGAAACTTCCCAAATTCTCTTCATCAATCAAAATAGATATGACATTTAGATTAGGTAGCAATATGTCTTATCAAAAGATTTGACATCAATGATAAAACAACAATTGTTCCAATCGTAAGTTTCCAAAAATCTCCCTCTTTGAAATTGATGGCAATATCTCAAACATATTAATACTAGTAATAGCTTAGTTACTATACAATCCAAAATATTTTTTTACTATCATTTTGATTATTCTTCTCTAATATTCTCCCTCTGAAATGATAGATCTCCTTTTTTGTAGATTGTGTATAACTCTCCCTCAATCATAAATTTGATTAGTATCCCCTCTTTGAAAATAATCTTTGTTTCCCTCTTTGTAGTTATCTCTCTCTTTGTAGTAATCTTCCCCTCTTTGACAACAATACCAAAGACACTTAGCTATCTGAGATTCAAACTCTTCATACATCTGAATTATGTAGATTTTGCATGTCTGGTAAAATATTTTCATCTACCTATGACTGATCTGATATGTTCTTTTTGACTATCTACCTTAGGCATTTCCCAAAGTAGAGTTGTATTGCATCAATGTGTAAGATATTTTGATTAGCGCATTTGATGCAATGTACCTTATCTCCTTAAGTAGCTTTTCTTAGAGGAATCATCCCTAATTTACTTCTAAGATATTCATGAGAATCTTTAGGTAAGGGTTTTGTGAATATGTTAGCAATATGTTCCTTGGTATTCACATATTCTAGCTTCACTTCTTTTTCTTGTACTAACTCCCTCAAGTAGTGATACTTAATAGAAATGTGCTTTGTTTGAGTGTGCATGACTAGATTCTTTGAAATGTTGATAGCACTTGTGTTATCACAATAGATAAGCACTGGATCTGTAATTTCTTCTTTCATACCTTTTAGTAATTGCTTAATCCATATTATATTTGAACAGTTTACTATAGCTACCACATACTTGGCTTCAGTTGTTGATTGGGAAATACAATTCTACTTCTTTCTTGTCCATGACACAAATATCTTTCCTAGAAAAATGCACCTCTACTAGTTGTTTTCCTATCATCAATATTTCCTACCCAATTTGAGTCAGTGAACACCTTCAGTTCAAATCTATTACTCTTCTTGTAATACAATCCATAGTCGTTTTTACCTTTTAGATATCTCATTATCCTTTTCACTATCATCATGTGATTCTCTTTAGGATTTATTGAAAATCTAGCAACTATCCCAATTGCTAAAGTAATATCTAGTCTATTGTGAATAACATATTGTAGTTTTCCAATCATAGATCTATATAAGGTTTGGTTCACTTCAGTAGAATCATCAGTCTTGGATAGCTTATGTCTTGTAGACATAGGTGTACTTATTGGCCTTGAGTCCTCCATACCAAAAGTCTTTAGTATCTCCTTTATGTATTTAGATTGAGTAATAAAAATTTCAAGCTTCATTTGACATACTTGTAACCCAAAAAGAATTTGATTTCACCAAACATAGACATTTCAAATTCCTTATTTATTTCATCAGTAGATTATTTTCATAATGCTTCTCTTCCTCCAAAGATAATATCATCAACAAATAATATAGATAATAGTACTTCATTATTCTTACCATTCTTCAAATATAGATTGTTGTTATCATTTGTCCTTTCAAAACTAATCTTTACCAAATAGCTATGTAATCTTTCATACCATGCTCTTGGGGCTTGCTTCAATCCATTAAGAGATTTTTTCAATTTACATATCATGTTCTTCTTGTTTGGATCCATAAATCCTTCAAGTTTTTCAATGTACACTTCTTCCTAAAGTATACCATTTAAAAATGCAGATTTGATATCTATTTTTTATACCTTGAAATTCTTGTAGGTTGAATATGTAAGTAGATTTTTGACTCCTTCAAGTCTTGCCATAGAAGAAAACATTTCTCCATAATCAACTCCTTCTTCTTATGCATAACCCTTCCATACTAGTCTTTCTTTGTTCCTTGTCACTTTGCCATTTTCATTGAGTTTGTTACTAAAAACCCATTTTCTCCCAATAACATTTTTGTCTTTGGTTCATGGCAATAAAATCCAAGTATTTTTCTTCTCAATCTGGTCAATTTCCTCATTCATTGCCTAGATCCAATCTTCATTTCTAAGGCATCTTTTATTGACTCGTCTCAAATTCACAAAGTAAGCATGTATCATATTTGAGTCTTTTCCTTGTCATAACACTTGATTCAACAATGTCAATGATTTGTTCAAGTTTATGATGTCTTCTCACATATTTTTCTGGCATAGGTAATTTCCTTCTTTTTTCTTCTACAGGTTCATCTTCAAAATTAATCTCAAGCTCATTTTAACTTTTGTATTCAAGTTGTGGTTCACGTTCTACATGTTCAGCAATTGCTATCTAATGATCATAATTTCTTGTCTCTGACTCAACATCTCTAGTATGTTTCTCAACACCCACTCTCTACTGCTCAGGAATTTGTATTTGCATTCCATCATTTATTATTTGTTGGGAAATTGCATCTTGATTTGTTTGATTATTATGAGTGCTTGGAGCATCATCATCCACATAGATGAATGTATTGTAGTCTTTAGGTTCTTCATTGCATGTAATATCACTTCTTTTTGCAAACTCATCAACTTTCACATTTGCACTTTCCACAACTTTTTTAGTGTTAGAATTTAAACACTTGTAAGCTTTTCTTTTGGTGGGATAACCTAGAAATATGCCTTCATCACTTTTTGCATCAAGTTTTCCATTTCTATTGTCTTTGAGTATATAGTGTTTACTTCTAGATATTTTAAAATAGTTGATATTAGGAGCATAACCATACTATAGTTCAAAAGGTGTAGCATTTCTACCTTTCTTGACTTGTAATCTATTCAAGGTATAAATAGTAGTACTAACTACTTCTCTCTAATACTTCTTTGATATGCTCTTCTCAATCATTATTGTTCTTTCATAGTCCATTATTGATATGTTTCTCCTTTCCACTATTCCATTCTAAGGAGGGATCCTTGGTGCTGACATCTATCTTTTGATTCCTCTATCATTACAGAATGTATTGAACTCATTTGAAATGAATTCACCACCTCTATCAGATCTCAAGCACTTAGACTCTTCCCTATTTATTTTTTAAATCTAGCTAAATACCACTTAAATGATTGAAAAACATCATATTTAGCCTTAAAAAACATCACAATCATCATCCTAGAGCAGTCATCTACAAATAGAATGAAATAATTATCTCCACAATAGCTTTTAACATTAATGGGTCCACATAGGTCAGTATGAACCAATTCTAAAAGATCACTTGCAATGTATGTTTTGGTCTTAAAACTAGACTTGGTCATTTTTCCCAATTGACATTGTTTACACGTAGAATGGTCAAGCTTCTTTAGTTTAGGCAGACCTCTTACTTTCTTCATCTTACTAATATTCACCAAATTTTCAAAGTTCACATGAAAAAATCTCGTGTGCCATAACCAAACATTTTCTTGTTGTGAAAACAAATATGTCTCATTTGATAAATCTAGATAGAACAAATTATCTCTTGTTTTCTCACTCGTTCCAATAATCTTACCATCACCATCATGTATCTTTTCATTTCTATTGTGAAATTCAACTTTGTAACCTGATATGTTTAGTTGTGAAACACTCAATAGATTATAGTTAAGTCCTTCAAACTAGTAAGTCTTGCCACGTGTTATCTTGTTAGTCAATTAAATAGTACCTTTACCTTTCACAACATGTGGAATATCATTACCAAATTTAACACATCCACCTTTGTATGGACCAATATCTTCAAATTTGTCTTTATCACCAGCCATATGATTGGATCATCTACTATCAATTATCCATTTGTCACTTGTGTTCACATACGAGATTAGTGTAGTTTTTCATCTTCATTAGAGTTTTCTTTCATAGAAACATAAACAACTTCTTCATCATTGCTCTTAGATTCCTCATCAATTCCTTCTTCATAAATATAACATAATTTCTTACCTGTGTCATCATTTTTTCTCTTGTAATCTTTGTCATCTCTTCTTCCTTTATACTTGCCTTCCTTTATTTCATCCTTATCCTCTCTGTCAGGACATCTAGTAGAAATATGACCAACCTTGTTGCATGAAAAACAAATAATAGGTAATTTACCTTTGTATTTATCTCTTCCTCTTCAAATATTTTGCAATAAGGGCTTCAAGTTCATCAATCTCATCATCATAACTATCATTGTCACTCTTTACATGTTTACCTTTTCATTTGCTAAGAACTAGTTGTGACTTGAAAGAAGATTCAGTAGTAGCAGGTATATAGTTATCAAATTTATAAATTTCAAAAGTAGTAGGTCTAAAAATTACACCTTTGAAGGTCAAAGAGTTACTTGGTGTGCATCTTAGTTCTTGGATTGCAAACACTCTAGTGGCATATATAGGGAGTAGAGTTCTCAACACCTTGCTTATTATTATTTCATCTTTGATTTCTCCATTTGCACCTTGAATAGAATTGACCACCTCTTTGACTCTTGTGCATTGTTGCACTATATTCTCACCTTACATCATTCTCATGTCATCAATTTTACCTCTTAGGCTATCTAATTTGGCTCTCAAGACATTGTCACTATCTCCATATATGGTTTTCAGTTTGTCCCACATATTCTTTGCACTATCACATTCTTTTAGGTCATCAAACTCAGCATAGCTTAGGGATGAGGCAATCTCCAACATTTCTTGATTGTGTTCTTGCTTATACTTTAGCTGTTTAGGTGTTAGAGGAGTAGTTATCACCTTTACATATTCATTGTCCGCAAATTTGATAGCATCATCACTAATATTAGATATATGCAACCTCATCAAGGTCTGTCATGTAGGAAAGTTCTCCTTTCTTAGCTTGGGTACATTTCTCTTATGAGTCATGATCTTTGGCTTGAAGTACCTTCAAACTTTTCTCTGTAACCACTGAGCTCTTATACCAATTGTTAGAAATGTTTAGAATAACTAAGAGGGATGGGTAAATTAGTTACTCAAAGTCCATATGTACCATTTGAACATTAAAACATAAAACACCCATTGTCCTTCTTATCATGTTGTTTCTTCGTCTCTATTGTAAACATACTTTCTTAAACATGACTTGCTTTGTTTAATGAAAATATTATGAAATGTAAAAACACATCAAGCATTCAACACAATTTGACACTAGGATTTTACATGGAAACCCAATTTGGGAAAAAATGCCAACAACATGTCACCACTTTTTCACTCTTTTGAAGTGAGACCTGTTAAAAGTTTACAAAACACACTATTAAATATGACCTTGTTAAAGGATTTAATCACCCTGATAGGAATGGCCTTGTCAGAGGAATTTGATCATTTTGTTTAGAATTTCACCTAGTTAAAGGATTTACACAAACTTTTAAGTCTTCAAATGCCTATTAGGTCAACCTTTCTTAAAAGGGTTTCAATAAAAACTTTTGCCAATGACTAGAAAGAAAACAATAGGTTTGGTTTGTGTGATTACAACTCACTTTTGCAAGTTTAGATCTCTATTCAGTTCTTGTGTTGATTTTTTGGTAAGTTCTCCATTGTCATCTCTTTCTCTAATTCCCTTGGAAACCCTTCAATAAATCAACCTTCTGACATCACCAATTCTTAAGTCATTCACTTATCAATATCAACAACATTCATACAAGATTTCTTCATGAGCTTTGCATTCACTAACACACTCTTGTGCTCACTCTTGTGCACCTCTAATCCACTTATGTTTTTATGTATTTCTCATACACATCACTCATACATGCACGCACACACAACACCATTTGTTCGTCTTTGTATCTCTTTAAATAGGTAATTCTTGCTTTACCATTTTTCACGATCACCGTAGATCTTAAGGTTTATGATCAAAATCAATACAATTCATTATACCTATCCATCTACTTGATCGTCCTCTAGAAATTTCTCTAGAATCCATATTTTAGGTCTTTACCTAATCCTTTCCTTGAATTTAATGATCCAATTCATCAATATTATCTTCAACATAGTTTACATCTCCCAAGAAATCAACTGTGTTAGCTTGATCTCACAATTTCCTTGAATTCATTCACATATTGTCACTCAGTAATCTCTAAATTTTGACACTCAATCATCATCGAATTACTCTGTTGCTATAAATATTTCTAGCTCAGCATCAACTATCTTTCTCGATCGATGCTAATACTTGGTCAACACTAGATTTTCTTGACACTAAGTATAGCTTGGTTGACACTAGCATTACTTAGCATTCCTGAGTCTTTTACTCTATTGCTTGGCTTGGCTTAGCTTTCTTGATATAAAAAATAACTTTTCTTTATTAAAGTCTATCTAATCAAATGTCCATTGTAACTACCTTTTCATAACTCAGCCTTTCCTCTAGGTGTTATTGTTATGAGGAACTTCTCAAACCATCTTCATCAATCAAGATAGATATGGCATTTAGATTAGGTAGCCGTATGTCTAATCAATAGATTTGATATAATGACAAAACAAAAAGTGTTCCAATTATAAGTTTCCAACACAAATTCACCTCAAACTCATTTTCCCAGGCTCTAACATCATCTTCCACAATAGATTTGTCATGCAGTCGATAAAAGCTAAAGAAAGGCCCCTAAATCTTCCCCTTGATAATGTGATAAAAACTATGGTCAAAGTCCTAAAAAATATAAGTCATCCCTAATTTGGAAGGAGCCCCAATATTAAAGTTTTGACTTCTTATGGTTGACCTTCTTCTACACCTATATTAGCGAATTCCTCCACTCTTTGATTTCCCTCCTAGTATATATGATTAATTGTAATCTTGTCAAAAGTCTGACATAGTGAGAGGGATCTAGATAAGATTGATTCCAGTATCCAATTAATGAGGGATCCTTTCCTTATATAATTTATTATGATTTCATAATTTCCTTTAATCTCTACATTATTATAACCAAGAATTTTATACATTTCTAGTCCTTGACTAAATTTGTTAATTTTGCCCAATTATTAGTTTCTATTCCTAAATATATTGCTAACATTTCTATATCCATGCTTATGAGTTATGGATACTATAGTTAATGCCTTCTCTACCTGAATTCCATTTTGAAATCCATCAAAATTGATTTTCAACCATCCCTCCTTGGGTGATTTCCATTGACACATATGTCATTTTCTTTTTGAAGTTTCCCCCATGCTCATATAAAGGGGGTTATTTTAAATTGATTCACTTTCCTTTCATTTTATCATCCCAATAAGATATTATAGCCTCCTTTTGTTTATTTTAAACCTAATTTTTGGTAAGTTCAAAACAAAAGTCTCAATTTTAACTAGAAGTTGTTCTACATTCATCTTCTTATCCTAAAAAATTGTTTTTTTACGTTCCTTCAAAAATTCCCATAGGGCTATGGAAGATGTAGATATTGAACAAGAGCTATAAATACTATCCTTTCTAAGGAGGAGAGAAACCTATACCATATATGTTAGAGTTCTTGAAATTTTTGATACCCACCCAGATTGTGAACAATGCCATTTCTAGAATTGACTCAAATAAGGGTAATGCAAAAAAAGGTGATCAATGGATTCTTCCTCATTTTCACATAAAGGACATATACTTGGGCCTTGGTATCCCATTTTCTTAAATCTTTCTAAGGTGAGGACCTATGTGATTAAAACTAACTAGGTGAAAAATCCTACCTTAAGAAAATAAACTTTGTTCCAACATAATGTTGTAAGGAGGGAGTCATTTGTGTATAGAGATACCTGAGGAATTTATGCGCATCCTTCAAGTTGTATTCCTCATTCTTTCTTCCATCCCACATTAATTTTTCAAATTCCAAAATTGAAAGTTACTTTCCTATTTAATAAGATTCTTTTTAGATCTTGTGATTCCTTTGGTGGGAGGTTCATTCCTTAAAATCCTTCAATTTCTTACATTTTCCTCCATCCTCAAAGGTTACATAATCTATAAGTCTTTTTCTCTAGATAGATTCAAGTATCAACCCTAATTGGTCTAGTTTAACATCCTTCTAGATGCACCATATCCTCCCCAAGAGTCTTTCTAGAAGAGAGCTTATTCCCCCATCCCTAGGCTCCATGTTATTCTATCTTGAATGGAGGATCTAGAATCTATTATGAAGTTCCATATTCTTGATCCTCTAATGATTTCTCCCTAAATATGTTGGTCAAACCAGTATTTCTCAAATATTTCTTTATTAGGATTGTTTTCCACTTGAGGTGTGTATTCCTATAGATTCTCCATACTAGTTTAAACCCTAAAGCTTTACCTTAGATTTTGAAGTCCCTGATCCCTACATCTCCCTCATATTTTGGTCTACATACATTGTCCTAAGCTAATAGGGAGATTTTATATTTTCCCATGTTCTCTACCAAAAGAGGGTCCTGAGGAGTCTATTTATTTTATCCCTATTTTTTCTAGGAAGATCAATAAAAGATAATTGATAAATAGGTTATGTTGAAAGGACATATTGTATCATCATTTCTCTACCTACAAAAGAGATCCATTTTTCCTTCCAGGAATCTATTTTTCTTTTGATATTTTTAATTATTTGATCCCATAATATTTTTTAAGTGTGCCCTTTTTCAAAAGGGAGATTTGGGTATTTACAAGGTAAACTTGCTCTTTTGAAATACAAAATTGGGCAAATCTACTCCTCCATATTAGAGTGGGTATTAAAGAAGAATATGTTAGAGAAAAAGGTTAATTTAATTTCATTAATTAAATTACCTTTTCTCCCTTCTTAAGATTTCACCTTTATGCACTTTTGCATTCATATTTAATAATTAATTAACAATTATTAAATGGTTATTCCCTTTTAGGTTACCCTTTTTCGAGTTTCAATCTCCTTCTATAAAGATAGACCGTTTGTAATTATCTCTCATCTTTTTTCATTTCTGAGAATACAATTTGCATATTTTTAGAGCAAACCCTCACCTCTTCTTGTCTTTTTCTTCTTTGTGATAGGTTTTTTACATGAAGATATTAGAGGGCTTTGTGGATTTGTATTGTGTATTACTCAAATCCTTCAGAATACTTCTAACTTATGAGGGTTAATCTCTTGACCTAATGTACTAGTGTATTGACTTAATATTATTTTATATATTTTTTCCACCTCTATGGTACTTTGTCCATAAAGCATAGTGTCGTCAAAAAACTGGTAGTGGGTTGTCGGATCCAAGTCACTAGTTATCCTTATTCCTTAATAGTTTTCTGATACCCAACATTATTTACTAATCTTCCTAATTTTTTTGCCAATAAAATGAAAATAAAAGGGGATATTTGATCCCCTTATCTAAATCCCATGCTTATTCTGAAAAATCCTTTGGGTGATACATTTACTAGTATTAATTGTTAGAATAATTAGATATTCCCCAATTAACTCTAGTTTTCTTAAGCTAAACTTTATACATCTAATAACTAATTATTTTATTATTTATTATGATGTAACCTAAGTTAGACTTTTTTAGGGTTTCGATCTCCTTTATAAGGATGATCTCTCATTGTAAACATTCATTCACTTTTGATAATAGCAAACTCTCTTTTTGCTCATTAAGAATGTCTCATCTGTGGATCTAGGAATTCCAACCTCCATAGCTTTTGCTTCTCTCTTTCTGTGATAGGTGTTTGCATGCAAGTGATTCTTGGGAGTTGTGGGGTTGATTTTTCGTTAACTTGAACATGCTATCAGAGCTCTAGATCTTCATGCTCATATTCTATTTATGAGAGATCTAACATGGCTTCTAGGTCTGTATTTTTTTCTTTTAGAGGGTTTCATTTCTCAAAGCTTTTTTGTATTGGATCTAGGGGTCACTAATTTTTGGGTCACTTTAAGCCTAAATGGACATCACCATTGAGCTCAAAGCACCCCAAAACCCCTATTTTCATATAAAAATTTTCCAATTTGGACACTATTGGAATCTAAGGCAAAAATATATTACTTTGAGATTGGACACATTTGTCAAGGCATCAATTTTGTGATTTTTTGGCACGAAAATCAAGATTTTTAGCATGAAAATCAAGATTTTTCTCCAAATTTGAGGTTTTTGGCATGGAAATTGAGTTTTTTTGCACATAAATCGAGATACTTTTGTACAAAATTGACATACTTCCCAAGGTCATTTATGGTGCTAGTGGAAACACTTTTTGATGCATTTTGGCACTAATCTTGAGACAAAAAAAATTGTTTTTCCCTTCCAGTGCATTTTTTACCTTAATGTAGTTTTTTGTCCATAACTTGTTCATCTGGACTCTATTATTCGCAAAAAAAATATCATCAGAAAGCAAATTCTGATTCCATCATGATAGTATAGTTTATTTGGACTTTTGGTTTTTTTGGTTGCCAATTTATGTAGTCAAATTTAGAGGTTCTATTTTGCATTCCAAGAGACATATCTTGAGACATTCTATTTTCCAGATTTTGCTCAAGGTACATCCCATTGGGTTTTTTGTTTTTTTGCATTCTGGTGGATATCTTAGTCATTTGAGATCTAGAGATCAATTTTGTTTCTTTAGATGATTTTTCATGGGTTGTACTATCTCTTTTCTCAACCTTATGTCTCTTATTATCTTTGTTGACATCATTTTGTAGTATTGTTGCAAATGCACTGAGATAAAGTATCACTCTATTGCATTTTGGGATCTTGCACATCTTTGTGTTTTTTTGTACTTGTACTACATTATAAAGTGCCTTGGGGGGTTTCATTTTGGCCATATTTTCCATCTTCCTTTGTCAAGTGAGTGTTCCTTCCATGACATTAACCTCATGATGTGTCAATGACACATGCCATTATAGGCATTTGTACTTCTTTTGCACTCTCAATGTTCCTAGTTCTTCTTTCTACATTCAATTTCAGTGTTCATGTCTTACCTCTCATCATTATAGGTGGGTTATGTTGGTTCTATTTCTTTCTTGGTTATATGGGGTGAGCTATGTATTCAGTATTTGATCCTATGTACTAGGCAATTGTTGTGGTTGGGTACCTATGCATTTCAGTGAGATGGATCATTTACCATATAGACATTCTTTCGTTCCTATTTTTGGAGGCCATGAAGATACCTTCCATATTCGATTGATTAGCTCTTCAAATTTGTGCTTCTCTACCTAATCATGTTCTATATAGTGGAGGTTCTTTAGATTGATAGTTTGGCAGTGTTACTAGCTTCATGTTTCATTGGTGTTCTACATGATCATCTCTTTTTTTCCTATCTCCTAGGACATTCCCTAGTTTGGAGGCTTCTTCAGTCCTTCACTAGTTCTTTTCGGCATTATTTCCATCTCTTTTTGGAGGAGAGTTTTTTCCATGTGGTTTTCTCTATTTCTCCTCTTTTCAAAAATTTGGTTGTGCTTTGGCACCTCATTAGGCCTTGTTGCCAGGACCTAAATTTACTTTCAATTGTAGTTTCTAGGTTTTTAGCTACTCCCTAAGTTCATCTTAAGGGGGATGTTAGATTAATTAAATATTTCCTAATTAACTCTAGTTTTCTTAAGGTAAACTTTAGGCATCTAATAATTAATTTGATTATTAATTATTATGATGCAACCTAAGTTAGACCATTCTAGGGTTTCTATCTCCTTTATAAGGATGATCTCTCATTGTAAAAATTCATTCACTTTTGATAAGAGCGATCTCTATTTTTTCTCATCAAGAATGTCTCATCTATGGATCTAGGAATTCCAACCTTCATAGCTTTTGTGTTTCTCTTTCTATGACAGGTGTTTGCATGCATGTGATTCTTGGGAGCTATGGGGTTGATCTTTCATTAACTTCAACATTAATAATATAGGGGCTCATATGCATTCAAAGATCAAATTCACCCATTATTTTGTAAACCCAAAGGCTTTCAAACATTTCCTCAAAAATCCTCAATCCACTCTATCATATTCCTCTTTAATATCTACCTTAATTAATATATTATCTTCTTTATTTTTTGAACATTATTTATGGCCTCTTAGGAAATAATTGCTCCATTAAAGATAGATTTTCCCTATGCAAGCCCTAATTTTTAGAAAGTGAATTTCACTAATATAACTTGGGGGAGGAGGGGGAGGTCAATTATGTACTTTAAATCATCATTATCAAAACTTGAACATATAACCAATAGATACAACAACTACAAGATGATAACCATGCACAATGACACAAGATATGTTAACTAGAGAAACCCTTGATCAGAGGGAAAATCCCAGTGGGAATATGCCCACAAGATGATGTACTAATATAGAAAGTTCCTTATGAAAGGATAGGATCATGTTAGGAGTCAATCAAATACAATCAATACATATATAATCCATGTTAAGAGACTTTGAATCCATGATAGAATATTCCAACCCTGTTAAGAGTTGATAAGAAGTCAACTAAATCCACTATCCAAATTGCTTTAGAACTATTTTTACTAAAAAATCAAAGATAATATATCCAAGGGTGCACATACTAAAACAACAACTTATCTTTCCTATACATTTCCTTTGAACTTCTCAACATCATCCTCTACTCTGATCTTATCAAGTTCACATCCAAAGTTTGCATATTTTCACATATTCACAATGAGGTATCTACAAATAAGGAAAATATTTTTCCTTTATACCAATTTTTCAACTAATTAATTCATCTGTGAGGCTTCCCCAATGTACAATGAGCAATATATAACCATCATAAGATATTAAAAATAAGTTCCACATGCTACAATACATATTACATGTATAACACTAATCCACCTAAAAGTGAACATACAACACACTACACTTGAGAAACTTTCACAAAATGATCAACTAATTCTGCTACCTCAAACATGTAACCGCAAACATGTATCTAACTAAAATATAAGCCCACTGAACAAGTTTCAACCTCGTCAAAAAGTACAAGTAAAACACCAATATATTGTTTTATGCATACTAGCATGCAACCAATCTTCCGTAAAATTCTTGTAACTAACTCAAATATTCATAACTCTTTCCATGCACTTAGATACATCATAAGAACATATCCCAAAATACCATGTTAACCCCATTGAACATAACTTTGTATCCTCTTACCTCACTAAGAAAAGATGTCTTTGCAATTATGATTGTTATATCTAGAAAGTCAATATGTTGGCATCAATGGCAAACCAAATCATGAATGCAACACATAAGCACTCAATCATCCTTCCAAACATGCCAACAGCCTCCCCAAAATGAATACACTTATCATTCACACTAGAATCTCCCTTTTGGCATTGATGCAAACATATGATGAAAAACATTAAAATGTCAAAAATACCAAACTGAAATGTTCCTACTCCCCCATTAACATTATTCATTTTTTATATTTCTTCCTCATTTGATTTCTCCAACATATAATACTCTCCCCCATTCATAAACATATACAAATTGTCATTCATGTATAATGTTTTTCATGTATATATCTCCCCCCATAGACATCAATGACAAAGGATTCATTATGCCAATTATTGAAGTTCAATCATCTCTAAACCAATCTAAAAAAATCACTAAGTGGAAAAAAACATTGTTAAACAATACTCAAGAGTTCTCAATAACTCTTATCGAAAAAGTGACTGCTCCCCAAAAGAAGCATCACCAATCATACAATCCAGACGTAAGAATAAGCTCTAAATATATTGGATTAATGCAATCATGCATCAACTACTCTATAGAAGGTTAGGGAATAACCCAAAGTATGTCTCTCAAGTACTCAAAAGTGTCTTTAGCCAAAGGTTTAGTAAATATGTCTACTATATGTTCTATTATGCTAACATATTCTAATCAAATTTCCTTATCTTCTACTTTCTGTCTCAAAAAGTGATACTTTATTGAAATATGCTTAGTCTTTGAATGTCACATTGGATTCTATGATATAATAATTGTACTTGTATTATCACAATGAATATAGGTTCTAAAAATCCAATACCAATATCTTGCAACATCTTCTTCATCCAAATAATCTCATTATAGGTGTTCACATTGCAACATACTCTACTTCTATTGTAGATTGTGATATACAATTTTGTTTCTTGTTTAGCCATGAAACCAATCTTCCTCCAAAGAAGAATTCTCCACCAATTGTACTTTTTATGCCATCTACATTTATTTCCCAACCTACATTAGTGTATGTGCATAAGGTAAAGTCATGCGAACTTTCATACTGTAATTCATAATCTAGTGTTCCATTCAAATATTTGAATATAATTTTTTCTACTACTAAGTGTGTTTCTTTAATATCTTCTTGAAATCTTTCAAAAATTCTAACTTCATTATGTATATTTGGTCTTTTATGAGTAAAGTACAACAATCCTCCTATAATAGATATGTATCTTGTTCATCTTGCACTAGGAGACTCATCCTTACTTGATAATTTGCATCCAGTAACCATAGGTGTCCCAATTCGTTCCCAAATCTCCATTCCAAATCTTGTCAAAAACTACTTAATATATTTAGCTTATGATATGAAAATTCCATCCTTATTTACAGTTATTTTTAATCTCAAGAAATATTTCATCTCACAAATCATACTCATCTCAAATAAATTCATCATTTCTCCTAAAAATTTCTCACTATCTTCATTGTTTCCTCCAATATTAATATGAGATCAATGAATACTACAATAATCAGTAATCCTTCTTCATTTTTTCTTAAGTACACATTATTGTCTATATTACTTTTTTTAAATCCCAAATTTTGTGAATGTGTGTTTGATCTTGCATACTAAGGTCTAGGTGTTTGCTTCAATCCATATAATGCTTTCCTTAGTTTGCAAATAATATTTTTATCTTCTATCAATGGAAAGCCATCAAGTTGTTCAATGTGAAATTCATCCTCAAGTTCTCCATTAAGAAAAGATGAGTTCACATATATCTAATAAATGTTAAGATTATTGTTAACTACATATGCCAAAAACATTCTTAATGCTTCAAGTCTACGAAAAGGGGTGAAAGTTTACTCAAAATCAATTCCTTCTTGTTCTGAATAACCTTTGCATACTAACCTTTCTTTTTTTCTTACTATTTCACCTTGTTCATTCATCTTTTCTCTAAATACCCACTGTGTTCCATTAATGATATTGTCTTTAGGTCTAGGGACCAATTCCCATGTCTTTTTCTTTTCAATTTATCTAATTTCATATTTCATAGCCTTTATCCAAAATTCATCTTTACAGCTTCATCTATAGTCTTGGGTTCAATTTTTGATATCAAACATAATTGTTCACTTACCTTATCCCTTGCCATTATTCCCTTGTCTATACTTCCAATGATTTGATTCACAGGGTGATTCCTGGCAACATATTTAAGTGTTCCTTGCTTTGTTTTGATTTTTTCTTGAGGTTCTTCTATTGGTTCTTCTACTTTCAATTCATTGTCACTTTCATAAAATAGTTATTGCTCAACATTCTAATTGTTAGGCCTTTGACTAGTATCTTCATCTGAATCATAATCAAGTATCCTTACATTAATTCTAAATTTTTCATCAACTTTTACATTAGCATTTTCAATAATAGTTCTCAATCTCTAATTAAAATATCTAGATATGCCTTTCTCTTTAAATACTATCCAATAAATATACATTCATCACTTATAGAATCAAATTTTCCAATATCATCTTCTATTTTGATATAACACTTACTTCCAAAGAATCTAAAGTATTTCACAGTAAGTGTATGTCCAAGCTAAAGTTCATAGGATGTCTTACTAGTACCTTGTCTAGTTTCTACTATGTTCATTATGTATGTTGTGGTTTTCACTACTTCTATCCAAAGATATGTGACACATTATTCTCAAACATCATATCTCTAGATGCCTCACTAATTGATATGTTTCTCCTTTCTGCTATCCAATTATGGTGTGGTGTCTTAGGAGCTGAAAGTTAAATTCCATTATCCTCACAAAAGATGTTAAACTCATTTGAAATTAATTTTCCTCCTCTATATTATCTTAAACATTTTATCTTTAATCTTTATTCATTCTCTACTCTAATCTTGAATAACTTGAATTTCTCAAAAGCTTTAGACTTCTCTCTAGGAAATGCTACCCACACAATTCTTGTAAAACCATCAATAAAAAGCATATAGTGCCTTTCACCATAGAATTTTTTGGTTCTTGTAGGACCACTCAAATCTATATACACAATCTATAACTTTACTAATTTAATAAATATCTTTCTTGGAAATGAATTCTTCTTTTGTTTTTCCATGACACATTCTTTGCAAACCATATTAGAGGATTTCACATCTAAGTCAAAACTCTTACTACATGTGTAGTATTGATCTTCACAATGTTATCAAATTTAATGTGACAAAAATCTTATGTCATAACCAACTATGATAAACTTTTGCAACTAAAAAAGTCATCTTTGTAGGATTTACTTGAAAAATAATACCTCTAGTTCTTGTACCTATTCCAATCAATTTACCATTTTTTTACTTTGATCACACAAGTCTTCCCCATGAATTGAAATTTTTATCCCTTATCAATAAGTTATCCAACACTCAAAATATTATGTTTCAATCCATCACAAAATACACATCCTCAGTGCTCATTTTTCCGTGAAGAATAGCAGATCATTTTTCCTTAATGGGACAAGGTGCGTTGTTTCCAACTCTGAGCACTCCTTCATCATGATTATTAAACTCAAAAAAAAAAATCATATCTCATGTCATATGATGAGATCATCCATTATCTATAATCCAATCATACTTTTTCTTCTCTAATTGTGATATTAAAGCTTTCTCCTCTTTTACTTCTTTTTTAGGACTTTCTTCTTTAATAGAAACAAATCCAATTTCATCATCCTCATCATTAATTTCTAAGAAATGTATCATCTAAATCAAATTCATCATCTTCATAAATAAAGAAGGAATCTTTTGTAATTTTTGACTTTTAAGGCTTCTTTGGTTTTCTTTTCCTTTCTCTTTTAGGACATTGAGATGAAAAATGACCAAGTTCTTTGCAAGTCCAAAAAATGAAAGCTCTCCTACCTTTAGGTTCTTTTTTTTCAAGTAATACAAGTCTTTTATTAATCTTCTTGTCTTATTCTTTCTTTTTTGTCCATTCACTAGAATAATATCCAATTGTGCTTTCACTTCTAGATAATTTCGCTTTGTCCTTTTGTACACTAAAAATTCTCGTTGTTCTGGTTACTTCTTGATTCATTTTCAATCTCTGTTAAAATTCTTGCAACTTCTTGAGTAGTATTTCTTTGGTAAAATTAGGTGTTTAGGAATAATCTCTTTAATAGTTTGTACTTTATTTTTATAAGGTTCAAAATTTTCCAAACAACATCATCTTCAGTGAAAACTCCATCACAACTCTTAAATCTTACAACTGTCTCAAATATCCTAGAAAAAAACCCCTAATCAATTAATCTTCCTACATCTTCAAACTAGCAAAAATATCTTTCCAATTCTTACTTTTAGATTTCTTTACAATTTTTTTAGCATCAAATAGACATTAGAAGATCTAATAGAAGTGCTTCTCTGGCATACATTTTGTAAATGAATAGTTATTTTTTCTCTTATGTACATGTTTCTAGATCTTTCTCCTTTATCATTTTCTTGCTTTACCTTGTGACCATCCAATAATCAACTCCTATGTAGAGTAAATGATTCTTCATTCTCTCCTTCCAGCTATCATAGTTCTCTCCATCAAGTTTTAGACTTTCCTTCCTAAATGTAGTCTTTTATTGCCTTAAGTTGTTAAACATTTCCTTTAAGAACCTAAGGCTTAGATACCAATTGTTAGAAAGTAAAGTCTGCCAATATAACTGAGATGAGGGGATGAATCAATTATGAAATTTAAATAATATTTATCAAAACTTAAACATATAACCAATAGATACAAAAACTACAAGACGATAACCATGCACAATGACACAAGATATGTTAGCTAGGAAAACCCTTGATCAAAGGGAAAACCCCAGCAAGAATGATGCCCAAAAGATGACATGTTGATATAGAAAGTTCCTTGTGAATGGATAAGACCCTATTAGGAGTAAATAAAATACAATCAGTATATATAGCCCCTGTAAGGAGACTTTGAATCTCTACTGGAATATTTTAACCATGTTAGGAGCTGATAAGAAGTCAATTGAACCCACTATCTAAATTACTTTAGAACTATTTGTACTAAACAATTTAGAATAACATGTACAAGGTTGAACTGACTAATACAATAATTTATCTTTCTAGTATACTTTATTTGAAGCCCTCAACATCATCCTCTACCCTGATCTCATCAAGTTGGCATCCAAAGTTTGCATATATTCACAATTTCACAACGAGACATCTACAAAAAAGAAAAATATATTTATTTTATAAAAATTCCTAAAACAACTAATTAAATCATCCTTGAGGCTTCCCAAATGTACAATGTGTAATACAGGACCATCCTAAGATATTACAATTAAGTTCAACATGCTACAATACATATTACATCATTTTATAACACCACTTAGCTAGGCAAGTAACATACGACATGTTACACTTCAATGACCTCTAAAGAATGATCAACTAATTCTTCTACCTCAAACACATGATCATGAACACGTCTTCTACTAAAACCCAAGCCTATTAGATAAGATTCAACCTCACCAAAAAGATACAACTCAAACATCAACATATTGTTTACTACATACTGGCATGCAACTAGTTTTCATTAAACTATTGTAACTAACTTGAATCTTCATAACTTTTTCAACACACTTAGATACATCATAAGAACATATCCAAAAATACTATACTATCCCCACTAAATAAAATGATGTATCCTCTAACCTCACTGAGAAAACTTTTCTATGCAACTCTTACTATTCTATCTAGAAAGGCAATATGTTGACATCAATGACAAACTAGGTCGTGAATGCAACACTTAAGTACTCAAAAATATCTCCAAACATGCCAATAGACTCCCCAAAAGGAATACTCTTTGAATTCATGCTAATAAAAGGAATATCAGATTCCCCTATCTAAGTCCCCTGCTTATCAAAAAAAAATCCTTTGGGTGATCCATTTACCAATATTGATAACTTGGGGAGGATATTCATTCAAAGATCAAATTCACCCATTCATTTACAAACCCAAAGGCTTCAAGGAATTTTCTCAAAAATCCCCAATCCACTCTAACTTATTCCTTTTCAATATTTATCTCAATTAACATACTAGGCTCTTTATTTTTTTGAATGGTATGTGTGGCCTCTTGGAAAATAATCAATCCATCAAAGATTGATCTACCTTGTACAAACACTTTTTGTTGCTTGCTAATCAAGTTTGGAAGAAGTTTCTAGAATCTTATAATTTCCATATTCTTAGAAAATAAGTTATACAGAGTATTACAAAGAGCTATGGGATGATAATCAGTAAAGGTCTCGAGTTTCTCCTTTTTTAAGATAAGGGTGATAAAGGTATTATTCACCTCTCTGGGGAGTTTTCCCTAATTTTGTACTCCTTCTAAATCCTTAGTTACATCCATCCCTAAGAAGTCCTAAATTTTTTGAAAGAAACATGTCAGAAACCCATCCAAATGTGGAGATTTATCCAAACTCATTTGCTTGAAGGTTGCATTTACTTCCTCAAAGGTAAATTTTCCCAACAATAATTTTTTTGTTCTTTCTTATGCCCCTAGGTTTTGGTTACCATTATTATTAAATATTTCTTCAAATTACTTTATTGCCTCTTTTGCAATATCATCTAGGTCCTCCTATTTTCCTCCTTCCTTATTTTGAATGGAAGTGATTCTATTAGCTATTCTAAATTATTTTGTAGTATTGTACTAGAATTTTGTATTTATGTCCCCTACATCTAGCCATGTTTCTCTTGATTTTTATCTCCAAAACAATTCCTCTTTGGTTAAGATGTATTCATAATCCTTCAGTAGGAACTTCTCCATTTCATATTAGGCTAAATTCATCCCTTTCTCTATAGCCTCCTTTTTTATATTCTCCAATTCTTCTTCCAATTCATCCTTGTGTTTAAAGATGTTCCCAAAGCATTCAGAATTCCAAACCTTAAGCCTTTGCTTAATAATTTTAGTTTGTTAACCACTTGGTAAAGTTTAGACCCAAATAACATAGTTGTGTTCCATCATTTTTCAATCATCTTTAGAAAGCCTTCATCCTTAAACCACATTTTTTCAAATTTGAAAAGGTCATTTTCTAGCTTTTATCCTTTATGATGTGTAATTCAACTAGGTAGTGATACAAACCAATATGGGTTTCACTTTTGATTCCAAAGTAAAGTGTAGTTCTTCCATTTCCACATTTAAAAGAAATTAGTTCAGTTTCTCTACAACAAAGTTGAATCCTTTTATCCTATTATTCCAAGTGTATATATCTTTAGAAGTAGGAATATCTATTAGTCCATTTCTACTAATCCATTCATTAAATTCTACTATTTTAGGGATTTTATTCCCCTCTTCTTCTTCTTTTTGTGTAATCAGGATTATTCTTACTTGGTTGAGTAATGGCTATCCTCGTCAGTTCTTAATTACTTAGTTCTTGATCATCTAGTTCTTCTAGCAGTTGTTCCACTTCCACTTTCTCCATCAAAACATCACCTTTCAGAATTTCCTCAATTGGCAATTCTTATGTGTCAGTAGTTCTTACTCATCATAAATTTCATCCACAAATTCATTTGTTAGTTCATTAACTACAAGCTCCAATAAATGCTCAAAAATTATCCTAACCTCTTCCTCAACTCTAACTTGGCTATCAAGTTCCTTAGTTGAAGGGCTTGATGGACATAATGTTTCCTCTTGGATATCTATATCATTATCTAGGTGATTCCCTCCTATGTAATTATTTTCCTCTCCCTTTTGACTTATTCCATTAATGAAGCATTCATCCTCATTAAGTAGTATTGGTATGTCTTTCTAAGGTTAATCCCTTAAAGAGACCCTCCCCCTTGCCTCTGTGGTTTCTACCCTTGCATTTTCACTAAGATCTTGCAAGGAACTTTCCTTACACCTTTTTTTGTCGACGACTATCTCTAACTTTGGTTGGGCTAAAAGTGGAGCATTCATGATGAATCTCAAAGCCTCCCCTCCCTGATCTATAGAGATAATAGTTCTCATTAAAAATGAGGGGAGTCAGGGTGCAGCTTTTTTGGAAATTTATTCAATGCTCCCCTCGGGATTCATGACAAGGGCTTAACTACCTCCTGTGTACTATAAGTTGAGTGGTTGTATTGGGCATTGATAGATCATTCTTTTGGCACAATGGAAACCCCACTCTAACAAGTGGTATCAGAGCTTGGTCACAAGTTTGAATCTGAGTTCTATCATAAGTGACCTTCCCTTGATGTAGATCTTTAAGGGTAAAATTACAAAGTTGTGTCACCTTTCAGGCTGACTTATCAAAATGACTGAATTTGAGTATTTCTATCCAAAAATCAATTTTGTTAGAACATATGATCTAAGATAAATTCATTCTAGCTATGTTATATATGGTCTCACACTTTTCCAATTGGAAATGTCTATTAAACACATGTTTTATACTACTTTGTATCCAATTACTAAAGAAATAAAATTATTTGAGAAAAATGACATTTCAATAACTTTTACTATTTTTTATGATTTTTTTTAGTAACATATAAACACCATTAAATTATAGAGCTCAAAGTCAAGAATAATCTCATATAGAGTTTATAGTGTTTTAATTAGATATAGTATATTGTAATAAAAAACTTCTACAAGCACATATTTTAACACTCAAAAAGATGTTGATTTTGAGAAAGAAAAAAATATTAAATCATATCAAAAAAATTAAAAATTATATAACATTCTAGAGGAGAGAGTCCTCTTCTAGAATGTTTATTTTTTCTTCTGGTTAGAATACATTTGTTTTGAAAAATGTGGTGGGAGATGAAAACTATCGATTTCAAGTGAGTTGAAATTTGAATCATTATAAAAGAAAAAATATAGGTCTAAAGTCAATTTCATTTTTTATTGTTCTAGGTATATATATTATCTATAACATATTCAGAGTTCAAATGGAAATAAGTTTATTTCCATATAGTTTTGTGGTGGGAACTAAATCCCTAATTTTCATCTCTTTTAGGAAACTAAAACATTATCTTAAAAAAATAGGAAACTATATCGATTATTATCCCAAATAATTATTAAAAATTATAATCCTAAACTTCATCCATTTCTAAACATTTTGTTAGTTTACTTCATTTGTAAATTCTAAATAATAATACTTGTTTTATGTCATTGAAGGTGAACAATTGTACTTTTGTTAGCCTTTTCCTTTACAAAAAGGTGACATGGGTTTGTGCTTTTGCCCTTAAAGGCTTAGTTTTACAAATGTTGGCATCCATGCTAACTATGATAATTGGACTGGAGAACATCAATTTAGTATCTACAAAACCTACATATTTCCCTAACTTTTTACCTATTAATTTAATAGTATCTTTTGTTAGTAGATTAATAGGGAGATTAGGAAAACTAATAACATGAACTATTATCAAGGAACCTAGGTTGTTTGGTTAAAGAAAGGTTTTCAATCAAGGACTCTAAAATATTTTTCTTTTAAAACTAAGATATTTTTAAATTAATTAATTAATTAAACTAGAGCTACAACAATCAGTATAAAGATAATCATTTTTCAAGATAATTACTTATAAATTCTTACCATAAAATTGTTTTAACCATCTC
Source organism: Cupressus sempervirens (assembly GCA_028749045.1). Taxonomy (NCBI): domain Eukaryota; kingdom Viridiplantae; phylum Streptophyta; class Pinopsida; order Cupressales; family Cupressaceae; genus Cupressus; species Cupressus sempervirens. The sequence goes on along the minus strand of CM053784.1, from coordinate 610,044,856 downwards.
ACAGTAGATTCTACCTTTGTACCTATGCTCATCCATCTAGCATAGAGTTTGTACTTTTGCATTGTCGCTAGGTATATTCCACTTAATAACCTTAAAGATCTAGAGTGAGGATTTCCTCCTTTTTATGCATCATTGGAGTAGGGATGACCACTTCCTATTGGCTTGTTGAAGCTTCCTTCTTGGTCAATTCAACTATGGGATCTAATTGGATTTTAGGCAAGAGCAATCTCAAAACTAAATCTCTCAAAGGAATAAAAGGATTAGAATCTAAATGATGTATAGACAAAGTTGATCATGGTCTTCTTGTAGAGGGCAACTTTGACCTATGTGAGTTCTAAGGATAAGGATGGGAAGAAATTCAAGTTTTTGGGGGATTAAACGCTACATCTTGTCATCTAAATCCTTTATATTTTAAATAGTAATCCAAACTTTTAGTCTCATTTTCATTATTTGTTTGTTCAAAACTATTCTAGGAAACCAAGTCTAGAATCAATTTACAGCAAAAGGGGAAAGCATATTTTGTATGCCAAAAGATAAAACAATGTCTGCCATATTTTTAACAGACATATTTATTTTAACACTTATCTAATTATATTGGATGAACTTATTTTTGTATTTGCTAAGCTTTTTAATGAATTCACCTTAATTTATTTTCTAAACAAATTAATCTAGGGGTTGTAGAAATATGCTAATTTTAAACTAATTTTTACCCTAGATATATTGATTATCTAATTTGTTAATTAGTAACTATAAATTTATAAGCTTATTATTTGTAGGTACAAATTTAAACTTCTTATTAACTACATCTATAAAAGAAAATTAAAAACAAAGAGGATATTTGTACTAAGGAGAAGAGTTAGAGTTTTATATCCCCTGATCCATGAGCCTGTCAAGAAATTAATTGATGTCTAATGTAGGAGAAAAATTACTACTCTTTGGAATAATACAAATATATGTTCTTTTCTTTTCTTTTCTTACAAATCTAACTTATTACAAGAGACCTATTTTATTTTCCCAACATTACCACCTTCTAAATATGATCTATAAACTGCTTATACTACTTTAGCACCTTGAAATGATTAATAACCTGATCCAGGAAAAAATTCACTTCCTTCTCAACTAAAAACCATTGCCAATTCTGAGATAAATCTCTCTTCAGTTCTGATTTGGACAAAGTGACCTTGTTATCACAATTTTAAAAAAAAAAAACCTTTAAGATTTACACCTTTCAATAAGTTTTGTGGTGCAGCTTCATGTTGAGATTTCACCTTATATTCTCATCTTTGTTTATTTTTTCCTTTCCATAAAAGATTTGTCCTAAAATTTCAAACTCATTGCTTCTCAGGATGTTATTAGCTACCAAATTAGATAAACTTTGATGGCTATTGGAACATCTTCTTCCTCTCCAAATTGGTTGTCTTCTACAAAGAATAAAAAAATGCTTGTCTTTTATAATTTCACAAACTAGAGGAGATCACTGCCTTGTTTGAAAATCATTCTCTACTAATAGTAGAACTCATTTTGGAAAACTTGCAACTTATTTGAAACAAATCACATCTTATCTGATGATGTGAATTATGCTTTTTCGATGAGACTTCTTTCTTCTCTTTTTATTGATTATGCTTTTTTGATCTAGTACCAATTTTATGCCAAGGAAAGGGTGATATTTAATGTTCTTCATAAACAAAATCACTACCAAATATGGAGGTTAATATCATTTCCCAATAGAAGATTTTGCATATTTAATGTTCTTCATAAACAAAATCACTACCAAATATGGAGGTTAATATCATTTCCCAATAGAAGAGTTTGCATATTGGAATGCATTTCGATGTTATAGAGAAAAGTGGTCTCTTAAATGTTAATCTTTTGATTCATTATTATCTCAACATATGTTAAATCTTATTAGTCTCGCCTATATAGGGGGAGACTTATGTTTTCACCTCATTTTCTACTATTAGTCTGCCTCTATTATAGATATATTAAATAACATTTGTAATGTTTCACATTTATCTTTTCTTATTTTTTATTTTTTAAAGACTATTTATTTTTTCTAATTGGTTCTTTCTCTTTTTGCTAGTGGTTTTTTATTTTTCTTTTCAAAAATTCAAAATATTTGGTGTTACTATTAATTTACTTTCATTCTACAAATATTAATTGGTTTTGTAATGTTTAGGATTACCTTATATTTATTTTTTAAGATCTTTTTTTTGTTAGTATTTAAAAAAAAAAATCTTTTAAAAAATTCATGAGACCAATAAAAAATAATCAAATGGAATATTTCTACATTTCTTTAAAAAATCTTAATATATATATATAACTTGTCTTATCAATATTTTTTTGAGGGACACAAAAAAATTTAAAATATATAAGAAAAAATTTCATTTTTCATTCTTAGTTCTTTTCTATTGGCTTTAGATACAAATAGTGTATTAGTGTTTCTAAGTTTATGGAGTTATATATATATATATATATATATATATAACTCCATAAACTTAGAAACACTAATACACTATTTGTATCTAAAGCCAATAGAAAAGAACTAAGAATGAAAAATGAAATTTTTTCTTATATATTTTAAATTTTTTTGTGTCCCTCAAAAAAATATTGATAAGACAAGTTTTATATATATATATATATATATATTTATATATTTATATAAGATTTTTTAAAGAAATGTAGAAATATTCCATTTGATTATTTTTTATTGGTCTCATGAATTTTTTAAAAGATTTTTTTTTTTAAATACTAACAAAAAAAAGATCTTAAAAAATAAATATAAGGTAATCCTAAACATTACAAAACCAATTAATATTTGTAGAATGAAAGTAAATTAATAGTAACACCAAATATTTATATATAACTCCATAAACTTAGAAACACTAATACACTATTTGTATCTAAAGCCAATAGAAAAGAACTAAGAATGAAAAATGAAATTTTTTCTTATATATTTTAAATTTTTTTGTGTCCCTCAAAAAAATATTGATAAGACAAGTTATATACTATTGAATACCTATTAAATTATCATTTATAAAATTGGCAAAATTATTTTTTTATTGATGCAAAAACTTGTATAAAAATTTCTCAAAGTTATGAGCACATTTCATTTTGATCTTTTTGCATTAGGTCGGACTCTAGTTGTATCATAGCTCTTGTTTAAAAATGAAATGCATCTATTAGAATTAAGTTATCATAATAGCAGTATTGATTTATGAATGTAATACTATGCTACAACTTGCAAATAAATATAGATACATGAGAATTATGAGGTATTGCATCAGTTGAATCATTAATGTTGTATTATAGATTTTATGTATATAATGAATGAATCATGTCTACTATAATTGGTACAAGCAAATCTCCCACCAAAAAGTACCAAAGCCAAAAGAAAGCCAAACTTAATTTTTTCCTAGATTCATGAAAACATAGTGATCTTTCTCCAAATCTTTTGTTGTTTTCAACTACAAACTATGCAGATCATGAAGATCAAATGCTAAAATTTCAAAAAAAATCCATGATGGTTTTTATCTATTGAAAATTGATCAATTGTACATTTTTGTGGGAGGATAGTTGCGTCCATTATAATTAGCCATGGTAGGAGAAATGAGGTAGTCACGAGAGGAAAAGGTGATGAGATCACCCTATAATCATGTCACTTCATGATTGATTAAGAAAACCAATGGGGCTAAAGGAGAGTGAGGGGACTACCTTTGGGTTTAGAAGGTGAGACTTTCTGGGGACCTTTTTGTATATTCTTCATGACCTCGATATCATGGTGAACAAATGCATCAAGATCCTAAATCATTGGATATAAGGTAGAAGTGGCAAGCATTAGGAAAAATGGTGCTAGGAAACCACACTAGGTATGCCAGCTCATTCATATGGAAAAGGCCACAAGGCCAATAGGGATGGTATTTCCACTCTTGGGCCTAGGGTAGAGGGTGTCTCAGGCATCTCATCATATCACCCTACCTTTTTTATTTCTATGGTTAACCATCTTAAAACTAATTCAAGCAATGTATAATTTTGATACATGTTTGTTCTAACTCAAGAATGTCTAATTATGAATTGCAATTATAATTTTCCTAACTTTCTTGCACGATATCAATCAAAACAAAAAGGTATTCTAAAAACCCTACTTTTTTATATAAATTATAATCTAGGGTAGATTTTTGGTGCTTCTAATTTGAGGGACATTACAAGACATATAGAAAATTATCATTGCAATAGATCTAATTCATGAGTGTTCTCACAATGTAGTCACATTGTTTCACCATATGATATAAGAAAAATGGATGTCCAACCCTACAATATTTAGTCTTCAATCATACTCCTAGCATGTGCTAAAATAGAGAGCTTTAGAACATTGTATATGTGTATCTATTAGAGGATAAATGATATAATAATTATGTGATGCAGGAGTATCCTTGGACTATTGGCAATCTTGCATCCCCCCCAATAAATGATTTTTCTTAGATTTCTATTTTCTAGTTATCTATCTGATAAATTGATTTGGCAATCACTTGATTTCCCTTTTTAGATTACATGAGTTTGGTTTCATATTGTGTACATATCTTGGATCACTATCCTATGGTCACAGAATTTAATATTGCAATTGGTTGGAGTTATGCTTCATCTTCTCAGGGGCTGATTTCTAGTTTGGTTCTTCATACGATGCTTGGTATTTGTTTTGGCAAGGTTCTATTTTTGGGAGTTAGCTTTTGTTCTCTTGGATCTAGATAGTTGGATGATGTATGGACCTATACCTAAGGTCTTTAAAGTTATTCTAATTCATTTTGTATTTAGTCATTAATTCATTGAGGATTATTCCTATATTGTTTCCTATTATTGGATATTGTTAACTCAAAGTTGACCTATGTGTCTTGATGGCTATATATGTAATGTAGCTGAGTCTCGTGAGGTATCATAATGGAGATTGAGAAAGCATGAGTAGTAGAGAAATGAGGAAACTCAAGAGTTAAAGGTTGATCTATAGTTTGGAGTGTATTAGTTGTAACTGTGAAAGCCTTATAGCCCAACATGCATTATGTTCATTTGATGTGATTCAAGATTTGTTGTTAACAAAAGAGTTTTTTTTTCAATTGTACCTTGATATACTTATTTTGTGTTATATTTTTTGGTAGTATGGTCATCTCCTTTAGGGATACACCAATCTTTTACTGCATCAGATGGTATTTGAGTATGGTTGATCTTGTTGGAGACTTGTCAAGACCTAGAATTATTGGTTGTGAAGTGGTAGATCATGGTTCTGGCTCACAATTGTAGAGGACTTGTTCAAGTTCTTTCTAACCAATTGCAGACATATTGATTGTTGGCATGCTTTTGTCTTGGTAAACATAACATCAAAGTTGAGGTAGTTGTACCTTGATTTGATTTGCTATGCCACCTAGAAGGATGAATCCTAGGAGGATAGAACATATGTTTGAATAATTTTAGACAGAAATGAGGAATGATATCAGAAATGTCTTGAATGGCTTGTGAATGAATCTTGAAGTATCTGAAGTAGAGATCCCTGCAAAAGAAGAAATATTGTTGAGAGTTATGGCACAAGTTGGTAAGAGTCATATATAATGGAAGCATCAAATTATTCTAGTTCATTACATCCTAAGGAATTAATAGATTGGATGAATGAACTTGAGGATTATTTTGAGCTTGAGAATATTGTGGATCCACAAAGAGTTGGGTTTGCACAGACTAAGTTGAAGGGTCATGTTTCCTTATGGTGGAAGGAATTGTAGAATGATGGAGAGGATAATTTTGAACCTAATATTAGTAGATGGAAACCTATGGTTCCTAGACTGAAGGATGAATTCATTCCTGAAGATTATGAACTTGAATTCTTTAAAAATCTATAAAACTTGAGATAAAAAGATATGTCTATGAAGGAATATACTGAAGAATTTTGAAAGGTACAAATCAGATCTAGACATTTTGAATCTTCTAAGGAAAAGGTTGAAAGCTATATTAATGATTTGAAGTTTATTATTCATTATGAATTGAGTATGTTGAAAATTGGTTCAGTTTAAGATACTTATCAATATGCATTGAAGGAAGAAGATAAGTTAGGAAGAAAGCAAGGTAAAAGGTTGATGAAAGTGGATAAGGGTAAACAAGTAATTTCTAATAAGAAATTTGTGTTCAAAGGTACTTCTTTTACATGTGGAAAAGAAGGGCATGGAACTTTTGAATGTCTTGGCAAGAAGATTGACAAACAAAACTTCATAGTACAGGAAGATCACAAAGAGAAAACTTCTTATGTTGATTTAGTTTCACCTGAAGTTGGGGAGTCTCTTTTGATGAGAAGGATCATGTTGGTGAAGCATGATAAGGAACTAGTGCAGAGAAGAAACTTGTTTCACACTATCTGTAAGTTTGGAGGTAAATGTTACAAGGTTATTATGGATGGAGGTAGTACTGATAATCTTATATCTGAGGAAATGGTCAAGAAGCTTGGATCAAAGAGATTGAAACACCCTAATCCTTATGGTATCAATTGGTTTAAAGATGATCATTAGGTGAAGGTTAGAGAATGATGCTTGGTTAATTTCAGTATTAGACCTTTTAAAGATGTTTTTTTATGTGATGTGGCTAGTATGAGTGATTGTTGTGTTTTACTTTGAAGACCTTGGGAACTTGACACAGGATCTATTCATGATTCAAAAAATAATTTTGTCATAGTTGAGAATGATAGAAGGAAGTATTTTTTTATTCTTTTGAAAGATGAGGAAGGAGGAAAGGAAAAGAATATGAGTGCTCTTAAAACTTTCAATTTAAAAAATAGCAGAACTTGTGATTAACATTATTACTGTAAAGGACAATTTGATTTGAGAAAGTTATATGATCTTGTGGCTAAGAGAAGTGGTAAAGGAAAGAAGACTTCTAATCAAATGAAGGTATGCAACAAGTATGATTCATTTGATCCTAGAAGTAGTTGTAGTAGCAGGTCTAAGAAATCTAATGGAACAGTTGGTCACAGCAGTAAGTTTGGAAAGACTTCTATGTTGATTGATAATGAGGATTTATGGGTTAAGAATGAATATGGGATTTATGTGTTGAATCCTTGAAAAATTTCATAAATCCTTATGGAACACCTTTTGTCACCTTTGGTGTATGATGCAGGAGCATCATTGGATTGTTGGCAATCTTGCATTGCCAAAAAAAAAAATTTCCTTTGTTTTCTATTTTCTAGTTATCTATATGATAGTTTTATTTGGCAATCACTTGATTTCCCTTTCTAGATTTTGTGGGCTTGGTTCTAATTGTGGACCTATCTTGGATCATGTTGAGCTATCATTTTGTCTAATGCTTAACAGCAGGAATCCTTTCAAACTCCTCTCTTGAAAAGCTAATCCGAGGATCAACTCCAAGGCTCCGAGTGATCTTGTGACCTACTGGAATATGCTCAATTGAAGATAAATGTGAAGGTTCACGAGGAGGCCTTTTCTAGTTCTGATAACTTCGGATAAGATGTAGAAATTCATTTGCTACTTCAAAAGAGTAAACACACAAAAAGAGACATATTTTTGTATTTTTTTGTGTTATGATGAATGCAATCTAACAATGCAACTATATGAATTCCTAATTTAACCAAGGGGTTAGTAAATCAAATAATGAAGATAAGGTGAAAGAATTTTAAGCAAATAACATGAAAAATAAATCCTAATGGATATAAGCCACAGAAACAACGTGTTTGTGAGTTAAGCTTTTGAAAAGATTAGTGGGTGACCAATGAAAATAGAAGCAGTGATTCCTTAATTCCATTGATGCAATCGTCGATGGGGAATTCAGTAATCGCATGATTTTTCACTTTTCATCAAATTGCAAGGCCACAGAAAGTGCACTCATGTGAGATCAAAAGTTATGTAGGAACAAGATTATGTTCTCTTATCAAACTCAGTACGTCAAGGGAATTTGTAAAATTGTATCAAACACCAGAATTAAAAGATCACACAACTATAAATAATGCAATAAACTTTTGGCTCAATCACATTCCATGAACACACATTCACAAAATATAACACACTTAGGAAAGAATAACTACACTCCAAATGCGAGCACCAAAAGCATATATTATTGCAAAATAACGGCAGCCTTGATTACATATTACAATCTCGTATTTATAAGAAATCATCTCCTCAATTTGTGTTGAGAGTGAGAGATATCTTTATGCAATCATATACTTTTAAATTAATAAAACAAATCTAATTATGTACAAACTGACTCTGTAACTAGTGCTTAATAGGACTCCATCCATTTTATATCATTAATTAGATGCATGAGCCTTTACATGTCATTAAATCAAAGAAAACATGAGAAAATAAGAAGAGAGCCTTTAGTTGATGTAGGAGTGTCTAGAAGCGCCAAAAATAGAACCTATATCCTCACTAGGCATCCATAGGAGTTGAACTATTGTCAGAATGCATTTTTGATGCATGGAAAGCTCTAATTTTAGAATTGGCAGTTAACTGTAAATGCACCTCTAACTTGTTCAAAATCTTCCAAAACACTATTTCAAAAATTGCACCAGCACACTAGTGCACCTAGCGCACCTGGTACAGTAGCGCAGCAATGCACCTCGAAAAGAAAACTCCAAAAATGTGAATTTCACTAAGTGTCAAAATTGAAATTCTAGCATCTAGGTTTTGTTCCCGTTTATCCCAAAGCTATGTCTAGATATTTTCCCTTGAATTTCTCTATTATCTCAGTGATCTAAGTTGCATCTAGTAAATCTAAGGCATTATATTTTTCATTTACTTTTTGCCTATAGTTATCCACTTCTATACAGGTTTCTGCAAAATCCTCGAGTTTTGTATCAAGCTCTAACAAAGTTTCTTCCATTCTAAATGCCTGTAGGATATCCTCATCATTAGAAACTTCATCAAAAGTTATCCAAAACCTTCAAACTACTACCTCTACTGGTATTAGCTTTTCCCATGCATCATCCTCAAAAATGTCTAGACATGCATCACTATAATGGTTCTCACCTTCCAAAATTCACTCTTGGGCTTGGTCCTTGAGCCTATGAATCTCTTTGTGTAATGTTTCCATTACTTTATAACTATCTGCAATCTTCTCTATCCAATCATCTATCTTATCTAATTCCTTAGCCGTATATACATCCATTAGCATTTGGTACCTTTGGCCTTTTATTGCCTATAATGCCTGCAAGTCTTTCCCCCAGGTATGCACTTCATCCACTAAACCAAAATCTTGATTCAAAATTGCTATCAACTTATCCACATTTTCTTGCATAACATGTAATAATTTAATATTCCCTTGAATAATCAATACACCCTTATCCTCAAAACTTTCTCACCGTTGTTGACAAGCATTCAAAAATGGGTCCAACTGTATTGATCCCCTATCCCTTCTCTAAATTGCCACATTTAAAGTTTCCTTGGGATTAGTGGGATCCAATGGGCCAACAAATTCATTCAAATATCCCTTTAGGATTTCATTTTGCCATCGAAGTGTTATCAATTCTGCCCCATCCTGCTCTAAACACTTGAAGACCTCCTTCATCCTTGTTGTAACCATTAGCTTTGCAATTTCCAAGGTCAACTTCCCAAGAATAACTTCCTGGATCTAATAATCCCTTGGATTCAATTCTTCAACATTTGATTCTAGAATAGGAATAGCTATGTGAGCAAAAAGGTCTTGATTCTAATCACTCATGACAAAGGCTAGTGCTCATGCATCCTTTGGAGGTGAATCATGCTTCCTTAGAACTTCTATTAATTCCATTCTATCATCCTCCTTGGTAGTGAATTATTGTTTCTTGTTTCTTATTAATTCTTTTCTGAGCCACCTTGGGATATGTTGTACTGGGGATATACCTTTACAGGATGAAGGAATTTTCTCAGCTATACTCTTCACCTTATCACTCCTTTTTGGACTCTTCTCCTTCTATGAGATAGTAGCACCTGGAGTCTTTGTATCTATGGAGCCAAAAGTTCTCACCTAGGTGTCTTGGGGAGTTTGCTATGGTTTTTCACTTAGCCATCCTTGTTTTGACACTTCATCAGTGGATACTTGTTGTGGCTCTTCTTCATGCTTTGTTTGGACTTGTTCGGCTTCTGTACCTAGAGGAAGAGGGGTAGCTAATCCCTTGTCTATATAGAATGTGACTTGTACTTGGGATATCAGAACTACCTCGAGTGCTTGTGATTCAGGGGCCATCTGACTCCAATCCTCCTATTGAGGTTGATTGGTTGGTGTGTCTTTGATCTTATCCCCAACCAACTTAGTACCCATGGGCATAAAGTCAAAATCTGACATCTTAAAGACATCAATGCCCATCATATCCTACTCATCTATCCATTGTTGCATTTCATCTTCTGATGTAGTGGTCTGCATGGGCTCATCAGGGATAGATGGTGATGTGATCATGGAACTTCTCCTCTGTTACTCTTCTATGGCTCTTGCTAGCTGAGTTCTCCTATTCAAAGTTAAATTGTCCTCTTCCTCCTCATCACCCTCTTCTTCTACTTCTAGAATTGGTTTAGGAACTGAGGGGAAAGGAATCACTTTCTTGATTACCTTTTGCCTCTTCTTCGCTGGAGTCTTAATCTTCCTTCTTTTAGGTGCGAGGGGGAGGCTTGCTCTATTTGTCAAGGCTAGGAAACCTCTTGTTCTTCAGTTTCTGTTTTCTCTTGACTTGGTGCAACTGTTGGTACTTGGGGATCATCTTGGGCTTGTGTGGCCTCTATGTTCTCTAGCCCCTATATGTTTTCCTCTCCTTCCTATGGAGGTGCAAGAATTTCTCCCTCTTCAAGTTTGACTTGTTGAGGAGAATTCCTCTTCCTTTTGCCCTTACCTTTACCTTTTTGGGATCGATGATAACCAACTAGCCTATCAAGTTGGTGCACCATTTCTGGCCTTTTCCTATGGTTGGTATTTGATTTTTCTTCTCTATCTATCTTGGCATTCATAATAGGCCATTCACCAATCTTATCTCTATTAAATAATGCATCAAGTAACTCCTCTATGTCATATTGCACTATCTTCAATGGAATCTTTATCTTCAAGGCCTTCTTTGCCAAATACAAATTCATCCTACAATAATCCCTTATGCGGACATCGTAGTCATTTGTCACATACATCCAATGATCTTCAATGGCTTCTTCATGTTGAAATGTTTTGCCTACTAAGTATTGCACTCTCCCAATATTATCAAAATATGGTCAAGGAAAATTATACTCTTCCAAGGGATATTGATCCCATTCACATTCAAACGAAGGGATATCTTGCCTTTGATCTACCTAAAAATGTCCTATAGTCATAGGCCATGTCCAACATATTTTATGTTTCTTTCTAACTTTTTTATAGGTAGACAAGAGTTGTCGAGTAATCTCCAAGAGGATAAGTCTATCACTGGGATACCTAAGAAGCTTCTTAGGGTTGATAGTTGTTCCTGCTACCCTTAAATATGTGAATGTACAGAGCTAGATGTAATAAGCTCCGACCAGTGATATTTCTGCAGTTGCCTCATCTTATATTCTCTTCACATAATCCCGTTCTATGAACCGGATTATTGTGAAGATGAAAGCATCATTTACAATTCTATATTCTTTGCTTTTCTTTGAAAGCCTCTTCTTCACCAGCTGAGGATATACAATATACAACCATGTATTTGCATCCTGCATGTTGCCCCTCTTATAGAGCCCTGGATAATTTGTTGCTCTTGCAGCTAGCAAGTATACCAAATATGAAGTTATATAAAATTTCCTATTGTTCTTAGCTGCCACCAACTGCTCACCCACATTCTGACTAAGAGTAGAAGCCCAATCTAGTGGCATCTCTTCTCTCTTTATTGTCTCAATAAAATGCACCATGAAAATGTTCAGGTGTCCAACTGTCGAAAAAACCCATAACTCTACTCAAGAGTATGATTGAGTATCCAATATCCTCCTTCATGTATCCTCTTGTCATGTCTACTTTGCCTGTTTTCTTTCCTAGAGGAGTCTTCTCTATAAGGTAAGAAGATTGGATAATCTCATAAGCCTCATCAATATGTTCCTGATACCATCTCTCCACTTGCTCATAGGTTAGTCTAATGAATTGATCCGCCTTTGGGAGATGGAACACTTTCTCAATCTTCTTGGGTCAGAGATCAAGAATGATCTCTCTTGCTATGCTCTTGACTACCCTCTCTCCATGAACAAAATGTTTTATGAGTGTCCTAATTAGTTCTAAAGACTATATTGACATCGGGTGTGAAGCTAAATTAATGAGCCCTAATCTGATCAATGCAGAGATCACATGGGACCTCTCAATTGGCTTGTTGCATATCTTTAAGAACTCCCCCAAATCTATGTCTCAAATCTCTAAGTAATCATCTTGAAACCGTGATTTTATAGGAACGCCCTAGAACTTGAATGCTATTGGTTTTGGTGTCATTTTCTTTCCAACGAAGGATGAAGAAGATGCCATTGTATCTCCAAAAATAATACGTCCATTAGTCTGAAGTTGAAGAAAAAAATGATTGATCATACCCTAATACTATCTCGAACAAAACCCCTAAAAACTAGATGCTCCTAAAACATGAAAAACTAGATTTTAACCCTAGATGCAAAAAAAAATTGGGTGCACCCATTTTCTTGACAAGTTTCCAATTATGGGTGTGCATCAATGCACCTCATGGGGTGCACTGATGTGCACCTCATTCTTACTTGATGGCTTTTTGTTTGAGGGTGTAGAGTAACGCACCTAACTAGGTGCACTACTGTGCACCCTAGTTGGGAAGAAGACCCTCTTTTTGTTTTTAGTTTCTTGCAATGTTTTATTGCTTGCGAAGGTGCATAGTGGCACACCTAATTAGGTGCACTACTGTGCACCTTCAGAGTTTTTAACATTTTTGAGAAGCAAAAAGTGTGCGCATTAGCCCACCCGAGTAGGTATGTTAATGTGCACCCTTTTTGGTGTTAATAATGTTTTCTTTGGGTTTGTTTTGCAAATTTAAGAGGTGGAGGGTGCACCTCGATTAGTGAGTAGTTGCGGTGTTGGGGCTCGAAGGATGCAAAATAAAAGACAAGTTAAGGAAGGAGGGGGCCCCCTAGTTATATAGCCTAGGGAGATCCTCACACTTTTGTGTTGTGCAGGTGCATAGCTACGCAACACAAAAATGTGTGCCTCTCTCTCTTTTGGCGCACTAGCGCACCTAACTAGGTGCACTGGTACACCTCTTATTTTAAAAAAAAGACACTCGATCCTTAAAAAATGTTGATTGTCAACAACAAGGTTTTTGAATCGGGACTTGGATGTAAACTAGGACATTAGATAAGACCACAAAAGGACTCGGATCCTAGACTAGGGATCCGAAAAGCCAAAAAAGAAAGTAGGGGGTCCATATTTCCAATCGAAATGGGGCATGTGTTGTGGAACCACAACAAATCACTATCCTATGATCACAATAATCTAGTGTTTAAATTGGTTTGAGTTATGCTTCACCTTCTCGAGTGTTGATTTCCTTTTTAGTTCTTCATGCAATGTTTGGTATTTGTGTTGACGGGGTTATATATTTGGGAGTTGGATTATGTTCTCTTGGATCTAGATAGTTGGATGACATGTGGACCCATATCGAAGGACACCAAAGTTATTATAATGCATTATGTATTTGGTGATTATTTCATTGAGGGTTAGTCCTATATTGTATAACATGTTTCATATTATTAGAGATTGTAAACTCAAAGTCGGCCTATGTATCTTGATGGTTAGCCTAGCATGTATGTTACTCATTTGATGTGATTAAAGATCTATTGTTAATAAAAGATTTGGTTTTAGTTGTATCTTTCTATACTTTTGTTGTGTTGTATTTACTAGGGGTCTGGTCATCTCCTTTAGGGAAACACTAGCCTTGTACTACATCAGATGGTATCAGAGTGTGGTTGATCTTGTTGGTGACTTGTTAAGACCTAGACTTCTTGGTTTTGAGGTAGCAGATCGCAGTTCTAGCTTGCAATTGTAGAGGGCTTGTTCAATTTGTTTCTAACCAGTTGCAAATCTATTGATTGTTGGCTTTTTATTTTATTAGTGAACAGATCGATGAAGTTGAGGCAGTTGCACCTTGGTTTGATTTAGTATGCCACCTAGGAGCACTGAACATATGTTTGAAGAATTTAAGACCGAAATAAGGAATGAGATTCAAAATGTCTTGAATGGATTGTGAAGGAATTTTGAAACAGAAGATGAATATGTGGAAGCTAGTGGAGATCTTGAAGTATCTAACTAAGAGATCCCTGCAGAAGAAAAGAGATTGATGAGAGTTATGGCACAAGTTGGTAAGAGTCATAGAATGGAAGTATCAAATTATTTTGGTTCATTAGATCCTAAGGAATTGATAGATTGGATTAATGAAGTTGAGGATTCTTTTGAGCTTGAGAATATTGCAGATCCATAGAGAGTTAGGTTAGCATAGACTAAGTTAGAGGGTAATGCTACCTTATGGTGGAAGGAATTGTAGAAGGATAGAGAAGATAATGATGAACCTAAGATTAGCAGATGAAAACCTATGGTTTCTAGATTGAAGGATAAATTCATTCCTAAAGATTATGGACTTGAATTATTTAAGATTATGGACTTGAATTGTTTAAGAAGTTGCAGAATTTTAGACAAAAGGATATGTCTGTGAAGGAATATACTAAAGAATTTTACAAGGTACAAATCAGATCTAGACATTGTGAATCTTCTAAGGAAAAGGTTGAAAGGTATGTTAATGGTTTGAAGTTTAATGTTTAGCATGAACTAAGTATATTGAAACTTGGTTCAGCTGAAGATGCTTATCAATATGCATTAAAGGCAGAAGATAAGTTAGGGAGAAAGCAAGGTAAACAGTTGAAAAAAGTGAATAAGGCTAAGCAAGTAGTTTCTAGTAAGAAAAAAAATTTCAAATGTACTTGCTTTAAATGTGGTAAAGAAGGGCATTAAGCTTTTGAATGTTCTGGTAGGAAGATTAGCAAACAAAACTTGGTAGTACAAGAAGGTCAGAAAGTAGAAACTTATAATGTTGATTTGGCTTCACCTGAAGTTAGAGAGTCTCTTTTGATGAGAAGGATCATGTTTGCTAAGCATGGTGAGGAAATAATGTAGAGAAGAAACTCGTTTCAAACTATTTGTAAGTCTAGAGGTGAATGTTGCAAGGTTATTACGGATGGAGGTATACTGATAATCTTGTATCTGAGGAAATGGCCAAGAAGCTTATATTGTAGACACTGAAACATCCTGCTCCTTATGGTATCAGTTGGTTTCAAGATGATCATTGGGTGCAGGTTAGAGAACAATGCTTGGTTAGTTTTAGTATTTGACCTTCTAATGATGATTTTTTATGTGATGTGGTTAACATGAGTGCTTGTCATGTTTTATTTGGAAAACCTTGGTAGTTTGATAGAGGAGCTATTCATGATTGTAGAAAGAATATTGTCATAAGTGAGAAGGATGGAATGAATTTTTTTTTGATTCCTTTGAAAGATGAAGGGGGAAAGGAAAAGAATTTGAGTGTTCTTAAAACTTTCAATTTGAAAATAGCAGAACATGTGGTTAAGGTTATTACTAATAAAGGACAACCTGAATTGAGAAAATTATCTGATCATGTAGCTAAGAGAAGTGGTAAAGGAAAGAAGAATTCTAATCAGATGAAGGAATGCAATAGGTATGATTCATTTGATTCTAGAAGTAGCAATAGTAGTAGATCTGAGAAATCTAATGGAGGAGCTAGTTACAGGATAGACTTCTATGTTAATTGATGAAGAGGATTTATGGGTTAAGAAGGAGCATGGGATTTATGTGTTGAATCCTTGAAGATGTTCATAAGTCCTTGTGGAATATCTTTTATCACTTTGGGTGTCTGATGCAGGAGCATCCTTCGACTATTGGCAATCTTGCATCCCAAAAAAAAAATTGCTTTGCTTTATGTTTTCCAATTATCTGTCTGATAGTTTGATTTGGCAATCACTTGATTTTCCATTCTAGATTTTGTGGGCTTGGTTTCTTATTTTCGGCCTATCTTGGATCATTATCCTATGATCGTAGAATTAACTATCCTTCGACTATTGGCAATCTTGCATCCCAAAAAAAAAAATTCTTTGCTTTATGTTTTCCAATTATATATCTGATAGTTTGGTTTGGCAATCACTTGATTTTCCATTCTAGATTTTGTGGGCTTGGTTTCTTATTGTCGGCCTATCTTGGATCACTATCCTATGTTGCAATTGGTTGGATTTATGCTTCATCTTCTCAAGTGTTGATTTCCTATTTGGTTCTTCATATGGTGCTTGGTATTTGTTTCAGTGAGGTTTTGTATTTGGGAGTTAGCTTATGGGCCCTTAGATCTAGATAGTTGGATGATGTGTGGATCTATATCTAAAGTCATCAAAGTTATTCTAATGTATTATATATTTGATCATTATTTCATTAAGGGTCAATCATATTTAGTATAGCACATTTCCTATTATTGGATATTGTGAACTCAAAATTGGCCTATGTATCTTGATGGTTGTATATGTAATGTAGTTGAGTCTTGTGAGGTATCATGATAGAGATAGAGTGAGCATGAGTAGTAAAGCAAGGAGGTAGCTCGAGAGTTGAGATTTGATTTGTAATCTAGAATGTATTTGATGTAATTGGGAAGGTTCGGGCATGTATGTTGTTCATTTGATGTAATTCAAGATTTGTCATTAATAAAAGAGTTTGTTTTCAATTGTATCTTGCTATACTTCTGTTGGGTTGTATTTTATGGGGGTTTGGTCATCTCCTTTGGGGATACACCAGCCTTGTACTGTATCAATTTGTCATGTTGTAGCATGAACTACCTTCTACTATGTTTCATTTCAACTTGAAAAAATCCTTAACCAAAATAAGTACAAACTAATATCTTATTTTAGTCATATCATATGAAACCTCATGCATCCACTCTTACAATTAAGCCATAGTATCATTTTCCCTTGTAAGCATGAGTTAAACTAGATATTCATAATGATCTCAAACTACGTTAAATATTTATTTAAGCTTTTATTTCTTTCTCCTTTTGCATGGTTTAGTTTTGTTACATATTTTTTTATTTTGGGAATTCTTTAATTGTATTCATATAATAATAGTAATTTTATATTATTTTAATTATTAGAGTATATGGTTATTAGTAAATTTTATAAATGTTATTGAATAGTAGTATAATTTATTGAAGTATTTAATATTCATAAATTTTATTATTTATTAAATAATAAAATCTAAAGTATATATAATTTATTTAAAAAATTAGAAACACATTTTCTTTATCTAATTATTTCCATGTAAGATTAAATTGTTTTCATGTTTGTCTTTAGATATTTGCCTTTGGAATTCACTCAACCTATTTATATTGTTTCTAAGCAATAAATTATTTTTTATCATAAATCACATGAGAGTTATACTGCAACATATTTAATATCATACTTGGCAAAAATAATTTGTTTGGTTTCAATAGTGCAAAGATGCTTTCTCATAACTAGTACCTTGGTGTACACAAATCTTCCATCAGTGAAATAAAATGAAATGATACACAAAATATATTCTCTGGCTCTCAAATAGAATTTTTAAAAATAATATGCACCTCTAAGGGATCTCTAAACATGATTAGTGACTCAATAATTATTTAATATCTAAAAGATTCTTTAAGGGAACTCTAAACAATATTAGTGACTCAATAAATAGAAAAATGCCTCTAATTTGAGATTTCAAGTTTGGATAGATTGAGCCAGTGTAATTGCATATTATTAACATTCAAATTTGAACTCAAACACTTAATTATTCTAATGTTCAAATTTTCAACACAAACACTTAATATGCATTTTTTGTTGTGAATAATTTTAGCTCACAAATCTATTAATTTAATCAAACTAATTTCTTATATTCCCAAATCAAGTTTACTTTCAAATTTATTAAAAAAAATTAAAAAATCTATAAGCATAGTCCTTGCACTCATTCTAGTGCAAGTGCTAGTTAGATTAATTGTGGAAATAACATATAACTTTCGAACTAGTGATCCACTGATAATATGCTTTTGATTAATAAAGCAACCTAACAAGAAAGTCAATCCTTACATAACAAAGGCCTGAAGGCAAAAATTTGGGTCATCAACAACGCAAACAACACAACAACTGTTGACTAGAAAGAAAACACATCAAACAAGGGCTAGAAGCCTTTCAAAAGGAAGGTTAATCTCACATTGCAAGAGTATAAGAGAGAGTTTGAAAGACACTTCTCCCTATGCTATCGAACAAATGTTCAGATGATGTTATTCTTAGGTTCCCCAACAAAGGAAACTCCACAAGGTAGCTATCATTACAATGGCCAAAGTTGGTATAAATCCACATTGTCTATAAGCATAATCCTTGTACTCATTCTAGTAAACATTAATTAAATGTGGACATAACATATAACTTTCTAACTAGTGATTGATTAATAAAGCAACCTAACAAGGAGGTCAACCCTTGCATAAACAAGGCCCAAAGGCAAAAATCTAGGCCATCAACAACACAAACAACATGACAAGTATTGACTAAAAAGACAACTCATCACACAAAGGCCAAAAGCCCTTCAAAAGGAAGGTCAGTCTCACACTACAAGAGTATAAGAGCAAGAATTTGAAGAACACTTCTTCCTATGCTAGTGAGCCAGTGTTTGGGCAATGTTATTCTCTAGCTCCCCAACAAATAAAACCCTGCAAGGTAGCTATCATTACAGTGGTCAAAGTGTTGAAGAAGTTAGTGTGAGTAGAAACTTGTTGTAGTACAAAAGCAAAATAAGTAGGATTGGAATGGAGCACTACACCAAGGGAGGTTACACTTGAAGTAATAGGGACAACATCCAAGGTTGCAAGTGGAGCAAGATTCAGAGGAGCATCAAAATCCTAATTCTTATCAACAACATGGGCAACATCCAAATTTTCAATAGGGATTTCATCTTCATCAATAGACTATGAATATTTAAATAAAGAATAAAAAAGAGAATCAAAAGCCCAAATTGTCAAATGATCAACACTTACATCCTTCAACCAAGTAGCATCACCTTTTCAACGCAGAAAAGGCATAATCAGTAGCTATGTACCTAGTAAAGAAACAACACCGACAACAAAAGAGAAGACCCTTATAATCCAATGCTTAAGTCTATCACCTCTCCTCGACAACTAGCATCACATCCTTTGAAAGTTGAGTGGAGATATCCATATCGACCAAACATTGGGCAAAAGTAGAATGACCAAATAGAGCAATAGCTCCATCCACCTTTAAGAAATGACCAAGAGAGTTACTAATGGCCTCAAAGCAAGACATCTCCTACAAATGGAATAGGAAATTAGGTTAACACACATTGAGTGGTTCAAAAAGAGGGTTGAAAGATATTGTCCATAGTTTGGAAAAAATGGAATGATTCCTCAAACCTACAACTTGTTCAAAATCAAACCATGATCTTTACAAGAAGAAAATAAAGCAAATGCAGCACTGGCTTCATCCAGCTTCAAGAAATGACCAAGAGAGTTACTAATGGCCTCAAAGCAAAACATCTCCTAGAAATGGAGTAGGAGATTGGGTGAACCCACATTGAACACACATTGAGTAGTTTAGATAAGGGTTGAAGGATATTGTCCATGGTTTTGTAGAAACAAAATGATTTCCCCAAACCCAAACCTTGTTCAAAATCAAATCATGGTCTTTAGAAGAGGAAAATAAAGCAATTAAAAAAATATTTGCACAAGGGTAGATCTCAATGTTAGCATAAATTAAGGGTCACCAAGAACTAGTTACACAGCAAGGTAAATCTGTAATGGCCAAAAGTCCACAGATAAGAAGACCAATCCATGAGTTGGTATAAATCCATGTTGTCTATAACATTTGGGCTGCAAACTACCATAGAGGAGGCCTTGGGACAAGAAATGGGTTGAACTTTCACCTTCAAAGGGATGGTAGCAATAGATTTGGAAGCACAATCATAGCTTCTTCAACCATTAGAAGTAGATTTTGGAGAGGAAATCCCATCCTTGACAATCCCAGGGCCAAATCCACCAAATCCAAGAGCATAAGGAACAACCTCCAACCCAAGTTGGGTAACAATAGAATGATGTCCACCAAGAAGAACAAGAGTAGGAGCAACCCCTTCCCCAAGGGAAGCACACAAAACAAAGGGCTCTTGAACACCATAAGACCCCATAACATCTAGAGATCTCCCTTTATCACCTAAGGAGCATGACACAATACCCTCAATCAACAATAATCCAACACAAACAACAACCCCAACCCTAGTAAAGAAAAATGTTAAATAGTACATCAATCGATGTCTCAATCACAGTCATTGACAAAGAAGTTACAACGGGCATTTGAGAAATGTTCATCAAGTAGGAAGCATGGTCATTGGCAACAATGGCAATGTCCATTGGACCACCAGGAGCAAGGGCAATGCCTAATGAAGGCAAAATACCTTGTAGTATCACCCCATTACCAGACATAAACAAGCAAGAAGAAGAATGGATTGTTAGTGACATATTTGAATTCTAATTCATGGATAATATGTTGACGATGTTTCTAATACTAGGTTTTACTATGCAATGCTTAAATTATAGTTATTATTTAATAATTTAGTTAAAGCTAAATTAAATATGTATGAAAGGATTAATCTTGTATTGATAGGTGTCAAGGTAGATACTAATTATGATATGAAAATAAGAAAATGAGAAACATATGATGACTACCACCCCCTTCCCTGCACCTCCCCATCCTTTCTCTCTCCAAATGAGAATCATATGATCTCAATCCATCTATATAGACGCTATTGAGAAAACATAAATCCCTTTAATTAATGATAAATTAAGTATTGCATATTAAAACTTAATATTAATAACATTGTCAACATAACATATCATCCATGGATGTGTGGTCCCATGGAGGGGAGCTTCCTAAAACAAATTAGTGGGCGTTGTTGAGATTTTTTAGGATTATTTCAAGCTAGGAGGTCCCATGAATTTTCTACTGAAGTTCATGCTCAAATATTTAAGCTCCACAATTTATGGACGTTGGTGATCTCGACAAATTTTTTATTTAGCATATTCTATTTAGTGACTAAAAAGAATTATAAAAAAACAAAAAAGAAATTACAAGAATTTAAATTTTTCATGTTTAGAAAGGTTATATTGAAGATCCTTTTGATCCACCCATTTCATATAATAATAAAAAATGTTTTTACAATATGTTATCTTAGAAAAAAAAATATTTTCTTCAAACATGTGGATGATGAGTTAATTTGGGCACCATCTGCTAGTGAGGATTATAGTATTAAAGCAGAATATAAGGCACTATCCTTAATTTAACAACGTGCCTATTCTTTGTGTTGGAACAAGGTAATTCTTCCCAAAAGCAAGTTGCTACGCATGGCTTGCTCTTACTAAAAGAATTTTGACTAGTGATAGGTTACATAAGCTCAATATACAACAGCTTTTTCAATGTGTGTTGTGCAAGAATGAAAATGAAAGTGTAGATCATGTATTTGTTTAGTGCTCTTTTGCCCAAAAGTGATGGCATTTTGTGATGCAAAAGTTGAAGTTGATGATGTCATTGTCAAACACAATATGGGAGGTGTTTCAATCTTGGCCAACCCCTTTCTCGAGTTCATATTTTGCTTGCATATGAATGTGTTTCCCTCCTTCAATTATGTGGTCAATATGATGGGAACGCAATAAACATATTTTTAGGAATGTAAGTAATCTAGTGGACGTGGTCCCCAAAGGGTTAGAAAAGTCAATTTCACAAGTTAATGCCTATGTTAAAGGTAAAATTAGTAACCACATATTTACGTAGTGGGATAGCAATTTACTGAAGGAGTGGAGATTGATTTGCATTCCTTCATTCGTGACCCCATTTACACCACCTCACAGAGATAGATCTAAAATTAAATGGTCTCCACCAATAGCAGATTTCATTGAATTGAATTTTAATGGTTCATCAAGGGGCAACCCTGGGAAATCTAGTTGTGGAATTTGTTTGTGAAATCACAGGGGGGAAGTCATTGCATTCAAATGTTTATCGTTTCCCTCGAGAACAAACAACTTAGCTGAGGCTTATGCATTGTTACATGATCTAGTATTAGCAAAGAAATTGATGTTGAAAATGTAGTATAGACTAGGTGACTGAGAGGGGGGGATGAATCAGGAACCAATAAAACTTATACTTTAATTCACCAATTAAATCTTCACAATATAATTTGATCTAATTGCATGCATGAAAGACTAAAAGCAATAAAAAATTCATAACACTTGACACAATATTTGGTAACCTAGAAACCGTCCAAATAGAATGTAAAATTGGGGTGGGGATGATACCCACGAGCTTTAGTACTGCAGTATAAAGTTAGCATGTTAAAGCTTACAATTGATCACTTTTGGTGATTTGTCTTATTAGGAGCAATAAAGACTGTTAGGTCCACCATGTGAAAGGATTTTATACAATACGATTAAGTATGCACTTAGTTAGGAGATTTGCATAAGACTGTTAAGTCCACCTTGTTAGAGGATTTCACTGATGCACCTGTTAGGATGAACCAATAGTAGATCTATGATCTATAACTCAGTTTGCTAAATGAGATTCCTTTGATGTATAATGATCACCTTGTTGTGATGGATAAGACTTATTTTCCTTATATATTTATAGTTCCTTTGATATATTTATGTGATATGCCAGTGCTGGTGTGTCGTTGTTGCCTGTGTGTCGCCGCTACGCCCGTGCCAGTGTGTTGTCACTACCTGCTGCTGCTAGGAGCCGCCACTGACTGCTCTACTCTGTTTCTGCTTCCACTTGTGGGTCATTACCTCACCCTTGCCATGACGTGTCGTGTACCAAGCCAGGACCTATATGTGTCATGGAGCCAATGTTGCTTGCTTGTTGTGTGTAGGGCCAGTTTCCATTCCATTCTGTTGTCGTGAACCAGGTGCAAGAACCTTTTGCTCTTTTCTATCGTGGGTTGCTGATTGCATCTGCCATAGGCTGCCTTATACAATTGATTACAGTGAGAAGGTGCAGTGTCATACTGGAGGGTGCATTGTGTTGTGAACAACTAGAGGAAGCAGCTAACAATGTTGTCACTACAAGACCAAATTGTAGGGGAACTTTTTGCAGAATGTCCAATATCGTATCTGCTTTTGTTTATTCAAGTACTGCATAGTATTATTTTTTTGCAGAGACGGTTTTGAACCCTGGACCCCCCACCCGACCCAACAGCATTTCAGCAAATAGTTGACCGCTTGGCATTAGTAGAGAAGGATAATGCAACTCTGAAAGTCACAACTCTTTCTCTTTCTGTAGTTTCCCAAGGTCTCTTAGTACAGTTACAGAAGTTTGAATCAATGAACCAAACTCTCTAGGACACTATTCACTCCCTATCTGAGTCATTAAATGACTTGAACTAGCAGGTTGTGGCTAATTCTTCACGCATCCAAGACCTCTCTAAAACTTTTACCACCCAAATGGTGGGCATTACAAAAGATATCAGCTCCATTATTGAAGACTTCGGAGATATCAGAAACATCAAGGACAAGTAGATCGAGCTCGTTAATAAACAAACATCTCTCTTGACTAAAACAAAGCAGCAAATTAAATCTTGGGCCTCCACTTGCAAAAACTCCAGCACTACACCTTTGCCCGAGGTTGAAAAATTTGTCCAAGAGAAGTTGGCAGAAGATCAAGTTAGGCACTTCTAGGAACTCAACCTTTAGGTTAGAGGTCTTCCTTCGTCCTCCACTGACCCTCTCCCCGCAGGCTACTCATTTCTCAGCGAACAACTGGGTATTTTAGATATTACATTAGACAAAGCATGGTTTGGACACGATGGCACCTTTTTTCTTAGGTTTCTCTTACCAGCTGATCAGTTACAAGCTCTCACGGCAAAGAAGATGCTCTTCCTTCTTCTCACAAAGATATTTTTTGATGAGGACCTCACAAAATTACAGGTAGCTAAACTAAAGCACTCTAGGAGTCTCATGGTAGAGGCAAGGAGTAATGAGAAATGGGCAGTAATAAGGAATCTAAAAGCAGTTATTCATGACTCACCTCCCAATGGTTGGGAAGCAAGACATACCCAAGCCAAATAACGGTCTAACCACCAACAGTTGGGCAGGTTTAAGACCCCCATTGGCTCTCTGCTTGTCAACTGTTGGAATGGAAATGGCTCCCTGTAGTCTTTGTCGGACTTACTTCATAATGCAGTAGGGTCTACTAATTTGTTGGTTGTTATCGAGACTCATGAGAGTCTTGCACGACCCCTTCCAAGTTACATAGGGTATCAATGGCTTTCAGTTTGTAGAGAGGAGGTTCGCACTTCAGGTGGTGTGTGTGGTTCTAGTGGGGTTGCATGTTTGATTAGAGATGAGTTGTTCAGTACTACCACGTTGGTTCTTTCTAACACTTGTGCCAGATTTATGTGGATCCGGGTTGGAGGCACCAGCTGCTGTTAGAGAGATATCTTCATCGTCATATGTTTTTTCTATCGGCTTATTCACCTTATGCCATGCATAGTGTTGAGGACGGGAACCCTTTTACAAACCTATACGAGTGCATCTTCAAGTTTGGGGCTATGGGTGACATCATCATCTTAGGAGATTTTAATGCACGGACTAGAGATCTCCAAACCCCCTAGTATGACCATGGGTCCCACTTGATTTGTACTATAGAGAGGGATCATGCTAGTATGGGGCTTCAACAGTTGTCCGAGGATCATAGTGGGCCTCTATCTTGCTATGGTCGCCACCTTCTCTAGCTCTATGAGTTCTCTAACCTAGTGATTCTGAATGGCTTCTCTTGCTTCCCGGATTCTAAGCTTTTTACGTGTTGGCCTCATAGTGGGGGTGTGAGCGTGATTGATTATATCCTCACTATTGCTTCTTTCCTCCCCTCCATCCACAACCTTACTATCTCATGTCTTCCCTTGGCTGATCATGCCCTCCTTAGCCTTTCGATTCGTGTTTCTTCCCACCCTCTACCACCCATCTCTAGTCACCCTACTCAGATCCGCCTCCATACCTGTTTCTATTTCGAGGATAGTGATCAAGACCTCTTCATTTTTCATTTGAGAAGATTCCTCTGCCCTGTTAGCTTCACAAAACAATCAGGTGTTCACCATGTTTCACTCACTGGCCACCACAATTTGGGAGTTGGCTCTCCTCTCTATCCCCCACTGCTCCATTCCCAGCACCCCCAGATCTGTTCGACGGAATACTTGCCCCATGAACCTATGGTTTGATGATACATGTAAAACTTTCCACTGCTCCTTGCACTTGGCTTTCGATACTCATTCCCCCACTTTCACCACCATACGACTCTCTTACAAACGCTTTCTTCACCATAAGAAGTGGTCAGTTATTGCTTCACAGGGTAGATCCCTCCATGACACGCTTATTCAGTGTCCCAAGATATTTTGGCACATCATGTTCCCCCGGCATAGCCAACCCCCATCCACCCCCGACCTTCACCTCCTTGCCTCCCATGTCTCCACGTTGTATGACATCTCGGGTCAACTCGCTCACCTTCCCATCCCACCCCCCCACCATTGTCACTTGTTCTCCACCTCTAGCATTTACGAGGCCATCAGACTTATGAGATGCAGCGAGGCAACTAATAAGGAGAGTTTCCAGGTGGAAATCTTCAAGCTCAATACCACGATCCTAGGCCCTTATCTCTCTACACTCTTTAATAGAGTGGTTTGTCTTGGTTTTCCAGACTCGTGGTCAAGACACGTTATTCACTCGATCCATAAGTCTGGGCTGGCCTCTGATCCTGAAAACTATAGGACCATCATGATTGGGCATACATTTGTCAAACTTTATGCTACGTCATTGAATACTATTTTATCTAGTGAGCTTGACAAGAGAAATTGCAGGGCTAAGGATCAAGCAAGATTTAGAGCAGACTACCAAACCATGGATCATATCTTCACACTATGGGCTATTATCAAGGAGGCTCGACACCACTCAAAGAAAGTCTATTGTTGTTTTGTGGATTTTTGTAAGGCTTTTGATTCCATCCCCAGAGAGGCCCTTTTTCAAAGACTTAGAGATATTGGTATTTCTAAGATCTTATTGACGACTATCATGAGGTTATATGAGATAGTGGTTGGTAGACTCAGGACCACCGAGGGCCTCTTTGACCCTATCCATAGCACCATTGGGGTGAAGCAGGGTTGCCCTCTCTCACCCACCTTGTTTGGGATCTACATTGATGAGCTTGAGGCTTTTCTCAGTGACTCCTCGCTTTCAAGTGATGGTTGTCATCTACACCAAGTATTGATCTTCATCCTTCTCTTTGTTGACGATGTAGTTCTTCTTGCTTCTTCTCCTGAGGGTCTCCAAAGGCTTCTAGATAGACTTGCGTCTTTTTGTGACATGAGACAACTGATCGTGGACCTAGAGAAGGCTTGTGTCATGGTCTTCAACGATCTAAAGAACTCACTTCTCCATTTTCAATTCCAGGGTCCGAAAGTTGAGATTAAATCATCTTACACATACCTTGGGGTTAAGTTTTTCGGATCTTGTTTCAGCTTGAGATCAGCCATTCAGCCTCGGATCAATAAAGGGTTGGGTTCCCTTTCCATGCTCAAGAGACAGTGCTTCAGACACCACTTTCAGGACACATCACCTAAGCTATCCCTCCTAGATTCCTTAGTAAGACCCACAGTGCTCTATGGTTTGGTGGTATGGGGTCCTTCCCTTTTGTACTCAGATTGGGCCATGATCGAGCGCACCCAGACTCTGCTCCTCCATCGAATTATCAGATGTCATAGATCTACCCCCCACAGTGTTATTTTGGCTGAGTTTGGAGCTCACCCATTTAGGCTTGCAGCCATTTTTGACCTGATCTGGTTTCTCCACCATCTTCGTGGCTTTGCAGACTTAGTTTAAGGCCAACACAAATACCCTTACTTAGCCTACTGCTCTTTAGTTGCTATTGCAAACTCCAATCCAGCCACTAGAGCCCGTTGTTGGTATGCTCAGGCTACTATGCTACTGAGTTCAGTCGAGATAGACATCGATCGTCTCCCTTCCTACCAGTTCTCATTGGACGCTCTAGCTCATCTCCTCCCCTCTCGACAAGAGTTGAACGAGCATGTCAAACTTGACATCTACAGGCAGTATATTATACGAACCTGGGTTGATCCTCCAGGGGGACTACGTCCGAGGATGGCTTTCTACGCCAAGCACTTCTTAGATATTTAGGATGGAATTATTGTACGCCCTAAGTACTTACACAGATATTGGACACACACCCTGTGTATCTCCCTTGGTTCCTTCAGGGTGGGCTCGCACCAACTCTAGATTCAGGTCGATCACCATATTGCTAGAGAGGATTGGGTGTATAGACTTTGTACCTTAGTAGAGGCAAAATCTGAGATCCATTTCCTTTTCAGATGCCCCATATACTACGAGATTAGAGGGAGGTTTTATTGTCTGTTTAGAGATTACAAATCCCTCTAGGATTTTTTTAGGTACAAAGATCAGTGTTGCATTGCGCTCTATCTCCATGAGTCCTTACAGCTTCACAACCATACTTTACAACTATCATTTCCCAAGAGTCAGACCCAGGGACAGCTTATTACGACATTCTTCTCACCCTTAGTTCCAACTCAGGGTGTGAAGCGACCGTGCAGTTTCCCTAACATGGGCCATTCCAAATCTGTGAGACCCCACAGGGGACCTCTTCACCAGCGACACTCCTCTCGTAGCACTCAACCTCGCCATAGGGCCTCTGGCAGCCACCAGTCGTATCAATCACTATTGGACTTTTTCCCTTTGAGGACGGATACCTAATCTTTTCGATGAAATCTCCTACTTTCTTCTTTTATTGTACTTGTTCTTTTGTGGACATCGTTTGGTGCTCTGTCTATCAACTATCTTCTTGGTGTAAGCTTGTAGTCCCATAGACACAAGTTGTGGTCTTTTGTTGGACATTAATAAATTATCTTATATATCTATCTTATCTATCTATACTGCTTGTAGCCTTCTTTTAATTCGCACTCATACTGCTTCTTACTTGTTTCACATTCTCATTTGGATAAGACAAGATATATTACATACATACCAATCCAAATCATTACCTTTTGGAATCGACTACAATACCAAATTCATCATAATTCACCAAGTCAGCTCACTGCTGAAACTCGAGTCCTGAAGACCACTCGGGTGATGTTTTGACACTCGGCAACATTGTCAACTTGGCAAGCTCTAGCACTCGGTTGACATTGGTGCACGGTTCACAATGATCATTCGGGAGTAGCATGAACTCAATTAGCACTAATGACTCAGCAAACACTGAAGTAACTCGGTAGATACTAAAGGGCTCGGTTAACACTGTAGCTCGGTCAACACTACCTTCATTCTCCTTCGTTAACACTGCCAGCTCGGTAGAGATTGATAAGCTTGGTTAACACTACTTCTTGCATGGTTTACATTGGTGAGCTCGGTAGACTCTATGAAGCTCGGCTTACACTGCACTCTACCTCTTAAGCTCGATAGACTCTTCTTTTTGTATGTGGAGCTCGGTAGCAACTATAATCAAACCGATTAAGTCTTTCATCACTAACTGACAAATGATTTAACCATAAGATCAACAATTGAATATTTCAAACATCCATATTGAAGGGGATTCATATCTTGTTATTAACGCTTCTATTAGTAGAAGAATCATCAATTGGAAGATTAAGCACATCATGAATAATATATGACATTTGTTGGGCTCTTTTGATATATCTCACATATCTCATACTTTTAGGGAGTGTAATGCAGTTGCTGACTTGTTAGCAAACTGGGGTGCAGATGGAATTAATCTGGACTCATCAAATTTTTGGATATTAATGTTAATGATTTTCCAGATTTGAAAGCAGTAATTGAGGTGGACAAGAAATAAATTTAAAGTAAGATTGATTTATTTGGGTTGTGAGCATGAGGCACTGAAGATTATAGCATTTGTTTCTTCTTACGTTGAGTTTCTCGATTTTAGAGTGTGTAGCAGCAGTAAGGACAAGTGCTTCTTTTTCAGTTACTGGTAGCAAGGAGAAGTTTTATACAGCGGGAAGCGAGGCCTGATCAGTTACTGGTAGCAAGGAGATCTTTTATACAGAGAGAAAAGAGGCAAAATAATTCAAAATATTCTTAGAGTGCAGTAAACAGATTTCTCAGGATTCAGTGATATTAACAGTGATCGGTTTGAAAAACATGCTCTTGTAAATAGTTTGAGGGATGCCAAAGAATGGTGAAGGCAGGCACAGCTAAAGAAACTATGTTGGTTTCAACAGATGATGATAAAAACATACTTCAGCAATACGTTTTCTTAATGAATATATTAAGGCTAAATAGGATCAATTGAATGGAAATGCAACAGCAGATAATTTCAGACTTCAATTCTATTATCAATTTAATCAGTTTTCGTAGCTTTTTCACCTGCAATCAATAATTTCAAGAATTTAAAAGGTTGCAAACTCTGAATAGTTTTCTAGTGGACTCGTAGCTTTTAGTAAGTTAGTCTTTTTTTGCTAGTGTCAAAAGAGTTTACCATATTTGGCCTTCCCAATGGTTCTGGCAGAATCAGGTAATGCCATTTAGCGTATTATTATCAGTCAAAGTACTCTAATTATCATAACTTTAATTTGAGGATCCATACAAGCTTTCTGGCTTCAGAATTTCCATTTAGATGATGCAGATTGAACACCCACATCCACAAATCCCAAGAACCTTCATTTGGGTTGAATACATATATCCATCTACTAAGAATTCTTCCCCCTTGGGTGTATGCTTACTGAACACCCTCAAGATAAATATGGAGGCTGAATACAATTAAATTAAATGCATGTGTTCAGGAAGAGGGGGAGGAGGAGATGAGAACAGTTGTGGTTATAACAGCAAAGGAGAGGTCTACGTTTGAAGAGCAGTATATTGTCTGCTCTGGAAACTGCAGATAGAGGAATCACTAAAGTTGCAAATGATGCAGTAGAGGTTTAACTTTTTCTAACCTCATGGGATGCCTGAACACAAGATGGGTGCGGCTGTTGGTCAAGACTGTGGCTTGTTGGAGGAAGTTGGTGACTGGATAAATGAGAAAGCTACAGCTCCTGTTTGGGCAAAGATGACTCCAAACATCACAGATATTACTGAGCCATCCAGGGTGGTGTTGAGGTCGGTATGTGAAGGAATTGCAGCCATTAACACAATTATGTGTGCAATGGGGATCAATCTTGATACATTAAGAAATGAACCTTGTGTTGAGGGTTATTAAACTCCCAGTGGATATTCCTCGAAGGCTATCCATCCTACTGCTCTTGCAAAGTGATGTCCATTGCCCAAATGATGAAGATTGAGTTCCATGATCCAACTGTCACTTTCTGGCATAGGAGTTGAAACTGGAAATCATGCAGCAGGGTTTATATCTTTTTTTCACATCAACTATCTTTTGAATTGAATCATCATCATTAAGAACGGTGATATGAGTACACTGAGTTATTTTGGGTTTTTGACCTTCAGTTGCAGACCAATTGGATATAACAGCTGACAAGCTGCATGAATTCACAGTTCCATGCCCATCACCCATAATAAATTCCGGTTGTTGATCAAAACCCTCCTTGCTATATATCACTATCTCAGGAGTGTCTATTCTTGTTCCAAAAATCAACGTTACTGGTACTTTAGGAGCCTTCAAATGCTCTGTCAAAGGCCGAATACAAGATTTATATGGATAAATGCCTTTAGAAAAGCCTAGTCCTTGAGAAACTCTGGCATACCCAAAGCTGAATATGTTTTTTCTTCTGTTGTGACCAGAGTCTTGTTTCCGAATACTTCAGGAATAGGTAGGAGAGATAAGTTGCTCTCAGAGATCCTTCGCTCAGCCCTAACAACTAAAGGATCTACAGTAGGAATGTCTAAAGAGTAGCCAGATGCAAAAAGTTCTCATTTCTTGCACTGTTCCTCCCCATGGTGCTGTAATGGCAACAAAATGATTTATATATTGCTGCCTCCATGAAGAAGGTCGTTGATTTAGCGAATATAACACCCAAGTCTTCCCAGACTGTCGGAAACAAGAACACTATGGACTTGTGAAAAATCTCTGTTCTGAGCTAAACGATTTTATGGCTAAGCATAATTTTTCATCAGTGAAGATTTTAGGGGGCATCTCTTGGTTACTTCACTACTCATACTGAATTGATGCGGCATCAACAAGAAGCTATTAGGCAGAGGAATGCCATTTGAAAAGGATTAGCATCTGACGAGGACTGGACTGGTGATGGCTTTGTTAAAGAGACAGAAACAAATGGTTTCTAATTAAAAAGCTACCATGGGCTTGCATTTCGACATTTATCAAAAAAGATGCTCAAAACAACATTTATGTTGTTCAACAGTGCAACACTTACCAACGTTCAACAGTGCATCACTTCAGTTACCAAAGGGCATATATTTCTGTTGTAAAGGGAAAGATTGTATTTGATGCATGTTCCCGTATCGATCCTCAAACAAGGATTTGCTGTGGTACAAGGAATTGTTTTTATTACTGCAGCTAGGCGCATGGTCATGTACTTGTTTGAGCATCAGGCATTTTGGGATGGAAGTCTCAGGTACATCTGTATGGGCACTCTATAGGACTGTTTTATTAAAGCTTCATTAGTGTTCCAGTATGTGTTTAGAGTCTCAATATGCAGATGATGTAAGGGAGTTCAGCAATTCTAGTTAAAGGATTGCACTTTGCACATTTCTGTATATAATAAGTAATGAACTGGGTTTTCTTAGTGGTTTTCTTGGGGAGTCTTTTTTCTTTTCTTTTCTTTTTTTCCTTTTTATGATAGATAATACGCCTTGGAATATTTTGCACTTTGCACACTTTTATATATAATGCGTAATGAATTGGGTTTTCTTAGTGGTTTTCTTGGGGAGTTTTCTTTTCTTTTCTCTTTTCCTTTTTCTTTTCTTTTCTTTTTTTTCACAATTTTGATAGAACTAAGCTAACTGTATATAAATACAAAAACAAACCCGAAGTCTCTATTCGATATCTGGAGTACATTTAATACTTAGATTTAAGTCATTATAGTGTTCCATTCAAATTTACAACTGAAATTAGCCATATGCAATTGCTTAAGCTTATTTTAGCTAGCAAACACTGCTTAGATGTATTTGAAATAATTTGTAAAGTTGGTGACACCATGCAACTGCTAATTTTAAATTTGTAAAGACATAGACACATGAAATAAGTATTGAAAAAATAGAAGACTGGAAATAAACAGCAACTGCTTATTAAAAAATGATGTGTGCCTTCCCAAGATTTGTTTCCCTCCTCCTTAATCCTATTTTTCTGACTTTTTAATAAACAGACCTCAAACCGAAAATAGCAATCTCCTTTTATCTTCCGCCCAAAAGGAATGAACTTTTATCAGGAAACCATCTTTGGGAAATTTCCCACATGTGAGAGCACAGCTTTGCTTGTAGAATCATCATCTAAATGATAACAAGGTCCTCACCTGCCAAGTGCAAAACAAAATGATCATCTATTCATGAGCCATCATATTTTAGAGATGCCAGCCCACATCTTTGCACATCCACGTAGCCCATGGCATTTTAAAACTCGAAAGGTAGTCTCCCGTCATTATTGGCGCATGTTGCTTCATTAGTTTGACAAGTGCGTATTGCAAACAAACACCAAATCTTGCAGTGTTGCACATCAAGTAGAGTAAAACGAATGGAAAATGCATTTCAAGGAGCTGTTGCATGTTGCTTAAGGGTTTAGAAAGCTCTATGCAACCTCACGGTGGTAAAATTAATAGAGTCGAACAATTTTCAGTTATTTTTTATATCCATGCTCAATTAGAACGCCAGAGGGTACTCAACTGTCTTAAATACATCCGGCCAGGATTCACAGAAAAAGTTTTAAAAGGGGCTCTGGTCCAACACTAAATCTTGGGGAGTTCAGGTAATTGACAAAGGTTCATTACATGGCTTGATTCTCTAAAAATGGGTTTTGATCCAGAGTACCCATAACATAAAAAGTGTTTACCTGCCCAAATTTAGTAATGACTTTGCCAGTTCCTAAATAATTAAAAAACCAATTACAAGATTCAAGGTCCCTCCAGAAGGTGCAATTGTAATTACTTAGTTTAGATATAATTTCTGTTTGGTAATTGTCAGATTTAAATAACGTGATAGAAGAGAATTCAATGCACTCTTGAGTAATTCCAAGGTTGTCATTTCCATCCAACTACCCTCTTGCTTGCTGGTAGTGGTTATCCAGCAAACTAAAACGCATAAAGTATAAAGAGAGTTTGAAAAAAAAATACTTCAGTGTCCCCCTGGTAAGATATATGTTTAGGTTTTATGTTTAGACGTTTCCTTGCTTACACTCCCTTCTCTGCAGACTGCAGTGAAATTTAAGTGAGCTTGCGAGTACTGGAGCTTCCTGCCTCATTCTGTCTCCTCTCTTCAACGGAAACTCATTGGAGGAAAATTAATACTCAACAAGCTCTAAAAAATGAAATCAAGTCACAAAAACTGCCACATATTGCAAAAGCACTAAATAAGGGTAGTTTTATATCAATACGCCAAGCACTCATTAATATTTACTATATATTTTTGCACAGAGGCCCAGAACCTAGATCAAAAACATGTCCCTTTCATGCAGGCACATAATGGGAAAGTCTAATATGCTGTTTCCTTGCATATCTGTACACTTCCTGTAAGCGTGCCTTTAAAACTTTGAAGTTTCTTACAGAAATTTTCTAGATGTCATAAAAATTACATTATACTTCATTTAAGTACTAACAACTAGTTGAAAAGACTAAATGAAATTTAAAATGTTCTGGTTATAGACGTAATTTTGAAAATTTGGCATGAAATGTTACCAGCTTTTTTGTAACATTATACTATCTTATAAAATAAGAAGCATGTCTAGAACCCAAAAACAGATTACTAAGGCTTGACATAACTATGGGCGCAAGAGTTTTATCAACTGATTTAGGAAGGGCAGATGGATACTCCATTATATTAGTTTGTGCTAATAAACTACATGCTAGGGAGGTAACATTAAAAACAGAAATTGTAAAATTTACATAATTTATTCATTATATATTTTTCCATCTTCTAGAACCCTTGTGCCATATTTGGCAAGTGGTATCCCTATCCCAGTCTCGGTCTCCCATTTCTCAAACATATACCATCTCTGAGTGAATATGGCCATTCACATACAATGTACAAAAATGCAGTTTATTTTAAATTTTTGCTGTTAAAATTCATGGAAGTTATATTTCTGAACTAAAATATTTTTTTCAGGATTTCTCATCCCCTTTGTAGTAGGCGAAGTCCCATTTAAAGACTTTCGTAGAACAAAAGATGGAATACAACCTACAGCTAATTAAAAAGTAAGTTGAATATCATTTTCTGATGTTCTGATTGATGGCACATGGGAATATAGTGAAGAAACCATTAATTTTTTGATGATTCAAGAAGTTGATCCAGCAATATCATTCTAGAAGGCAAGGTAAGAAGTTATAAATGTTTTATCATAACAAGCACTGGTGACAGAAGCAAAATTACTTGAAAAGATTATTGATTATCATTGCACTGCTCTCAATTTATCAACAAACTGATAGAAAGGGGAGCACATCTTAAAGAAAAGCAACTATAGAGGCCCTGTAAGTACATGAATAACAGCAGAACTATTGAGGCTTCACAACTCTCTCATTAAGAGAAGAACTACTCTCTCATTAAGAGAAAAACTGAAGACAACAATAAAAGCTTATAAGCAATTTCCGAGCAAAACAAAACATGTTACAATATTACACAAGAACGCATTATACATGCTTAGGATCAAACAAGAACCATACACAATGTGGAAGGTTTACTTCAAATAAATGAGAACATCCCTCACCATTCCATCCACATAAAGTGTAAGGATACACCCATATAGCCAATTCTACACCTCAATAGTCAATTCAATATTAAATGCAATGGGTAAAAAATATTTGATTAATTTCATTAAATTAAGTACAATGGAGACAACAGATTGATTAATTTTATGATATCAAACCAGAATGGACATGAAAGTATAAATTGTATAATCTGTGACAGCTAACTCCAATTGTTACATACAAATCACTGTTATTTAATCTATTTGGAAGCTTTTGCTTCCTCAAAATTTAACACTAGAAACAGTTTCTATTTTGTACATGTTACACATCTGCAGCTCTACCAAAAGCAAACGGAATCAGAGCCATGTCATCCACTTCATAGTGTACCACGCAACAGTGTTTTCTTAAGTCTTCTGGAATGGACGAATTCCTGAAGTGACTACTTATGACCAGGTTCTGTATCAAATTGCATACTGACGCTAATATAACCAAACCAGGACCTTGAACATGTCTGCAGTATGGAATTCTCAATGATCGCAATGAACT
Source organism: Cupressus sempervirens (assembly GCA_028749045.1). Taxonomy (NCBI): domain Eukaryota; kingdom Viridiplantae; phylum Streptophyta; class Pinopsida; order Cupressales; family Cupressaceae; genus Cupressus; species Cupressus sempervirens. The sequence goes on along the minus strand of CM053784.1, from coordinate 610,009,411 downwards.
GCAAGATGTAAGGTAGGATAGGCCAGCATCTGTTATCCTTGTTGACGCTAAGCTTAGATAACCCAGCTTAGTGCACCTAGTTGCAAGAAAACCAAGCCCCTCATCCGTAACAAATGGGCATTGGTCAACATTCAGATGCTCCAATGCCCTGAAATTGGACAATACCTTCATATCACTCACAACCACACATTTAATTAGGCTCAAATGCCTAAGCATTTTGGCACCATTTGCTATAGTAGCCAAGCTTAAATCATCTACACTTGTCAAACTCAGATCCAAACTTTGCAGATTAGTGCAGAGACATATCGCAGAGAATCCCCTTGAGGAAGGTCCTAGACAGTGATATAGATCGATTTGTTCCAACTCATTGTTTGAATGCATCATTAAAGTCTCCAATTCCACATCCCTGATTCCCCTTCCAAATCTAAGAGAGAATTCTTTTAAATGCATCCCACAAAGACCAATTGCAGCCAAGCCTTGCCCTTCACTGCCGAAACATTGAAGCGCAAGACATTTTAGAGCCCTACATTGCATTATACACAACAATGAGGACTCGGTCAATCTTGATGCTACCAGACAAAGTTTTTCAAGACTCTTGCAGTTCTGAACAAGCAACGTTGTAGCTGCATCACTCAAAGGGCAGTGCCAATTAATGTACACAAACTCCTTGAGGGCCCTGTTTGATGCAGCAACTTTTGCTATCAGAGCATCAAAAAACATTGGCTGATCTGTATCTATGTGCAGCGTAATCAAAGTAGAAAACCGTGACAATTCTCGCAAGTCGCCAAGACTAAACTTTAAAAACAATTCCTGAAGATGGAGGCAATGCAGAGCCAGAGACTTCAAGCCCATAGTAATGTCCATAAAATCAATCTCAAGACACATCTTCACAAGCATTGGGCAATTCTGTCCTAAATCCGACAAGCAAGATGGAGTAAACCTTAAATTACCCTTTAAACTCAATTCACGAAGACTCTTGCAATCTGAAAGGGATACTAGGGCATCACCGGACAAATTCTTGCAATTCTCGAGAGTAAGGGTCCGAAGCCTCTTACAAACCCTAGCCAGCTCCGTAATACCGGAATCCAGCAAATTGGGCAGAGATGACAGGACAACATGTTCAAGCGTGGTACAACTTCTAACAAACCCTGTAAACCCTAAATTCGATATATGCTCCTGGGGTTGCTCACGATTACCCAAGTGCAGTTTTATTAGGGTTTTAGCAGATGCAGAGATCATTTGTAGATCTGTATCTTGCAGATGATCACAGCACTGAGAAAGGTCTAATTTTGTAATATTTTTGAAGCGAAGAGTAAGTGAGGGAAGCAATGTACGTGACCTAACTGTAAGGTTGAGCGCATTCCATGTCACCTCGTCGTTCCAGGCTTTGCAGACCATAGACGCCGAGAGCAAATCATGCCTGTCCCGCAGATGCCTTACTATGCATGAGACCACTCCGCCATCTCTCGTCGCAATTTCCATGCTGCTCTCCATTGTTTCTTCTCTGCTCTCCATAGTTTCTTCTCGGCTGCAAAAATGGGCCCAAAAATTATTGAATCAACCCAAATCACAGTTAAACAAAACAGGTTCAGTTCAGTCTGGAGACTTCTAGACATGGAAAGCACGTTTTGTATAGACAAGCAGAATTATGAAATTCATAAATTAAGGAGAATTGTTATCTTAGCAATATTATTTTATGTGTTCAGGAGCAACGAGAATTGTGAACAAATTGAAAGGGTACGAAAATATCCAATCACTAAAACGCATATAACGCAGGAGAATATAGTTTTTGCCCTGTTTATATTATTACTCTTTTTTTTTTTTTTTTTTGGTTTTTTTTTTTTAAAGCAAAAATCTGAAAACATTATCAAATGTTAAATGTCTGTAATATTATTAAAATACATATTTTTAACACTTAAATACTATTTTTTATTGGTTATTATTATTTTTGCTAGTGGTTTAAACATTTTTAAAAATTCATCAGCATTTAATTTGGTCTAAGTAGTTGCATTATATTCATTAAACTTCCAACACATATCCATTTTATTGAGCAGTCATATATGCATTTTTATTGTGCATTGCATTTCATGCCCTAACTATGATTAAACCTTATTGTTTTTATGAGTTTAAATTTATCATTTTGAAATTTAATTATAAAATGCATAGTTAGATACAAGTTTTTTAACTACATAGTTTTTATTAAACAGTTTTCAATCCTATATGCACAAGATTGAAGTTAAATATTTTTATTTGTGAGTTAGTTTAGATGTTTATACTTTCAATATTCTATTTTTAAGAATTAATTTTTTTCATTCAACTAAAATATTTTTAAAAATATTATCTATACTTATATTATATTATATTTTAAGAAACACTATTATATATTATTATTATTAAAATATTTTTATTTTTATATTATAATTTATTTATAATAGTATAGATGATATATATGAATAGAATTTAACTATATAAGATTTGTGTTTATTAAAATATTTTATATACTATGATAAATTTATTATTTTAACATTAGATTTATACTGAAAACTATTAAAACTAAGGCAAGTACTAAGCCATTATATGGCACTTGTTTTATATTTCATACTTGCTTTCTGGAATACTCACAAAGCTTTGGTATTTTTTTTGGGTTGGATTGGAGATAAGTAAAACCAATGTAGTTGTCTTTCTCCATTTTCTCTATTATATTCTATGGCTCATTTTGCCTTATGGCTTTCTTGTCTTTTATATTATTTGGATTTTTTTTGTTCATATCACATCAATATTATATTTGTATTGTATTGCAATAGCCTTATATATTTTTATAAAGGGTTTGTATTTTTTGTAGGGATTCCATTCTGAAGAACACATCAAAATAGAGTTATACAGAGTTCATATTCTTCAAGTAATGAAAACCCCAAGTCATAATGGTATGTTATGTACTCCTTAGATAAAAATGGTGTTCAACATTATACTTTAGCAGAGGATGTCTACTCTTATTATGAAATTAATAGTATATAGTTTTTGTCATTGTATGGAAGACTCTAGACATCTTCATTTTTCTTCTTTCTGTAATTTTCTATGTTATGGGCATTTTTTATATTTGTAGTTACTAACTTTCAGTTTGTGCTACCATTCAATGTGAAGCTCCTCCTTGGCCACGTATCCATTCTCCTCCTTAGCCAGGTACATATTCTTTGGCATCTCTTTTTAAAGGAAATATTTTTTAAAGATAGAGCTTTCTTTTCACAGTGATTATTCTAGTGTTTGGCCCACCTTGTAGTAAATTTCATAATGTCTTTCTACTATCTTATTAATCTTTTTTTTGCCTTCAAATTTTTAGACTGATTGTTACATGTGATATTTTGAGGGACAAATTGGTGTATTCAAATATCTTTTCTCTAAAAGATCAAAACATGGTTTAGTAAGAAAAAAGGTTTGATGGATTAAGCAAGAACTAAGTAAGAGTCATCGTCATGAATAGGAAGTTTTTCCACAAACTACATCAACTTTTGTTGCATGCCCTAGGACAAAAATACTCCTAGAATCTAGATGCAAAGATGAAGATGAGAATGGAAGAGATGGAAAGTTGATTAAAAATGAAAGCCCTTGTTCTTAGGTCTAGTTTGAATGGTTCATCTTTTCACCTAGTCATCATAAAGGCCTTCTGATTAAGAAATAAATTGAAGAAGTTATTGAAAGAAATGATACAAAGGTTGAGAGTTCTTTAGAAAATATTTGAGTTTGGAAGATGTGAAAGTAGATGATCTTACTAGCCAAATTGGCAATCTAGGGAAGCATTTAAACAATGGATAAGATGTTTTTAAAGGCGTGAAGATTTTTTCAGTTCTCATACAATATTATGATACGAAGCTCATTTAAAACCCTCCATCAGGGTATAGAAAATGTTAGAGGCACTAATTTTTTTCGACAAAGTTAGATACATGTCTTTGAACAAATAAGTTTTTTGCAGTCATATAATATAAGTGTTTTAACATAATGTAGAAAAATCTTTGTAGACTCCATGAAAGACATTGAGTAAACCTTTTTTAGTAACCCCAATAGAACCAAATACCTCCAAAGTGCCAATCATTTTCTTGTGGATTTCATAAATAGCGTAAACACTAAAGGAGATCAGTATTAAACATCTATAAAAATCCATATTTTTAAGGCTCAAATTGTTGTCTGTGAAATGCATCTTCTTATGATGTGGCATTTTTGCACAAGAAGAGGAATTTGTGAGACCAATAATGATGAGACTTGCATATTTATTTGCAAGTTGTGAAGAACTATAATATTGTGGATTCTAGCCATGCCAATAGTGTCGCCAGTTTTGATCACTCTAACGCCTCGGTTATTAATGGTGGGGGGGCTTTTAGATTGTTAGGATTGTCTCTTGCTCTTGTAACTATATTTGATATTCCTCCTAGTCCGTTATCACACTTTCTCTAAATCTTGCCTCACAGTTTGGAAACAATTCACCCTTACAATAGCTAGAATACTGGTATTTCATGCAATGTACTATGCAATGATTTCTGGAACATTTAGAATACTCGGATAAATAAATCTTGATCTCTATTTTTTATATTAGATTATGATGCTAAGAACTTGGTTTGTCACACATAATGTTACATTTTATTTCATTATTATCATCAATCTTTCTTAACATATACGACACCGCCCATAACAATTTTTAAGAGGATTTTTTTTCAACATTATTTAGTTCACAATAATCATATTGCCCATCCAACTCAATAATTTTTTTGTGAAATAGTCAAAATATTTTCCTTTTTAATAAACAGTACTTGCTAAAATAATTTGTCACATACCTTTTAAGTGATTTTTGTTTTACACACACAATAACTTTTCTTTTTTTACAAACTCTTACTATTTTATTACAATGGGTGATGTAAGTTATTTTTGTTTTACATACACAATAACTTTTCTTTTTTTAGAAACTCTTACTATTTTATTACAATAGGTGATGTAAGTTATTTTTATTTTACACACACAATAACTTCTTCTTTTTTACAAACTCTTACTACTTTATTGCAATGGGTGATGTACTGTCTAGTCTTGTCTTCTCACTGACTTGTAGAATTTGTTTACTAATAATGAATTTCCTTCGCTGCAGCTGATAAATAGCTAGTTTTGGTCGCATTTTTCAGGTCATGGCAATAGCATATGTTTTAGTGTTGTTAACTGGCTATATGACCTTAATTAAAAGCATTTAATATTTATTTTTTATGTTTATTTCAAAAATTTATTCATTTATGTTTAAATAATTGTTCATGGTGTTTCTCCTTTTTCTATTCTTTCCACAATGATTTTTAGGTAGATATTAATTTTTTAAAGGTTTGTAGCCTCCTGTTTAGATGTTAACAATGCCTTCAGAAATATTCTATAAAAGTCCCTCATTTTATTATTTTTATCTGAGCACAAGCAGCAACAATGGTCTTAACTATTTTTTGTCTAATTATTTTGGGATTTACCAATACACAACTAAAAAAAAATTGCTCTTCATTTTAGGAAACATATGGAGGTGTTTTGATGCATTTCTTTACTATTTTCCCTCTTGACAAATGAAGAATATCGTTGCTACTGTCCTTAAAATATTATGGCTTATATTGCATATTCCTTTCAATATTGTTGATTTATTTCAAATAAAAAATTCAGATTTCTTTCAAGTTCAAACATTATTATAAATGTTGTTTATTTATTAGATTCTATTTTGCAATGAAATATGAATTTCACTTAACAGACAAATATAATTACTATTATTTTGCACACAGCATAACTTGTCTTTTCTATTCAACATTACTTTCCCCAAAAAATTCAACCAGGAATATCTATTAGAATAAGTATAAACAATTATTTTATTATTTTCTATCTTAAAATAAATTTATTTATAATAACTACTATTAATTTTGTTGCCATAAAATTATTTGTAAGAAAGGCATTGGATCTTATCCACACTATATATTTGTACATTATGTTCTAATTGTATACTTACGGATTAAAATATGTGTGTGTGTGTGTGTGTGTGTGTATATATATATATATATATATATGTATATATATGTATATATATATATATATATGTATATATATATATATATATATGTATATATATGTATATCTATATATATGTATATCTATATATATATATATGTGTGTGTATATATATATATATATGTATATATATACATATATTTTATATATATACATGTATATATATACATATATATATTATGTATATATATGTATATGTATGTATGTATATATATACATACATACATACACATACATATATATGTATATATGTATATGCATATATATGTATATACATATATATAGATATATGTATATACATCTATATAGATATATATGTATATACATCTATATATATACATATATATATATATACATATATATATATATATATATATGTATATACATATGCATATATATATATATGTATATGTATATGCATATACATATACGTATATGATTAATACAAAATTTGACAAATCAATCACTAAAACAATCATCTATTTTTTTTACCAAAAGGCAGGGACTCTAGTTCTTGCAGAGCCCTTATTTTTTATTGTAACTAGTTCAAATGGTTTTATGTTTTTTATTATAGGGAAAAGATAAAATCTCTCTTTATTGTACTTGCAGCAATGTACTATGACATTCAATTTCTTTACTCAACTAATTTCCACCAATGACAATTATTTATTTTTCTAATTTTAAAAATTGCTTATCGTTTATTTAAATTCATAATAGTTAAATTTTCTAATAGAAATAAATATTTATTTGGTCTATCATTAGTTCAAATTGATTTGTGTTATAGGAGCCCTTTTTTCGGAGGCTTCATCATGTTACAATATTTTCATTGTAATTATAGTATATGATATAATTTGAGTAAAAAAATGTTAATAAAATAATTTTCATAAGATAATTACATAAGAATGAAACTAAATGAATATTTTATTAAAAGAGTCATTTTTTAGAGTAATAATACTATATAAAAAAAAATCATAGATAATTTTTTAAAAATATATAATACAAAAAATATATTAAAACATTATCTATAAAATTTGAAACAATTGGAAAACATATTACTAACATTTCTTTCATAATTATATGAATATAAGGAAATTAAACACACAATTTAATTTTATAAATGTTTATTTTTACTTTAGCTAATATCTATTTACTATGTTAGAATTTTTATTTGTATCTAAAATTAGATACATTTTTAGTTAGTATATAAAAGTATAATATTATAACAAAACTATAAAATATATTACTTAAATTGTATTTTCTATTACTATTAAAATTATAAGGCAAGTACACACCACTACGTGGCACTTGTTTTTGTAGAGCAATAGTTGATTAAAAGATGAAAATAATCTTTGTTCATGAGCAATTTATTTTTCATTATAAGTAGTTTAAATGACTTTATGTTTTTAAGTATAGGCAAAAGATGATTTAGAATCTCTCTTTATTTTTATAGAGCAATAGTTGATTAAAAGATGAAAATAAGCTTTGAAAAAAGGAAAGCTTAACAACTTCTTCTTAGTACATGTGTCTGTTTTTTAATTTTGTATTTATTTGTCTTCAATTTTACTTCAAAATATGTTTGCCAAGAAATAGAGCTAAATTTATAATTTTAAAAATATTTTATAAGACTACGTAAATATCTAGGTATGGTGTCATCAACTCCATAAGTTATGCCTTAAAAAGTTGAACTGTTGTTGTTAGCAGAAATAAACTAGGGAACAACATGGGGACCCACCCTTAGTCTTTTAAGATAAATTAACAATATCTTATGAGATATTTAAGTTTCAAAAGTTATCTATTTGTTGATTTGTTTAAACAAAAATGAAAATATAGATAAATAACATTGGTCCAAATTAGTGGTCTAAGAGACATAAGTTAAATAAAGAAAATGTGGATGAGGCAGGAGGTAGAACAAAGAACAATTGAACAAATGAGTCATTGATATAGAAGAAAGTCCCAAAAATAATGAAGAGGTACTTTTAGCATAGTTTTGTATCTTAATTGGGCTAATTATATATGCTTTACATCTAGATCTACTTTATTTAGTTAATTAGTTCAATTTTGCATACACATTATCACACATGAAACAAAGTTTATCTCCTCATATTGCATTCCTTTCCACAATTCAAACTGAGTATTGGCATCCCTTCCTTCATTTGGGTCTTGATAATCTAATTTGGATCCAAAAGGAATCATATTTGAAAATTCATTTATCCGCACACATATATTTTAATGGTTTAGTGGTGAAAAGTAAAGGCCTACATCTTATTAGAGCGCTTCCATTTTTTCCCTTAACATTTTAATGAACCCAACATCTTACCCTCTTTTTTGGAGTTAGATATTTCTCTCTTGATATCTCTCTTATTTTACATTGATTTCACCTAAACATTTTGGTGAATCCGACCTCGTGCCCCTTTCTTATTGGAGTTAGATTTTTTACATTGGGTGTTTACCTACTTTTGGTGAACCTGACATGTTTCCCCTTCTATTGGATTTTGGAGTTATATTTTCCTATCTTATTAAGTTAGATTGCTTTATCTCTTATTTTAGTGTTCTTTTGAATTGCATGATTAGATCTAGCTTATATGCATTTAACTCATGTTGTAAAAGTTGTTTAAAGAATTTTTAAACTATTACTCTATCCCCTTTTCCATAAAACAACATCCTCCTTTAAAATATGTTTCTCCTGAAAGGAATTAATTTAGTGTATGTGATGTTGCTTTGTCCTCTCTTACATTGCCTTATATTGAACCATTAAAGCAAGACTTTGATTTCAACCTCTCTCTTAATGCTCTTACTCTTTTGAGGGAGAGTTGAAGATTGATGTTAACCTTTCTACTAATATAGACCTTATTTATCTATGAGGATGCCTTTTGTAAAGATGCTTTTATACCATCTTTTTATTGCTCTCCTTTTTCTTCTATGGTGTACTTTCTTGATAGAGATATACTTACCTATGATGATTCTCCTATGAAGGATTTTAGAAATACAAATCCACAAAACTCGAAGAACACCTGCATGCAAGAACCTATCACAAAGAAGCAAAGACAAAGAGAAGGCAAGGGTTTGGCTCTAAAAATATGGAAGAATATATTATCAAACTAAAAGAATGAATGAAATTTATAATTGATCAATCCTTATAGAAGGAGAACTCAAAACCTAAAAGGGAAACCCTAAGAGGTAAATGACATTTAATAATTAATATTTAATTATTAAATGGAAATGTATGTGCATAAAGTGAAATCTTAAGAAAGGGGTAAAGATAATTTAATAAATGAAAAAATAATTAACCCTTAAACACCCCCCTTAAGATGAGAAACTGTAGACACCTAAAATTGTCCAAATCCCCTTTTCATGACCAATTAAATAGATATTTATTATTTATTTAATTACCCTACCTTTAATTAAATAAATTTGCATTTGTTTAATTATATTCGCCTTTACTTGATTTAAATAAACTAAGGTTTATTTAAATCCTAGCCTTTCCCCTCGTCCCATTTGCATCCTACCCATTCTCTTTAATTAAGTAAAGAATTTCATTTACTTAATTAATCCTTTGCTAATCCCACTTGGAATTAAATATTAAATTTAATCCTATTTGAGCACATGGATCCTAACTTTAACCCTCACCTAACCTCACTTTCCTAACTTAACCCATCCGTCTAAGCCTAGTCACTTCCTAATCCCGCTTACTTTTCCTAATCACCTTGTTAATCCACTTTTAATTCTAAGTGTGTGCTCACACATACATGTGAGAACACTCACACTTCCCACACCCCTCATGCCTCTTGCACACTTGTCCTCTTGCATGAGAGTCAAGGTGTCTCACACATGACCATGCTTCTCACACCTCTTACACCTGTCATTGACCTATCATATCAAAGGTTTCTCACACATGTGTGAGCATTTTCCCCTCTTTGAATGGCCAAAAACCCTAATTCACATGGAGTCTACTTGGCCTCCACCTCATGAACACCTCATTGATCCTAAGAGATCCTAGCCCTTCATCTTGCATTGAATCTCAACCGTCTGTTTCATCTCATTTCCTATAAAAGGAGAGCTCTCTCCTGATTTCCATAAAGCACTATCTACCTCATTGTTATGCTGTAGGAATTGTGAGCAACCACATCCCACAATAATGAAATCACAACCACTTGGTGATTTCATGAGGTTTGCATTGGTGTTATTTTCAATAGTTTAAGATCTTTATTATTTCATGTCATTCTTAGTTACATGTTCTCTTGCATATTTTGAGGTTTGCATGATCATGTAGGAATATGCATTAGTTGCTTAGTGTTTATTCTGTTTATTACATTTTTATGCAATACATTTTGGCACGCCCGGTGGGATTCACTTCACGGGTTTGAACTAACCATTTAACATGTTTTTGAGTCATATGTGAGTGTTCAAGCTTCTAGGTTGAGGGCTTGCACTTGGAGATCAAGTTTCACGAGGAGCCTCTAATCGAGCCATAAAGTCCATCATCGTGTTTGGAGTGCATAAGGGAATTTTTTTGACATATAGCACTCTATATTTCTTGTTTCTCTATTTTTAAGTTGTAGGAGTGTATATACATTACATATACTTCATTAATTTAAAAAAAATCTCCCTCTTTGTTGATAGATAACTAGCTTTAAAAAAAAAGGAGTTTATTTTATTTTACTTAATCTTGTTTGTGTTCTTTTTTTTTTAAATCATTTTTATATATACACTAATAATATAAATATATATTCTAGGATATATATTTATATAGCATATATATGAAAGTTGTTTTAAAATGTGTGTGTGTGTGTGTTTAAAGCCTAGGCAAAAAGTTTTAAAAACAAATTAAAATAATAATAATAATAATAAAAGTTTATTTGGTAGCACAAGTTTTGGCACCCACAAGCACCACCATCGACGGCACCCGTGAGCGCCGCCCCAGCACCACCTCCTCTGCAGCCTGCAACCACAACTCTCCCCCCGTACCTGCAACTCGTGGCTCCCCCACTCCGCTCCCCCACCGAAGCCCAACCTCCTATGCCTACCACCTGACACCACAACCTGCCACTCCTCCCTGCGCCACCTCTGCTTCTCCCACCTGAACCCTCCCCCGTGATGGCTCCACCATCTTCCTGCTGCAACCGCTCCTCCTTCCACCCTTGTTGCCCGTAATTGCCACTGCCATCCACCACTCCCTCCACAGCCAGCACCACTCCCTCCACGGCCACCACTTCTCACTCCTCCACTCCCCTACGACTTTAGCCCCTTCGTCGACATTCACCCAAACCACCACTGCCTCCACCTTGTGAGCCCCACCTCCACCACTCAGCCCTCGGCTGCTTTCCTGCACCAAAACCCTGTAACTCTTACTTCCACTGGCACTTCCGCTCCACCTCACTTCACCTCCTCCACTCAACCACACTCACCCCCGAGCCACCATTCCTCTGCCTTGCTTAAACTGTCGCCTCCACCCTACAAATCCTCCAATCACCCTCCAAACCTCAACTTCCCAATGCCATTCTGCCAAAGCTCTTCCCCCTACAAACCCTCTGCCCACCATCCGCCTACCCAAAACCCTTCCCTCCGCCCTTCTTTTCTTTTTTTTAGATTTTGATGTTTAGATTAATCATAAAGTATTAATTTTTTTTTTTTAATTTTTTTTAGAAAAAAATAAAATTTATCTTTTTCACTCAAACACCTAGATTTCATTTTATTTTTTAAACATCAAAAAAAATTTAAAAAATTGCCTGACGTACATCTAACCATCAAATTTAACCTTGCAGGTCATTGATGTCATCACTACATCAGCATTCCACATGCCCTTCTAGGCCATAAGGAGTAGCCTTCCATTTTTTGCTCATAACTTGAGCATACGAACTTCATTTTCAAAAAATGAAATATCGTCAAAAAGCTAATTCTGAGCCCATTGTGATGGTGCTAGTTTTATGAGATTTTGATCCTATTTAGATGCCTAGTTTTTCTGTCAAAGACCAAACTTTGTGTTAACACTTTTATTGCAAGGTTGTTTCACATTTGTCATACATTTTCGATGCCCTAACTTGTGGTTTTGTAGGGATATTTTCTCACTAACCATATGTCTTGTAGGTTTTTCTTTAAATTTGTTTTGGGAATGAACTTTTATGTTTAAACACTCATCTTTGAATGCATGGTTAAACACTAAAACAATTGAATTCAATCTTGAATGCCTTAAAGGAATTGACATGAATGTTTAGGATAGCAAACATTTGGACTTGGTGCTTAAAATGAATTCACACACTCTTGAATGCCTTAAGGAAATTGACATGAATGCTTAAGCTAGCAAACATTTGGAATTGGTGCTTCAAATGAACTCACACAATCTTGAATGACTTAAGGAAATTGATTTCATTTTCAGCAATTTGTTTATGCACATGCTCAATTTACTTTCTTGTTGAGGAATCTATGCTTTTCATTTACGTTGATGACGATTTCAAGTTGGAAAGAACATTGTATGCTATAAAAATGTGTGTCTTCAAAGTAGATTACAATAACTAAAGCTTCATTGGGAAAGAATGCGTGTCTTTTTAAACCCCGAGGCCACTTACGTATTCTCTCCCCTCATGCCTTCGAGTGATCTTGGGTGCAGAAGAAATAAGTGGTCTTGTTTTTATCTTTTTAGAAGGTTTGCATGGGGATTTCATCACCCCTTGGGATGACCTCAACTCCAGTGTTCTGGCAAAGTATAAAAATTAGGAGGTGAATCGAAAGACACCTCTCTTGCAAATAAAATCTTGTCACTCTTGGCTAAGCCCCAAAGAACTTTATACCTTTGGGAAGTGAAGGAGGAGATTTGGGTTACCATCTCCCCCCGGCTATGTGACACTATTTTCTTTCATCTACAAATTTGGTCCTCACGTACCTTGTGTATATTTAAGACGCCCTCTAGTTGACCCTTGTACATCCTAGTTGAAACCTTATAAGATTATTGGTGTGTTTGACATGCTTGAGTGTTTTAAACCTTCCCCCATTGAAGGGGACACACCGACTACACTTTTCTTGTATATATTGCATTGTTTAATTTTGCATCTCAAATTTGAAAAACCCAAAAACATCATAAAACATAAAAATCCAAAAAAATTGTAAAAGTTCAAAAATTTAAAAAAATCAAAAATAAAAATTTCAAAAACCAAAAAAACAAGTCTTAGTTCAAGTCCTCTTAGTCAAGTTGTCCACATCAATTCCACGTCACTTCTTCTTTCCATCAAATTCATCACCCTCATACATCTCTTGTCTTCATCATTTAAATCATTCCTCAAAATCTTAACCATCTCTATTCATCCAAATCATTTCCTCATTTTCTTAATCATTCAATCAAATCCATAATCTTCATCCTAATCACGGTTCATAATCCACATCAAGATCCAATTCCCTTATTCAATGACTCATCCTCATGATTCTTAATCCAATCCCTTGTCAAATTCATTCTTTTCTAATCAATTCCTAAGTCAATCCATTTACATCTTCATTCAAAATCAGTCAATCTTTCTTCATCTATCCAAATCTTCTTCCAATTCAATTTTTCATAAAATCTTCTACTTTGGACTTAGGAGCGTCATCATAATCCTTGGACTTTAATCCTAATTATCTTGAATGACCCAAATCTTATCAAGGTTATATCAAACCTTCATCCAATATCAAATCAAATCCAATCAATATCAAGTCAAATCCAATTCAAACCAAGTCAACACAAAGTTCGAATTTGTTCCTAGTCCTAAGTTCATATTCCATCCCTCATTGAATCTTTCGTCACTCTTCTTCTAACATCTATGGATCCGAATTGGCTTAATCAAATGGTTAACGATATTCAAAGACAAAATGGAGTTCTACCTCCCTTTCAACCTACATATCAAATCCATCCTCAAAACTTCATATCCAACTCTCATCCATCTCATGTTCATTATTCTTCTACCTTTGACAGGGGAAACCCACCTCATTATCCTTCGACTACATACAATCCCATTTATAGTCCACACAATTCTTCCAACACAAATGACCTTTCCAAGGAAATTGACAAACTAAAGAATCATATCTTGAGCACAGCAAGTCAACAGAAAAAGTCCACCTTCCATGACATATGTCCTCTTCCCCCATGTTTCGAAGATCATAGTCCTCATGTCCCATCCAACCCCAACCCTCCATGCAATTCCCCATACTTTGAGCCTAATTTCAAAAACCTTCATCCCAATCCCCTACCCATAGTTCCACCTTCACACAATCCTAATCCTCCAAAAACATCATCCCCGCCTCATAATGGGTTTTTCTCACACAATTTCTTAGCTAAGTGTAAAGAACAAAATAAAGTGAGCCAATCACCCAAAGTCATACCCCCAATTCCATATCAAGCTCTTCCTCTAAAGCATGACATTATAGATTCCTCGTCTCCTCTAGATCCAAGCATTTCTCCATCCCATCGTTCCCTTATCCCTCAAGAGCCATCTATCCCTCTTAGTCCATCTCATGATTCCCTTCCTAATCAAGATCAAGGCATTCCATGTACCGCACTCCTTATTGATTCCACTCCATCTCAAGAGTTAACATTCGTAGATCCTCCACTTCATGAAGACATTCCTTCCACTCCATCTATTAATACTCATCCATGTCAAGATCAAATCCCTCCATCTCACAATCCTATTCCATCTCATGATCCACCCATTCTGCTACATGATCCTCTTTTAAGTCAAGATCAAAGCACCCATTCCTTTGCATTTCATGACACCACTCCATCTCAAGATCCTATTATCCCTCACAATCCCCCTTGCGATCCTAATCTTTCACATGACCCTGTCACACCTATCCAATCCACTCATCAACCCTATATACCTAGACTCGCATCTTGTGTTGAAAATGATAAGTATCTCATTGAAGAAATAATGTCTCAAGATGTTGGTATGCCTTCCACTCCATCGAAATCCATAGTTACTCCTTCCAAACCTAAACCTTCCCATCCTCCATATTCCAAGTCCATTTTGGGACCTTATATCCATATTCCCATTCCTTCCTCACTTCCATCCATTTTGGGTCCTTATGTTTCAAACCCAAACCCTTCATCCCTTCCTTCCATTTTGGGTCCTTATGTACATCCATCCACCATATCCATGCTTTCCACTTCATCCCCTCATGCTCCTAGTAAAGATCAACAAAGGCACACATCCTTGAATTCCTTACAATGTTCACCATCCATAAGCTCTCCATCCCATTTATCTTCATCCACCCATACCATGGCCAATGGAAGCAAATTGGATGCCAAAGAAAAAGTGAATAAAGCCAAAAATCCACAAAATCCCAAGGATCAACATGTCCCCTCTAAAAGACATGTCCAAGAAAAGAAAAATATGATCCAAAATAGAACTCAAAGGCCACAAAGGCTACAAATAAAAAATGCAAAAATTTTGTGGATCCCAAAGCTACTTAATGTAGCAATGAATCTCAAAGAAAGATTCCAAATGACATCCAATTTTGCTAATCCAATGGCTTCCCGCATTCATAATCCATCCAAGCTTCCATTTTCCAAATCCATTTTGGGTCCTTATATACCCAAATCCACCATCCCAAATTCATCGTCTCCTTCATCCATTTTGGGTCCCTATATCCCAAAATCCAAACTCACATATCCTCCACAATTTCCTCCTTTCCATCACCCTTCAAGGTGTGTGCCAATGACAATCTTTCCACCTCCTTCATCCACTCATTCACAAGTCTTCCAACCTAGCATCCATCAACCATGTCTTCCTCCCACCCACTCCACCCCCTTAATCCAAACTTTTTCATAAGTCATTGTCCTCCATTCCCGAATCCACTTCATCCTTCTTTTCACTATCCTACCAACATCTATGAGAAAATAGTAAAAATTCCTTGAAAATAACAATGAAAAAAAAAGAGGAAAAGATATCAAGGGATACCATCCATGTATCTAGATGCTTGAGTCCTCCCTTTCTATCCAATGTCTTCCACTTCCACTTATCCATCCATTCACTTTTCCTCTTCCACTTGCACCCTATACTAGGGGCAAGCTCCATCCATACCACTCTTCCTTACATATCTTCCATACTTCCATCTACCATTCATCATCCTTTTCCATCTTTGATCTTGACTTTCACTTTCCTTTCATTCATCCATGTGCACTTTCCATGTCCATACATTTTCCTACATACTTTCCTACTTCTTCCATATATTTGATCCCTACATGTTCTCCATTTCTTGCATCCCATCATCCTTGTCATGTTCATTTGTCCATTCTCCATACATACTCCTACGTACTTCCATCCTTCTTTCATATGTATTTGATCTTGGTTATCCCTTCCATTTCATCCACTTCATATCATTAACCCTTTTCCATACCCTCCCTCCCATATCTCTTCCTCATCCCACTTTCGTACCCATACTCGTGATCACTATTAGAGGCATAATACCACAATGTTCATACATGCTTTGGAAGAGCACATGCCTTCTCTTCCTCCATACGCTAGCCTTCGTACCATCTTTCCTTTTTCATGCATCCTTTCCCACCATATTTCCTTCCATTTTCCTATCCTTGGTATGGGGCATTTGGACTCCTTCGAAACATGGTCCTTGGCTCCACATTTCCCAATACCATATCATTTGACCCCTCATATCCTTTTACCATTCCTTTCATCCACCGACTAACATTGCTTTTCCTCCATTTACCATGCCTTGGCTCTCCCTTGTCATTGGTCCCAATCCATTCTATCCATTCTATCCCACATTGGTTCATATCACATTCAATCTAGTTCTTCCACCCACTTCAATCAACTTCATTTATCCTCTAATTCAATCAATTTTCCCTTCTTCTAATCCTTTCACATCAAATCAATTCTACTCTCATCATTCCTCATCCTATCACCGTCCTTCTTCCAATCTCATCTGGACGTTCATTCTTCTACTTGTATTTCAATTTCATCTATTCATCCAACTCTCCATAAAATCAAAATTTAAAAAAAAATCTCAATCATTGTGAAATCAATACTAATTCAATCAATCTAATCTTGTAATCTGGTACATCAATCCTTACTCAATTCATCAATTTGACCCAATCAGCTGATAATCCATTAACCATATTCAAACATTATCATGGGATGAATCCTTCCCAATCCTCGAATGTGCATTATGCTTATCGTTAGCTTTGCCATCATTAATCAATCATCATCAATCAATCCATTAATTGGTTTTTAGTTTGACTAGGGGCAAAATGTTGGTTTGGTGTTGGTTTATTGTGCATGATTGCTTGTTACTTGTATGCATTAGTATTTTCTGCATTTATCATGGTCTTTGCATCCTATTGACCCCAGGAATCATGGTATTCCATATCATGGTTTCATAAGGCATATGGTTGTATTAGACCCCTTTTTATCATGTACTTGACACATTGTCATCTTGGTTCTTCATACCTTGGTGCATAGTGTTGAATACAATATCAAACTTAGGTTGTTCACACCGTTGTAGCATAACGTTATCAATCTTTTCATTCTCCCCTCCCTTTTATTCTCCCATCCATTTCAAGAGCACATCCATGTTCTCCTAACCTTCATGTCCTCTCAAGGGGGCATACCATTCCTCCCTCGTCATCCTTCCATGACTGGGGCATCATGCTACTAGTGTTATCCTCCCAACCATCAGTAAGGAATTTCATTTTCACCTCACATTCAGGGGTTTCATCCTCCTTGTCTAGTGCATTTGTTTCTTTCAAATTGGAGACACATTGGTTTGTT
The DNA here is from genome assembly GCA_028749045.1 of Cupressus sempervirens. Taxonomy (NCBI): domain Eukaryota; kingdom Viridiplantae; phylum Streptophyta; class Pinopsida; order Cupressales; family Cupressaceae; genus Cupressus; species Cupressus sempervirens. The sequence continues at coordinate 609,991,601 of CM053784.1, read as the reverse complement.
CATCGATACAAGAATTCTACCATTCTGAGGGGGCTATGGAGTCTCAAGCCTATATCATGGGAGGTTTCAATATACTTATGGTTTTGAGAGAGTCTCTTAAGACATATCATTTGTACTTTTTCTTTCTATCTCTTTTTGGAGTAGGGTTTTTTCCCACTAGATTTTCTCTATTTCTCCATTTCATAGAGATTTAGTTGTGATTGGGTACCTCATCAAGCCTTGTTGTTGGGACCCAAGTTTGCTTTCAACATTGTAGTTTCCTTGCTTTTTCATGCATTGTTTTGTAGTTGCATTGTTTTTGTATTGCATAAAAATGTAATAAATGGAATAAAAACTAACAACTAATGCATATTCCTATGTGATCATGCGAACCTCAAAATATGCAAGAGAACATGTAACTAAGAATGACATGAAATAACAAAGATCTTAAACTATTGAAAATAACACCAATGCAAACCTCATGAAATCACCAAGTGGTTGTGATTTCATTGTTATGGGATGTGGTTGCTCACAATTTGTGCAGCATAACAATGAGGTAGATAGTGCTTTATGGAAATGAGGAGAGGGCTCTTCTTTTATAGGAAATGAGATGAAACATACGGTTGAGATTCAATGCAAGATGAAGGGCTAGGATCTCTTAGGATCAATGAGGTGTCCATGAGGTGGAGGCCAAGTAGACTCTATGTGGATTAGGGTTTTTGACCATTAAAAGGGGAGAAAATGCTCACACATGTGTGAGAAACCTTTGATATGATAGGTCAATGACAGGTGCAAGAGGTGTGAGAAGCATGGTCTCTCACACATGTGTGAGACACCTTGACTCTCATGCAAGAGGGCAAGTGTGCAAGAGGCATGAGTGGTGTGGGAAGTGTGAGTGTTCTCACACATGTGTGAGCACACACTTAGGATTAAAAGTGGATTAGCAAGGTGATTAGGAAAAGTAAGTAGGATTAGGAAGTGACTAGGCTTAGAAGGATGGGTTAGGTTAGGAAAGTGAGGTTAGGTGAAAGTTAAAGTTAGGAGCCATGTGCTCAAATAAGATTAAATTTAATATTTAATTCCAAGTGGGATTAGCAAAGGATTAATTAAGTAAATGAAGTACTTTACTTAATTAAAGGGAATGGGTTAGGATGCAAATGGGATGAGGGGAAAGGTTAGGATTTAAATAAACCTTAGTTTATTTAAATCAAGGAAAGGCAAATATAATTTTAAACAAATGCAAATTTATTTAATTAAAGGTAGGGTAATTAAATAAATAATAAATATCTATTTAATTGGTCATGAAAAGGGGATTTGGACAATTTTAGGTGTCTACATTTTTCCCCTCTTTGATATAGCATTAGTAATGTTATATCAAAGAAAAATAAAATATGATGCTCAAAGGAGAATGCATGAGAATCCGAAAATAGAATATCCAATGGAGGTAGGATAATAGGTTTATTGAATCTATCATCTAAGAGGAGATGTGTGTCCTCTGATATATCCTCAACAACTCCACTAGGTGGCTCGATGACTGGAACTACAATGTTAGGCAATGTTGTAGAGTAATCATATGCAACATATGGAATCTGAATAGGAGGTGGAGGTTTAGAAGTCACAACACTAGTCTCAAGAACAACACAAAAGTTCAAGTGACCCGACTTCACCTTAGTAGTCTCTCATGAAGAATAAGAGTTAGTCTCTGATAGTGGAGATCGTGGACCAAAATGAAAGAAAGAGTTTAAGCAGGAAGAATGATTAAAAATCTATGTAGCAACATTATTGTTTGTCTCACTATCTCTGATGTGCATTGAATCTTGTGCAAACTCAATTGTCTTCCCTGTCCCACTGTGTGTAATCTAATAAATAGAGAGAAGGTTAGAGGAAAAATATGGAACACATAGTACATCATGAAATGCACCATCATCAATGTCAATAAAACATTTCCCACATATAGTCATAACAGTGTTTTTCCCCATGAAAATGTGTGGAGTAGGAGAAGCCTCAAAAGAAGAGAACAAATCCTAAGAAGATGTAATATGATGTAAAGCATCTGAATCTAGTAACCATCTAAAAGAATGTGAAGTATTAGTTGCACATAGTGCATGACCCTTTCCTATATCTTTACCATATGACTGAAATGATGATGATGAAGAAGATTTGTGAGAAGTAGAAGGAATATCAATGTTTCTCTTTTGAAGGAGATCTGTCAAATCTCAAACTTGTTTGGCATAGCTATTTAACTTCTTCTCATAGCCATGTGACTCATTGTGATTGGGCTTATTACAATAAGTACACTTCAGTCTATTTGGCTTTGGTTTATCCCCTTTAGGAGGAGGTGGGCCTGAAGAGATGTGAGAGCTAGAATCAATCTAAGATTTTTTAGGATGTGACTTATGTTTCTTCTCCTTCTTTCAAGAAGATGTTTGAGCTACCAATGCACAAGTTTGTGAGCCTATGTGAGAATCCAATTGAGAGATCTTAACTTGCTCTCGAGTCAAACGATCACAAAAACCTCAAAGAATGACATGGTAAATCTAGTACCCAAGGCATCCATGGTGGAATGGAAGATAGAAGCAAAAATCTAAAAGTTTCCACAAAGCTTAGAAAGAATTAGGTAAATGCACTTAGTGTCACTCTTGGTTTTCCCACAACCCTGCAATAAAGATATCTATTGTTTGAACTTCATCAAGAAGTCCTCAATGGAAGGAAAAGAATTTGGTACAAGAGAGGTAAGATTTGTCTCAATATGAAGTTTTTAAAACTCATTCACTGTACAAAACAAGTCATTAAGCTTGGTCCACATAGCTAGAGGGGTATTACACCCATCAAGATGAAACTATAGACTATCGGATAGCTGTAAAGAAATCAACCCCTTTTCTTCATTCATCTTAGTCCTATGTTGCATGACCTGAAAAGGCCTCTATAAAATTGGTCGCACTGTGTCTAAACAAACCATAACCCCTTTGACCAAAGAAGTTGTATCATCAGGGACTTCAATGTGTGATAGTTATGAGGGGTCAGAACTTCTAGACAAGAAGAGGTATCAGCTATTTTATTAATAAAGTGTTTGAATTTTTTTTATATAGAGATATTATAATAGAAAATAATTGAAAAAACACCCCCCACGATGCAAAAAACTGAACCCTGACTGCTAGAAGGAATGCATAGACAAGAAAAGAGGAAAAAATATTCAATTTTAGAATCACATGTACCTTTGAAAAATAATGATGAAAAATAATAGAGAATCTAGATAGGGCTTGAGAATATCTTTTTGGTGCTTTTTTTTATCAAAAAATGGAGCTAAAATGAGCAAGTTATGCCTCTCAGAAGGTAGAAAGAATAATCTAACTTTGAGGAAAAAATAGGTACCAAACTAGAAAATCCAAAAAATATCTTCACCATCATTTCTGTCTTGGAATCATCTTTCAAACAATAATTTATTTTCCAAAAAATGATATTGTATGCTCAAGTTAGAGCCAAAAAACTAATAGGACCTTCGAAAAGCAAAAAAAAAAAAATTGTAAACCTCAAAAAAATGGAAAGGGGCTAAAAAAGCCCTCAGCCCCCCACGTGACTATAGGTCGCATGGGGTTGGGTGGTGGAGACCCATGAGTGGAGCTAGTGGAGCAGAGCAGAGCTGTGGAGTGGAGTGGTGCAGTAGCGGCGGTGGAGCTTTGCAACGATGGTGTGGAGACTGCTAGAGGTTTAAATAAACCACCAATGATTTTCCTAACCACTATGGTCTGAAATAAATCTAATGCATTTTTAAAAAGATTTTATTTTATTTTATTTCATTTCATGATTTTCTGTATTTTTATATCTCATTTTGTGTGCCAACAGTCGCACAACCCTGGTAGGCAGAAAAATTTGCCTCAAAATGTAAAGTTGGCCAAAATAGACATATTTTATATAGAAATAGGGAATTTTGACATCCTCTAAATCCAACTGTCAGTTTTGTTTGGCCTTAAAGTGCTCCAAAATTTAAAGACCCCCCTATTTCCACCAAAAAAAAAATGAAAAATAGCCAAATCTTATCCAACAAACCCTTGTTCCTGCTTTCTTCAAAAACTAAACAAGCTACAACAAATCTAGCTCTAGTACCATGAAGGATTTGAGTAATACAAATTCACAAAACCCAAAGAACACCTGCATGCAAGAACCTATCATAAAGAAGAAAAGACAAAGAGAAAGAATATATTATCAAAGTGAAAGAATGGATGAAATTTACAATTGATCAATCCTTATAGAAGGAGATCATAGCATAAATGTGAAATCTTAAGAAGGGAGTAAATGTAATTTAGTAAATTAAATTATATTAACCATTTACTCTGACATCCTATTTGGGATGAACCCTTAGATGATGACATGGATTATTCTCTTCCTCATGAAAGAACCTCACTTTCAAACAATGATATCATGGATGACACCTCTTCTATATTATTTCCACATGATCCACATGACATAGTTGATATTTCTCCTTCTCCTAAAATATACAGACATCTTAAAAATATTTTAGTGCAAGAGGAGAACATTGTAAGTACTTTCATCAATTTGACTTTGCCTTCACCTGATGATCCTAGAAGAGATTACTCATTAATGGATATCTACAATCCCTATTCTAAATATTCTTTAGGAAAAATGGATAATGACAATCTCCTTAATGCTCTATCTTCTAGTGATGTGTCTATGGAGAAGTAAGATCTTAATCAAGTTGATGTTGCTCAACCTATTCCAACTATCAAGGGTTATCCTTCATCACATAAGCCTCTTATTAACCTTAAGGTTTGTCCTTCCATCACTCTCAAAGGGATACCTAGTGATTCTTTTGATTATCATGTGGTGTCTCATGCCTATCATACAAGGAATAATCCTCAACCTATTACCTATCTTCCACCTTCTCAACATGGTATTCCTCTTCCACCTTGTCTTTCTCAAAATCTTAGGTTGGATTATGATTTGGTATCATAATTATGTAATACAATCACCAAGATTCCTCTTTGGGAACTTCTTCAAACATCTCCTACATATCATAAAGCCTTGGACAAAGCTTTAGCCACTCTTCCAACTCCACCTCCCAATCAAGAAAATATTAATGCCTTTTTCTAATGCATGAATGCTACAACTGTCTCACATCAAATTGTGTTTTCTCGTTAAGATTTTTCTCCTAAAGCATAGCACAACTTCTAACAAATCTTGTAAACCTTAAATTTGATACATACTCTTGGAGTTGCTCATGATTACCCAAGTGTAGTGTTATTAGGGTTTTAGTAGATGCAGAGATCATTCGTAGATCTATATCTTGCAATTGATCACAACACTAAGAAAGGTCTAATTTTGTAATATTTTTTAAGTGAAGAGTAAGTGAGGGAAGTAATGTACATGACCTAACTGTAAGGTTGATTTTCTTCCATGTCACCTCATCGTTCCAAGCTTTGAAGACCATAGATGCGGAGAAAAAATCATGTTTGTTGTAAAGATGCCTTACTATGCATGACACCACTCCACCATCTCTCATCACAATTTCCATGTTGTTTTCCATTGTTTCTTCTTTTCTCTCCATTGTTCCAATTTCAACTACAAAAATAGGCTAAAATTTATTGAATCAACCCACATCACTGTTAAACACAACAAGTTGAGTTCAGTATGGAGACTTCTAGAACTAAATGATACAAAAGACATGGAAAGCATTTTTTGTAGAGATAATCATAATTACGAGATTTAGAAATCAAGGAGAATTATAAATAAATTGAAAGAGTACAAAATTATCTTATCACTATTATCTTATGTATTCATGGGCAATTTCTCTTTGATTGTAAGTAGCTCAAATGTCTCTATTAAACACAACAAGTTGAGTTCAGTCTGGAGACTTCTAGAACTAAATGATACAAAAGACATGGAAAGCATGTTTTGTAGAGATAATCATAATTATGAGATTTAGAAATCAAGGAGAATTATAAATAAATTTAAAGAGTACAAAATTATCTTATCACTATTATCTTATGTATTCATGGGCAATTTCTCTTTGATTGTAAGTAGCTCAAATGTCTCTATGTCTTTAATTATAGTGAAAGGATAGAGCAATAGTTGATTAAAAGATGAAAATAAGCAGTTTATTCTTATTGAAGAAAATACATGTGTCTATTTTTTTATTTTCTATTTATTTGTCTTCAAATTTGCTTCCAAGTATTTTTTTCAAGAAATAGAGCTAAAAATATAATTTAAAATAGTATTTCATAAGATTGCATAAAAATAAGCAACAAATTATCTAGGTATGGTGCCGTCAGCTCCACAAATTATGCCTAAAAAATTTGAGCAGTTGTTGGTAGCAGAAATAAACATAGGAGCAACATGGGGACCCACCCTTAGTCTTTTAAGATAAATTAACAATATCTTATGAGATATTTAAGTTTCAAAAGTTATCTATTTGTTAATTTGTTTAAACAAAAATAAAAATATAGATAAATAACGTTGGTCCAAGTTAGTGGTCTAAGAGACATTAATTAAATAAAAAAATGTGGATGAGGTAGGAGGTAGAATAAAGAAAATTTGAACAAATGAGTCATTGATATACAAGAAAATTCCAAAACTAATGAAGATATAATTTTAGCATAGTTTTGTATCTTAATTGGACTAATTGTATACGCTTTACATATAGATCAACTTTAGTTAATTAATTAATTCAATTTTGCATACATATTATCACACACGAGAAAAAGTTTATCTCCTCATATTGCATTCATTTCCACTATTCAAATTGAGTATTGCCATCCCTTCCTTCATTTGGGTCTTGATAATCTAATTTGGATCCAAAAGGAATCATATTTGAAAATTCTTTTATCCCCACACATATATTTTAATGGTTTAGTGGTGAAAAGTAAAGGCCTACATCTTATTAAAGTGCTTCCATTTTTTCCCTTAACATTTTCGTGAACCCAATGTCTTACCCAAGAGTTACATATTTCTCCATTTCACCTAAACATTTTGGTGAATCTGACCTCTTGCCCTTTTCTTATTGGAGTTAGATTGTTTGCATTGGGTATTTACCTTCTTTTGGTGAACCCAACCTCTTTCCCCCTTCTATTGGATTTTGGAGTTAGATTTTGTTGTCTTATTAAGTTAGATTTCTTTATCTCTTATTTTTAGTCTTCTTTTGCATTGCATGATTAGATCTAGCTTATATACATTTCACTCATGTTGCAAAAGTTGTTTAAAGAATTTTTTAACCAATACTCTATCCCCTTTTTCATAAAATAGCATCCTCCTTTAAAATATGTTTCCCCTTAAAGGAATTAATTTAGTATATGTGATGTTTATTTGTCCTCTTTTACATCGCCTTATATGAAACCATTAAAGAAAGACTTTGATTTCAACCTCTCTCTTAATGCTCTTACTCTTTTTGAGGGAGAGTTGAGGATCGATGCTAACCTTTCTGCTAATACAGACCTTATCTATGAGGATGCCTTTGGTAAAGATGTTTTTATACCATATTTTTATTGCTCTATTTTTTCTTCTATTGTGTGCTTTCTTGATATAGATATACTTACCTTTGATGATTCTCCTCTTTGGGATGAACCCTTAGATGATGACATGGATTATTCTCTTCCTTGTGAAGTAACCTTACTTCCAAAAAATGATATCATGGATGAAACCTCTTTTATATCATTTCCACATGACATAGTTGATATTTCAACTTCTCCTAAAATTTTCCTTCATCTTTAAAAAAAATTAGCACAAGAGGAGAACATTGTAAGTACTTTCATCAATGTGATCTTTCCTTCATTTTATGATCCTATTACATGTGAATCATTAATGGATATATGTAATCCCTATTCTAAAGATTATTTAGGAAAAGAAGATAATGACAATCTCCTTAATGCTCTTTCTTCTAGTGATGTGTCTATGGAGAAGTAAGTTCTTAATCAAGTTAATGTTGCTCAACCTATTCTCACTCTCAAGGGTTATCCTTCATCAAATAAACCTCTTGTCACCCTTAAGGGTTGTCCTTCCATCACTCTTTAAGGGAGACCTAGTGATTCTTTCAATTATCATGTGGTGTCTCACACCTATCATACAAGGAATAATCCTCAACCTATTACATCTCTTCCATCTTCTCAACATGTTCTTCCTCCTCCACCTCATCTTTCTCAAAATCTTAGGTTGTATTATGATTTGGTATCACAATTACATAATACCCTCACCAAGATTTCTCTTTGGGAACTTCTTCAAACATCTCCTAGATATCATGAAGCTTTGAACAAATCTTTCATTCACTCTTCCAACTCCACCTCCTAATCTAAATAACATTAATGCCTTTTTACATTGCATGAATGCTACAACCATCCCACCTCAAATTGTGTTTACTCATGATTATTTTTCTTCTAAAGAGATTCAAGATCATCATGATGCTTTTATAGTTGTCTTTATCAATGAAAATCTCATTCATTGAACCTTGATTGATAATGGGTCTGGGCTTAATATCTATAGTATGGATATGCTCGAAGAAAATAAAGTTGATCTTTAAAACATCAAAACCACCTAAGTTCCTGTACATATATTTGATAATGTTTCTAAGAAAAATTTAAGGACCATCAATTTACCTTTCAAATTAGGTTTGGTTATTTTCAATACTTTTATTTATGTCATGCCTAGACCTCCTAATTGCAATATTCTTTTGGGTAGACCTTGGTTACATGTTATGCATACCATTATTTCAACTCATCATCATAGAGTCTAGTTTATCTACAATAATGTAATGTATACTCTTCATGTAGATACTAACCCAAATAGTTGTCTAAATGTTGAAGAGAAATAGAATCAAGAATCTAATGAGAATCCTCCTTCTATAAGTGTTCTTTCAGAAGATGATCGAGGTACATTAAATTTTAATCCAACTTTCATTGTAGAGTATAGAGTTAATTATTTTTCATTCATGAAATCTAAAATAATTCCTCTTTCTAATAACTTTATTTCTACTAACCCTCATGATGAATCTATCAAACCTAGTGACATGGATTCTTGTTTTCATCTTGGTTATCATAGATTCACTAAGAATGGCTTTGGTAAACAATGACACAATGTGCCCTTAGGAAATGGGAGGCATGAGTACTATTTCCACACCTCATGCAGGAGCATATTGGGTTAACAAGCAATCTTGCATCAACAAAACAAAAAAAACCTTGCTTTTTGTACATGTATGTTGTGCACGAAGTAGTCAGTGATGCTCTTGATTTTAGGTTGTGTATGATTGTCAACATGTTAAGGACCAATCCTTGATCCCTATCCTAAGTGTTTGCATTCTTATGTTTCATATTCTTCAATTTCTATTTTATTCTTTACAGTCTCTATTTCCTATAATTTTCATCCAATGAGGCATGTTGTTTATATTTATGCAGTTTCCTGCAATGAAATGGCATCTTGCACAGTCGGGAACAAACTCCTAACTCTTATGTGGACCTATCCTTAAGTGTGCATGATCTTATGTTGTCCTTTTCTTACATTCTAGTTTACCCTTCCAAGATTTGACCTATAATGTAATTTAATGCTTGACTAGTTGACTTGTGACTTAGCTAGCTATATAAGAAGCTTGGTTAGATACATAGGAAAGAGAGATCAATAGTAATTGGGGAAGGTGGTAGGTAGATGATGTGAGCTTGGACTCTGAACTGTAATTCTTATTCTGTATAAGGTCACAACCTGGAAGGCCTCACAGTTGGACATGTTGTTGTTTTATTATGCAAAGTTAAATAATTACACCTATTGAGTTGTTGTATATAGACTTGTGTTCATTATTGTGTATTTGATTAAGATTATATGTGTTACTCAAGGGTATCTTGGGGTTTTCCTTTGAGGTAACCCTACCTTGCATCAGGTCATATCATAGTAGAGTTATTTCTTAAGGCTTGGATCATGGAGAACCTTATTGAATTTGGTTGTGGGGTGGCATATATAATTTGACCTATAACTTGCATAAGGCTATAATCTTGAAGTAGCTATTATCAAGATGGTTTGTGGTAGAGGAAATGTTGATAATTTTATTATGGACATGTTGAGGCAGATTGTAGTGTGACTAGAAGTTGTTGAGACAATGCAGAGAAGAAGTGTAGATCTTGAAGATGTTAGTGATGATGAAGAAGAAACAACTAACCCCAATCTTGAACCTGAGGTTTAACAAGATGAGGAAAGGATTTTGAGAGTGTTTTCTAGTGTGAATTCTTAAACTACTATTGAAATAGCTTGCTATGATGGAAGACTTGAGACCAATGTTGTATTGGATTGGATATATGAGATGGATAAGTACTTTTACTATGAAGGTATTACTGATAATAAGGAGGTTAAGATAGTAGTTACAAAGTTGAAGGGTCATGCTTCCTTTTAGTGGGATCATTTGCAAACTAATATATAGAAGAGAGGGAAAGAAAATATCAAGACATTGGCGAAAATGATTGGAAAAATCAAGAAAAAATTTATTCTTCTTGATTACCAAGCTAACTTGTTGAGGAAAATGCAAAATTTGAGACAAAAGGATATGAGTGTGAAGGAATATACTGATGAGTTCTACAAGTTTGATATCAAATATGGACATGTGGATAATGAATTTGAGAAAGTGGCCAGGTACTTGAATGGTTTACGGACATCAATTCAAGATGAGATTAGTAATGCTAAGATGGACAATGTGGAAGAGGCATATCAATATGCTCTAAAGGCCGAAGAATGATTGGAAAAGAAACATGATCATAGATAGAGAGGAAGAGGTTGTAGGTTTTAAAGAAATAGAGACAGAACCTTTGGAGAAAGTAGTAGAGCTAAAGTGCAAGAGAAAGGAAAATATGATTGGAAAGATGACAATGCTAGTAAGAGAGGTAACTACACTAGAGGTAACTATAATGGTTAATTTAGGAATAGTAATAATGGTAAAAGGGATGAAATATCTTGGTTTAAAGGTACTTTTTGTAAATGTGGTGAAGAGGGGCATAAAGCTTTTGAGTCTACTAATTCTGGTAAAAAGGTTGGAGGAAGTGGCATAAATGTTTTATTTTGTGAAGAAGTTGTTGAAACACCTAATGAACCTAAAAATGGTGAGAATATAATGACAAGAAGGTTCTTGTGGAATGAGAAATTAGATGAAGGATCTATTTTGAGGAGAAGTCTATTTAAAACCAAATGTAAAATTGATGGTAAATATTGCAAAGTGATCATTGATAGTGGTAGTTTAGATAATTTGGCTTCTAAGGAACTGGTAAACAAGATGAAGTTGTAGAGGTTGAGACATCTAAACCTTATCATGTTGCTTGGATTCAGGATGAGCATAAATTGTTGGTAAGTGAGCAATGCCTTATGCAATTTAAAATTGGGAATTACTATGATGAAGTCTTGTGTGATATTATACCTATGGATTATTGTCACATTTTTTTGGGTAGACCTTGGAAATATGATAGACAAACATTGCATGATGGTAGATTGAATCAATATTCTATTTGGGAAAATGGGAAAAAGAAAAATTTGTTAGCTCTGATTGAAAAACTTGATGAGAAACATTGTACTACATCAAGAGTTTGTTTGGTGGATGGAAATAAATTTGTTAAAGATATGAAGGAACCAAATATATGTCTTTCTTTAATTCCTAGGAAGACTGAAAAACAAGATGAACATGAGCATGCACTTGAGATAAAAGCTTTGTTAGAAAAATTTGAAGATGTTATTTCTAAGGATGTACCTAATGGATTACCTCTTGTGAGAAGTATTATTCATTGTATGGATTTGATACCTAGAGCTAGCTTACCAAATAAAGCACCACATAACTAACCCCTGCAGAGAATGTCGAATTGAATAGACAAGGGCAAGAGTTACCTGAGAGAGGTTTGATAAGAGAAATCTTGAGTCCTTGTGTAGTGCTTATTGTTTTGGCACCTAAGAAGAATGTAGAATGGAGAATGTGCACTAATTCCAGAGCTATAAACAAGATCACAATAAAGTACACATTCCCATTGTCAAGGATTGATGACATCATGGATTCTTTGAGAAGAGCTAGATACTTTACTAAAATTGATTTAAAAAGTGGATATCATCATAGTAGAATCAGAGAAAGTGATAAGAAAATACTTTTAAGACTAATGAAGGTTTGTATGAATGGTTGGTTATGCCTTTTGGTTTAACTAATGCACTTAATACTTTCATGAGATTGATGAATGAGGTTTCAAAGAGATTTTTGGGCAAATTTGTGATTGTATACCTTGACGATATATTTATTTTCAAAAAGAATGAAGAGGAACATCTTGAGCATATTAGACAAGTGTTACAGAGATTGCAAGAAGAAAAGTTATTGATTAACTTGAAGAAATGTTCTTTTAAGAAGGAAGAACTGGTATATCTTTTTTTTGTGATTTCAGCTGAAGGTTTGAAGATGGATCCTAAGAATATAAAAGCTATATTGGAATGGCCTACACCTTGTATGCACCCTAAAATGGTCGCCTAGACTATGGGCCCCAATTCTTCAATTTATCAATTTCCTGAATCAATTTATCAATTTCTTGAATCAATGCATCGTAATATTTTATTGAATCAATTCAAATCATTTTCTTTGATCAAATTGCAATTAATTTAATTATTTCAATATTTCCTAATCTTTGATCATTTCATCAATAATCTTGTTTAATTAAAAGAAAATCTCTTTAAATTAAATAGTTTTATCTTATTTAATTAAAATCTTTCTTTTTATTAAATAATCTTGTCTTATTTAATTAAAAGAAAACATCCTTTTAAATAAATAAAATAATTTTATTTAATTAAAAGAAAATCTCTCTTTTAATTAAATATTTTTATCTTATTTAATTAAAATCTTTCTTTTTATTAAATAACTGTATCTTATTTAATTAAAAGAAAACATCCTTTTAAATAAATAAAATAATCTTATTTAATTAAAAGAAAATCTCTCTTTTAATTAAATAGTTTTATCTTATTTAATTAAAAAAATCTTTTTATTAAATAATTTTATCTTATTTAATTAAAAGAAAACATCTTTTTAAATAAAAATAATAATCTTATTTAATTAAAAGAAAATCTCTCTTTTAATTAAATAGTTTTATCTTATTTAATTAAAATCTTTCTTTTTATTAAATAATCTTATCTTATTTAATTAAAAGAAAACATCCTTTTAAATAAATAAAATAATCTTATTTAATTAAAAGAAAATCTCTCTTTTAATTAAATAGTTTTATCTTATTTAATTAAAATCTTTCTTTTTATTAAATAATCTTATCTTATTTAATTAAAAGAAAACATCCTTTTAAATAAATAAAATAATCTTATTCAATTAAAATAAAATCTCTATTTTAATTAAATAGTTTTATCTTATTTAATTAAAATCTCTCTTTTAATTAAAAAATCTTAACTTATTTAATTAAAAGAAAATCCCTCTTCTAATTAGATAAATAAATCTCCACTTAAAGCTCTCTTTTTGATGGAAAAGGGAAATAAATCAAATAAAGGTTCCTTTTTTTGCACATATCTCTAAGTGGTGAGCTTTTTCCTCTTACTTGTCTTTTTAGGGATTTATCCCACATTGCTCTTGTGAGAAGCCTCCCACCTTCACAATTTCTTTTATAAGGAGCCCTCTCCTTCTCATTTGGATAGATGTTAGTTTCTATAGTATTCTTATGCTATAGGTTTGGAGAGCGATTTTGGAGGAGTTTGAGCCTTAGTGTTTGGACATTGGAGCTTCATTACAACTTCTCTCTTCTTGTCTTCTTCTCTTATGCATCCATGGCTTCCATCATCATGCTTCATCCTTGCATTTTCATATTATCTTCAAGTCATATTTCCTTTCATAGATTAATCTTGCATTGTTATTTCCTTTCATAGATTAGATTTCCTTTCTTGCGTTACTTTGCATTGTTATCATTTAGATTAGCTTGCATCTTCATTTGCATGCATATTTTGATCTTTGAATCTCTCATTTTATGGTGTACTTGCATGGCACAAACTAGGTCAAACTGAGGGCCTCCATTACAAACCCTTGCACTCCATGAATAGAGAGCTATGAGTTGCCATTTGAGATCTCATTCTTGAGAAATCTTGGATATAATGACTCATAGAAGTGTGTTAACATTTTAGCAAACATTTTTGGTGGCCACCGTAGGGAAAAACCCACCTTTACATGTTGATTTTGGTTATTTTCAGAGCTAACCCCCTTGTGCAGATCTGTTTGTAGAAGAAAAATCCTAGATTTGAAAGATATGATCATATCTCCCAAACTGTTTTGTATTTTGGTCTAAAATGTCTTTTTATAGGTTGGAGAAATATGAGAGATGTTTCAGTTAAAATTTCATAATTTTTTGTGCTAATTTGTATTTTTTATAATTTCTTCTTGTTTTTTCATGAAAAAATATTTTTGGACACAAATTAACAATTTTTTTAGAAAAGTCTACATTTTTGGAAAAGTCTTTGAATTCTAAATAGGGTTGTTACTTTGTGTTTTAATGTCAGAGCTCATGTGAGGGCTTAAACACTTGATTTACAAACAACTAGTCTATTTTGACAAAATGGGTCCATAGGGCACAAATGAAAATATGTTTATGAAATTCTAACATTTTTGGAAAGGTTTTGGTTTTTTAATAGGGGTTTTTTTGCGTATTTAGGGTTTTGGTCTAAATTCATGGCATATAGGTCCAATATTGTAGAGTAGGTCAAAAATCAAAATTAAAAAAATGGCATTTAATGATTAACTTGCATTTAATTTTCACATGGTTCAATGCATGATGTGAGTTTTCATTTGGATTATTTTTTGGTTATTATTACTTCTAATGATCATATTTTGAGATCTAATACTAGGGTTTGCATAAGACATATCTATCTTGTATTGGTTTGCTTGTTATTTATTTGGAGCACTTGCTTGGTTTGTTAGATCAGGGGAGTGATACGCACGCATTGCTTTGGATCTGAGCTATTCTAGTACATCTATATAACATTTGGACTTTGGAATTAAAAGTGAACCTCTCATTTTTTTGGCTTGAGTGTTTTACATGCTTTCCTAATTCACATTTCGATTGGTGCTCTAAAATTAGACCTAGAATTACTTTCTTTCATACATGTTTCACATAGTAATTAGGCCCTATGAACTCTATTTGTGGTGATCTTGAGAGAGTGGGCTTCATTCACTTTCCTTACATGTGAAGCTCTTCTTGATGATAGATGCCCTTGTAGGTAGGGAAGGATTTAATATTATTTCATTGCCTTGCTTGGTTTGTCTTCGACATTTGCTAGTACTTTCTCTCTTGAGATTGGTAGTGATTGTTGTTGGCTTTCCAAACCTCAGTGAAGTGATTTCAAATTAGTGTGTCAATGAATCTATTTTCTATGTTTGGGTGAGGTGAAGAGGCTAGAGGAGTATGTTGCGTTCCCTTTTGGGCACATCAGAAACTTAGAACCCTTGAATCTGAACTAAGTCCCCATGTGGTCCAATTTTGTGAGTCTTCCTTGATTAGAGAGGGTTAATCGTAGTGGACACTCCCTTTATTGGGTAAACCATGCGAATGGAACCTCAAGCGATAGTAGCCACTTTTTTTATGGTAGCAACACCTGCTATATAAATGCCCTTGTGAAAGAAATCTCCACGACTGTAGTCTTTTATTGGGCTATCAGATTTCCTCAGCATCTTTGATTGATTAAATTCTTGGAATGTGTTAAAACCCTGGTGCTTCAAGATTAGATTTTGCCCACTTGAGATTGCAAGAGTTGCAAGGTTGACCATTACTAAGAACCATAGTGCAGCCCAATTTTTTTTTTTTTTCAAGGACTATGTGTGTGATTGGAAAACATTTTGAGAAGTGGTTCTAGGGATTAGATTCATACTAAGACACTATTCTTGATTATGCACAAGGTTACTTTGTCTCTTGCCCATTGCTTGTAGACATTTTCTTGAACTCCCTAAGTTTTGTCTTGTGTGTTTGATGTATGATAAAAATATATTGATGCATCTAGTTGGTCAGTTAAAACAAACAAGAAAACTAAGTTCCCGAGTTGAAACCTTTCTTGATTTGTTATTCTATCATTTCCAGTCCTCCTTGGTTGATCTAGGTTAGATTAGGTCACTTACCCCATTGTTGGAAGCTTTTTTTAGCACCTTGGATTGTTGTGTTTTGACCTCTTGAATTAGTAATCTTTGACTTTATGAGTAACCTTGCTTGGATTCGATGAGTTAGAAACCCTCCTTGTTAAGAAGATAAACCTTTGGATTCAATGATAACACGCTTGGAGAGTCTTAGTAATCTCTTGTCCATTCACTTCCATTCAAATTCAATTTCAACTAATTATAATTTGGGTAGATCATCCTTCTAATCCATATGTGCTATGATATTCAACCAAAGTAGAGGGCACCTCTGTGGCAGTGTTGCTTTATGCCTATTGCAAAAATTCTATCTTATCAACTCTCTTTTGGACAAGTGAGTTCTTTTACTATCCTAGTTTGGTTCTAATGTTTCTTAGGGTTGTCCTATCACCTAGTACATTTTCTTTCATGCCAATTACAACAAGATATCAAGTAGATCAAGGAAAGTGACCTCGGGAGTCTTGAACCAATTACCCTTAGTTCAAAATTGCCAAAGACGTAAGGGAAAAAAACCCATATTTGATCAATCACCTAGGAACAACTTAGAAGTTTGGTTTGATCCCAAGAGTAACCTTAGTGAGTTGAGTACATCCTTAGCACCTTCTCGCTCAGATATGAATATGAGTTATATGATGACTCAACAAGAGAGGGAAGAAATGGATGAATGCCTTGATTCAACATATTTGAAAAACATTAAGATGCCATTTTCTTTGGTAGTTCCTCTCATGAAAATTGACTAGTCTCACCCCTTATCTCAACTAGATATATGGATGCACACCAAAGGGCTGAAATAGATAAGAGACAAGCATATCAAGAAGAACCATCACAACATGAAAACCAAGATGATGAACCTCATGGCACTCATGTGAATGAAACATATACTAATAACATGTTTAGATATTCAAGACCAAGTTCACAGCTCAAGACACCTTCGAGATACACGAGTGACAAACTTAAGACACTCAAGCGTGAAAAGAAATCCTTCTTGGAGGAACAAGCTGTAAAAGAAGAGAAATTTAAATGTATGGAAGAGGAAAGACAAGCTTTTTTAGAAATAGAAAGGAAAATTTTCTAAGAGGAGCAAGATAGAGTCTTGACTCAACAACTTAATGGTAAATTTAACAACATGCATGTTGGTGGTGGAAACAACTCTACTCCATCCACCCCTCCTAAGACTCCACAAAGTGGAAGACAGTCAAGAACACCTTCACAATCTCCTAGCCCTAGAGGAAGAGGGGCTTCAAGACATTATCATTATATGAGATCAACACCTCCTAGCATTTCAATACAACCTTTGCAATGTGCTCACAATGGTTCACAGTATGGAGGAGGTAGTTCAAATTTTGACCATGACTCTCAAGATTTCATGACAATGCAACAAAATTCTTCTTTCCAAGAGTGTGTGGAGAAGTATATATATCAAAACAAAGATCTATTGCTAAAGAAATTAATTGATAAGGGCACTAAAGTTCCCTACAACTATGATGTCCACAAAAAAATTAGGAGGCAAGATCCATCTTTGGAAGAATGGTTTAATCAAGTGAAGAGTATGATGGACAAGTTCATGACACCTAAGATTTCCTTCTCACTTGATTCAATTTTTCCTAACCCTTTTGATAAGAGTTTGAAATAAAAGAATTTCTTAGAAAGGTTGAGATCCCCCAATATGACAAGTATGATGGGAATGGGGATCCAAGTGATCATGTGCATCAATTTTATACCATGAGCTTTGAATTTAATCATGAAGACTCATACCTTATGAGATTGTTTCGAAGGAGTCTTAAGGGTCAAGCAATGGAATCCTTTTCCACTTTCTTGAAAAGATGGAGACAACAATTCTCCTACTACTCTAGGACTATCCTTGAAAAAGAGAAAATTGAAATCATTATTAGCAAAATGATTCTCAAAATGTGGTATGGAGTTAAGAAGATGGTTTTTGAGTCTTTTGACATGATGGTTGAAACCACATTTAGAATTGAGGATGTTTTGAAAGAACAAGGAATTTTGGCCAAACATGGAAACAATCACAATAATGGCCAAAGTAACAACCATGAGATAAAGGAAAGAATTCATATTGGAATAGAAATAAACAAGTGGTAAATGATGGAGTTGTGGACTCCTCCAAATCTAATGATCAAGGTGTCCTTCATTTGGTTAGCGCTAATCAACAAGGAAGTAAGCCAAGATACCAAGATAAGCCAAAGGGAGAAAGGTGAGATTTCGTAGCAATTGGTGAATCGTATGATGAGATATTGACAAAGCTTATTGCTCACAACTTGGTGTGTCCTTTTGATCCCACAAAGTTATATATACCTAAGGTTAAACCATGGTGGTGGGATGAGAAAGCCTATTGAAAGTTTCACAATGGCATTGGACATAATGTTGAAAACTGTGGGAAACTCAAGCATATCATTCAAGATCTTTTTGAGAATGGTAAGCTTCAAGTGGATGGATTGAACACTAATCCTAATCACAAGGCCTTCAAAGAACCTTTGCACAATTATGATAAGGGGGAAACCTCTAAACCTAAGAATGGCAAAGTTGAGATCAATTACACCTATGCAAAAGTAGAGAATGTTGTCAACATGCTTGAAGTAGTAGAAGAGAATCTCAACATGATGAAAAATAAAGATCCTTATAGTTATAACATAGACATGGACTCTCCTCCTATCTTTGATGAAAAATCAGTCTTGGTGCTAAGGGGTCCTCACTCTAGAGTGTTATCTCAAAGTCTCAATGTTGTCACACAAAATCAAGGTCCCCTTGTCATTAGAGGGTCCAATTGAAGTCAACCAAGTAAGCCAAAGCAACTGACATCTAAGAATGTTACCTCAAAACTAGCAGTCAATCCTAAGTCAAACTATAGTCTTGTCGATCAGTTGAAAAGAACCCCAGCTCAAATTTTGATCTTTGAGTTGTTGGAGTTGTTTCCAAGACATAAGCAAGTCCTTGAGGATGCTTTGCGCACAACAAATGTTCCCAAAAATTTGGATGTTGATCAATTCTAGAACATGGTTAATCATATTCCTAGCCCTCATTACCTCATCTTTTTAGAGGAAGATGATAAATCTTTGAGCCACTCACATAATCTTGCTCTCCGTATTGAAGTCATGCTTCACAAAACCCATGTTAGGCGTGTGTTGATAGATGGGGTTGTTGGGCTTAATATTTGTTCTTTGAGTCTTTTAAGGACGTTAGGTTATTCTAAACAAGTCATGAATACTAGAAGAAAGATCACTTTTAAACCCTATGATGAGGCGGAAAGAAGTTCAAAGGGGTTGGCCATCCTTCCTATTAGGATTGGCCCTGTTGAGAAAGATATTTTATTTCAAATAGTTGATGTTGGTCCCCTTGTATACAATATATTACTTGGTAGACCATGGATTCATGATATGCAAGCAGTGTCATCTACCTATCATTAGTGTATTAAGTTCCCTTACAATAGAACTGATATTTTTATACCTGGGGATAATACTTTATCTATTAACTCAATTTTAGTGAGTACTCATGTTCCCCTCAATAGAGAAGCAAATGATTTTGATGCAGCTTTAGCTTTATGTAGAGACAAGTTCAAATCAATAGACCTTGGCATGGGAGGGTATCAACTCAACTTCCTTGCAACATTACCAATTTCACCTAGGTCTTATGGAAAACCTTCACAAGAAATGATACCTTCCTCTTTAGCTATGACATTATTTGACACATTTGTACAGTCATCAGTTCCTATTCAAGATGAGAAAGAGGATGTAGCTATTAGAAATTGGATTTATAGAGAAGAGAAATATATGCACAATAAGAACTTCTCTCCCTCTCCTAAGGTCTATGGAAGAGGGTATACTTTTGTCAAATAGATGGGCTATCTTGGACATGCTCCTCTAAGTCATAGATTGGATGTTAGAGTTGAACCCCTTGATCCTGTTCTTTTTGGCCACAAGTATAAGGAGGTGGTTGGCCTAGGATTTGAAAATCACAATAAGAACACTACTCCTATTCTTGAGAAGTTAGATAGTGAAGATGAACTATAATATGTACCTAATTTGGAAAATCAACAAGATATGTGTGAAGATTGGGTTCCTTCCACTAGTCTCCTTTGGGAAAATTCAGTTAGTGCAGTTACTCGTGAGACAGTTGTAATTGTGGGAAAAAATGAATCAACTTTAGATAGTTTAATAGAAAGAGAATGTGTTTCCCTTGATGATATTCAAGCTTCCATGCCAAGGTGTCCCAAGTCTTCATGGTGTAAGCACCCTATTAGAAGTTCATAAATGAGTTCACATGAGTATTAATGGGATTCCTTCTCGGAGCCTTCCATAGTTGACGTGGATGTTGATGTCATCCACTCTTATATTTCTCAACCTAAGGTAGCTATTGAATCTGTAGGATTAGAGGATTTGAACTCACATGTTATCTTAGTGGACGATTCTTTGCTTGTTAGGAAAAATCTTGATTTGGGTAGCTTAGGAAGTTACTTGACAGACTTTGACTTTCCGATCACTAGATATGAAACCATTCATGTTCACAACCTTGAACCTATCATTGACTTACCCCTTGTTCATTCCAACCTTATTGATTAGTCCCAATGCTATCAAGAACTTGAGCTCTTAACGTTTCAAAATAACTATGAGATAGCTTGTTACTTGAATGCCATTGAACTTGTAGTCTCTTCCACTAGTGAATTGGCTACCAGCATGACAGAGCTAGACATTAAGTACCTTAGTCATAAAATAAAAAGAAAAGAAAAAGAAAAAGAATAAGAGTTCTGATGGTGAAAACCACTATGTGGTGGTATTAGAACCAAAAAAAGTAAAAAGAAAGGATGTATCCAAGGGTGAAAACCTCTCTAAGGCACCTAAGGATGAGGTACTTGATTGTCTCCCTAGCTATTTTCAAGATAGATCTTCAGTACTTATTGAACCAACACAAGTAGCCAATTTGGGTATGAATGAGGCTCCATAGATGGTACACTTGGCTCAGTCCTTGTCACCGCACGAAAAAGAAGCTTACACTAAGTTCTTACAACAACAAAAAAAGATAAATTTTGCCTGGACTTATTTAGATATGCCAAGGTTGGACAATAATCTTATCATGCATTACTTATCCATAGCTTTAGGTGTCAAACTAGTTAAGCAAAAATTGGGAAAGATGCATCCTCACATAGCCCTCCTAATGAAACCAGAATTAGAGAAACTACTTGGTGCAAAATGCATAAGGGCTATTAACTATGTTGAATGGATATCAAATATTGTACATGTTTCTAAGCATGACAAAATCATTCGAGTTTGCACAAATTTTAGAGATGTCAATAGAGCATGCCCAAATGATGACATTCCACTTCCCAATATAGACATGATAATGGATATGACTGCGCGTTAAGAGATTTATTCCTTGATGGATGGTTTTTTTTTTTGGATAAAATCATATTAAGATAGCTCCTAAAGATCAAGAAAAGACTACATTCACTTGTGCATGGGGTACCTATTGTTGGAATGTCATGCCTTTTGGATTAAATAACACAGGAGCGACCTACCAACGAGCTATGAACACTATTTTTCATGATATGATGCATTAAAACATGGAAGATTATGTGGATGAAACCTTGGCTAAGTCTAAGAAAAGAGACACACACTTAGATGACTTAGAAGTCATTCTAGATCAAATGGAACAATTTCAACTAAGGTTAAATCCTAATAAGTGTGCATTTGGAGTTACATCTGGAAAACTACTAGGATTCATTATTTCAGCAAAAGGAATAGAGGTAGACTATGAAAAAGTCCAAGCAATCATGGATATGCCACCTCCTAGAAATATTTGTCAAATAAGGAGTCTTCAAGAATGTCTTCAATCCATAAGGAAATTTATTTCATAGTTGCCAGATAGAGCTCAACCTTTTAACAAGAGCCTACATAAAGGAGTCAAATGTGTATGGAATGAGGATTGTCAAAAGAGCATAGATCAAATCAACAAGTACTTGGCAAATCCTCCACTTTTAATGCCTCATATCCTAGGGAAACCACTTATTCTGTACATTTCAATGACAAAATCTTCCTTAGGGGCATTACTAGCTCAACTTGATGAACATGGGAAAGAAAGAGAAATATATTGCACTAGTCGTACTCTTGTTTCATATGACGTTAACTACACTAGTATTGAGAAACCTTGCCTGCGGATTGTGTTTGCTTCCCAAAATTTGCAACATTACATGCTTGCACATGCTATACACCTCATAGAAAAATAAATTCACTCAAGTATTTACTAGGTAAGGCTGCCCTCATAGGTAGACTTGCTAAATGGATGATGATCCTTTTAGACTTTGACATAAAGTACGTTGAGAATAAAGTGATCAAAGGACAAGCCATAGCAGATAAATTGGTTGATTTCCCAATACAAGATAATGCAAAAATTCAAGTTGATTTCCTAGATGAGCACCTCATGTATATGACTGAAAGAACATGGAAGATGTTCTTCGATGGATCATGTATGCAAAATGCTTTAGGAGCTAGTGTGTTGTTTGTCTCTCCTCATGGATACATGATTCCTAAGTCTTAAAAGTTATTATTCCCATGTACAAACAACATTGTTGAGTATGAAGCTTTAACAAATGGACTTAAGATGGCCATAGAATGGAGAATCACAGAGTTACACATCTATGGGGATTCATAGCCAATAAGCAACCAACTCAATGATGAATATATAACAAAAAATGAGAAATTGGTACCTTACAAGAAAATGGTTAATTCCTTGAGAC
Source organism: Cupressus sempervirens (assembly GCA_028749045.1). Lineage (NCBI taxonomy): Eukaryota > Viridiplantae > Streptophyta > Pinopsida > Cupressales > Cupressaceae > Cupressus > Cupressus sempervirens. The sequence continues at coordinate 609,968,772 of CM053784.1, read as the reverse complement.
GATATTTCACATTTATTACATTTCAAAAAATCCCTAGAGCAAAAAAAAAAGCAGCTAATGCCATGGCTACACTTGCTTCACTTCTTCAGTTAGAGCAACATGAATCCAAATTTGAATTCCTGGTGGAAGAGCTACATCACCCTATCTATGATTCCCAAGAAAGTCATGTTATTTGCACCCTTTTACGTCATGAGTCATCCCGTTATGGTGCCATTTATTCATACCTTTGTGATGGTATTATACCCGAAACCTTTAACTAATTTGAATGTAGAAACCTTATCTGAAATGCCTCTCACTATTCCCTTATCTCTAGTGATTTTTATAGGAGGGGTCTAGATGGAACGCTTATTAAATGCTTAGAAAAGGAAGAATCTGATCAAGTGTTAGTTGAAATCCATGAGGACATTTGTGGGGGACATTCCAATGGTCTTTCCATGGCCCTAAGGTTGCTTAGGATAGGATACTATTGGCCCACGATGCAGATTAATGCAATAGCTTTTGCAAAGTCATGTGAAATGTGTCAAAAGCATGGTAACATGATACATGCTCCAGGTAGGGAGCTTATTCCTTCTATTTCTCATTGGTCATTTCAACGTTGGGCCTTTGATCTTATTGGGTAGATTCATCCCAACTCATCAGGTGGACACAAGTTTATTATCACTGCTATTGATTACTTTACTAAATGGTAGAAATTATACCACTTTTTGTTGCCTCGAGCAAAATAGTCTCTCTATTCATTTTGAATCATATGATCTGTCAATATGGAGTGCCTTCCAAGATTATTACTGACAATGGAGGTCAATTCAAAAATAAGGACCTTAAACAACTCTGCAAGATATTCAAGATTAAAAAACATTGGTCCTCCATTTACTTTTCGCAAGGAAATGGTCAAGCAGAAGCATCAAATAAGGCCATCCTAAAGATCCTACATAGGATAGATCATAAGAGTGGCAAAGATTGGCATTTACAAATAAATCCAGCTTTGTGGGCCTATAGAATGAGTACTCATACTCCTGCTAGGGGTACTCCTTTTGCCCTCACATATGGCATTGAAGTAGTGTTACCTTTAGAGGTTAAGATTCCTTCACTTAGAGTTTCTCTCAAAGGTTTAGTTATAGATGAAGGCTATTGTGTCATGAGACTTCAAGAGTTAGAACTTCTAGATGAGAAACATAAAGCATCATTTGACCATATGAGGGTTTATCAAAAGTGCATGTCCAAAGCCTTCAACAAAAAGGTTCACCCAAGAGAATTCCAGGTCAAAGATCTTGTCCTACATTAAAATCCTAAGAATCAACAATAGAGAGATCAAAAGGGGAAATTTGAACCTAATTGGCTTGGACCTTACATCATTACAATAGATTTTGGGTCCAATGCTAATTTACTATCTACAAAAGACTGAGAGCAACTCCTTGATCCTAACAATGTCTTGCACCTAAACAAGTTTTATCAATGATGCCCGGGGGCATCCTTTGTATATATTTATCAATCCTAAAAAAATTCTTTAAAATGATATATTACAAAAATCCAAAACAATGATATATTTCAAAAATTTAAAAAAGTGATATATTTCAAAAATCCAAGAAAATTATATATTTCAAAAATCCAAAAAATCTTATATTTTCAAAAATTCAAAAAAAATCATATATTTCAAAAAATCCAAAAAATGATATATTTCAAAAGACCAAAAAAATGATATATTGTCAAAAATTCTAAAAATTAGAAAATGTCCTGAAAAAATAATCATCTTAGTGAAAACCTAACAATAGGCACTTTGATGTATCTCTAAAAAAAATTATATATTTCAAAATTTCAAAAAAAAAATAAATAAATTGCAATAAGATCCAAGTGATTAAAACCTAGAAATGGGCACTACTTGAGGCCTTTGCACCCCTATTTCTTAGCGTGTGTCCTCGACAATTATCCTTTCTCCATCATTCCTTGTTCTTGTTTTCTTGGTTTGGAATTGGTCTTTGTCTTTGTCTAGGGGGCATAACTTTGTTAGCTTTGGTATCTTGGATGTGTTAGTCTTTAGGACACCTCGCAAACAATGTTTTTCAACACCACCCCAACTATATTTTTCAATACAACCCCTGACATTGAGTGTTTTTTTTTCACACTTATTGGTTTGGTCTTACCCAATTTTTTCATGTGATCTTACCAACTTGCGAGAATTTGATCCTTATCCTTGGAACTTAGTATCAGTTAACACACTTAAATTTTTAAAACACAAATGCTTAATGCTTGAGCTATGTCATGATCTTTTCTTTTTGTTCTGACTGTTATTGATTTCGTTGAATGTTCTTGTCTAATAAGTCTCTCTAGTATGCATAGCTAGAGGACTTGGGAAATGGAGCATGTTTTTTATTTTCTTTCTACTTGTGGGTGTGGTCTTGAAACTCTAGAGTGTCTCTTGTTGTCCCCTTGAAACACTTAGGAGATTTGAGGCATCATCCTTGACTATTTTTGCATAGTTGCTCTTATGCTCATCCCAACATCTATGCCTTGATGCAAGTATGGTTTTGCTACATTAAATTGGTAAGATAACATTGGAGTCATATTGAATTTTATGTCTTTGATGCTTATGTTAGAATCTTTCCACATTCCAATCCAATATAAATCACATTCATATCTTCATAGTTGTGTTTCTAACTAGTGATGATTGTGTGATTTTTTGATGTCCATTAATAATGGCCCAATGATGAAAATAAGTTCCTTAACATTCTCTAATGAATGATGAACACAAAATCCTATCGTATAGTTACTCTATTGCAAGTACACCTTTACATTTTCATGTAGCTTGCATTATTAGACTTCATTTTTTAGGTTGCATTATGAGTTTGAGAGGGTTTTCCTTCATCTTTGTTGTGGACTATTAATCAACTATGGTCATGTCTTGATCTTCATTTCTTTATCTTCTTTCGTGATCTCAATCAAAATTTTCTATTTTAAATAGTTGATTATTTTGAGGCACTCTCTTTCTTGAGGCAAATTATCTTTCTTCTTTCCATTTCTTTCCACCTCTTTCAAACTTCCATCTTCCCTTTTCTTTCACCCCACTTCATTTCTTCTAATTCAACTCTTGAGCATAATCTTTCATGCTTGATGATCTACCCTGGTTCTATGATCGTTAGATTTTTCATCTTACATCAAGAACCTTATCTTTAGTTCGATTTGATCAAATTTATCAATTTGTTTTTTCTTCTCTATTTCATTTTGATTTTGATCACAACGGGGTAGTACCTATTAAACTTCATTCCTTGATTCAATTTTATCAATCTTTGCTTTGCCTAGGACAACCTTGTCTTTGTCAAGACAAAATTGTTATAAAAAATTTTATTCTTTGTCCTAATGTGTTCCTAAGTTGACCACACATTAGTGTTATTTTGTGATCCCAAATCGACCTCACACTTCAACTGCATTCTTTAACTACATGTGTTCCTAAAATTGTCACACATTAGTCAAAGAGGGGCAAATATATGCACCCTAAAATGGTCACCTAGACTATGGGCCCCAATTCTTCAATTTATCAATTTCCTGAATCAATGCATTGCAATGTTTTATTGAATCAATCCAAATCATTTTCCTTGATCAATTTGCAATGAATTTAATTATTTCAATATTTCCTAAGGTTTGATCATTTCATCAATAATCTTATTTAATTAAAAGAAAACATCCTTTTAAATAAATAAAATAATCTTATTTAATTAAAAGAAACTCTCCCTTTTAATTAAATAGTTTTATCTTATTTAAATAATCTTATCTTCTTTAATTAAAAGAAACATCCTTTTGAATAAATAAAATAACCTTATTTAATTAAAAGAGAATCTTTCTTTTAATTAAATAGTTTTATCTTATTTAATTAAAATCTTTCTTTTTATTAAATGAAATACTCTTATTTAATTAAGAGAAAATCTCTCTTTTAATCAAATAGTTTTATCATATTTAATTAAAATCTTTCTTTTTATTAAATAATCTTATCTTATTTAATTAAAAGAAAACATCCTTTTAAATAAATAAAATAATCTTATTTAATTAAAAGAAAATCTCTCTTTTAATTGAATAGTTTTATTTTATTTAAGTAAAATCTCTCTTTTAATTAAATAATATTGTATTATTTAATTAAAAGAAAATCTGTCTTTTAATTAAGTAAATCCTCACGTAAAGCTCTTTTTTTGATGAAAAAGGGAAATATATCAAATAAATCAAATAAAGGTTCCTTTTTTTTGTACATATCTCTAAGTGGTGAGCTCTTTCCTCTTACTTGTCTTTTATAAGGAGCCCTCTCCTTCTCATTTGGATGGATGTTAGTTGCTACTATATTGTTATGTTGTAGGTTTGGAGAGCGATTTTGTAGGATTTTGAATTTTAGCAATTGGACATTGGAGTTTTATTGCAACTTCTCTCTTCTTGTCTTCTTCGCTCATGCATCCATGGCTTCTATTATCATGCTTCATCCTTACATTTTTCATATCAGCTTAGAGTTATATTTGCTTTCATAGATTAATCTTGCATTGTTATTTTCTTTCATAGATTAGATTTCCTTTCTTGCATTGTTTTGTATTGTTATCATTTATATTAGCTTGCATCTCCATTTGCATGCACATTTTGATCTTTGAATCTCTTGTTTTATGGTGTACTTGCATGGGCACAAACTAGGTCAAACTAAGGGCCTCCATTTCAAACCCTTGCACTCCATGACTAGAGAGCTATGAGTTGCCATTTGAGAACTCATTCTTGAGCAATCTTGGATATAATTATTCATAGAAGTGTGTCAACATTTTAACACACACACCTAAGACTGTTGGAGAAGTTAGATCATTTCATGGATTGACAAAGTGTTACATAAAATTTATCAAAAATTTCCATTCAGTATGTAATGCTATGATGAAGAGTATGAGAGGAGATAAACATGATTTCAAATGGACACAAGGAGAAAATAGGAGTTTTGAAACATTAAATAAAAAGGTTGCAGAGTTACCTACACTTGCTTTGTAAGATTTCACTTAGGTTTTTCAAGTAGACTATGATCCCAATGGGAATGCAATTGGAGCTATTTTAAATCAACAAGGAAGACTTGTAGATTTCTTTAATGAGAAATTGAATGATGCTAGAGGAAAATATTTAGTTTATGATCATGAATTTTATGCCATTGTTCAAGCTTTGAAGAAATGGAGACATAATTTGATGCCTAAAGAATTTGTCTTAAATATAGATCATAAGGCTTTACTATGCATTGTAAGTTAGAACAAACTAAATCAAGGACATATGAATTGGGTAGAATATTTGAAGAATTTCACCTTTGTGTTGAAACATAGAAGTAGATAATCAAAAAAAGTTGTTGATGCTTTGAGTAGAAGGAGTTTGCTAACAGAAATGAGGGTTGAAGTGTTTGGTTTTGATGATTTGAAGACTTTGTATGAAACAAACCTTGATTTTGTAGAACCTTGGAAATCTTGTAAGTATCATCTAACAACTAACAAGATAAGTGGATTGACTACTTTATTTAGGATGAAATGTAGTTCAAAGTAATTCAACTTTGCATACCTAGAGGATCTATGTAAAGTAACATCATTAAAGAAAAGCATAATGGTGGACTTGTAGATCTTTTTTCAATTGATAAGATACTGATGTTGATTATTGAAAGATATTATTGGCCAAAAATGTATAAGGATGTTCAAAAAAAATTGATAAGTTGTGGAGTTTTTCAAATAGGAAAAGGAACTTGTCATAATTTGGGTTTGTATTCACCTTTTCCTATTCCTAGTAGACCTTGGAAAGACATAGGCATGGATTTTTTACTTGGATTTGTTGACATTCCAATCATGTTTGTTATTAGTGACATACAATTATTCAGATTGTAAGTATCTACCGAGCAATTAATAGCGTTAACCAAGCATTTCAGTTGTTACTAAGTTATACAATTGCTACCAAGTCCCTTGGATAGATTTTAGTTTGCGCCAAGAAATTATTGCAAAGTTGTTGATCAGTAGTATAAACTAAGCATCTTAGTGTATGTTGAGTTTATCAGTGCAAATCGAGTTGTGTAGTGCTTACCAAGTTTGTAGTTGATGTGATGTGAGTCTAGCGTTAACTGAGCTACTTAGTGTTAACCAAGTGACTCAGTTTATACTAAGCTCATAGTGATAGCATTGACCGAGCTATGCAGTGTGAATCAAGTGATTCAATTTATATGTCGAGTTTCATAGTATTTTCCAAGTCACCAGTGCAGACTGAGTTTAAGACTACTTGGAAGTGATCAGTATGGACTGAGCTTCTATGTCTACCACATGCATGATGATGTCAAGCATTGACATTGGATGCTGAGTATTAGAACCTCACCGAGTTAGTCATCAAAACCCAAGTTTCTACACTTTGGTCAACTTTGTAATTTTTGTGTAAACTTGTATTGTGACTGACTTTATAATTTGTAATTGGATTGGTATATAAGTAATGTATTGTGCCACATCCAAAGAATGACATGGCATCAAAGTAATTAGAGAAGAGTAGAAGAGTGAATTACAAAGCCTTCAATAGTATAAGGAGCAGAAAAGATTTATCTATCATAGCAAGCTGATTTCTACACTTGGAGGAATCTCATTCAGCAAACCAAGTTGCAGATTAGAGATCAGCTACTGCTTCATTCTAATAGGTGGATTAGTCAAATCCTTTAACAAGGTAGACCTAACAGTCTTGTGTAAATCTCTTTACCAAGTTTGTACTTCATTGCATGTTTGTAATCCTTTTGCAAGGTGGACTTAGCAGTCCTTATTGCTCTTAACAGGGAAAATCATCAGAAGTGATCATTTTAAGCCTTAATGGTCCAACTTTATACTGCAGTACTAAAGCTTGTGGGTATCATCCCCACTCCAGTTTTACTTTCTATTTGGAAGGTTTTTGGGTCACCAAATTGTGTGTCAAAAGTGTTATGTATGCTTTAATGTTTTTAGTATCTCATGCATGCAATTAGATCAGAATTCACTTGAAGGATTAATTGCTAATTAAGGATTAAATTTTATAAGTTACTAATTCACACCCCCCCCCCCCCGCCCCCCCCCCCCACCCTCTCAGTAACTTAACCTATCATAATATTTCCAACAATTGGTATTAGAGCTTTGTAGTTCTCAGAGAAAAAGTTTAACAGCTTGAGCAAAGATCAACGACAATGGAGATATTCAAACTTGACAAGGCTATTGAGAATGAGAAGCTAGATTTGGAATTGGCTATTGGACAACTCAAGAAAGAAAAAGAGCAACTCTGTCAATCCTTGAAAAGAAGGAAAGATCTTGCAATCCAGAATGATCCACTCTACATTGAAGAAAGAATTGAAGACATTCATTCAAGCAATTCAAGTGAAGTTGATGAAGCAATCAAAGAACTATTAGAGAAGAATAGTAATCTTCAAGAGGAAGTAAGAAAACTAAGAAGAGATCAAGAAATTTAGTTAGATTTTGTGAAGTCATGGATGAGAAAACAAGATAAAAGAAGGGATAGAAGGAAAGAACAATGAAATTCAGCACCTATCCCTTCAGCAAGAAAACTTCATTGATCATCTCACCAATGCAATGAAGAAATCATGAATCTAAGATTAGAGAATGAAATATTGTAGAATGATCTAACCACTAAAAGGAAAACCAATGAAAGAATAATGAAATCTCAAGCATACATGAATCAATTAAATGAGCAAAATCATTACAAATAAAAAGGAAAGGCATGAATTAGATATATACATAAGAAGGTGAATCATCCAATCAAGGAGCTCAAAAAATCAAAGACCTACTTGTAGTCACTGTGGTAAGATAGATCATACATCAAAAAAATGTTGGAGTAATGGGAAAGCAAAATTCAATGGAAAATGCTAGAATTGTATTCAACATGGTCATAGAGAAAATGAATGCAAAGAAAAACCAAAATTTGAAGGCAAATGTCACAAATGTAAGAAGCATGGGCACAAGTCATCAGAATGCAAAACTAAGATATCAAATCCAAAAAAATAGATAGTAAAAGCTATATCTGGTTGGGACTACAACACTTGGTGCAGATGTCATTACTGTGGATAATTTGGACACACTGGAATGAATTGTGAAAAACATCACATGAAGAAAAGAGATACTACTAGAAGATGTTTCATTTGTATAGAACTTGGTCATCTTGCCAAGAACTATATGAATATTGGAAGAATTGAAGATGAAAAGAAGGCAAAAGCTAATAACATCATAAAGAAGATGAGAAAAAAATGGGTTCCAAAATCTTCTGAGAATGAAAGTCCAAGAAATGATAATGTCACTCAAGAATTGGGTGACTCGACCATTTCCACTTGATTTCTCAAAGGAGAACTAGAACTAGGATATTGAAGAAGACATCTAATATCAGTTCCAATTGACAAGATGAAAGATCCATATTAGCATTCAAGATGCAAAGGGATCACCAAGTAAGAGATGGCAGTCACTACCAAGTTACTATCCTTACTAAGCGCAGTTGGGTTGCAAACTCTACTGAGCAAGGTCAGGAGTAACTAAGTTTTGTATGGTTGTCGAGTCATGGAGGACTCTAACGAGTATTCAATGCAAGTAAAGTGGATGACAATATATCATTTGAGTGAACAATTGTACCAAGCATTTATGGCAATCAAAAGGAGAAATTTTATGAAGGGGTAAAATCAAAGTCATTTCTCATCATGAATTTTTGAGAGCTATCTGTGCAGAGCATTCTTTAGAACATTCAAGCAATTTGAGCAAATTGTTACTAAAAGTTTTCATATTCTCTCAAAACCTACTGAGTGAAGATGGCATCCACCAGAAAAAAAATAAAGAGAACGTCAAAAATGTTGGTTCAAGGTGTGAAATGGAAGGCACTAGATTTTAAGTTGACTCCTATCATTACAGAAACCCTAGATCTGAGTGGGGCATATTCACAAATTCCACCAAAGATACTATTAATCAATGATGTTTGTTTGCATTTCAAATGTGCTATTCAAGACATTGGAACATTGGAGATGGATGAATCATTGAAGGAATTATGTGTTAATGGTGTGTTGGAAACCCAAGCATCAACGTCTTGAAACAAAAGGTTTAACTTACATTCCACATATGCCATGGGATTTCCAAGTAAAATGGATAAGATTTATTCTCAGTCATGTGCACAATGGTCGACTGTGGCTGGAATAACCAATTTTGATAACTAAGAAGATGATCCACAAGATCACTAGTCTTCCAATGTTGACAAAGGTGAAAACAACTAAAACCCTAGGTCTGGTTGAACTAGAGAAGAAAAGCCTTGCCGAGTGGGATGGAAGGGAAATGAAGATTAGTTGTGTTACTAACATGGAATTGAAGTCTGGCATAAATTTCATAGCTCACAAAATCTACAACTCAATCAAGTTGAGCAATGTATCTTGTGAAGTAGTTGATTTAGCATATAAGGTGGTCAAGAATAACCTATCACTTGACCTTGTTGAGTTATTGTTGAACCAATTCAACAAGAACATGGAAAGCATTAGAAATTCCAAGGATAATCCATGTAAGTTCAGTTCACTCTTGACTTGTTTATTTTTCTATGTTCAAAAGTTCTTCCCATCAAAAGGTACAATAGTTTGGAGAAAAGATGTACCCATTCTTTATTAGATTAATGAGTATATTGTTGAAATGGGAGAGAATTATGCAAGTATTATGGATAACTACTTTGATGCATTCAAAGAGAAGATGAATAAAAGATTCAACATTCCAAGGAAGTTAGTTGAGAATTACAAAGATGATGTTTTTTTTATGGTTGATAGTGACAAAGTATATATTCAGGCAATTAGGCCAATAATAGCATGGGTAAAACCTCTTGGATATGAGGTGAACATTGATAAAACTAAAGACATAATCGAGGCATTGATAAATGAGCCTGTTGATCCTAAAGCTTCTTACTTTGGTACCTATGATGAGGCAAAGGCCAGAATAGAATTGGAAATCAAACTCCCTCAAAAAATCAACAAGGGCAAGAAGAGAATTGTTAAACTAAAAACCAGTTCCACTTTTCTATTGACTAAAGGCAAAGGAGAGAATGAAGAAGCGAAAGATGAAGAAAATTTAGAGGAAGAAGAGCCACTAAAGAAGAAAGGTAAGGTAATTATTACCAAGCCTACCAAGACTTCTACTATTGTGTTCACTAGAAGATCATCTAGGAAGAAAGTAGATAAAGAAGGAGGAGATATAATCTTCAAGAGGTCTCCACCTACCTTTGAGGAAAGGATGAAAGAATTAGAATCAAGATCTAGCATAACAAACTTCAAGGCACTGAAATATGAGACCAATACTATAGATGAGAAAAATCAAATAGAAGAGGTGTTAATAACTAAAATGGGTAAGTGTAAATACTCCCTAGACTAGCTAGCTCAGCAGATTCCTAATGTTTTAATGGAAAAAGTCAAGCCAAGATGGGAGCATACCATGAAAACTACAAAAGATATATATGATCAGACCCTAAGGCAACCCTAAGGCAACTCATGCAAAATTTGGATGACAAGGAAGTGAAGGAATCTCTAAATAAAAATGAAGAAAAGCTAACTTTGAGATTCAATACTTGTCTTGTGTTATTGAAAAACATTGAGCATGTTGTGAAGAATGCTACAAACACATGGAAGAATGTTTATCTTCTTCATAAGTCGAGTGATTTTTTAGTTAGTGTAAGTGACAAGGATGATGATGATGATGATCAAGAGAAAGATGAAGAGATTGATAATGAAGAAGTTACTCATTTTGATAATGTAGATGATGAAGAAGAACAAGGGCGGGAAGCTACCAAGGAAGATTTACCAAATGTGCAAGATATTGAGGAGACCAACCCAGTAAAGATTGTTGTAGTGGTCATAGCCTCACTTCCTCATTCTCCAAGAAAAACATTGAAAACACTAAGCCTTGAGACAACTTCAGAAGGATTGATTGTGACCAACACTGAAAGTACAAGCACTTAATCAATCTTTGCACCTATCAAGCTTAGTACTTCACTGATAGAAGTGGCAAGCACTTCATCTACCGAGCAACAAGAACTTCCCTCTACATCAATTTTGGCTACTCAAGGTATTTCTTCTAGAGGTATTTCAACAATGAGTGTAGTATCCACTTTTTTAGCAAGTTCTACCATTTCTACAATTTTTTCCATTCCTACCATGCAAGTAATAAGTGCAAGGACAGTTGAGACCAAACCTCAACTGAGCACAAAAGTTTTGGGAAAAATGCAAGGAGAAGGAAGAAGATATAGATCTTGGTGAGGAGATTATCGTTCCTAATTGGGACATCTCTAATCTCAATCCTGATTAGATGCATGTTTTTGGAGAACTTCTTCAAAATAAAGCTAAGTAGAAAAGGCTTAGAGAGGAAAGGGATAAGGAATTTAAGATAATTGAGGATGCTAAGAATACTCTAGCAGAGGCTCTAGGCATAGAGGTTGATACTTCTCAACCAATTTTGTATCAGTTGGCAGAGGTAGTCCAAAAATATAATGAAGATTTGGATGGATAGGATAATTTTTTGCAGAAAATTGAGAAAAATTTTGAGAATAAAGTTGTAGAACTTATTTCTCAACAAATTTCTATTCATCAAGTAGAATTATCTACTATTCTAGGCTCTCTAGAGACCTCCTGCATCAATGTATCTTTACTTTTGGTAAACTTTTTGATACATCAATCTTCACTAAGGAAATAAGAGATAATTTGTCAAAGATTGATAAGGATCTAAAGGCAAGCGCACAATAGTTGCAACTTGACCCGAGTTCAAGCTCTGCCCACTTCAACAAGATCAAATTTATGATAGATATGTAGGCAAAATTGCTAAGAGAAGAGGCCAAAATAAGATAGACATTTAGAACATGATTCTCCCAAACATGGATGCACTATAGAAACACATCACACATGCAAAAATGCTCATCCATGACAACAACTTCTCCATTGTAGACCATATGATAGAACTGGCAACAGAAGTGCAAATTGTATTGCACACATGCAAGGTGTTGCAAGAGAACTGGGACAAGACTTTGACATTTATCTTGAAGGTACATTCAAATTTCTTGTCACATTTTGGCATTACTATGTAAATACATATAGCATAAATCTTTGGCATTAGTGTCAAAAAGGGGGAGAAGATGTAAGAAAAAAGGGGGAGAAGATTGAAAAATAAGATGTAAGGAAAAGGGGGGAGAAGATTGAAAGATTGTGGAGAAAATGTATATTGTATAAAGAAGAAATGTATATATCAAATGTATAGTATATTGTATAGTATGTATGGGGGAGTATTACCATATTATTCATGTACAGAAATATATCTCTTAGAAAACCAATTTTGAAAAATCTCAAAAATAGTATACTCTACCGAGTTGGAGACATAAGGTGATGGATAAAGATGTTCTTGAAGATTCTTAAATTCAATTTTGACTAATAAGTGTTTTTGTTACTAATGCCAAATGGGGAGATTGTTGACATTCTAGTCATTTTTGTTATTAGTGACATACACTTATTCAAATTATAAGTATCTACCGAGCAGTTAACAGTGTCAACCAAGCATTTCAATTGCTACCGAGTTCTACAGTTGCTACCGAGTCCCTTGGACAAATTTCAATTTGCACTGAGCAATTACTGCAAAGTTGTTGATTAGTAGTATAAGCCGAGCATCTCAAAGTATGCTGAGATTATCAGTGCAAACTGAGTTGTGCAGTGCTTACCGAGTTCATAGTTGATGTGATGCAAGTCTAGTGTTAACTGAGCTACTTAGTGTTAACCAAGTGACTCAGTTATACCAAGCTCATAGTGATAGCATTGATTGAGCTATGTAGTGTAAATCAAGTGATTTAGTTTATATGTCAAGTTTCACAGTATTAATCAAGCCACCAGTGCAAACCAAGCTCAAGACTACTTGGTAGTGATCATTATGGACCAAGCTTCTACATCTATCGAGCTGAGCATTAACAGTGGATGTCGAGTATCAGAACCTCACTGAGTCAGTCTTCAAAACTCAAGTTTCTACACTTTGGTAGACTTTGTAATTTTTTTGTAAACTTGTATCATGGCGAACTTTGTAATTTGTGATTAGATTGGTATATATGTAATGTATTATGTCACATCCAAAGGATGACATGGCATAGAAGTAATTAGAGAAGAGCAGAAGAGAAAATTGCAAAGGCTACAACAGTATAAGGAGCAGAAAAGATTTATCTATCACAACAAGGTGATTTCTACACTTAGAGCAATCTCATTTAGCAAACCAAGTTGCAAATCAGAGATCAACTACTACTTCATCCTAACAAGTGGATTAGTTAAATCCTTTAACAAGGTAGACCTAACAGTCTTGTGTAAATCTCTTTACTGAGCACATACTTCATTGTATATTTGTAAATCCTTTTGCAAGGTGGACCCAGTAGTCCTTATTGCTCCTAATAGGGAAGATCATTAGAAGTGATCATTGTAACCCTTAACAAGCCAACTTTATAGGACAGTACTAAAGCTTGTGGGTATTATCCCCACCCAATTTTACTTTCTGTTTGGAAGGTTTCTGGGTCACCAAATTGTGTGTCAAAAGTGTTATGTATGCTTTAATGTTTTTAGTTTCTCATGCATGCAATTAGATCAAACTTCAAATGAAGGATTAATTGCTAATTAAGGATTAAATTTTATAAGTTACTGATTCACCCCTCCCCTCTCAATAACTTAGCATATCATAATATTTCCAATAGGATTTCCTAGAACTCAAAGAGGCTTTGATTCTATCTTTGTGGTAGTAGATAGATTTTATAAAATGACACATTTCATAACTTGTAATAAAAAAATATGATGCAGTACACATAGCAGTACTATTTTTCAAACAGATAGTGAGGTTGCATGGATTATCAAAAATAATTTTTTCAGACAGAGATACCAAGTTCACTAGATACTATTGGAAGACACTTTGGAAGAAGTTGGATACTGAGCTTAAGTTTAGTTCTATATTTCACCTTTAGACTAATAGAAAAACTAAAGTGGACATCATTTCTCTTCTTACCCTAGGTGTCTGATGCAGAAGCATCATGGGTTAATCTTGCATCATAGATATAGATATATAGATATATAGATATAGATATATTGATATATAGATATATAGATATATATAGATATAGATATATCTATATCTATATCTATATCTATATCTATATATAGGTCACCAAGTTGTGTGTCAAAACTGTTATGTATGCTTTAATGTTTTCAATTTCTCATGCATGCAATTAGATCAAAATTCACATGAAGGATTAATTGCCAATTAAGGATTAAATTTTATAATTTATTGATTCACCCTACCCCCTTACAGTAACTTAGCCTATCATAATATTTCCAACAGGATTGCCCAAAACTCAGAGAGGCTTTGATTCTATCTTTGTGGTAGTTGTTACCTATTTTTACCCCTCCAAAGATTTGAATTTAAATATCTGGCCTGCCCAACGGCTAGTTCCCAAATTTAATATTATTTAAATGTTGTAGAAATATTAAAAAATAAAATGATAAAACCTTATGTTTTGTTCCGTCGGCCTGCAACTTTTTGCGCTGTCAGATCTTACCCAGATCCACGGTGGGTGCTTTCTTGCATTTTCCAAATACATGATCTTTAAACATTGCGGGAAAGCCCCTTAGCGACGTGTGGCATCGTGTGATGTCACGGGTCCATTTTTCTCAAAGGGTAAATGACAGCTTGTCTTCCATGGTAGTTGTTAGTCAAGTCAGAGTATGAGGGCATCTCATTGGCCCATCCAATTGACTTGGCTTGCAGATTTGCAGAGTTTTGATCACCATTCGATGCAAACGAATCAAGGGTTGGCGCTTCCTCACAATATCAAGATGTAAGGTAATTAAGTAATGCAGGAAAATGCCTTGCTACCACGTGTCCTCGTAGGGTCAGTTTTTGTTCCAGGTGGTGCTAGTTGTTGCCAGGGTAGTTGTTGAGTTGGATGTTGAGTGTCTCGTGGGCCCAAGAATTTTGAGGGGGCAAGCATAGCTTTCTGAGGATCTTTCGCAATCATCAATCTTGCAGAGATCAATGATCAGGGCATTCCCACATTATGAAATTACGAGGGCTTTAAATATTGCAGGGAAGTTTCTAAATGACACGTGTCCTAGTAGGCCCGATGGAGGCAGTGATAGTTAGAGGCACTGGCACCTAATGTGACCGTCACGGTTAGAGTTTGAGGAGTTGGCACGGTTAGTAAAGAAGGACGTGGTCAACCATGGGTAGACCTTGTGAGGTGGCAAAAAGACAAAAGACCATTGGCCCATGCGGCTCATTCTACTTGCAAGATTTGTTTGACCTGTTGACTTTGCTGATCCACAAGCTAGAATAGGGGAAATCAAGGTTTTTGCACATTCTGATCCCTATGGTGATTTCTAACCACCCTCGAATGAATGTTGAACATAGGAAAACACTCCACCACTTCTGATCCTATCTATCTACCTATTCAAAACTATTTAATGGTGTCATTTTTGTCTTCTCAAGGCCTGGTTCCAACCAAGATCAGATATCATTGCATCTGGATCTACACCCAGATCAGATTTTTCTCCACGATTGTTCTCTGTAGGACTTCAATACAATGGTTGTAGAGTAATTATAGTTAGAGGACATCTCAGTTATGCCTAAACTATAAAGGCAATTTTTGTAGATTTTTTTCTAGTAGAACCTTCTCTGATTTCTTTGATATTGCTCTGCAAATCTTCAGTGTGAATTCCCTTTGCCTCTAAACTGAATGACACCCTGCTTATCTCCTTTAACCATTGGTGTGAAAGTGCAAGAATCCTTTGCCTCTCATTGATATTTTGTATAAATCTATGATCTGCATGATTGTATCTCTTTGACCTACCAATGATATCTAAGTGAATCTCTCTTTCCTTGTGTCATTCATTCTGGTTTTTTGATCTGCATGTGGTTGTTAGATTAAAACAAGTCTGAATGTGTATATCTTTTGGTGTCATAATGCTTCAATAGTGCATGTATGAGCAAAGATTGGTTTGAACACTCTATTTTGGTGCATCACCTCCTTAGATTAGAATAGGTAGATTTGCTTCCATGCTCTCTTTATCCCTTTTTCTCTCCAAGAATAGTTAGGTGCAACCTAATAGTAAGAGGAAGCTGGCCTTCTCCAGAGATTCAACCTCACGGTTTAAGTCCCATAGCTTGGAGGTTGTTTCCATGTTTCACAAGGTTGTTCTTAGTTAAGACTTTGGACAAGGGTGCAAACCTCTGTGACAATAGTAGTAGATAGATTTTCTAAAATGGCACATTTCATAACTTGTAATAAAAAAAATTAATGTAGTACACATAGCAACACTATTTTTCAAACAGATAGTGAGGTTGCATGGATTATGGAAAATACTAAATTCAAACAGAGATACCAAGTTCATTGGATACTTTTGGAAGACACTTTGGAAGAAGTTGGATACTGAGCTTAAGTTTAGTTCTACCTTTCACCCTTAGACTAATGGAAAAACTAAAGTGGACATCATTTCTCTTCTTACCCCAAGTGTTTGATGCAAGAGCATCTTGGGTTAACAAGAAATCTTGCATCATATATATATATATATATATATATATTTATTTATTTATTTATTTATTTATTTATTTATTTATTTATTTATTTATTTATTTATTTATATTTCTTGGTTTTGGTAACTGTCAATTTTTTTTGAAGTACTCATTGTTGATCTTGATTTCAGGTTGTGCATAGTTGTCATCATGTTAAGGACCAATACTTGATCTTTGTCCTAAGTGTGCACATTCTTATGTTTCATGTTCTTCAATTTCTGTGTCATTATCTGTGATCTCTATTTCTTGTAGTTTTCATCCAATGAGGCATGTTGTTTCTATTCACATAGTTTCTGCCAATGATATAGCATCTTGCACAATTGGGAGTTGACTCCTAACTCCCATGAGGAGCTATCTTAAGTGTGTGTGATTTTATCTTGTCCTTTTCTTTGGTTTTGGTTTACCCTTTCAAGCTTGGACCTATAATGTAATTTAATGCTTGACTAGCCAACTTGTGTCTTAGCTAGCTATATAAGAAGCTTGGTTAGATTTAGAAAAGGAAGATCATTAGTAGTTGGGGAAGGTAGGTGATAGATGATGTGAGCTTGGACTCTGAATTGTAATTCTTATTTTGTATAAGGCCACAACCCAGAAGGCCTCATTATTGGGCATGTTGTTATTTTATTATGTGAAGTTAAATAATTATAACTATTGAGTTGTTGTATATAGCCTTGTGTTTTTTTGTGTGTATTTGATTAATCTTTCATGTGTTACTCTTAGCAAGGGTAGCTTTGGGTGGTTTTCCTTTGAGGTAACCTTGCCTTGCATCAATACCATTATCAATCATAATTTAGGATGTGTACAACAAAGTGTCAAATCTCAACCTATGTCCACATCCTCTCCTTCATCATCTAACATATCTTCTCCTATTAATCAATACATAATTTTACCTAAGCTTCTTCACACTAAGGTGATTACTAGGTCTAAATGTACAAAGAAATAGAGTAAAAAAATTATGAATCTTTTGTTTTATATGTATCACCATTATCATGATCACTCTACTAATGATTGTCAAGATTTATATTACAAGATTCAACAACTCTTTACTAATAGTGTTATTCACATATCTCCTTATGATGAGCTCTATTTTAATCCTAATTTCTTCAAATAACATTTAAGTCCCTATTACATTACTCCACATCATGTAACATTGTTGGCCTTCTTCCTGGGGGCTTATTTTCATACACGGTTTGCTTTGTGGACATCATAATAGGTATTCTCTTTTAGATTTCCTTAATTTGGGGGGAAAGGAAACCTTGTTCATCTTTCTCATTCTCTCATGGATCTATCATTTCCTTTGGTTGTGTGTTTTTTTTTGTCATGTCACATCCAGCTTATATCATTTACAATTGGTTTTTTTTGGTAGCTAGATCACTTGCCTCAGAGCCTCATAACAGTGTAATCTCCTTCTCAAGGATTTCTTTTTTCATATCTTGCATGGTGTCTCGCTACATTCTACTCTTTCATGACCAAATAGGAGTTATAACCTCTTTGGTTTGGACTGGGTGTTGTATGTAGATACTATCTTGATGTTGAAATTACTTTCTCCTTTTCCATCACTTCCTTAAGATGTTCAAATAAATAATTAGTTTTTCATTAAGGGGGGTCATACATAGTCCCCTTATTAGTCCCTACCTTATATAAGGCAAGGAACTAATGTTTTAGTTTGAACCCCACCTATTTCTATTTTTGGTAAGCAATCATCATATTCTAAAGTTTTAAAAATGTATATTCTTTAATTCATTTATTAAAACAAAACAAAAAATCCTGATTGGTCTAAGGCTATTTTCCTAGGCATAAATCCTATTTTTTCCAATTGAAAAAGGTAGAGAAAATCTAAAGGATAAGGATACAATTAATAGCATTGTCAAATTTTATTAACTGTTGTCGATTACCTATTGTCGGTTATTGATAAATATCTTTAAATATTTTTCATCTTTCGTTCTTTTCTATCAAGTTGACTCACAGTCTTGAGTAGGTGCATAATTATCAAAGGAAAAATATGCAATCCTCATTAGTCATTAACAATTGTTTATTACTCATAAATCTTCATGTTTGACATGGGTAGTATAAGGTTTATCCTTAATAATTATTGTTGCATTAAAGTATTTTCTGAATATCTTAATAGTTGGTTATCGTGAGTGTTATCTCTCGAAATCAATGAGGCAAAAATAATTTTTAAGGATATTTGTTAACTAAAAAAAAAATCTAGTTAAGTAGATTTGTTCGAATAAACATAAGCAATCGAAAAAAATCCTTTTCATTTATATTTTGTTTAAAAGTTAATAACTTAAAAATAGTTTCTTTGATTTTTTTTCTTGTATTGTTATATTAAGTAAAATAATTGTCAAAATATTCGTTATTATTTTTATTTTTTTGATCAGTAAACAGATAAGGCCCTGATATATTTTATTATTAATAAAAAAAGTTTAGAACAGTGTTCCACCATTCAAACGGGCACTGGTAGGAAAGAACAAGCAAAGAAAACCTCGAATCTAGCCCGGGATCTCAGTCCTATATTATTACAATATAAAAGGGGCATAGCCTAGTTAGACATTCCTAACTATTACAATATAAAGTTTCTTACAGTGATAATCAAATAATTCATTTTGTGAAGTCATCCATGTAAGGATTCCATTATATCTTATACATTTCCCTGCATCTAGATTCATACCTCCTTGTTTGACTTGCTTTACAAATAAATTGGTTAGTAATAAATGTTAAGAAAAACACTTATTTGATCACAAGAGTACATGTATCTTAGTAATTGAGAAAAGAAAAAACAGTTACATCCAAGCAGTCTCCTCAATAAATCAATGACATAAATTGTAGCGGCCTTACCCCATTAATTTTGAAAAATAAAAGAGACATAACTAATATAATCTACTCATCAACCAAGACATGTAATTAAGTGCTAATGTTCAACTATATCTGCCAAATATGTAACAATATTATCCCATGTCATATGCCTCAGAGGAGGTCGAGGAATGAGTCTATATCCTAAATCAGCTAACTTCCAAATCGAAAAAACCAAATAGCCAATATCATACATTTGAAAAGAAAGCCTAGAGTGATTTTAATGAGTTCCAGCCAAGCCTAGTAAGAATTTATGAATTACTTATCAAAATTAAACCAACCCAATCTAAATTATTCATTAGAACAAAACCATGAAAGATCACACTCTCTGTACAGTCATTCATGGTTAATGCCCTATTATCCTTTGATTATGGTACTGATAATAGGGTAGCATTATGCACTCCTAAAGTTTTAAAGATTAATAGCCCATCTAAACATCCAATCAACTGAGCAGCCAATTCCAATACACCATTCTAAACTCATGCAGATGATCTTCCATTGATTGGGGCACAAGCAACCATAACAAAATTAAGGGCTTTTCTTTACATAAATTGAAATAGGGCTTCCTAATAACATAATCACAAATTAAATGCATAAAACAAAATAGTGTACAATCACGCGAGGTGTTTATTCCATTCATACTTCAAAGTTTTACAAGCGTAACACCGTGCATTGAATCATTAAATTTCTTCAAATTCTACTATATAAATGAATTCACAAACATTCAACAAAGATGTTGTCATACAATTGCCTAAAGCAAACAACTAAGATGAAAATTGCATCTTAAAGTAATTTACACTCTAAATCCTATTGAAATTTAAAAAGCAAACCATAGCATGAAAGAGTAAAGCTGCAAAAAAGCAACCCTACAAGCATTCATGACCAAGTCTAATCCAGAGGATTATAACAGCTAATTTTCATCATATATTTATAGTAATATATGTACATTACATTTATGCAAGATCTTAGTTACATCCCAATAAGTTTTTGAGGCTATTCGGCTCTCAAACAGAGAAAATGAGAGGAAAATCTAGCTATACTTATAAGCCCTAAGGAGTATTATAGCCCAGTGTTGAAAATTGCCTAACAGTTTACCAAATATTAACCCTAAGAACCAGAGTAGAGCCCCAAAACACCATCCACTATAGAAGCTTTACTTCCAATACACCATTATTACTTCTGGGATGTCATTAGGCTCCTCCACAACATAGTTTGGTGGAAATTCAAAATCCACTTTAGCCCTACTGGTTTTTTCAGCATTTTGGGTACAGAAATTAAGGGTGTCAAGGTTATTGAATACCACTCCCAGTTGTATGTATGCATTGGATAGATGGAGGTACTTAATTAACCAATCTCTGCTATCATCTGCAATGATCCCTCTCCAACGTAGCAAAAAATGTATACTCGCTTCCATTTTTGGTCATTCACATTAAAACGCAAGGCTTTCACAAATTACCAGTGATGGGCACCTAAATGCAGTATCTAGGTCCGGGGAAGCCAGAGGCAACTT
Source organism: Cupressus sempervirens (assembly GCA_028749045.1). Lineage (NCBI taxonomy): Eukaryota > Viridiplantae > Streptophyta > Pinopsida > Cupressales > Cupressaceae > Cupressus > Cupressus sempervirens. The sequence goes on along the minus strand of CM053784.1, from coordinate 609,947,832 downwards.
CATGTATTTTTTTGGAAATGGAATTCAAAGTTTATCATCTATACTATGGATGACCTGTTCCAAACCCTTCCTCCAAGTTGTGACAAACAAGTCACAATAGAGTCTAGCAATGTCTCCTGCTGCAATCTCTGCTCTGGCCATAACTCCAATGAAGGATCTGATAATGTCACTATTAGTCCTCCATGTGTATGCATAGTCAAAGATACCTTCCCCAATTTCTATGATGGCAATTTGAGTCATATCATCAACTGGGTAGAGTATCCTTTTCCACCTTTCTAGTTTTACATTTCCGCAGAACGCCATGGTGCAAACTTCAGACGTATGAAACACATAAATGTTTGAATCCATATCTAAGGGAAGGTGAAAATGATAGCTTACTGCCTCCAATTATAGGCAAGGGAAGCACCTAGAAACATCTCTGATGATGGTATCCAGTGATGTCATACTAACAAACTAAGCCCCTAAAATCTCGCCATTATATAATTATGTCACAGGATGAAGGCTAAAGTCATCCTTAATATACCAACAAACCTAAAATCCATCCTACTTCATGATGACGAACAAGCATGCTAATATAGTGGGGGATAATATATCAAAAATTGAACATTAGTTTAGCTTATACCTCAATTACTACCGAGGTCTACCCATTTGATGGATGGGAAGAAGGATGTTGATAGGATGTGGGAACAAACTACAAAGAACGACTAAATATTTATGTAAATATAGAAATTAAATTGCCTATCAAATGTATCTATGTTATTGATTAGCTATATAGCTATTTCTATGTGTCTCTATACATATTAGAAATCTATATGTATCAGAATATGTAATAATATAATAAGAGAATAAATAAATAAAGGGGGAAAAACCTAAAAAGAGGAAAGAGCCAATAGCAAAGTCAAGAGACCAAGGCTATCTTGGTGAAGATGAATCATTTTTAAAATTAGTGCATTAGCTCCATCCGCCCCCATATTTTCTAAAAGGTCTACTTTTTGGTTCCCCTCCCTAAAAATATGACAAATCCTGCTATCTTCCAACTTATCCAACAAAGTGAGGACTTATTCTAATTGAGATTTCAGTACCCAATTAGGATTAGAACATTTTCTGATAGCATTTAAGATAATCTGAAAATCTCCTTCTATGATGACCTTGGGGAATTTTAACATAAGGCACATATGAAGACCTTGCTTTAAAACCTCTAGTTCCACTAGATTATTGGAGGTCGATTTGATCAACATGGCTTTTTTTGTGATCCATTGACCCAAGTCATAATTAATTATACATCCAATACCTATTGTTAGTAGGTTATCCCAAGCCACACCATCAAAGTTCAGTTTGACCCACCCAACAGGCGGCGATTCCCATTTGTAGTTTTCCCTAGCCTCTTTATTAGATTTGAGCTAAAATAATGGAGGATTAATCAAATTTGACCAAAGCTTCTTCATTTGCACATCCCAATTGTAAAAAGATCCTTCTTCTATCCACACATTTCTAAGGTGTGAGTTTGTAGTCTTAACAATGCTTGCTTTCGTTTTTAAAATCAACTCCTCAGGCTTCAGTTCTAAGTTGCAGAATATGTGTTGATTCCTCTCCTTCCAAATCTCCCATGCCAAAATGGAAGGGGAGATATTCCATAGTTTGTGATATACACCTTTAACCAAATTTGTGGGCCAGCCCTTCAAAAGAGCCATCAGAGTTTTAGGGAAAGGGGTCAAGCATCCCAACATATGCCTAAGCCACTCCCAACATTTGTGGGAATAGGAACAATTATAAAGAATATGATTAGCATCTTTTTCACTTTGTTTACATAAAACACATTTGGAGGGACCCTGAAATCTAAGTTTGTATAACCTATCCATAGTTAGAATTCTTTTTCGGAAGGCCAACCATAAAAAGAACCCTGCTTTTGGGAGGCATGAAGCATCCCAGCATAGCTTTAGTGGGATGTCCACCTTATCCCTATTTTAAGATTCTATTAAAGCCTTATATTTGTTCTTTACGCTATACTTGCCATCATTAGAGGCTGCCCAGATTAGTTCATCTTACTTTTCTGAATGCTTAATCCTCCTATCTTCTAATAGCTTTTCATAATCCTTGACCGTCTCAAGATCCACATCCAAACCCTCCAAATATTTCCACACTACTTTAGGAGAACCATCTATGGAGATTATAGTCTTGTAATCACTGACTTTGCAACCCCATAGATTATTTAGCTTATGTTTGAGATTCAATGATATGAAGCTATGATTAAGGGGGGGATGTCCATCCCAAGAATCTTCCCAAAACAGGGCCTCATCACCCTTGCCGACATCCCAAGTTAAATATTTGCAGATCAAATGGCAACATTTTAACATAAAGTTCCAACTTTCTAACCCCTTAGGTGGGTTTTTAGTTCTAAAAATTGAAAGAGGGTCATCCATGTTAATATATTTGTTGTATAAGATCTTAGCCCATTTGCGATTTCTATCCTTATAGAGCTGCCAAATAAGTTTTGCCCCCAAGGCTACATTTTGCCATTGCAAATTCTTGATTCCTGGCCCACCTTGATCCTTAGGTTTACATATGTTCTCCCATTTGATAAGTGCCAATTTTTTGTCCTCTTCACTGTCATTCAACAAAAAGTTCTACATTTTGGATTCGAATTTGAGGAGGTTTTGTTTAGATAAAGGTAGACAAGATAGCGAAAAAAATAGGAATGGTGGATAGAACTGATCTAATCTTTGTGCTTTTTCCTGCCTTAGTTAACCATTTGTCCTTCCAACCACCAAGCTTGGTATCCGATGTTTCCAAAGTATTGTTCCATACCTTACTTGATTTCTTGCCTTTTCTCTAGGGCGATACCAAGATACTTGAAAGGAAAAACTCCTTTTTTATATCCCATCATCTTGCAAATTTGTTGTTCTATATCAAGTTTGGTGTTAATAAAAAATATTTCAAATTTGAGTTCATTGAATTTCTATCTGGAGGCTTCCATATATGTTTTAATAATGTCTTTAATACCAAGAGCCTCTTTGATAGTTCTTTTTCCCAGTAATATGGTATCATTTGCATACTGATGGTGAGTAATATTGGGCATATTTTTAGTTACCCTAATGCCTAAAATCCTTTGTTTTTTGTGTGTGTCGGTCACTGCTCCCAAATGCTTCTGCCATAATGATGAATACAGAAGGGGATAAAGGATCTCCTTGTCTAATACCCCTTGATATGTCAAAGAAACCTTCCAGCATACCATTAATGAGAATGGAGATTTTGGGAGTCAAAATAAATTTGAAAATAAGGTTAATCCATTGATGGGAAAACCCCAATGCTTCTAGAATCGTATGCTTTTTGAATGTCTAGTTTCATAAGCATACATGCTTTTTTGTTCGAACAGGCTAAATGAATTGTCTCTTGAATGGTAATGATTTCGTCAAGAATAGATCTTCTTGGCATAAAGCTAGGTTGTTCTTCTGAGACAATTTTGGGAAGGATAATTTTGAGCCTGTTGGCTAGGACCTTGGAGAAAAATTTGTAAATAGTATTACAAAGTGCTATTGGTCTATAATCACCCGAGGTCAGAGGTTCAGCCTTTTTAGGGATCAGTGTGAGAAAGGAGTGATTAATTTCTGATAACAGAGCACCCCCATTTTTGGAAGCTTCAATAGCTTTCCAAAGATCTATGCCTATGATATCCCAACATTTTTCGAAGAAGAAGGCCTGAAAGCCATCAGAACCTAAGGATTTATTTAGGTTCATATCAAACACTACTTTCCTAACTTCTTCCAAGGTAATAGGTTTGTTTAGAACCTTATTATCTTCGAGTGTGATGATTTTTGGAATGACTTTGAGAAGATTTGTTTGTGCTATTCCATTTGAACCTTCATAATTGTTTAGAATTTTTTGAAAGTACTCGACAAAGGTGTTTACAATTTCACTTGGGTTGTTAGTTAGAGTACCCAAGTGACTTTTGACACATGTTATTCTACTCTTTGTTCTATTGTATAAGGTAGAGTTGTGAAAAAAAAATTGTATTTTGGTCCCCTTCAACGAGCCACCTTTCTCTTGATTTTTGTTGCTAGAATAGCTCTTCTTTGGTTAATAGATCTTCTTGCTTTGCTAATAAGTCTTTTTCTAAAAGATAGTTGTCATTGTTCATACTATTCCTGATTACTTCTGAGTTTAAGTCTTTCAACTACTTTTCTATGTCTAATTTTACTTTGAAGATGTTATTGAATTTTTCCTTGTTCCATCTAAGTATCCATTCTTTAAGCATAAAATATTTGTTATTATTGTTCTTTAATATTAAAATTATTTATTACTAATTTCAATTTCAAATTTATCTATTAATTTAAAAAAAAAAATTTAACAAATTTCAAAATATAAAAATTTCACAATTTATGATCAAATATGAGAAAATGACATGATCAAAATAAATAAATAAATTATTTTTTACATTTTTTGTTTGAAATTATTTTTACTTCAAATATCTTTTAAAATAGTTTTAATAATTTTTCTGTAATTTATTTTTTGATGTTCTATTTTAATATGGTTTTACCTTTTCTAATTCAATTTATGTTTAAATATTTAGTATATTTAATATTTAATTTATTTATGTGTCCCTTACAACAACTATGCTAAACTCATGTTATGTTATTGCCATCTTGAAATCTTCTAGCACTAGGCTTCCACATAAAAGTTTCAAGGTGATCCCAAAAGGCAAGGAGTCTAACTTGCAAAGAGCTCTTGTTTGCATATGTTTTTATTTTTCAAACACAACATATATAGTGCACTAGCATGACATAACTTGCTAGGGCTAAATACTCTCTCCTTTTACATGTCTTGGATTGGTTGACTACCATGCCACACACACTTGCTAGACCATTTGACCAATCCTGGTGCATACACAAACCATTCTCATGGTATAAGAGTACTATGTCATGGGGATATAAAGTCACTACAAGGTGCAAAATTTGTGGGGTAAACTATTGGGCACACAAACCTGCTAGACCATTCAATCATTCCCCTTTCTTTTCTTTATGGGATTGATTATTGGGAATACAAACCCATTAGACCATTCAATCCTATCCCCTTTTGTGTGATTCACAATAAGGAACATAAACTTTATTAGGTGAGTTGATCACCTCTCTCTCTCTCTCTCTCTCTCTCTCACACACACACACACACACACACACACATTAGTAACATCTCTCTTATTATAATTTTTGCATATGATGAAAACTCAAGTCTTTTGGGAGAAAATATGGATTCTAAGTATGGCTTAGAGTACTTTAGCCTTCATGGCTTGGTATGATTTATGAGTTATCCTCAAATCTATGCATTTTTTTTGGCTTAATGATTTATTTATCTCCTAAGTCACAATAAGATCATGTTTTAATTTTTATCTAATTTACTATGAGTTCTAGGGGATTCATACTCCCACTAAAGTGGTGGCTAAATGCACCATCTTAAAATGGACATGCTTTCCTTTTAAGACCTTTTAGCACCCATCACATAAAAAATTTGTGTTAACCCTAACTGATAATGTAATTGATGATGCTATGAATGTATGTCAAAGAGTCATATCATTTTTTATGTTTTCATTGATGTCAAGTCTTAGTTGATTAGACATTATACTAATTCAATAGAGTGTCATATCATCTGATTAATGAAGAGAATTTGAAGAAAGTGGGATGATGATAGAGTTGTTAAGTATGGTATTCAATGGGCACTTGAATGAGTTGGAAAGTGATAATGTAATATTGGTCTGATTATTTTACAATCATGTTATATTGTAAGGAGTTATACAAACTACACCGAGTGATAAGGTGAAAGAAGGAAGATAATGTTCATCAAGTCACTACAACATTCACTAAGCAATTGACAAAGTAAAGGTGAAAGTTAAATATTAACCAAGTTTAATATTGACCAAGTGATGTTTTACCTAAGTGAAATGTTATGTTCCCTAATTAATAGAAAGAATAACAAGTTTATAAAGATAGAATGTTTGAGAAGTTCAAAGGCACAAATCAAAGTTAGTTACAAGATCTATGGCTAGACAAGTACAATGAATATATGATGATAAAAATTGAAGAAGGATAATGATTGACATAAAGCTCTATTTTATAAGTGACTAAATGCAATGAATATGAGATCAACGACTATGATTAAGTGGAAAAAATTGGAAGAATTTGGAAGCATAAAGACTACTATCTAAGGAGGATCTAGAACAAGTTTTTGGTTATTGATCGTTATTGTTAAGTTGGTTATTTTGTGAAGTTGAAGATGTAAGAAGAGAAAGGTGAACCAAGCAAAGAAAAAAGGTGATCAAATAAAAGTTGAGGCAAAAGGAGTAAATCAGCCAGTAAAGAAATCAGAAAGAAACTGAGTAGAAAGGAGATTTGAACAAGCAACGTAGTGCTAAACCTAACAGATCAATTTGTATTTTTGCTTTCTTACCATCATAGTAGAAAAATCTCTTAACTGTGTGGACCTAACAAGTTTATGAGATCCTATATGTAACATTGACTAGTGGTGTTTAAAATTCCTTTAGGGCAGGCCACTCTTAAGACAAGATCAAGGAGTGATAAGGTCTAGATGATCTTTCGGTATAAATCCTCTAACCTAGTCACATTATGTAAACTTTTAACAAGGTTGGCTCCTAGCAAAGATCACTTTAGAAGAGTGAAAATTTTGGGTTGTTGATCCCGGGTGACTTTTCCCTTTACAAGGTTTCCATGTTAAAAATTTTGGTTTCAAATGTGTGATTGTTGTTATGTTGTAAGTTGTTTTACATGTTATTTACTTTTTAATGCAACTCAATAATAACTAGGTAAATGACCGATAACAACTAAGTTTTATTACTAGCAGTCAGTAATAACAGAAATAGTGAATGAATAGTTTGGGAGTAAATTGATTGAATTGATTAAGAAGTTGAACAAGATCACCAAGTTAATGGCTATGATGTTTATGAAGTTTATTTGGTACTAAAGTGTTTTAAGGGACTGTAGGATAATTGAACATAATTGATTCACCCCCATTTATCTAACACTTTGTGGACCATGGATGGATATGTCCTCAATGTTCTTTTCCCCTTATTTTACCCCATATCTTTCACTTTCACCAATGAAGTGTTTAAGGCCTCTAGGAGCCCTTATTGCTCTCTTATCCAGGAATAGACCAACCTAGGTCAACCTATTCTAGACTAAGATGACCTAACTTTCTAATTATTTTATTTTACTCCTTGGTTGACCTTTAGTTTTCTACTACTTGAAAAATAGTATAAAATGAGGCTTGGGGGATTCATTTTCTCATCAAGAATTCACATAGCAGCAATCACTCAAGGTATTATAGAGCTCAAAGCAAGAAAGCAAGAAAGAAAGCAATTTTTATTCAAGTCTTCAAGGATCCTTTGTGAGCATTTCCTCTTCAAGATCTAGCATTGTTGTTGGCCATCAAGGGAGGAGATCTACATTTTGGAATTTATCTTCTTCTTAATTGATTCACATTTACATACATGGCTCCACGATGTGGTTATGGTAGATCCATTGTAATTGTGGAGATATCCTAAATACCAAATTCAACATCTACTACACTCAACAACATAAATCCTTATTGACAAGGGTTTTTATAAGCAATGTGAATACTTAAATTTATCTTGTTTAATTTACATACATTTAGATTTCAATTTCAAGATTGGTTCCTCAATCTACGGCTTGAACAAGGCCAGCTCTCCCCCACCAATTTTACTGTGTGCAGGAGTAGGATAGTGAATTTATGATTGAAAATCCAAAAATAACATTTTGAGTGTTGGCATTAAGTCAATTTTGTTATTAGTGACAATACATATTCAGATTTTGTATGGTTACCAAGCTTTACAGTTCCTACCGAGCATTCTAGTGGTTACCAAGTGAATTCAAGCAGTATGAAGTCAAACAATTCTTACCAAGTAGTTCAGTGGTTACCAAGCTTCATTGTGTCTATTGAGTCATCAATTCTTGTGAAGCAAAGTTAGTGTTAACCGAGTGATGAGATGATTAGTGTTTACCGAGTGCAGGCATGGTAAACGTGGAATTTAGTTTCTACCGAGTGACACAGTATCTACTGAGTCACCAATGTATACTGAGTTTGAAACTACTTTGAAGTGATCAATATGGACCTAGCCTCTACTTCTAATAAGTGCATGACAGTGTCGATTAATGACAGTGGACACCGTGTATCAAAAATTCACCAAGTCAGTTTCAGAACCCGATTTTCTACATTTGGGCATACTCTACAATATTGGTGTTAACTTGTGTATTAGTAGAGAGTAGATTTCCACAATCCATAGAATGCTTAGAATTTTTCTGGATTTGATTGTGTTGTAATTTTTGCATCAACGTTTCGGATCACACTCTGTGATCCATCATCAGGATGAAAAAAGAGAAGTTTTATGTGTAATGTCTCCATCTATTTCCATTTGAACCATATTTCCCTCCCGTGAAGGGTCTCAATAGTAGAGAGCAGATTTCCTTCTTCATCCTGATGATGGATCACAGAGTGTGATCTGAAATGTTGATGCAAAAATTACAACACAATCAAATCCAGAAAAATTCTAAGCAACATGTGTATTGGCTGACCTTGCAATTATGTGAATTGGATTGGTATATATGTAATGTATTATATCATACCCAAGTTTAGTATTTTTGATGTAAGAGAATGCAAATTAAATGAAAAGCATGCGAATGTGAATCAGTAGTAGAGAAAAGTGTATTGCAAGGCCATATCAGGAGTAGTAGCGTTAAATCTATCACATAAAGGTGATCAATACTTCAAAGATCTCAAAGATCAATTCAGTTTTAAGTAAGAGATCTACTATTTGATCCTAATAGGTGAATCAGCTTCAAATCCTTTAACAGGGTAGACTTAACAATCTTTTCTTTAAATCTCTTTACCAAGTGCATACTTCATTGTATGTTTGTAAAACCTCTAACAAGGTGGACCTAGCAGTTCTAATTGCTCCTAATAGGGTAGATCATCAGAAGTGATCATTGTAAGCCTTAATAGGCTAGCTTTATACTGTAGTATTGAAGTTTTGTGGGTATCATCCCCACCCCAGTTTTACTTTCTATTTGGAAGGTTTTTGTGTCACCAAATATTGTGTTCAAAGTGTTATATGCTTTCAATTTCTCATGCATGTAGTAGATTAGATCTATTAATGATAATTGGATTATGTTATTTAGTGTTGAATTTGTCAAAAGTTTTGAGGTTACTAATTCACCCCTCCCCTCTCAGTAACCTAGCTAGTCTTGATTATTTCCAACAATTGGTATCAGAGCTTTGTGGTTCTCAAGATAAATTTTGATAGCTTGAGAAAAGATCAAGGACAATGGAGATATTTAGACTTGACAAAGCTATTGAAAATGAAAAGCTAGATCTGGAGATGACCATGGCTCAACTCAAGAAAGAAAAAGAGCATCTTTCCCAACCCCTAAAAAGAAGGAAGAAACTTGCAAATCAGATGAATGACCACTAGAATGTTGAAGAGAAGATTGAAGACTTTTTCTCCTCAAGCTATTCAAATGAAGCAAATGATAGAATCAAAGAACTCCTAGAAAAGAATGGCTCCTTGCAAGAAGAGGTAAGAAAATTGAAAAGAGAACAAGAAATTCAATCAATAAGATTGTGTGAAACTTTAGAATAGAGAAATAAGGAAAAAGAAGACTTGGAGGTAAGGAACAATGAAATTCAAAATCAATCCCTTCAGCAAGAAAATATTATTAATCAGCTCTCCAATACAAATGAAGAAATCATGAGTCTGAGATCTAAAAATGAAAGGTTAAGGAATGACTTAAACACTAAAAAGAAAATCAATGAAAGGTTGAAAATTGATCTAGATTTTGAAAAGCAACTCAATGAAATCCTAAGCATACATGGATCAATTGAATTAGAAAAATGAGAAGAATCTTTATAGGCAAAACGGTAAGACAGGACTCGGATACAAAGAAGAAGGTGAATCCTCCAAACAAGGTGCTCAAAGGAAACAAAGACCTACTTAAAATTACTATGGTAAGATAGGTCATACATCAAATAAATGTTGGAGTAATGGAAAAGCAAAATTCAATGGAAAATGCTACAATTGCAGTTAGCATGGTCATAAAGCTAATGAATGCAAAGAAAAACCAATGTTTGAAGGCAAGTGTCACAAATGCAAGAAACAAGGTCACAAGGCATCTGAATGCAAATCTAAACCATTCAATCTAGCAGAACAAATTGTAAAGGCAATATTTGGTTGGGACTACAACACTTGGTGTAGATGTCATTACTGTGGAGACTATGGACAGATTACATAAATTGTGTTCGACATCACATGAGAAGAAAGGACACCACCATAAGATGTTACATATGTACTGAACTTGGTCATATAACTAAGAATTGCATGAATACAGGTAGAGTTGAAGATGAAAAGAAAGAAAAAGCTAATAACATCAGGAAGCAGATGAGACAGCTGTGGATTCCTAAATCTATCGAGCAAGCTAGTTCAAGAAATGATAGTCATGTCACTCAAGAAGTGGGTGACTCCACCATTTCCAATTAAGTTCTTAAGGAAGAACTAGAACTGTGTTACCAAGGTCACATCTTAAACAATTCATATTAAAAGGAAACAAAGATTCATATTGGTATTCAAGATACAAAAGAATCATCAGTAAGATCAGCAATAGTTATCACCGAATTAAGGTTGGGGTCATGGACTCTACCGAGCGAAGTTGAGAGTAGCATGGTTATGTTTGGTTATCAAGTCACACGATTTCACTGAGAAATCCTTATAGATAGTGGATGATAGGTTATCACGCACTATGTCATTATGACTCTCATCATACTGAGCATTAATGGGAAGTTTTTATCAAAAGGGCGGGAAATTGACTTCATTTTCACCATGAATTCAATATATTGAGAATAGAGCATTTTGCAGAGCATCCTAACGATCTTGAGAAAAATTTGCAAAAAAAGTTTTTCGAAGAATTTTCTCAACTTACCGAGTTATCATGGCATCCAGCAGCAACAGCAAGGCAAAGAAAGGATCTAAAATGTTGGTATGAGGTGTTGAGTGGAAAGCTCCTAACTTCAAACTGGTGTCGGCGATCATCGAAACCCTCGACCCAAATGGAGCTCAGTTGCAAATACCACCTAAGGTACTTCTTATTAATGGCATTCAAACTCATTTTAAATGTGCAGTTCAGGAGATAGGAACCCTTGAAATGGATAATTCCCTAAGTGAACTCTGTGTGGATGGAATTCTCAAACTTGAGCATAAACATTTGGAAGAAAAAGGTTTAACTCATATTCCTCACCTGCCTCAAAACTTTCAAATCAAATGGATTAGATATATCTTAAGTTGAGTCCATAATGGTCAAACATGGTTAGAGCAACCAGTTTTAATTACAAAGAAAATGATTCATCGCATTACTGGTCTCCCTATGCTTACCAAAGCTAAAGTCACTAAAACCCTAGGTCGGGATGAGTTACAGAAGAAAACACTAGCCGAGTGGGATGGTAGAGGAATGAAAATTAGCAGTGTATCTTATACAGAACATAAATTTGGCATTCATGTGATAGCACATAAGATTTATAGCTCAAGTTGACTCAATAGTGTGTCATGTGAAGTAGTTGACTTAGCTTATAAGGTCGTAAAGAAGAATTTTTCATATGACCTAGCAGATTTGATGTTGAAGCAGCTAAACAAAAAATATGGAAAGCATTAGAACATCAAAGAATAACCCATGCAAGTTTGGTTCATTGTTGACATGTTTTTTTTCTATGTTCAAAAGTTTTTCCCCTCTAAAGGCATAGTTGTATGGAGAAAAGACACACCAATTTTATACCAAATCAATGAGTTTATAGTTGAAATGGGTGAAAATTTTGATAGTATCATGGATAATTTTTTTGAAATTTTCAAAGAAAAGATGAATAACAGGTTCAGGATACCAAAGAAGTTGGTTGAAGATTATAAGGATGATATTTGTTTTATGGTTGATAGTGACAAAGTATACATCTAGGCAGTAAGGCCCAGAATAGTGTGGGTAAAACCTCTTCCATATGAGGTTAACATTGATGAGGCAATGGAAATCATTGAAGCCCTAGTAAATGAGCCTCTAGATCCAAAGGAACCTCTCTTTGGAACCTATGATGAGGCTAAAGCAAGAATTGAACTTGAGATCAAGCTTCCACAAGTGGTGAACAAAGGAAAGAGGAGGTTATCAAAGTTGAAAACAACAAGCACCCCTCTTATGATCACCAAGGGAAAAAGGAGAAGATGTGGAGGAATCTGAAAATGAAGAGGAATCTGAAAAGGAAGAAGAGCCTACAAGGAAGAAAGGCAAGGTGATTATCACCAAGCCACCAAAGTCATCCACTACAGTATTCACAAGGAGATCCAAGAAGAAAGCAGGAAAAGATGATAGTGATGTTGTCTTCAACCGACCTCCTCCCACATTTCAAGAAAGGCTAAAGTCATTAAGAGAAGGTGTTGGAATAAAAAACTTCAAAGCACTCAAATATGAGACTAGGACTCTAGCAGAATAGAAAGAAGTTGTAGATCTGATCATGGACAAGTTAGGCAGATGGAAATTATCTCCTGATTAGTTTGCATCACAAGTCCCTGCAATTTTGTTGGATAAGGTCAAGGTTAGATGGGAGAACACCAAACAAGCTGTCAAATAATTTTTTTCTCAAACACTAAAATAGTTGGTGCCCAACTTGATAGATGTCGAGGTGAATAAAGCATTAAAACACAATGAGAGCAAAATGACTTTGAAGTTCAATACTTGTCTTGTTTTAATGAAAGATATTGAGTATGTTGTGAAGAATTCTACAAACTTATGTAAAAATGTATTCCATCTTCACAAACCTAGTGAAAATCTTATTGAAATCAAAGATGATGATGAGGATAGTGACAAGGATGAAGAAAATACTCCATTTGTCACAATTGATACTGAAGAATATCAGGAGTTGATGAAGGATGGTGAAGAAGAAAAAGAGGAATCCAGACAAGAAGAAGAAGAGAGTGACCCAGTCAAGATAGATGAGGTTGTCATAGCCTCCCTTCCTCACCTTCTAGCAAAAATAGCAACATCATCAAGCATGGAGATAGCTTCAACAGCTTTGATTGTGACAACCATTGATACATCAAATGTCCAATCACTCCCTACTACCTCTCAGCTTAGCACATCATAGATAGAAGTGTCTACCACTTCATCCACCAAGCTATAGAATCCTTCAGTCACCAAGCCAGTCTCAGCAATGGATACAGAGTGTTCCACAATTTTGAGTTCTTTAGCAGTAAGTACAGTTTTAGATTCTTCAGTTTTCACTACTTCAGTTGTACATGCTTCAGTAAGTACTTCAATTGCAAATACTTCTGTCAGTACTTCATCTATAAATACATCAAGTTTGGGAAGTTTGGCAAATACATCAATTTTGGATTCTTTAAGTATTCTAGTAAGTATTCCACCATTAGGCACTGTACAAATTTTCACTGCTAGCCCTACTATTTCCACTATTGTTTATATTCCAAAATCTAAAGCATTAATTTCAGAAGTTGAACCAAAGACTCAATCAAGACTTTTGATTAGTGGAAAGGAAATAGAGGAAGATATAGATCTAGATGAGGATATTGAAATTCCCAAATTGGATTTTGATAACACCACTATAGATCAAATGAGATTAGTCAGTCAGCTCCTCCAAAAGAAAGCCAAGTAGAAGCAATTAAGAGAAGAAAGAGACAAAGATTTCAGGATTATTGAAAGTGCTAAAAATATTTTGAAAGAAGCTATAGGTGTTGATGTTGATTCTTCTCAACACATTTTTTTGCAATTAGAAGAGGCAGTTAGCAAATTCAATGAAGATTCCAGTGGTCAAGATAAGCTGATGGAGAAAGTAGAGAAGAAGTTTGATAACAAGTGCTTGAGCACATTGCTCAACAAATAACTATTCAATAGGTATAGCTTTCTTCAATTTTGGCAAATCTTGAAACTTCTTACACAAATGTAACATCTCTTTTTGCAAATTTATCTGATGTTACCAAGCATACTAAAGAAATAAAGATCAAATTGAATAAGATTGATGAAGATCTAATGGCTAGTGCAAAAGAGTTGTAGCTTGACCCTAGTTCAAGCTCTACACATCATATGAAGATCAAATTTTTATCAAATATGCAAGAAAAATTATTGAGAGAGGAAGCAAGGATCCGGTCTACACTCATAGACATCCAGAATATGATCCTTCCTATCGTGGATACAATGTAGAAGCACATTGCCTATTCTAAAACATTGATCCATGACAATAATTTCTCAATTGCAGATCATATGATTGTGCTTTCTATAGAAGTACAAGTTGCTCTTCAAACCTGCAAAATTTTGCAAGAAATTTGGGATAAGACCTTAACTCTCATTCTTAAGCTACATTCTGAATTTTTGTCACATTTTGGTGTCTCTATATAAGTAGATTGTGTATAAATCTTTGGCATTATTGTCAAAAAGGGGGAGAGACATGTATATAATCAAGGAGGAGAAATATTTGTATATATCATAAGAGAAAGATACCATACCAATAGATACACTTAGTATGACCCAATTTTTATATTGTAGGGGGGAGATATATGCAAAATGTATATATAGTAGAGTTACAAAGACAAATTTTGAAAAATCTCAAAAAAAAAATCAGCATGCCATACCAAGCCAGTATCACACTATGTTGTACATAAGTTTTGGCTGATAAGTTTTTTCGTCACTAATGCCAAAGGGGTATATTGTTAGCATTAATTCAAGTTTGTTATTAGTGACAATACTTATTTAGATTCTGTGTGGTTATCGAGCTCTTTGATTAGTCTCCAGTGATTGCATTTTAATTCAGTAGTTACCAAGCTTCATAGTTCCTATCAAGCATTCCAGTGGTTGCCAAGTGAATTCAGGTAGTATGAAGTCTAGCAGTTCATACTGAGTAGTTCAATAGTTACCAAGCTTTGTAGTGTCTACTGAGTCATCAGTTCTTGTGGAGTGAAGTTAGTATTAACCAAGTGATGAGATGATTAGTGTTTATCAAGTGCAGGCATGGTAAACATGGAATTCAATTTCTACCAAGTGACATAGCATCGACCGAGTCACCAATGTATACCAAGTTTGAAACTACATTGAAGTGATCAGTATGGACCGAGCCTCTACTTCTACTGAGTGCATGATGATGTCAAGTAATGAAAGTGGATGTTGTGTATCATAAATTCACCAAGTTAGTTTTCAGAACCAAAGTTTCTACATTTGGGCTGACTCTGTAATATTGGTGTTAACTTGTGTATTGGCCAACCTTGCAATTATGTGAATTGGGTTGGTATATATGTAATGTATTGTATCATACCCAAGTTTAGTATTTTTGATGTAAGAGAATGCAAATGAAATGAAAAGCATGCCAATGTAAATCAGTAGTAGAGAAAAGTGTATTGCAAGGCCATATCAAGAGCAACAGAGTTACACCTATCACATAAAGGTGATCAGTACTTCAAAGATCTCAATCAGCAATTCAGTTGTAAGTAAGAGATTTTTTGTTTCATCATAACAAGTGAATCAACTTCAAATCCTTTAACAGAGTAGACTTAATAGTCTTTTCTTTAAATCTCTTTATCGAGTGCATACTTCATTGTATGTTTGTAAAACCTCTAACAAGGTGGACCTAGTAGTCCTAATTGCTCCTAACAGGGAAGATCATCAGAAGTAATCATTGTAAGCCTTAATAGGCCAGCTTTATACTGCAGTATTGAAGTTTTGTGGGTATCATCTCCACCCCAGTTTTACTTTCTATTTGGAAGATTTTTGGGTCACCAAATATTGTGTTCAAAGTGTTATATGCTTTCAGTTTCTCATGCATGCATAGATTAGATCTATTAATGATAATTAGATTATGTTATTTAGTGTTGAATTTTTCAAAAAATTTGAGTTTACTAATTCACCCCTCCCCTCTTAGTAACCTAGCTAGTCTTGATTATTTCCAACACTGAGAGCTTTCTAAAGAACTTGGGTCGACTTTGTTATAGTGCCCCGAGAACACGGTGACCTTGTGGGAATTGTTCTACAATAGTTACAACCAGGTTGACCTATTCTTTGCTCCATGGTTAGAAAATCCATTTCTAGGTTTTTCATTCTATTAAGGGAATCACAGATGAAATTTCAGAATTCAACCCAAATCCAAAATTTTTGGAGAAAAAAGTCATCTTCCTTTATAGATCTCAAGGTGAGTCATTTATCTTTCATCTCATTCCACACTATTAGTATAGTTTTGTATTATAATTTGGCTATTTTTTTATGTTTTAGATCTAGATCTACCTTATTAAGTCAATTAGTTCAATTTTTCATAAACATTATCACACATATGACAAATTTTATCTCCTCATATTGCATTCCTTTCTATGATTCAAATTGAGTATTGACATCTCTTCTTTCATTTGGGTCTTGCTATTCTAATTTGAATCAGAGAAGGAATCATACTTGAAAATTCCCTTTATCCCCACACATATATTTGAATTGTTTTGAGGTGAAAAGTGGAGGTCTACATCTTATTAAAGAGATTCCATTTTCCCCCTAAATAGTAAGGATTGAATATGTGCCAACAAAGAAATAGGTGGTAGACATATTACTAAATGATTGCCTAAGGATATATTTTGAGTATCTAAGGGGTTGGTTAGGGATCATTCCCTAAATTGAACTAGAAGAAGATGTGATTGCATCAATTTAAATATATACATTGAATATATTATGTTTTGAATTGATGGGAACAACTTACTTCTTAGGGGGAGCAGTTGTAGACAAGAAGCTAAGTACTGTAGAGTCAAAGAATTTGCATAACCAAGACAAAATGTGTGTATTAACACTTTTGGCATTATTGTCAAAGGGGTATAAAATGCATTGATAAAGTCAAGTACAAGAATTTTTAGACAAATGGGAAGATGTTCAATATCAGTGGGAGAGTCCATAGAAGAGAAGTAATAGAAGAAAAAAGTGGAAAAATTTTGTTTCTAACTGATTATTGTTGAACAAGTTTGTGCATGAAGTCAAGAGAAGCATAACATGTGTTTCCATCAATTCCAAAGAGGAAGACTATTGGCATAAATGATGATGTCATAATTGATGGTGTAATGAGTGATAATTAGTAAGGTCATAATGCAAATTTTCTTGCATGATGATTAGTTATTGTATTGTCATTGATGTCAACTATTGGCCCATTGTCCTAGTATGTTGCCTAGCATAGTTAGGAAGACTAAAATATTATAAAAAGGATTAGTGGTTGTGATCATTTAGTAATAATTGGAGATGTCTCTTGAGTGTATATCTTGACCAATATTACTAAAGAAAAGAGTAAGTTTATCAATAAATTCATAGTGCAATTACTAGAATACTTAGTGATAGGTGATAGGTGACTTGATTGGTTTGTCAAATCAGGTTAATGAAGTGATCGCAAGATGATGCGAACAAGTTAATATAGATGATGTGGTTAATCTAGTAAGTATGAAGTGGTTATGATAGCAACTCATTATCATTATAGGACAATTATTTCCAAGATGGAAATATGATTGTTGAAGTAGTAATAGGTGACTAGTGAAGCTATGACAGTGTTAGTACTCGATATGGTCACAGTTTTAAAACTTTCAGTTCCAGGTGTTGAACCTCTTGGAAGTGCTTCGAACTGAGGTTCAAAGTGGTTCAAAGTGGTTCAAAGGCTCAAAATGGTTTGACATGCATATTTAGAATCAAATTTTAGACTCAAAGTTCATAGTGTAGTATGGTCGACTCAGAAAGGTTCACAATTCATGATCAATTTTTGTCAGTTTGGTAGTTTCAAGGGTTCAACAGTTTGAAGTTCAAGTGCAGGTTCAAATCAGATTTGGAAAGTGCAGTGTCTTGAAGCACTTTGAACTGAGGTTCAAAGAGGTTCAAAGTAGTTCAAAGTGGTTGGCCAGTTCAAATGGGTTCAAAAATGTAGATTTGTTAATTCAGAATAGTTCAAAATTTGTGTTTAGCTTAATACCCGAATCCATTCTCTGTTCATAATTTAGTTTCAATCAACTTAACATTTTCAAGAAAGTGCAGAGCTATAGGTCAAGATGAAGATTAGGCCCAGTGGTATTGAGGTCAAAAATTCAAAGTTCAAGTCTTATGTACAGATTAAATATCACAAGGAATGTCAATCCATTAATGGTGCGATTAGTGATGATGGTTTAATCTGGAACAGAACTCATTTGAAGGTGGATTGACAGAGTTGCAAGCACACATCTTGATCATGGGGTTACTAAAGTTGTCAATAAAACTCAGGCTATGAGTTCTATGAATAAAATTTTCAATGAATCATATACATATCATCAAAAGTTTCAAATCCAAGGTTCACAGGATAGCTTATTTAGGAAATTCAAGCTAGAGACTGAGGAAGATCCTTTCGAGACAAAGCATAGAATTATAATGGATTATGGGAATTGGGAATTGAGAAACTAGAGTATTTAGAAGGCCAAACCAATATCAAGTGAAATATAATGATTTTACATTAGAATTCATCCATCTTAAAGTGGAATAAACATATACAAACAGAAGAAATCCCAGATTCTCTGATGGGAGAAAAATAGTCATATTTCGGGGGTCATATCTCACAATTCAACTATTGGATCGAGCTCAATTTTGGATATGTGTTTGCACTCCTAGTTTTCTAACTTCTAACAAGAGAAATTTCTAAAATGTGTCTAGAATCATGAGATATACATCATTTTTTGCACTTCTATGGGCTCAGCAATAACAATTACAGAATGCAAACAACCAATTGGGTCTCAGTGCAGGGGGCATAACTTCCAATTGAACTGTTGGATTTGGCTCAATTTTGGATATGTTGTTTAGAGGAAAGTTATGCATGATTTGACTAGAGAAATATTTGAAATTATTCTTGGTTCATGAGTTATAGCTGACTGAGTAGATCACTCTCAAAACTATCAATCACAATCACAAAATTATGACAGAGCCTCATTACCAGCAAATGCCACCTTGACAGCCCATGTATAAGAATTCAAAGAGTGTTATGTTTCTTAATTATATATCTTGAGGTGTAAATTCACTAGTTATAGAGGCTATTCAATGGGATTTATTAATCAAGATCTAAAGAGTCATTCAACAAGTGTAAGTTAAGAGAAATGGACAATATTTAACATTACAAGCTTTTATGTCTATCTTTGACATATGTCAAAAGAGGTGTGTTGTTGGAAAATAACAACATATGGAGGTTATTATTTGAGCCTAAAGATGTTTCATAAAGAAAGATGCCACCTATCCATGCATATACCATAGATGTGCTCACAAAGTGTTTGATTAAATAATTAAATGCAACCAAAGGGAAATCTGGAAATGTTGTTTAACATAGCAAGGTATTATAATGTTGAGAGGCTGTTGAAATAATAAAGCTTGCAAAATTTTAAAGATGATGCCAAGTCATAAGAAAGATAACTGATCCAATACCCTGGGAAGGTAAAAAGAAGAGTCTTCTTTCAAGAATCAGTTACCTAAAATGAACAGTCACCAACAACAAGTAAAGATAAATATGTCTCAGCAAATGTGCAACAGGTTTAATTTTATTTTATTTTTAGCAACTTTCGGATTGTAGACTGTGGCCTCCAAGAAGGAAGGATATTTTCTAAGATCATTTCATTTTCTTGAGAGATGGTGAGAGGTAGAGTATGGGCAGATTTTTCTGTTTCTGAACTGTGTGTTTGAGATAGAGAAAAGATTTTGGTGATTGATGTAATATTATGGAAAAAGTTTCTGTTTTCTTTGAATAATGGTTTGATTGTAATGTGTAAAAGAGTCTTTGTGGTCTTTTAAAGTCAAGGAAGGGAGGTTGGAGGTTGAACACATTAAACTTTGATTATAATGTATTTTTCCTTCCACTAATTATGATCTTTATGTCATTTTCAGTTTTCTCTAAAATTACATTCTGATATCATTTCTTTGTTATGTTATCATTTCAAAATATCCTTCAAAGCTCTAATTTTAATTCCCTCAAGAAGATGGAAGACATGGTTTTATTTTCATTACACAATGCAGCGTTCAGTAAATGAACTTTGTGTCATCTATTGTTCTTTACTTTCTTTTCTTTTTAGTCATTAAGGTTTATGCATCTACGTTGTATTTACGGATAGATGCTTGATATCCTTTTGTGCTTTTTGGTTAAAATCATCCACAATTTATTCATTGTATATCTTACACGGGGAGCTATACCTAATAAAATTTAGAGGAAGGTTATCAATCCAATGATAACTTGTCCAACTATTGGTGTCGATTTGTCCTTTCACTTAGGCATTCAGGGTCAGGTTTGTAAACATTTTCTCGAAGGACAATCTATTCACTAACAGATAGGTTTGAAGAATAGGTTAAAGAAGAATAAGTTCTTGAGTAAAAACTAGTTAGCTAATAATTGGTGACTAGTGAAAAGGTTGTAGCAAATTTGGATGACTCAATAGTGATCTAGTGATGTGGATTTTACATGTGGAGGTGATGGTTTAGAAACACATTGATCAAGAACAACATATGGAGAAGATTCTAAATGAAGCAAGTGGTTGGTAAAAATGTGTTTGACCTTTGGCACAAAATTCTATGAATTATCTGGTGTGGTTGTGTAGATGTGCTTTAATTTGTAATATATATTTGAATTCCACAATGGTTTTACATTTAGGGACTGGCTAAGTTGATGGAAAAGGAAAACCAATATAAATAGTTGGAAGAAGAATAGTTTTGTTATTGTTGATCATGGTCCAGTAAGTGTGGTGAAGAAGTGCAAGGTGTGATCTAGCTAAGAATAAATTAAGTGTGTTGAGAAGTGAGCTTGAACTTAAGTGGATCTAACTAGATAGAGGTAGTGATGTTATACAAATCATTATTTTTTGTTCCCTAATAGTTATAATAATTGAAATCCCTTAACTAGGTGGATCCTTAGAGGTCCTTGTTGTAAATCCTTTAACAAGGTAACACTTTAGCTAGTGTCTTTATACTTCTTGTTGAAGTTGATAAAAGCTCAACCCCACAACTCAAAAGAATCATTGTACGTAAAAACCTATCATAGAAAGAGAGGAGAAAGATATTGAGGCTGGAATTCATAGATCCACAAAAGATGAGACATTCTTGGTGTGAAAAAAATATATTACAATTGTATTGAATGAATTGGCTACAATGAGAGATCAATCCTTGTAAAGGAGATCAAAACCTTAAAGGGAAAACCTAGGTCACATTATAATAATTAATAAAAGAATTAATTATTATATGCCTAAATTTTAGCTTAAGTAGAATAGAATTAATAAGAAAACACCTTATTACACTAACACCCCCCCTTAAGATAAACTTAGGGAGTAGCTAGAAACCTAGAAACTACTACTAAAAGTAAATTTGGGTCCTGACAATAAGGCCTAAGAGGTACCCAAGCACAACCAAATCTCTATAAAATGGAGAAATAGAAAAAATCACATGGGAAAAACCCTACTCCAAAAAGAGATGGAAAGAATACTAAAAGAATAGTGAAGGACTGACGAAGCCTCCAAACTAGAGAATGTTGGAGAATATACGAACAAAAAGATGATCACGTACAACACCACTAAAACATGAAGAAGTTGCAAAGCTCTATCAAAAGTAATCGCTGATCTGAAGAACCTCCACAAAAATAGAACCCAACCATATAAAGAAGACTATAATATGCATGAATGCTCTTAGAAGACACTACTCAAATCAAGAGGCACACAAAGGCAAACCACTAAACTCGAAGTTAAAGACGGCATGAAACACCAAAGCCTGAAGAGTTGATCAATCGAACATGGAAAGATACATCCAAAGTAGGAACAAAAAGAAAAATGTATATATGGTAAATGATTCATCTCACCAAAATGAATAGGTACCCAACCATTGCATCCACCTAATAGATAGGAATAAATACTTAATACATAGCTCACGCCATCAAACCAAGGAAGCATAAGAACAAATAGAAGAACCCCTCTTAATGCAGACAAAGGTGAGGTGTCATGCAACTATAAAAGTGATCCAAAATAACGACATGTCAAGGAACCATGATCAAGACGCACAAAAGAATACATATGTGTGTACTAAGGTGATCAATCTTAAACATGTCATGAGGCTAATGTCATAGAAGGGACACTTACTAGAAAAAGGTAGATGGTAAACAAAAGAAAAACATCAACCCCCATGGTACTTTAGTTAGAGTAGTACATGTACAATAAGGCACAAGATATGGTGAATCCAAAGGATACAATAATCTGCACAAGTGTCCTTAGATGACACAACTCAAATTAGAAGGCAAAACAAAAAAAAAATGATAAAATGGCATTTTAATCTTTGTGTGTTTTCAAAAATGCATACAAAAGATGTCTATAAAGACCAGAAGAGACATAAAGATAATACAACAAATAGTACAACCCATGGTGAATCATCTAAAGCAATGAAATTGATCCCCAAATCTGAAATAACCAAGATATCCACTAGAATGCAAAAATGAAAAAAATTGAATAGAATGTGTCTGGAGAAGAATCTGGATAAACAACTAGCATTAATAGAAAGAGCTCTGAAAGAATTTTCTAACAATATAAAGAATTCTCAAATCAAAAATTAGATGTTCAAGATATGCCTCCCAAAGTACAAAATAGAACCCCTAACTTTGACAACAAAAATAATTATAAAAATGCATCAAAATTGAAAATCACCTATACCACTGTTATGAGCTTAGAACTAGCTTTTTGACAATATCTTGTTTGCATAAAATAGAGTTTGGATGAAGAAGATATGGAAAACAAACCACTGATAGGTCCAAACTAAGCCAGAAGGGTTTGCAAGATTGTTGATGCAATGTTAATGTCAGTAAGTTACAAGCCCAAATTTTATGGTCAAATGGTCATTGAAGCAAAAAAAATGCCTAAAAAATGTCTCCCTTGCTGGAATAAAAAATCACTGAAAAAGAACAGTTGCTAGAAAAGGAGCCAAAGCTAGTAAAAAATATCTAGTGGCCATAGATATGAGGTAAAAATGGTTGTCACGGGGAGACATGCTAGAGCTATTAAAAATAACAGGTGGCTATCGAAGTGTCTAAAAAATACTATAACACCAATAAACCACTGTATGTCGAGGATAATTTCCAAACTATCCATGGGAAACTACCAAGTGAAAAAAAATCACAGTATATGCCCTATCACTAGATGACATGGCAAGAGGGGCCCGAAAAGGGTGCATGTGAATGCATGTGAGTGCATGATTCTCCAAGAATTGTTAGTCAAATTCCCAAAAAATTGCCAAAAATATTGGGGAACAACTTATTAGACACCCTTGAAACCACGGGCAAGACTAATAACCCACAAAACTACTAAAAGGCTTGGGAAATTGTCGAGGGAAACTTGAAGCCAACTTTCCACCAAAAAGTGCAGCGAAAATTGCCAACTAGGAGGCAAGCAGCAAGATACTGAGGTGTGACAAAGGGTCCACTAATACAGGTATGACCCCATGGGGGTTGAGGGGCATTCAAATCTCGTGCCTCCATCATTTTTTTTTTAAATCTTGATTAATGTTGCTAAAAATGCGACTAAAAAAGGTAGGAAAACTAATGTTTGTAAAAATGTGCCATGACTTGGCTTGAGCTAGTGTGACCCACCATCATATCTGCACCTTCTCTAAGAAATAACCACCCATGCCCTTTCAAACAAACAAGGTCATTGACTTTGGGAGAGACATCCACCAAACTACATGTACTAGAAGATGAACACCCAACAAACAAAAAATGTTGACTTGACATGTGGAAAAGCACAAGTAGGTGTGGAAACTGAGGCCCACTAACCAAGGTTCATCCAAAAAATTAAATGCCTTATCCTAAACTAATAAATCTACCAAACTCCAAAAAAAAATTGATCACCAAAGAAAAGGAGATGACGTGGTAGAGCCCCAAAATTGTGAGCTCTCTATGCATATTAATGCGCCTCCCAATCAAAAATGTGCCCAAAACTATTGGTGCTAGGCCCTAGGACAAATTACATTCACTAACATAAGTAGGCATAGTCCAAAAAAAGAGCATGCAAGCTGTGGGTATTGGTTGGCCTGTGCTCTAAAAAGTACGCCCAACAACTATGTCCATGTGCAGACCTCCTCAATACCTAATGAAGTTCAAAAGGGTCTACAAACCTTGTGTGGTCTCCAAGCAAGATACATATGAAAAGGTTTCAATGTGCCTATCAACACTGTCACTGATAGAGTATGGAGCCAATAAAGTCCACCTTTTTTTTTTATAGGTAAACGGTTGAAGCCTAGGTTATTTATTATTATTATTATTAAGGCTAATTATTTTTATGTGTTAATGGTGAGTAGATTTGAACTCAAGACCTCCCCGATGAGAGGCTCGCAATTTACCAATGTGTTGCCAGCTCTTGCCTAAGATTTTTTTTTATTGGTAAGAGGTCGAAGCCAAGATTCATTATTATTATGTGATGTTATTAATTATTATTATTTATTAATTTTGTGATGAGTCAAACCCAAGACCTCTTGGATAAGAGGCTCACAATTTACCATTATGTTGTAGGCTCTTGCCTCACCTCATATTTTATTTTTAAATCACTTCCTCTGCAATATTAATTGCATGCACTTTTAAGGAAAAAGTGTCCCCCATTGGACATGCACTAGAAAAAAGAAATAAAAGTTTTGATTAAAACAAATCAAAAAATATTTTTACCTGAGAGTGTGTGTCTAGGCCTTGGTGCAAATATATTTTTCCACAGATTGAAACTTTATCTAAATGGGATAAATCTTACATAGAAATAGGGGTTTTCATGTGCTCTGAGCTCAACAATGATGTCTTCTTGGGCTTAAAGTGATCTGAAATAAAGATATCCCCTACATCCAATACAAAAAAACCTTTAAAAGCTCAAATATGAAAACCAAGCAAAAACTCTCAAGAATAGAACAGGGGCATGAAATTCCAAAGCTTTGATACCATGTTAAATTTGATGAAATATCAACCCCACAACTCCAAAGAATCACTACATGCAAACACCTAACACAGAAAGAGAGGAGCAAAGGTATGGAGGTTGAAATTCATAGATCCATCGAAGATGAGACATCCTTGATGTGCAAAAAAGAGATTGCAATTGTATTGAAAGAGTTGGTTACAATGAGAGATCAATGCTTATAAAGAAGATCAAAACCTTAAAAGGTAAAACCTAGGTTGCATTATAATAATAAATACAATAATTAATTATTATCTACCTAAAGTTTAGCTTAAGTAGAATAGAGTTAACAATAAAACACCTTATTAACAGTTTCTAATAGGGCTAATCTCCTCACATGGCGTACTTCAAAAGAATACATTATTTGTGTGTACTAATTCTCACTATGGCTTTTATCCAAGTTTGGTTTTCATGTAACAAAAATATATGTGTCAACTTTATGGATGATTTCATGTGTTGAATGTTTTCATCTACTGATATGAAGTTGTTTATTAGTTAAAGGTTTAAGAAGTTGAAAAGGTTGATTATTTTTTTGATTAGTGATTCATCCCTCCTCTTAGTAATATAATGACTTAGGACTAAGAATACTATCAATGAAAAGTGGATGATTTCATGTGTCAAATATTTTCATCCACTAATATGAATTTGTTTATTAGTTAAAGGTTTAAGAAGTTGAAAAGGTTGATTATTTTTTTTATTATTGATTCATCCCTCCTCTTAGTAATATAATCACTTAGGACTAAGAATACTATCAATGAAAAGTGTGATATGTTTGAGACAATAGATCTTGATGATTATGTTATTGTAATGAATTTGAATTTAGGGGTCAATAGTTTGGGTTAAACTACTATAAAAATATATTGACAATCAAAATAAAGGATTCACATAGAAGGGAGGTGGACACATCCTTTTAGTGTATTAAAAATTGACATCGACAATTCTTATTTAGATAATCTTGGGCATGTTGGAATTTGTAGAGATAATGATGGGGATATTGTTTTCTTTTTCCTATTTATGAAGGGAAACATTCCAATAATTTATTAGAGGGTCTATCTATTAAGGTTATAGTTGGGAGAGAACGTTCTCTTGGTTGGAGGTAAATTATTGGTGAGTCATACTCTTATATTGTAGTTGATGTGTTAGCGAGAAAAAATGGATAATATTAGGTGGCAATTAGCTTCTATGTCCAAACAAATCTTGATTATGTGTAGTTCATTTGATTATCTATTCTTTCATCATATCCATAGAGTGTGAAATAAAGTGGCTAATTGCTTGGAAAATTTGGCTTTAGAGAAGTTATATGGTTGTGACATTAGGGAGGGGTGTATCACCCTCTAGTTATCTTGAGACTTTGAAGATGTTAATGTTGGAGGAAAATATTATGTAGTGTTATTTCTAGGAGTTCCTATTTAGAACATCTTGTTTTCTAATTTGGCCTTGATTAGGCCCAGTGTGTTGGGTACAATTGTTCAATTGTGTGTTGTCTTTGATGTTACACAAATGTCATATCAGTTATCAGATAGAGTCTATCGAGCTCAGTCGGTTAGCAAAGCAGATTCCAAAGTCTACCGAGCGTTCTTGAAAAATACTATGTGGAAACATTTTCTACCAAGTTCACTTGAGCATCGAAGGTTTTTGTGGAAGAAGTTAGTTTCTACTGATCTCACAAGGTCAGTGAACGAAAGTCAGTGTTTACCAAGTTCACTTGCTCTCCAAAGGATTTTGCAAAAAAATTTAGTGTTCACTGAGCTTTAGTTGGTTAACATTGGAAATCATTTGTGGAGCAGTGTTTACCGAGCAGGGTCAGCCAATGAAGGATTTCATTGTTTTGGGAAATAAAGTTTAATTGTTTCATGTAATGATTGTAGCTAACTGATGTAATGATTATTGATAATTGTAACTTGTAAATGAGGTGACTTGACAATTTGTAAGGTATAAATAAAAGGTCAAGATGTGAATTCTAAAGTATGAATAAGTGAGCATGCAAGTGTATTGATTGTCAAGAAGAAGGTGTGAGCGAATTTTGAAGAAGGATCAGATATCCTTGAGTAGAAGCAAAGATTTATTTGATCATTGAGGATCTAGTGAAGAAAAACTGAGATCTGTATCAGCAAAATTCAGTTGCATCTTGTTTAGGTCACTTCATTGTTACTTTCCCACCATTGTAGCAGTTATTTCTAAATCTCTTAACAAATTTAGTTTAACAGCCATTTTCTAAATCCTCTAACAAGGTGACAGTTCTATTTAAATTGTTATAAAGTCCTCTAGCAAGGCCACTCCTAGAAGGGTGATTAAATCCTTTAACAAGGTCACACCTAACAGTGTGTTTTGTAACCTTTAACAAGGTTAGCTCCTAATAGGGCTCACTTCAAAAGAGTGAAAATCAGTAGCTACTTACTTGGTGGTTTTTCTCATATTGGATTTTTATGTTAAATCTAGTGTCTCTTGTGTTCATGTTATTTCTTTTATGCATGCATGTTAAATCTCTGTGAATGTTTAAGTTCTGTTAAAGATAACATACAGTACATCTACGGAGTTACAACATTTTTCTATGTGGCTACCAAGTGTCAACAGTAACTAGTTTTATAAGACATCTAAGGGATCTATGGATTTGTTTTTGTAGTAACTGATTCACCCCCCCTCCCCTTAGTTACTCCATCAATATTTCCAACCATTGGTATCAGAGCTTTTGGTGCTTGCAAGAAGGATTTCAAGGATCTAAGCTAAAGATCAGGATGTCTTACAAGAGGGAAATTCCAAGGCTTAACAAGGATAACTTTTTAGCATGGAAAGGTCTCATGAGACTTCATCTAGCTTCCATTGGAGATATAAGATTGAAATATCTTGATGAAGAATATACAACTCCTGCTGGTATATTATCTATCAGTGATATTGTTAAGAAGAAAACTCATAACACCATGATGATAGATATTGCATCTGCCCTAAGCTATGAAGAATTTGATGATATCAACGACTAAAAAATTGCCTTTGCTATGTGGAACAAGCTAAAGGATATCTATGGAGGTGATGATAATGTAAGAAGAGCCAAAGTAGAAATTCTAAGAGGAAAATTTGATTAGATGAGGATGAGAGAGGATGAGAACATTGTCAAATATGTTGATAGAGTCAAAGCAAGTGTCAATGCAATCAAAGCTTCTAGAGGAGATATCAAGGATGAAAAAATTGTAAGTAAAGTTCTTAGAACATTGCTTCCCATTTATGCAATCAAAGTTTCTACAATTCAAGAAAGAAGATGTGATGCAAATCATAATATAAATTTAGAGGCCATAGTAGGAAGATTGACTGCATTTTAGCTAGACAACTATGACAACTATGTTCCAACTTCCAAGAACATTGAATCAGCATTTGAAAGCCAAGCTTTCACTCAAAGATAAGGGAAAAAAGATAAAGGATTCTCAGTCAGAAAGTGAAGAAGAATCATAATAGAGTTTTGACAGTGATCTTGAGGTGGTTGAAGCTCTACTAGCAAAGAAATATTCTAGAGGCAAAGGAAAATACAAAGGTAAATTTCCTCTAATCTATCTTTCATGTGAGGAAATTGGTCATATTGCTACTAGATGCCCAAACAAGCAAAACAAGGATGAGAAGAAAGGTTACAAGTGCAATGGCAAGAAAGACTTCAAATCATTCAAGGACAAAGGTAAGAAAACATGTTTTATGGCTAAGGATTTAAGGATTCTGACAATAGTGAGGATAAAATTGTTTACATTGTTGTGAAAGATGAATCTGATAATGATGAGGAAGATAAGATGGAACTTATCTCTCATGTAAGAAAAAATGATACATGGATCATAGATAGTGGTTTCTCTCATCATATGACTAGTGACAAAACTAAGTTTGAACATTTTGAAGACTATGATGGTGGTAGTGTGAGATTTGGTAATAATGAACTTTGTTGCATAAAAGGAAGAGGAAGAATCTCACTAACCAAAGAGCTTGTATGTGATAATGCTTATCAGGTTGAAGGACTAAAACACAATCTGTTGAGTGTGGCACAGCTACTTAATAATGGAATCAAAGTGGAATTCATGCATGGAAAAGCAAGACTGTTGGATGACAAAGGAAAGCTGATTGGAATGAGCATACAGACAAAAGGTCACTTGTTCTATCTTGAACTTGGTGAATGTTCATGTTTTATTGCTCAAGTTGAATAAATTTGGTTATGGCACAAAAGGTTATGTCATGTGAACTTTGATAGTCTAGTGACAATAAGAAAATTTAGGAAAGTAAGAAGCATTCCTAGTCTAAAGAAACCTGATGTTTGTCTATGCAAAAATTGTCAGATTGGTAAGATGGGAAAGACTAGCTTTAAAAGTAAAAATTATCAGTCTGAAGAAGTTTTGAAAATTATGCATACTAATTTGTGTGGACCTATTGGAATCGAGAGCTATACTGGAGAAAATTTATTCATTCTTTTTGTTGATGATTACTCTAGAATGATGATTGTCATGTATCTGAGAGAGAAATTAGAAGCATTTGAGAAGTTCAAATGGTATTTGGCTAGAGTAGAGAAAGAAATAGGGAAAATATTGAAATGCTTGAGATCAAACAGAGGTGGTGAATTCATCTCCCATGAGTTCAATAACTTTTGCATTGAAAGAGGAATCAAAAGATAGGTATCAACACCTAGTACTCCCAAGCAGAATGGAATAGCTGAAAGAAGGAATAGAACTATCATGGACTATGCAAGAACTCTAGTGATTGAAAAGAACATTGCTATCAAATACTAAAAGGAAGCTATCAGCACTGCAGTTCATACCTTGAACTGAGTATAGTTGAAGAAGGACTTATTCAAAACCCCCTATAAGATATGGTATGGATATAAACCCAATGTAAGTTACCTAAAAGTATTTGGAAGTAAATGTTACATTTTGAAAGAATCTATAAAAGGAAAATTTGATGTGAAGGGTGATGAAAGAATATTTTTGAGATATCTTGCAAAAGTAAGGCATATAGAAGTTTGAATTGTCTACTCACAAAGTCATAGGAAGTGCACATGTGAAAGTTGATGAGTTTGTAGAAAGGATTGAAGAAGAAAGCAAAAAGGAACTAGAAGATTACAAGATATTTGTTTTTATTGAACCTGATATAGTGCTAGATACATCTGTCAATCAGTAAACTTCTACTCCTAAGTCCTTAGTAACCGAGTTGCAAGAAGTTCAAACCGAGTTGCAGGAACCTGAGTCACATTCAAATGCTACCAAGTCAATGCCTACCAAGTCTGAAGGACATGAGCAACAGTCAGATCAAACAAGGCTAGAAATTGAAATACAAAATGAAGACAGTGGAACTCAATCAAAAGGAAAGGAACCTGTATTAGCTAAGTATGTCAAGAAACATCATGCACCAGATCATATTATTGGAGATAAATCTGAAAGTACTATGACAAGAAGTAAGCTAAAAGGTACTTGTTTACTTTCTAATTTTGAACCTAGAAATGTCAAAGATGCATTAGAAAATGAAAGTTGGATTGAGGCTATGAATGACGAGATAGAGCAAATAGAGAAGAATAAAACATGGACTCTTGTACCCAATCCTAAAGATAAAAATGTGATAGGAACTAAGTGGGTATTCAGAAATAAGTTGAATGAAGATGGTAAGGTATCAAGAAACAAAGCTAGATTGGTATATAAAGGCTACTCTCAAGAAGAAGGAATAGACTATGGAGAGACTTTTGCTCCTATTGCAAGACTAGAAGGTGTCAGGACCTCACTTGCATATGTTGCACAAAAAGGATTCAAGATTTATTAGATGGATGTCAAATAAGCATTTCTCAATGGTATTCTAGATGAAGTTGTTTACATTGAGCAACCTGAAGGTTTTTTTGATCCAGAAAAGAAAGACATGGTCTGCAAATTACACAAAGCATTGTATGGTCTGAAACAAGCCCCTAGAGCATGGTATGAAAGATTGCATAACTATCTTATTCATATTGGTTTCTAGAGAAGTAATGATAACAATAGTTTGTATATCAAGGAAGGACTAGATAACAAGATTGTTTTGGCAAAAATATTTGTGGATGACACTTTGTTTACAGGAAATGATGATTTATGCAAAGAATTCTCTGAGCAAATGAACAAGGAATTTGAGATGTCAATGTTTGGTGAGATCAAATTCTTTTTTGATCTTCAAATTCAACAAAGAAAGAATGATATCTACATCACTCAATCTAAATACATCAAGGAGATACTCAAAAAATTTGGTATGGAAGATTGTAAACCAATTGGAACTCCTATGTGTACTGGACTAAAGCTTACCAAGGATGATGAATCAAAAGAGGTAGATCAAACCTTATATAGATCAATGATCGAAAAGTTGTGGTATGTAGTTCATACAAGGCCAGATATTGCTCTTGCAATTGGTAAATTTTTAGCAAAACCAAGAGAAAATCACATGATGGCAATCAAAAGGATCATGAGATACTTAAAAGGCAATGAAGATTGTGGATTATGGTACAAAATTAGAGGTAATCTGGACTTGAAAGTGTTTACTGATGCAAATTAGGCAAGAAACATTGATGATAGAAAGAGTACAAGTGGAGGAGCATTCTTTCTTGGAAAGAGGTTGGTTTCTTGGACAAGTAAAAAGCAAAATTGTATATCCTAATCTACAGCAGAAGTAGAGTATGTTGCTATAGTAGTGAACTATTTTAATATTGTTTGGTTTAAATAGTTACTAGAAGGCATGAAGGTGGAGATCAAAGAACCTATGGTTATGTTTTGTGACAATACAAGTGCAATCAACATATCTAAAAATCTAGTGATGCATTCAAAAACCAAGCACATTGCAATAAAATATCACTTTGTTAGAGAACTTGTGCAAGATAAGGAGATCAGATTGGAATATGTCCATACAAAAGAAAAAATTGCTGACATATTCACCAAGCAATTACCTAAGGATGCATTCTTGTATCTAAGAGGAAAGTTAGGGGTCATTCCCCTATCTAAAGCTCACTAAAATGAAGTTTTAGTGATGCATCAATAGGTACCAAGTTGAAGATCTATCAGTTGATGTAGCATAGTCATAGAAACATTGCATATGAATCAGTACTTAAGGTACATTGTTACTCATTTGGCTTGTGTTATCTTTGGCATGTGTTGTCAAAGAGGGAGAGTATACTATCATATCTTTCTAAAATTTGAATTTGTTTATGAAGAGTTTTCTATTTGAAAATAAGCTATGTAATTCCTTTATAGAGGGAGATTACAGCATTAGAGAAGAGTTTGTGGCATAAAATCTAAGAGGGGTAAATGTTCTGTCAGAAAAGACTTGTTCTCAAATTGTGTCTGCTATGACATGTTGTGTTGCCATCAATTCCAAAGAGGGAGATTATTAGATACAAATGTTCAATTGTGTGTTGTCTTTGATGTTACACAAATGTCATATCAGTTATCAAATAGAGTCTATCGAGCTTAGTTGGTCAGCAAAGCATATTCTAGAGTCTACCGAGCATTGTTGAAAAATACTCTATGGAAACAGTTTCTACTGAGCTCACTCGGGCATCAAAGGTTTCTATGGAAGAAGTCAGTTTCTATCGAGCTTACAAGGTCAGTAAAGGAAAGTTAGTGTTTACCAAGTTCACTCAGTCTCCAAAGGATTTTGCAGAAGTTTGTAGTGTTCACCGAGCTTCAATTGGTTAACACTGGAAATCATTTGTGGAGTAGTGTTTACCAAGCAGGGTCGGCCAATGAAGGATTTCATTGTTTTGGGAAATAAAGTTTAATTGTTTCATGTAATGATTGTAGCTAACTGATGTAATGATTATTGATAATTGTAATTTTTAAATGAGCCAACTTGACAATTTGTAAGGTATAAAAAAAATTTCAAGATGTGAATTCTAAAGTATGAATGAGTGAGCATGCAAGTGTATTGATTGTGAAGAAGAAGGTGTGAGAAAATTTTGAAGAAGGATCAGATATCCTTGAGGAGCAGCAAAGATTTATTCGATTATTGAGGATCTAGTGAAGCAGAACTGAGATCTGTATCAGCAAAGTTCAGTTGCATCTCATTCAGGTCACTTTATTGTTACTTTCTCACCATTGTAGTAGTGATTTCTAAATCTCTTAACAGAGTTGGTTTAACAGCCATTTTGTAAATCCTCTAACAAGGTGACAGTTCTATTTGAATTGTTATAAAGTCCTCTAGCAAGGCCACTCCTAGCAGGGTGATTAAATCCTTTAACAAGGTCACACCTAACAGTGTGTTTTGTAACCTTTAACAGGGTTGGCTCGTAACAGGGCTCACTTCAGAAGAGTGAAAATTAATAGCTAGTTACTTAGTGGTTTTTCCCATATTGGGTTTCCACATTAAATCTGGTGTCTCTCATGTTCATGTTATTTCTATTATGCATGCATGTTAAATCTCTGTGAATGTTTAAGTTTTGTTAAAGATAACATACAATACATCTATCGAGGTACAACATTTTTCTGTGGGGCTACCGAGTGTCAGTAGTAACTAGTTTTATAAGACATCTAAGGGATCTATAGATTTGTTTTTGGGGTAACTGAACCCCACCCCCCTTCTCAGTTACTCCATCTATATTTCCAACATAGTGCCTTTGCTTTGTATGCCTAATTTATCTTGAATAATTTTTTATGCCTCTTTTTAAAAAATTCAACTCTAACAAGATCGAAGATTTGTATACAAAATCCCAAGAGTCAGATTATTTGCAACCTTTACACAAATTACTAAAAATTTCAATTCTCCCATGATCATAGGGGGGAGACTTATTCTTCCATAATCAACATTAAGCATCTAATTAAGCATATATAAGTCTGTCAAAGCTTTGTTCAAACTTTCGCAACCCTAATGAATCATTACAACTTAAAAAGTGCAAGAATAGTGCATACTAATTTATGAACCATATATTGTCATTCCTTCTTTTGATGATTTGTAATATACCTCTAATTCAATATTAAATCATAATAATCGAAATAAAACACCTCATCAATTTACTTGTGAAATAGAAACAATAATTATTGGAACAACTCTAAATAAACATTTAAATCATTGAAACATATTTGAATATTACTAATAACACATATATGTATGTTATCAACTAAATAGGCAAATTATATTAATTAAATAATGATTGGTGTGATCACAAATCACCAATACCAAGGGAAGAGGTATAAATAACATATTAACATAAACCAACGTGACTTTTATAAGTCATGTCAATCCCTCCCACTATTCAAGTATAAAACAAGGGAAGTACGAAGAAGACCATGGGGGAGGGGGGGTAGACGGTAAAATGAAGGATAGATTAGATGAAGACTTTTGGCAGGGAAGGTGGTCACATTAACTAAGGAGATCTTCCCGATGGAAAAGAATGGAAAGTATTCAAGGAAAAAAACATTTTAAAGAAGTCATATATCACAAACTATCAAAAATTAAAGAAGGAATAGTCAATCCCGAAATCATAAGGGGTAGAACTTGGAGGTATGTAAGATAAAGGTAAGATATTTTATTGAGTACAAAAGTTGTTTTATATGTTAGATATATTTGTTATATAATATTTTTCCATATTATTATATATTTATATGAACATATTTATACATAGAAAATTATAAAAAACATTCAAGTTTGAATCTTACTAATATTAGAAATATGATTTTAATTGAAATAGTGATAATTAATGATTTGATATTATAAGAGTAACTAATATGATAGTAGATATCAATATAGTTTTATGGAATAAATAATTAATATAATGTTTTAGATCATAATAGATATTTGGAATATTAAATGAATATAATATTTATGATCCAAGTAATACTTGATGGAGGACATTCGTTAGAAATGTCATGATTGATCCAAGTATAACTTGGTGGAGGGCATTCATTACGAATGTCATAAATTGATCCGTTTATAACCTGGTGGAGGGCATTCATTATGAATGTCATAAATTGATCAAGGTATAACCTGGTGGAGGGCATTCATTACGAATGTCATAAATTGATCAAGGTATAACTTGGTGGAGGGCATTCATTACGAATATCATAATTTGATCTGGGTATAACATGGCAGAGGGCATTCTATATAATGCCATAATATAATACAAGGCAACTTGGTGGACAATATTTGAATGTTAAAATATGAAATATCTAAGTAGATTTATTGTGATCTTTAGTATTATTACATGTCCCGTTATAACCATAATAGTGGGGACATTACATAATTTCATTTACTCTTAGTTAAAAACATTACAAAAAGATCCCAAGATTCATAAATGAACCATTGTGCATTCCATTATTAATGTTTCATATCTAATATCTCCATCAGTTGTACAATTGAATGTAATGTACAAATAATTATTCTTTGATTGTGGGATAATATATAGACTCTTCTATAGGTCAGTTCATTGAAAAGTATCTCATTAAAATTATCATTATTATAAAACCCATAATATCCCATGAACATTTGTACAATCACATTCTATTCATCTATGAAATAAGTATTAATGTGAAGCTTTTTCAGTCTCCAAGTGCTCTAGAATGTTGGTTTCTGGTAACTAATAAGGCAAGTATTGTACACTCTCCATATAGGGTTTATTTTTGCTAATCGATATAAACTATCTCAAACAAGATGATAAATAAGTGTTTCTAGTGTGAAAAATCATCAAAATGCAATTTTTCTTTTGTTGGATGGTAAAATAAGTGGACAATTTTTTCTACAGTGGATGAAGTCTATATTAGGCGAACCATGTTAAATCTCCATGCTATTGTATTTCTCTCTTCTCTTATTTCTATGTTAAGTTAATACTATTTATTTCTCATTTATGTTGAAACCCTAACAAGTAGTATCAGAGTGGTACATTTTTTAGTGATTTGGTAGGAGATCTCACATTGAAGTTGGGGAAATGGAAAATGAAGACATGCTTAAGGTTGAGAAGCTCAGTGGAAAAAATATCAATTTTGGAAGATGCAACTAGAACATTATCTATATCAAGTGGATCTTTTTTTACCATCGGGTGGAAAAGCAAATAAGTTAATGAGTACTTCAAATGAAAAATGAAACGTTCTTGATAGAAAGGTACTAGGAGCAATATAATTATATTTGGCATTTTTAATGTCTTTCAATATAGAAAAATAACAGCAACATATGATCTAATGAAGGCATTAGAAAAACTATATCAAAAACCCTCAGTAGTACATTTGGGCTCATTTTTTGACCTTTATTGGTCAAAATTTTGACCCAATTTTCGACCAAACTTTGACCAAATTCGACCAACACTTTGGTCAAAAATTTTTTGGTCAAAAACTTTTGAAATTGCCAACACATTTTCTACCAATTGACCAATGCTTGGTAGAAAACTATTGGGCATTGGTCAAAATTTTGACCAATGCTTGGTAGAAATGGGCATTGGTCAAAATTTTGACCAATGCTTGGTAGAAAACTGCTAGCATTGGTTGAAATTTTGACCAATGCTTGGTAGAAAACTGTTGGCATTGGTCAAAATTTTGACCAATGCTTGGTCAAATTTTTTTTAGGCTCACAGTTATTGAGGTTCACTTCAGCAATGGCCCTTCCTGTGAAATTGCTGTCTAAAACCTTTCTAATGAGATAATGTGTTATGAGCTCTTCATCAGTGGGATGGAACTGAATCCAGGAGGCAGTTGTACATCACCCAAAATTGGGTGATGTACAACTGCCTCCTGGATTCAGTTCCATCCCACTGATGAAGAGTTCATAACACATTATCTCATTAGAAAGGTTTTAGACGGCAATTTCAAAGGAAGGGCCATTGCTGAAGTGGACCTCAACAACTGTGAGCCTCAGGGAGGGTTCAATTCCCTCCTTTATTATTCACTATATGGGTGATGCACAACTACCTCCTGGATTCACATTCCATCCCACTTATGAAGAGCTCATAACACATTATCTCATTAGAAAGGTTTTAGAGGGCAATTCCATAGGAAGGGCCATTGCTGAAGTGGACCTCAACAACTATGAGCCTCAGGGAGGGTTCAATTCCCTCCTTTATTATTCACTATGCATATAATCCCATACACCCATTTGATCTCGAATGATGATATGTAGTGGATGTTGAGTGTCTATGCTGAGTGCTCCAAAACCATCCATTTCATGCCTTCATCTGTACACAATGTCTTTCTAGTTTCTTTAATTCTACTCGCACGCTCATTTCATTTCATATGATCATCTAAAAATTGTGTCACTCTAAGCTCTCAACTATTTCCTCTTGATTGATCATCTCATAACTAATGAATGAGAGCTTTGGGATAAGCTATAGGCATCCATCAAAAGTTTGGCCAGATTTTGATCTAAGTCAACTCTTTAAGTTTTCTCACCAAGCCCATCCCCTAGGTCAACTCTTCAGGTCAGCTTTCCAAGTCACTCCCACCCAGTCACCTCAATGAGTTGACTCTTTCAGTCAACTCCCCAAGTCTATTGTTCAAGTACACATGCTTGGTCGGATCACCAAGCCAGCCCACCAAGTCATGTCACTAAGTCAACTATTCGAGTACACTCACAAAGTTGACTCTTTAAGTTCGCTCATCAAGTCACCCCACCAGATTGCCTCATCAAGGTCAGTCTTTAAGTTTTCTCACCAAGTTAGCTCGCCAAGTCACCACACCAAGTCGACTCACCATCTTGCCTCACCAAGTGGACTCACTAAGTTGGCTCACCAACTTGCCCCACCAAGTCAATTGTTCAAGTATGCTCGCCAAGTTGACTCTTTGAGTTCAGTCATCAAGTCACCCCACCAAAGTGCCTCATCAAGGTCAGTCTTTAGGTCCGCTCATCGAGCTTGCTCACCAAGTCAGCTCGCCATGTCGCATCTCTAAGTGACCTCACTAAGTCAGCTTGCCAACTTGCCCCACCAAGTTGCCACTTTAAGCCCACTCACCATGTTAGATCATCAGGCTGGCTCCCCTAGTTAGCTCACCAAGCTGACAATTGAAGTACGCTCACCAAGTCGACTCTCTAAGTTTGCTCACCAAGTCTGTCCCCTAGGCCAACTCCTCAAGTCACCCCCACTTGCCCCACCAACTCACTACTTTAAGTCAACTCGCCATGTAAGCTCGCCAGGCTGACTCCCTTAGTCAACTCACCAAGCTGACAATTCAAGTATGCTCACCAAGTCAACTCTTTATGTTCACTCACCAAGTCCACCCCCTAGGTCAGCTCACCAAGTCACCCCCACCCAGTCACCTCAATGAGTCAACTCTTTAAGTCGGCTCACCAAGTCAGCTCACCCAGTGGTTTTACCACCTTGCCTTGGCAAGTTGGCTCGTTATGTGTGCTTGCCAAGTTGCCCCACTGAGTTGCTTCTTTAAGCCCACTCACCATGTTAGCTCACTTGGTCAGTTCACCAAGTCAACTGTTCAAGTACGCTCGCCAGGTGGGCTCACCAAGTCACCCCACCAAGTCATGTCAGCAAGTTGACTATTCAAGTACGCGCGCCAAGTTGACTTTGAGTTTGCTCATCAAGTCACCCGACCAAAGTGCCTCATCAAGGTCAGTCTTTGAGTCTACTCACCAAGTCGCCTCTCTAAGTGGCCTCACTAAGTCGGCTCACTAACTTGCCCCACCATGTCACCACTTTAAGCCCACTTACCATGTCAAATCACCAGGCCGGCTCCCCAAGTGAACTTGCAAAGCTAACAATTCAAGTACGCTCACCAAGTTGACTGTTCATTAATTTCTTTCTAGGTAATAATTTGCATGTTCGATCTTTGTGAGCTCCCAAATCTGCATTTGAATGCACAAGATTTTTCTACAAAATTTAGCTACTCTAGTTTTTGACAAAAGGCTAGAACCACTAAAGATATAAATCATAACTGATTGACAATTCTCACCAATACCTGCCATATTATACATTGAAATCCTAATTATTATGTTACCACATTGCAAATCTCTCTTAATTCCTTCACTAAAAATTCGTAGCAAAAAATTAACAATGTATAAAATGATTAGAGCATATAACAAACCATGCTTGATGCAATGGAAAGTAAAGATCATGGTAACTTACCCTTCTCCCCTCTCCATATCTCCTCATCACTCCCTCATCCCCACTTCCCTACTCTTCCTCTCACCCTCCCCACTTCCTTCCTTCCCGTCTCACACCCTCCCTCCCTCTCTCACTGTCCCTCCCTTCTCCCCCTCTCCATGTCTTGTCTTCACTCTCTCTCCTCATCTCCCTCATCCCCACTTTCCCTTGCTCCCCTTTCCCTCTCTCCTACTTCCCAAATATAAACAACAATAATAGATCAACAATAAAATCAAACATTGATCCAGAAGTCTTAATATGGACTCTATGGTAGGGCATCTATCCCTCAACCCTGTCCTACATCATGAACACCCCCCCCCCCCCCTCCACCCCACATAGAACCCACTAGGGCACTACCCCTCAACCCCATTAAGGTCTCCAGTACTAGACCCCCATTACTTTCAGGATCTCCTGTCATGTATCAAACTTGATTATAATGAAGAGCTGACAAGGAATTGGGATCTAACATTTGAGTGTATTGACATAGATGTTACTGTTGCACAATTTTCTAGAAATCTCTTTACATGAGAGAGTTGTACAACACATGGCTAGTGGAAGTGAAATTTTCACTCATTGTGGTTCAAGTGAAGTTCTATTTTCAAAGTTCTAGGTGTTCATTTCATTGGTAAACCCAACTTGTTGTCCTACTAGGCCTAATTTGCAATTAAGTCTCTAGTGAGCATTTTTTTTTCCTCCCAGATGTCCCAAAAGACTCTCATAATCAAATATTTTGATACCCAGTTGGCTATATTTCAACATATCTCAAAATTAGATATTGATGTTTTGGATCAACTGTCCCCAGTAGATGGCTATCACTAGTTTTTGGCCTATTTGACCCCACTTTTACAAAACAAGTGTGTGACATATGTGGCTTTTGGCCCTCAAGCTTTCAACAGTGTTGTTGTTTAACCCCAATCAAAAGAAATTACAATCAATTCGGTCTCATACACCCTATAACTATGAAAGCCCCAAATTGCTCTTACAAACCCTCATCTAACTAGGGCTTGCTCATTATATGACTCTCCAACGAAGTTTCAACTAAATGAAAGATGTTTCAACATTAGAATTCAAAGGTGATTCACTGAATATTGATGCAATGAACATCTTCGAATATGATGAAGACCTTTATGGCAAGATGGTCAAATATCCTCTTGAAGTTCTTGCCATTTTTGAATTTGTATTGATGGATGTAGCTGTTCACCTCAAGCCTTTGTGGGAGAAGCACATACAGGTGACTGAATTATATTTTTGGAAAAATATGTTTTGTCAGTTAGTATGTTTTCATTTAATGACTTTGTTGTTTTAGATTTTGTTTATTTATGCACATAAATATGCCTCAGACTTACATATAATTTCCATTGCATTCAGGCAAGAATATTCAATCTTAGAGATACAGTTAACATGTGAGATCTAAATCCATCAAGTAGGCAATGCTTTTTAAAGTTACATCTTCATTGTTCAATGCTATTTGAAAAGTCTAATAAGGGGTTTTTGTTGTCTTTGAAATCTAGATATTGAGAAGATGGTTCTAGTCAAAGGAATGGTAATTCGGTGCAGCTCAATTATACCAGAAATCAAAGAAGTGTTCTTTAGGTGCCTTGTTTGTGGATATGCTCCAGCACCAATACCTATTGATAGAGGTAATTCAAGAAAGAATAGGGATTGTTTGAAATTACTCGGTGAATAATCAATGGGAGATCAATGGAAAGAAGAAACATGTTGAAAGACAAATACCCACATTCATCTCCATGTATGCACCCAAATGAACCGGTTAATGGAATTTGGTGAGGTCTCTGCATACAAGGTACATTGAACTAAAAGCTTGAGTCAATTGACTAAGCGTCGATGACTAGGAAATCATAGTTGGAAAGGTTCACCATAATTTATTACAGATCAATAGAGAAGATCGATCTTTTTTTATCAAAGGACAAATATGTATGAAAACCTAGAACCATACTTTTTTCTGTGCCTCTATTAAGCATGCATATCAAACATATATTTATGCATACCAAAAATGAACAAGGTATGTTACTACCTGTAGTTGACAATAATTTCTGATATGATCCTGATCGTTGATTTATTATGTGTTGACCTAGTCTTATAAGCACTAATACTTAGGAAAATACTTTCCTTGACACCTTGTCACATTGTGGTCTTCCTCAACTTATATGGATAATGTCTCTAGGAAGATAGACATCACTTGGGAAACCCTAGCCTTCAGACAATATCATGCCTCTTCAGACTCAAATTCAATCATGCTCCTTTGTAAGCAATTGTTACCATTGATTGGTTTGGTTTGCTAAATCATAGCCCTTAATGCTCCTTCCCTCACTTGTGTATAATAACTAACTATTTCTCCTGTAATAATGATCACTATCTAGTATGTGTTTGTTTCTATTAATAGTTGTTCTTAGTGCCCTGCTGTCTGGTCACTCATTCTTAGAAAATCATGAAGTCTTAGATAAGATGACTTTTTATGGTATTAATATCTCCCTCGTGGTGGGGGCATGATAGGGTTCATTAATGTTGCAGATCATCCTTACATTGTGATTCATATCTCTATTCTATTTTAGCTCTAAAAGAATTGTTGATCAAGTTCTATGTCAGAAGTCACTAATTTTTTCATGGAATACTCAAGAATATACATAGATAAACATTGTTCTTCTTCATGGGATACTTAGATATATGGAATGAGATAAGACACCATTCCTCTCTCTACCATGTTCTACAAACTATTATACTCTCTTTCACTTGCATTGCTCTCTTTGTTGTCTGGAAAAATGTTGTGCATAACAGTATCTAGGTATTGAGAATGCAGTTAGTGATGATTTTAATCCTTGCCAGTTCCACAATGCATGAAATCTATTGCTAAATATTTTTTATGGGGTGGAATATTGAGGGCATAAAAATTTTCTATGAGTAGAATGGATGCTTCCCTGACATGCAGAAAACTTTGTAACAATTTAATTAGATACAGAACTTGTCAGTTGTCTCAGAATTCATTCGAGTGATCTAAATGTAGAACAACTGTGTTGTGAAGCTCATTGAGAATTGACCCACAAAACATGAATGTGGCTAATCATTGGATTCAAATGATCATATTGCTATATTTTTGAATAGAAAGTAAAATATACATCCTATTCAATGATTTGTCTCTTGATGTTGTTTTTTCAATCTTTTACATATAAATAATTGGGATAGCAAAAGGCCAATACATTTGCCTCAGTTCAAAGAATCTCACAAAATAATTTCCACTTGATTGGTGGAATGTAGTCCTTACATAATTCAAGGCTCGCAATCTTTCTCCAAATGTGATCTCCTCTCAGTTCACTGGAAATTAGTTCCTGTGCAATGCAATGCAGCCCTTAGGCTACCCCAAATTGCTCTGCCGCCAATGTGTGTTTGCATAGATTCTTTGAAATCTTTGTAACATTTTTCATTTATGTTATACTCATTTTAACTTTTACACAATGGACTTGTCTTTCTAGTTGTAGGTTGTAGAATAAAAGCAAGATATAGGGCACAAGAGAATGCACTTCAATTCTCTTGTCAGAAATGTATGAAAACAAAGTCAACTATAAGAGTTTACGAGGAAAATTTATCTGAAAAGATTTCAAGAGACAAGTTGAATGTGAATTCCTCCGGTCTTGTGACTTTATGATTTGTCCATTTTTTAGGTATATTATATTATTAAGTATACCTTCATACCAAAAAAGAAAAAGAAAAGGAGAATTCAAGTTCACTATCTTCCAAGAAAGGGGCTATTTCTTTTACATACTTCTGTTTGAAGGCCATCCCAACCACCTAAGTCCATCACTCCACCATTTGAAAGAGGACCTATTGATGTCATGGGACTCCCATGCTCCAGTCTATCATGGTCTTCATATCCCTGGTTAGTGACCAGGGTATAGAGTCGTACAATCTCTATTGCAAACAAAAATAGTAGGGTGTAAGATTGATCTTGTTGTAGTGATATGAACACCAAAATCAGAAAAGGACAATTGAGTTTTTTTTTTAAATATCTAACAATAACCTTGTAGTTTCACAATAACAGAAAAATCACTCTAAACTAACTAATAAGTTTGAAAAAATTAAACTCTAACCTAATTTGCAAACAAAAACAGTAGTAAGAAGATTGATCTTCTTGTAGTGATAACTGATATAAAAACCAAAAAAAGAGAATTGAGTTTTTAAACAAATTAAATCTATCAATAACCTTGCAGTTTCACAATATCATAAACATCACTCTGAACTAGCTAATAAGTTAAAAAAAATTAAACTCTAACCTAATTTTATTGCCACTTGATAATACAAACATACCATTAAATGTTAGTACTTCACTATCTTAGTCAAATGTCTCTATATGTGCTCACGTGTATATGATGATCTACTGTCATCTATATGAAACATTAATTCATACCTATAAATTATCTTCTTGTGAAAATCATCTTTTTTACTTTTCCATATCAATTAACCACATTTTTTCCCTGCTACTACAAAATTTTTCCCAACTATATCATCAAATTTGTATCTCAAGCTTGCAAGTAAAAATTGATTCTAGTATAATCTAAAAAATGTAAGTTTATTTGATCATTATTTGTGGAGACTAACTAAAATGTATTTTCAATTTGATGTA
The DNA here is from genome assembly GCA_028749045.1 of Cupressus sempervirens. Classification (NCBI taxonomy): domain Eukaryota; kingdom Viridiplantae; phylum Streptophyta; class Pinopsida; order Cupressales; family Cupressaceae; genus Cupressus; species Cupressus sempervirens. Next base: position 609,904,149 of record CM053784.1, on the reverse strand, counting down.
AAGATCTTGAGCAATCTTCTATTCTTATTTTGAATATGAGTTTACTTACTTCTTATATATATCTTTGTACTGATAATAATAACTCTTAATTGATGTGTGCAGACCTTCCTTCTACAGTATTGATGAAAATTTAATTTATTCAAATATATATCTACTATTTTAAATTTATAGACTGAGATTTATATGCCTTGTTATTGATATATCTCTACAATTTGTAATGCACATATATATATGCATTGAAACTTGATCACGTAGGGGCATGACCCTACATGGTCATGCCTCAATACATATCTATAGTGCTTAATATAATACCAACGCTTCATAAAAAATGCAATCATTAGTAAACACACTCGATTCATATCAAATGTAATCAGTGGTAAACTCACCCAATAAAAATTAGATGTAATCAGTGATAACCTCAGTCAATACATGGTGCTTGTAAAACAGATTGCCACTGGTATAGATAATCGGTTACTTTGGTATTATGAAAATATAAGTTTATGATATATATGTGTGTGTGTATTCAATCAAACCTTCATAATTAGATTTATTATCAATTATGTATATTATCATATATATTGTATTTACTTATAGAGATTGATATATATATATATATATATATATATATATTACAATCAAAGCTTCATAATTAGATTTATTATCAATTATGTATATTATCATATATATTATATTTACTTATAGAGATTTCTTCAATTTACAGTGAGGCTAAACTTATCAACAAAAAAGTCCCATAATATTATTCCATTTTCTAACAGGTCAAAAGATTATAACCTATTGCATAATTCCTCCATACCATGAAGATCGATTGAAACATATATACACATACAAGCATTCTTGGATATCATTACAATGATTTTAATTCTAAAAATTCCACTTGTATGTGTGCTAATATCCATTCTATTATTCACAATGATTTCATTTACACTAACTACCAAGGTTACACCAGGACAGGGGTACTTGCATACGGGTACGGGTACAAGTATAGGTGCAACTATTTTTCAAAATAGGGGAGGGGGTACTTGGGTACATAAAACTATTTTATAATATAATTTAATATCTATAAAAAATCTAAAATTATGATTTGCGAAAAAGGTTTTTCAAAACAAGAATAGTGATAAAGTTTGCAGTTTCAGATTTGCAATATGTTTGTAATAATAATAATATATGATAAATGTTTAGATGCATAACTGAGATGGGAGACTTTGAACATGAACAAGAAGATCATAAATAGTATAACAATGACATATTGCAAATGATAAATTTCTAACTTGAACAGTGATAAAGTTTATTGTTAATCACTATAGTATAAAAGTTTCAAACTGGTTATATATTGAATTAAGCTTAATAAACAACAAGCTGATACACAAACAAAAAATAGAAACAAAAAATAGAAATCTTACTCAGGGTTGTTAGCTATGATGCTCTCCAATTGGTACCTGGTACTTGGGGTACATGTACCTGGTACTTGGGGTACATGTACCTGGTACTTGGGTACATGGGTACACATACCAGGGGTGTGGGTATGCATACCCATGCAACCTAGCTAACTACTCAATTTTATTTTAACACCAGTCAGTTGCTTTCTCATGTTATTCTGCTACATTAAGATTTATAACATATATTCTCCTCTATTATTTTGTGACGCAAAATAATGTGTAAAATATGTTGAAGGGAAAGTGTTGATTTTCCTTGGCAAGCTTTGGTAGTATCTAGAAAGTATATTGAGCAAAATGGCTTTCAATTTTTTAATATTTAATACATAAAATTCCATTATGGCATATTAATAACAGCCCTCAAGTATCATGGAAGGATGGTGTCCCCATACTGCTAAACCAGATCTTATCATGCACATCAGCTATGGCATTTATGCCCCTTTTAGCCTATTCCTTTGATAAGAACTTCTATCAAAGATAAGAAGATAAATAATTGTTTAATACTTCAAGAGAAAATTGAAAGATATCATACATGTTTGAAATGGACACACATCTTAGTAACTTAATGAAATTGTCAAATATTATTTGGTGCTTAACACTGCACCATCCACAGTTCATATTTCAAACTGCTCTATAGAAGGCATTACGTACCACAAATGCTAAAGCATTTGGGTCACAATAAAAAAAGAAAAGGCAAGAAATTTGCATCTCCTTGTTTAGGTAGTGTGTAAGTCATCTATTAAGTAGTAATTGATTGCTACATAGTGTGTAAATCAGGTGTTGAGCATTAACTAATTGCTACACAGTGTGTAAATCATTTGTTGAGTAGTAACTGATCACTCTAAAACCTAGTCTCTACCATTTATAATGCGTTCCATTTCCATTTTTAGGTTTGATCAATAATGTGTCATTAAGAACTATAGATTGTTAGTTAGCAAGTTTAGTTATTCTAATTATAGGTTGTCAAATATTTTAATTTTGAAGCATCCTTACAGAAGCCCCTTGGCTCAGGCTTATGTCCTTGGCAATAGACCTCTGCTCTTCTCTTCACCATCTCAACTCAGCTAAAAATGGTAACAACCTCAAAGGTCTTATGAGATAGCTATTCAGTAGTTCATCTCTTGAATGCACTCTTGTCTCATTGTGTGTGCTAAGCTTTATTGTGGCAACCAACCCACCATATAAACTTACACAGGGCTTCATGGTTGGAAACATGAATAGCCATGCAGCCCTAAATTTTAACATCAATACTATTTAGGACAGATCAAAGCAAACACAGTGCCAAGGGGTTGAAAAAGAATAAAGAAACTATAGTGATAGAAATTCAATACATGTGTGAAATAAGGGTTGAGGCTAAATTAAATTTCTAGGTGACCTGTACATTGATTTTAATAGTGTGTCATATATAGTTGCAACTTAGCAACCCACTATCAAGTCATAACACAATAAATCTTTTTGTTTAAATCAACATATTGAAAACTGAAATATAATTGATATTTTGGTAATGTCCACCTGTGAATTGTTATAAGTCAATGAAGATGAGCTTAGGTAGTAAATCAAAAGGGATTCATAGTAGAATTCAAGGTTCAACCCAGTAGAAAACATATTAAATGTTGAGATGTTGAGTACAATTAGAATTTGACAGCCAACTCCTGATGAGGTATAAATGAATTGTAGATTTTTCAAATGAGAAGTTTTTATTGTTTTCTATAAATTTATTAAATCATTAGACCTTTGATCACACAGCCCCAGATTCAAGTCACCAAGAGGTATCAAATAGTACATTAGGATAAACTAGAATATCCATCTATGAGAGTAATGTAGCCTGGCAGACAACAACTTATGTAAGCTTCAAGTGACTGTAACATAAGAGATGCCTATAAATTATATACATTAACCAACTTTCTATCAATCGGCCATCCCCACTATTAACAGAGAAAACAAAAATGACTTTATTTGGAAGGTTTAGAACTCAGGTAATAAAATCCATGAATAATTTTGACCCTTCTAAAATTGTGAAGTAATTATGTCAAGGTTTAAAGTAACTAGCTTACAACAATTTAGAAGTTGGCTACATATGAGAAGCAAGTGCCAGTCGTAACTTTTGTTGCTCTGACAACAATTCCATCACAAATCATGTGTTGCTGCTCCTAGGCTTGTGCCTTTGACAATAGCCCCCTCCTCTTCATTTTCCAATTTCAATCCTAATGTTTGTGTCCTATATGACTGCGGTCCTCTTTTCAAATTTTTTTTATTGACAGGTAAATATAAATAATAAACATCTTAAGATTGAAATGAAAGGACTTCTCAATGGTTCATCTCTACAATATTTCACTTCATTACAAGTAGAGAACTATGTAGAAGTGGTCACATTACTATGTTACCTTTAGGGGTTGCAACATATATTTTAATTCATCCCAAATCTGCACATCACAATACAGATCAGACAAAGCCAAATCAAATATAGCGAGAAGAAGAGAGACAGAGAGAGAGAGAGAGAACTAACTGCCAGCAAAGAAAATTTGAAAAGAAATAGGAAAGTTTAAATGGATTTCTAGTTTAAGTAGCAACATGTAGGTTCAGCTCCCAACATTTTTATAATCAAGGATTTCCTAAGAGATTTGGATGCTCAATTTCCAAGATATGGAAATGTTGATACCGCGTGAATTAAAAACCCCCCTCAAAGCTTACAATATTGTGACAGGTGGATTTTTTGAATATAGGCTTAACTACTAAACTATTGGGGATTATGATGGTAAGAATTCCTGGAGACATGCTAGATGTAAAAGATCTTAAAATAAAATAAATTGAAATGTTCAACAAGGGCTCAGGGTGTTAACAACCTGTGGATATTTCAAATGAGTTAAATTTAAATTGCAATATCCAACTAGGGATGGGGTTTTGACAAATTGTGAATATTTTGAAATGGGGTGAGTTTACGTGTTAATTTGTTAGCACTTTGATAATGCAGCATAAGATTCAAATTCCTATGAGATACAATTAATGTGGAAACTTGAAATAGTGCAAAGTATAACATCCAACAAGGGTTTGTCCCAATAGAGGAGGCACAGTGCAAATCCAAAATGATTTTGGCAATAGTGATGTCCCTGAGTCGACGTCTGGTCCCCAGTGCAACTTTAACAAATCAAATATTTAGTTAAAAAAGACTTATCGAAACTTAAAAACTTCAATTGAATCTTTGAAACCTAAATACTTAAACAAAAAACTCATATCACTAACCTTGACCTTTCCAAGCCTCCAAAGCAATCAACTCATGGACTAAAGAAATCAACTTACCCTGATTCAGAAGGCAGCTACAGATAGGAAGAACCTGCTTGAACGGCCCTAGCTTTTGTTGCTCTGACAAAAATTCCATCAAGTACCATGCACTACAATAGATAGTCACATGTTTGATCCATGCCATTACCAAACAAGAATACAAAAGACATGAAACGAGATCTACAAAACAAAGGATTCGATGGTTTTCAAAATAAAAGCAAAACATCGATCAAAAATACCTTTCATGATCTTGTGGAGTGGCAGAGGAGTGTATTGCCATGGGATTCAGATTGAAATGCTTGGAAGGCTTGATATACTTCATACCTTCTCTTGATTGGAAACCTTGCTCCTTCACTCCTTCGCTCCTGCAGCTCCCGCACTCCGTGTTAAACATAACAATGAAATAGGAAATTGTCCTTTTTCATTTTAACATTGTAAGCTCGTGTTGGTCAAAATTTTGACCAAAATGAGCATGGATTTAATCAAGAAGATATTTTTCCTTCCATATTCTGACCAATCTAAAACATTTTAATAGATGGTAAAAAATTGAGGTTAAATGTACTAGTGTTAAGTAGCGTAAGTAGTTTGTTTGCTTCACATTCTTTTTTCATTTGTCTTTTTTTCCTTCTTGACTTTATAGTTTTTGTAATACAAGCTGGATTATACAAATGGTTGCAAGTAATAGGTGTCCATGTTGTGGATTGACCTTTAAGGAGTTTTAAGTTTTAAGTAACAGTTTTAAGTTTTAAGGAGTTGTAATGAAGTTTAACTAAGTTGATCAATGAGGATAATGTGTTGTAGTACAATTTGATAAATCCGTATATTTGCATATTATTTTTTGTTCATTTTTGTGTTTACTTCCATAATAACTGGCAAAGAAAAAGTTTTTATCCTTTGATTGCAGAGCAGACTCATTTCTATGTGCTGCTATAGGAATTCTTAGTGTTGAAAGATTAGTTGCTATTGTAACTGTCACTACATTAAGTGGAGAATAAAATTGTGGGAACAGATTGTTAGTCTTCTAGATGCTAGTACCCAGCTGCCCAAAAATCAAAGAGTAAAGTTATTGAGTAAGTGCCATCAGAATATAGTGATATAGTTAATAGGAGTTGCCAGAGATTATGGCATTTGTTTGGATGACAAAATGAAGTTGAAATTTAAGTTTTTGAAAGAAAAAATTTGCTGAACTCTATGGTTTTTGAAGTTCTTATGTATGACTTGAAGGTAGAGATCACTCAAGATAAGGAAGCTACAACTTTATACCTAGTCAAAAAAAAAGTGGAGTTAGTTGAAGTCTTTTGGGATATTTACGCCAGCTGTGGAAAAGAGGTGGTAGAGTTCAATAAGCTCGCAGATGAGTTGTAGATTGAGTTGTGGAAATTTTTAAGTTGTTAAAGAAATGAAGATGTTATCTGCAGTAGAAACTGCTCTCCTCAAAGTTTTCTGTTTGAAATAGTCATAAATATTATTGTAGTTTAATAAAGACCATAGAAAAGAGAATATAGTAAAGATATGCCGCAGCTGTTGAAGACTCTGTTAACAAAGTTTTCAAAACTAAAAGGATTGAACCAAATAAATTGATGTAGTAGAATTATAGTCAGTGAACAAACAAGATAGTGAAGTAGATGATTAAAGATTTAAAAACAATTTTTTTTTGAGACCGCAGTAGCAGTTGGATAAAGTCTTGAAGCTCATACAAATGGTTTGTAGTTATCAAGGAAGAAAGGTTGGAGGAAGTCTAAAAACTTGATTATGGATAGCAGTCAAGTGGAAACTAATCTGTAAATGTTGTAGCATCCATGGTCAAAGCTGGGGGGTGTTAGATTGTAATTTCTACCATCTATAATGACATAGACAAAATTAATTATGAACTTTCTATAGGATTCCAAGCAATACAAACACTCTAGAAATAAGAAAATATTAAATCAATGGTAATATTGACTTTACAAACTAGAAAGGTCTATGTAGATTCCAGGGCTATTTAAAGATCTTTTTATATAAAGAGACAATTGCAATGTCTTGATTATCAAATCTTTGATAAGTAGGACATATTTTCTACTTATCAATTGGTGAGTTTAAGGGGCTTTATAATGAATGCTTCATAAGGCACAACACTTGGTGAAGGTTTTGCAAATGGGGTTGCAAGCAGATTAGATTTAACAAGGGAGGAAACTTTGTAGTTAAGGGTGCTTGAGCTTGAGTGGTACTGGGTGCTTCACCTCTATGAGCATCATCTAGATCCAATGAGTGCTAAGTGTTCTATCTATTGTCATGAGATATGGGTTTGTGTAAACCACTACTCGTGAAATATGAATCAATGAGTTTGACTCCAAAACTACTCAAATAAATATTGATAGCAATATCACAATTATCAAACCTTTATTTGATAAATGTAGATCATGTGTGGAAGATGAATGTTGATGCATTATAATGAGTTGTCATGGAGTTTAAATAAGTTTATCAATGAGAATAATGTATCGCAACACAATTTATAAAATTTGTATATTTGCATGTTATTTTTAAAAAAAAATCCTGTATTTTTTCTATATTTATTTCCACTCCATCCACCTTCTTATAAGGTGTTGAGATGTGCATTTATCATGGAGGAGGTAGAGTAAATAGGAGTTGTTGAATTCACAACAACAAATCATCTATCTGATAATCACAATATGATCTATGTTTTGCCAAATAAACTACCAAATGTAAAACCATGAATCAAAAGATAGAGCTGAGTGAAAAATTAAGTTTATGCAAATCAGTGACCACAATAGTACACATAATGTACTCTAATATTCAATGTCCATGGTTCCTATTCACTCACGATATACAAACTAATCAGAACAGAATTTTTCACAAAAATTGACGACAGAAATTTAGTGCATAAAAGAGGATATGAATAGTGATAATGAGTTAAAGCATTGTGGATCAAGTATTCTGAGATAATGACAGATGAAACATATATAGATGTATATAGTATGTACTATAAATGTTCCATGCATATGGAATCCATGCAACATAAACACCTTGGGTAAGATATCATGTTTGTGTTGCCTTAAAGTTTGTATAGTGTAGTGTGGATGAGGTATCATATTTGTATTGTTGTAAAGTTCATATCAGTAATCAACATTTCCGAAGTGTTAAAAATCATAAGAATGCATACAACAGATGGTGAAGACCATGTGTGAGGTTGATTACCAAAGTGTTAAGAATCATAAGAATGCATACAACACATGACCAAGACCATGTATGAGATGTAATAGGTTCTGTAGTAGGGTTTTAATGAAGTCTCATAGGCCCAAAGCATAATCTAAATATCAGTTGAAGGCCAAGTTAATGGATTAGTTAAAGGATTCTTGTATGGAGTTTATAAAGGTGTTGAAATCCCTATCCCAATGTTGAAATCATGCTACAGGTAGCTTGGATGGATGATGCTATGGGATAGTTTGAGAGAACTATGCATAATGGATATAATGATTTGGTGTTTAATGCTGGTTAACACCTATATCAAATCTCGAAAAATGTAACAAGCATGCCTATCTGTGTGAAAGATGAGTTTGGGAGAACTATAAGATACCTATCATAGTTATGACCATCAAGCACTTATGAGCCATTAATTAGTTATGTAGAATCAAGGGAGATACGTTTTTTACTTATGTTCTCCATACTATGCATAGATACCTAACTTGTCATTTAGGTTCAAGCAGGAGGATGCTTGGCAGTTATGTTGAAATAGGAGAAGCCACCCTGGGGAGCAGGACAGAGCTGGATCTTGAGGATGTTGGCTTTTGGATCCTATGGCTTGTGTTTAGGGTAGTATAACTACCAGTGCACATCCTCAATATTTTTTTTCATTCCTTGCAACTACAAGACATTCAAAAACTCAAGAATGGGAAGTTTCGAGGACATTCGAGCCCTTTGCCAAAATTTCTTTGCTACAACAGTTTGAGTAGCTCGAGACAATTTGTGTAGAAGCTTCAAAACATTTTTATGCGAGTCAAAAAATACTTGTAAACCCCATATTTCCACTATCTCTGGATGCAAGGCCTTGCTCAACTGTCCAGGCTGTAGCTCTTATTTTGAGCTTCTTTTATTTCTGATAATCACCTTTGCCTTTGTACCTTCTCTAGCTTGGGTATTCAGGGGCGAAGGAAGTCCAATCAGTTCACCAAAATATGTTCCATTCATAAAATTTTGTGCTTTCATTATTGAACATTAGCATAATATCAAACAAAAAAAAATTTACAATTTTTATTTCCCAAACCATCAAGCAAGATTGTATTATGACAAACTGCATTGCAGTGATAGAGAGCTAGTGGGAAATGCATTATCTTGCCTTTGAAACTGCAATTTAATTTTCAATCTTTACAATGCATTGTGCAATGCAAAATAGTAGGAGAAAAATAGAGTTACCCATTCAAAGAAAAAGAATATTTCAATCGTTGGTCTAGGCAAGAACTAATAACTAAAATGAAGAGACTAGATGGGCTTTTATAACTCATTTTGTTGATTTGGGGATATGAACAATTTGAAGTCTAGGCAAGAACTAATAACTGAAATGAAGAGATTAGACAAGCTTTCTCAACTCATTTTGTTGATTTGGGGATGCGAATAGTTTGTAATTTGTACTCAATTCTATGAATTGTGAGATTACTATGTCTTTAATATATAGACACAATCAATTATTATTAGGTTACAAATTTTACCATTGTTATCAGGCTACAAATTTCAACACCCATTACTCCCTATTCTCTTCACTGTTTTAGAACGTGGTGCAATGGTATCATTATGCGTGTGAAGACTAATTTCTTCCTCACATATTGTAGGCTTTTGTTTCAAAACTAGTGCAGTGCCTTCATTAGGGATTTGTTGCGACATGCATGATATATAAATCTTTCAAGACATAAGAGAGGTTATGTAGAATGTGTAGATGTTTTGGAGTGTGGTGTCCTAGGTGTAGAATGTGAATGTTGTACCTCTATGTAAAGTTGTAAACTAATATCATTAAATTTGAGAAACCCAAATCAGCAAAAACAAAAACTACCACAAAATGAAATTTGATTGTGTCAAATGTACATAAGCATAGAAACATGGCGTACCCAACTGAAGAAAAAGTAGAAGTATCACAAAACTAACCCAAGCAACTTAAATTGAAGCAAAAACATATCTTACCAGCTAAAGAAGTAACATGGTAGAGAGATCCTTGCAAGCCACCAACAGAGAATTTGCCAAAACCTTCAGCTTGGCCTGCCAAGGCCCTCAAATTTGAATCTACATGAGCATACGATACACACGCATCCATTGTTCCTCCTGCACCTGTCACAAATCATCCTCCTCCAAATGGACCAACTAAACCCAGAAAACAAGCGCCTAAAACCCTGTCGTTAGGCATCAATCTTCTACCAAACGTGGGTGCATATCCTTGTGTTTCTAAATGCCAATATGTCCTACAAATTAGTGTGATCTCTGCAAGGGTTTCAGAGGGCAATAGGACCCAGATCAGCCTGATTGTTTAATGTCTGTGCTAGGTGATTCACATCTACATTCAAATGCCATTTTCTTCCTGCTATTAGTGTTAGTTTGTGTGGCTTTGTGGGATGCTGTTAGGTGTCGATTGCAACCGGCACGAAATAAAACTTTTTTGATTTTGACATAACAAGTCTGTGTTGGTCAAAATTTTGACCGACACGGGCATAACAAGCCCGCGTTGGTCGAAATTTTGACCAATACAGGCATGGATTTTAAAAGAAAGACATTTTTTCTTTCCTATTCTAACCAATTTGACCTCATTTTAATAGATGGTCAAAAATTTTGGTCAAAAAATGGGGTCAAATGTAGTAGTGGGCCTTGACCTTAAATAAAGATGCCAAGAGGTGGATCTTAGTGATCATTCAAATAAGTTTAGCATTTAGGGTACTAGACAACTCAATAAAAGTAAGTTTTGATGATGAGGTTAGGGATCTCTTTATTTTAAGTTTACTACTTGAATGTTAGAATGGTTGTAATGCCCACCCCTAGTTTTCTTTTCTATTCTGATTGTCAAACTCTTTTAGGCCTATTTCATGCATGTGTTAGTTTCAAAGATATTTGATTTAGAATTATATGATATTATTTCATAACTTACATTACAGATATATCAGTGATAATTATTTTGTTGAATATATTTCACATGTTGTTTAATGATTATGATTACTTGCACATTAATGATATTTCAAGTTATTTGTAGTTAATAAAATGTGATTTCTTTCATAACGATGTCGGATGATATATATTTAACGATGGTTATTGTATGTTCATAGTGATGCATTGTTATATTTGAGCATTTGATGAATTGTGGTCTATTATGGTACTTACCCCATACTTGCATGTGTATGGTGTGCGTGTCTATTTTACTTTTATGTCTAATGTGTCTAATGTGGTTAAGGGAGAGAGTCATAGTCACCTGGTAGTCGAGATCTACACTATGTACCAATCACTATCATTATCTTTTTAGTATATATATATGCACATGTACATGCTCATCTTTTATGCAGGATGCAAGTACTAAGCATCGACTTCCTTGAATTGCTAGGATGAGCATGTTCTATCATAATAACTCAATGGTAAGAATGGGAAGATAATGATCAGGTCTAATCCCAACCATAGCCTAAATACTTGTCATGCAAGGAGGACTCGTAACTAACTATCTAACCTTTTTAAACCCATTAGTCTTTTTTGTGTGTATGTGGTTTGATGTTCACTTTGGTTAATTTTTCTTATGCATTTCATGTGATTTGACTATGTGATTTGCTTGGTAGAATGCTTATTATGATTTTTTTTGGATTAATTGTTGATTTTGAATCATTAAATGTTATTTAATTAAAAAGAGGAAAATATTAGATAAGACAATATTTAATTGTTTGAATTATTTGAATAGATTCAACTTAAAGTCCTAATTCATAAAATTAAATAAAAATGGATTAAATATTAAATATTGCTTTAGTGTGAATATTTAATTATTATTGATCAAAATTAGAGTTGTATCTAAAGAATGTATTTCAGTTACCTTTATTGATTAAAATAATAAATAATTATTTTAAGGAGTTTGCATTAATTAATAAAGTGAGAATAATAAATAAATAAAAGGATATATCTATTTAATTAAAAAGTAAGTTATGTGCATGAAAGATAAATTAAATAAAGTGATTATATTTTAGGGTTTTTAGAGATATAAACCCTAAAAGGGATTTAGGGCTCTATATTAGAGGTTTTTGGGTCATTATTGCACACACGGGATTTTGGAGAGCAATCTTTGGATTTTCTGCAAGAGAAATTTTGGAAGCTTTAAAGGGCTTCATATTAGCAAGGGTTTCACTAGATTGTTAGGTTGTTAGCATCATCGTGATGTAGTGTTTGGAACCCATAATAGTTTGTTTCATTGGAAAAAATTGTTTGCTTCATGTCTTCTAGGTGCTTGAATCTTGAATTTTCACTGTGTCCTATTGTTGTGGTTTCACAATGCACACCCCATTTCTCCTAGAAATGGGGAACCCCTAGTAATTTTTTTTGTTTTCCCAGACCCTTAGTCCAAGGCTTGAGTCATTTTTGGGACTTCACCTGGAGTCTAGATCTAGTCGTGTCCTCTAATTGAGAAACCCAGATGTTAGAATAGAGAAAAAGTGAGTCATAGAGTGAATTTTGTGCTAAAAGGAGCACTAGTGCACCTAGCGCACCTATCCAAGGTGTACAAGTGTGCACTTTTCTCCTTTGGAGTTGCGCACCTATGCAAGTGCACACCTCCATAGGGTGTGAATCGTCCCAAGCCTATAAAATCCCAAGACCCCCCCTCACTTCACTATCTCCACGCTGCTCCTTGATCCCGCACCTCTGCACCTTTGAAGGTGTGTAAAACCTACAAGAACACATACACGTACACAAGGGTTAAGACACTATAAAGGTGTGCATGTGCACACCTTTATTTGCAACTATTAAACCTAAACAAAACTTAAGACTCCTAAGATAATGGTGTGTAGATGCACACCTTGACCAGGTGCTCATCTGTTCACCATTGTTTGAACACTAAAACAACCTAAGACTAAGTAAGGGTGTGCACCTACACACCTCATCAAGGTGTGCATGTGCACACCCTTAGTTAAAATGAACTTAATCCTCCCTTTTCACATGGAAAAAGCATGTGCCCACTTCATAAGGGCTCGTTTGGTTGTAAGCATAGGAACTGGGAATTAGAAGAGAAAATTTGAATGGGAATCGAAACGGGGATGAGAATAGGAAATTACAATCCAATCCCATTTATCTCTTGTTTGGTTGCACAAACTTAAATTGAAGATTGAACGTTCGAACCCCATAAAATTTTATGAATAAAAAAGAAAAAACATAATTTATAGAGGGTTTGATCTTCTCACACGCTTATTTTTAACAAATTCATGGTGTTTGCAAAAAGAATCTAAAGCAAAAAAGAGTAAAGTGGGTGAATCCAAATCCCCACATCGAGCGATCGAATCGCATTGTTGAGTGATTCATTGGCCATTGTGTGTTGGTCTTCCATGAGTAGAATCCGAGGAATATATATACTTTTTCAGTATCATTAGTTTGAAAATGGCCATGATTTTTCATTTTGGGGAGCTCCAACAGGAATTTATAATGAAGCAGATCTAAAAACATTTATAAATAAGAAAAATTCAAAATGGGAATGGGAATAGCAATTCCAATTACAAGTATTTTGGAGAATGGACAAATGCTCATTTTGGGACAAAATGGGAATACGTATTCCTATTCCCAATTTCGATTTGGCACAACAAACAAAGAATTAAAAATGAATTCTAATTTTCTATTACTATTCTGGTTGTATTCTAGCAACCAAATGGGCCCTAAGAGTGTGCACCTGCACAGGTTTGCAACTGCACACAAAATGACCTTTTAAAGGTTATTAAGCTCACCTAGCACACCTATCAAGGGGCACAAGGTGTGTTAAATTGTGTACTAGAGCTATTAAGGGGGATTTTAAGTGGTTTTACTAGGTTTTGATGTTTTGGGTTTGATTTTTTTACAATTAGGGTTTGTTTAGGGTTTAATTTTTACTTCTCTAGACTAATAATTTTTTGTTTTGTGCAAATAAAATGGCTTCCTAATCATCCTCACTTGCTGAAAAGATTTCTCTAAAACTAGTTGTCTTCAAGTTTCAAGGTGCACCAAAGAAATCACATTTTTAGGATGGACATTTAGAGATCAAAGATATTGAGTTGGGACACATAGACTGGAACAAATTCCTTTACTCTACAATAAGCCTAAAGAGAGGTCCCCGATGGTGTCAACACTTATCAAATCATGGTTGGTGAATGTCGCATCACATCTCACATCTGTGTAGTCTTCTAAGCTCATTATGACTCTTGCTAAAAACTATGTGTCCAAAGAAAGAGTTATCAAAAGTGTCATAGGGGAGATAGTCTTGGACCTTAGACCTAGGAATATTGAGAAAGTATTCCATCTCCCTAAAGCTAATCAATATGTGAAGATAACTTATCATCAAGCAAAGAGATGGTATAGGGAGAATGACAAGATGCCATAGAAGATCATTGGATGAATGCGATAGATGACTATGATATCCGAATAAGGGGTTATTGTAGGATGACTCTATATCTAGCAGGGAGCACCTTAAAGATAAAGGTCATGCTCAAGGTTGTTTAGCAAGACACTCAAGATGTCTTGGATCCCTTGTATAACCAAGACAAGATATATGATAGATCAATTATGAATGCAGAGATAGATAGGAATGAGAATGCAAATATTGACCACTGGACTAGGCACATAATTTAGTTGACAAGGGAATGGATCAAGAATCCTTTTAACCTTGACCAAATTCCATAGATTGTTACCTTTCAAGCCACAACACACCCAATTAAGGGTAAAGGTGCAAAATTTATAGTACCAACTTTCCCTACTTAATCTCCAGTTAGGTCAGAAATGGTATATCAAGATGACAAGGATGTTGGGTACTTTAGAGTAGATAAAGGAAAGAATAAGAGGAAAAGAGATTCCCCAAAGCAAGTTGAGCCCAAAATTGAAGAGCCTCAAGATGAAGAGGCGACTCAAGCCCAAGATACTATACAAGTGCCCCCATAGGAATAGGAATAGAATGGGAATAGTAAGCACAAGAGGTGTCACCACTTGCACAAGAGAAAGAGGCCACTCCTTTAGCTGCTAAGAAGGCTAAGGTTGGGCATGCTATGAAAAGAACACAAAGGGGGAGATTACAAAAGAAATTTATTCTCATTCCTTCAATTTCTAAAACCATCCCTGAGGTAGATGATGAAGAAGATGAAGAAGATAATCTCCCCTTGAGTCAGAGGACTTGTTTAGCCAAGGCTACTCAAGAAGAGAGAAGAAGAAGCTCAACCATAATGCCACCATCCATTCCTAAGGAACCTATTCAGGTTACCATTTTTGAAGATGAGTAGCTATAGTAGATTGATGCTTAGGAAGGGCAAGAGACAAATATTTTTAACATTTCTGATTTTAATTATATGCCTATGGGAACTGAAATGGTGGGTGAGAAGATATGAGATACACCCATGAACCAACCTTTGGGAGAGGATTGGAACCAAATGCCACCTCTACCACAAGGGTCTCTAGGTAAATTATCACCATCATTTCAGGACTTGTCTTTCTTGGACAAAGGTTCAGTTACTTTACTCCCTCTTGTCACCAAAGAACAAGAACAAGCAATGCATCAAGAAGAGCACAAATAGAGGCAAGCCGATGAAGTATCAGAGGAGAGGCAGATACATGAAGAACCTCAGCAAAATTCTCAAGATACAGAGGTAAGGACTTTGGCTATAATAGATACAAGGATTCCCAATGTAGATCTCTCTCAAAAGGAGAAGACTCCAAAAAGGAATGATAAGGGTAAAGGGCCAGTAGTGCAAATCTCCTCTTTAGCTAAATATATGTCTCCCATTGGTACTATACCAATATGGTTGAATGGGGAGGCTATGATTCAACAAAAGTGGCAATTAGATATGACTCTCGAGGAGAATATGGATGAGCCACCTATAGGTGATGCATAATAATTGGCCTCCATAATGAAGAATAAAGACTAGGACTTACTTGCCCATATAGCCATCCCTCCTCCACGTGCGGATGCTAAAGATTTGACACCTAAGGACTATCAGATTAAAGAAGTCTTGTTAGGAAAGCCCATGGTAGACACAACTAAAGTGATGATCAATATGGGCATCAAGGAGGTGTTTAGGCAAATAGATGGAAATGAGTCTAAATTGGTGATGTTTCACAAATAGAACGAGCTTCTATGAGGCTATTTGCATGAAATTATAGGCCCTTTGGACCAATATCACCCAAAAATTACTCTTTCTATGGCATTGGAGGAAAAGGATAAAGTGAATGTACAAGTTGATTCATTTTTTGGAGCATGTCAACAATGGCATGACAATTTTGAGCAGAAAGGTATACAAATAATAATGGGTAATATGAACCTATTACATTACATTTAGTCTAGTGCAGAGAAGTTGGTATCTATAGTGAACTAGGATTTTGGTTTGATGGATGAAGTGCAAACTTGGGCTAAGGACCTTAAACTATTGACAGCAATAAAGGGTCAAAGATATCATACTCTCATGGATGTATATATGGCATAAGAGTTGGATAAACTAGAAGATTGGATTGAGAAGATAGAAGTAGGAAATAAGGTCATGGAAGGACTTCATGAAGATATTTAGAAGTTAAAAGACCAAACTCAAGAGATAATTTTGGAAGCAGAGAGGTATTATGAAGCTATTACCCTTGAGATTTTTGAAGATGAGTCAAAAATAAATCTCAAGTTAGTGCAATCATTGGTTGAACAATTTTGAAGAACTTTTGAGGATGCTTCGTCTAATGAAGATATTAGGCAATCATTTAAGACTGAAGAGGTATTGTTAGAACTGGATACTAGACTTGACGATTTTGCAGAGACTCGAATGGGTGTCAGTAATTATCGACAAATAGTTAAGCATAAATATGAGACTCTAGATTTTTCAAATGCTACCCAAGTGATAGAGATTATAGAGAAATTCAAGAGAAAACATCCAAACATAGCTCTGGCATAAAAGGGAAGAAAAAACAAAAGCTAGAATTTTAGTTTTGACACTTGGGGGAAAATTTTGGATTTTTGAACCTACCACAAAGGTGTGCAAGGTGCACCAAATTTTTTGAAGAAGTGATAGTGTACCAACAATTAACTGCCAGATGCTAATTTAGAGCTTTCCATGCACTGGAAATGCATTATGACGGCAGTTTAACTCCTACAAACACTTAGAGAAGGTTGAGCTTCCATTTTTAGAGCTTCTAATGACTCTCAGATCCTCTTATATTGTAATGTCCCCACTTTAGTAGTTAAATTAATTTCTTATGAAGTCATTAAATAAATTAAAAATTAAAAGGTGACTTTATATTTAATTAATTTAATTAATTATTTTATTACAAGGGAGAAGCTTCTAGAGTTTGTATTAATTATTGGAAAGGGGGAAGCCTCTAGCAATTTAATTTTTCATAAGCACAATTAATTATTGTATTACAATGGAGGAGTTTCTAGAGAGTGCATTAATTATTGGAAGGGGGAATCTTCTAACACTTGCAATTAATTCATATTTGGTTTCCTTCTACAAGGGTGTAGGAAAAATATAAATAGAGGTGGGAGAGTCATTTTTTAGCATGGGATGATTGTGAATTGCATTTGATAAGAGCTTGGATGTGTGAGTCACATATCTTTCTCGGCATTAGAGGACATTCATCCTCTCTTGTAACATTCTAGATGTCATTCCCTTAGGGTTTGGCCTTTGGAATCCATTGCTATGTATTTGATTTTATCGTTTTGAGGACTAATATTATTTCAGCAGTGGTTCAATCTTCAATTTGCATAAAATCATTCTTGCTCATGTTGTGTGGATTGAAACCTATGCAAAGATATTAAAATCATTTTCAACAATTGGTTAGTTCATGGGCATTTCCAAGGTGCCCATTATAGTGGTATCAAAGCCATTTCTAGGGTATCCATTACAGTGGTATCAGAGCCCATTATAGTGGTATCAGAGCCCATTCCATTACAGTGGTATCAGAGCTATAATTCTTTCCATCCTGTGGAGGTCTTATAGAGAATTTGGGATAGTCGGATAGAGGGAAAAGTGTTTGACAAAATGTATATCAGTCCAGATCAGGATGTGATGTTCAGATGGTTATTGGATACATTGGAGGAGGGGCAACGTATGCAATAGGAGCAAAATAGGCCAATGGATATGATGTTGCATCTTATGGCTAGATAGATGGGCATCAATATTGACAATTTGCATGTTGCTCTAGTGCAGGAGGGAGTTGATTCCTGAAGTGGGATCGAGACACGTATAGAGCCACCCAACTATGATGTTGGTGATGTGGGCATTTTAGTGGAGCCAATAGATGTGGGTTTACACTCTAGTATTATTGATTCACAATCTAGTGTTGAGTCATGTGTGTAGAGTTAGGAGTCCACATATGAAGCTTTGTCAGGGGATGGTGATGCAGCAATAATGGGATTAGGAGAATGCGAGGATGTTGTCATATCAGTAGCCACTTCTGCATTAGTTGAAACATCCAATGAGGAGTTTAGCAATATGCATGCAGTGGTTGATGTGTGTTCTAATGATGGTGCACATGTTGATTATGAGTTTTAATCAACTAAAAATTCGGTTAAGTTTTCTATTGCAGCAATTAGTGTTGTTCCTATGTCCACATATTTTGATGTAGCTACACCCACTGTTGATACAGTTAGCATGAGTGCATATGGTTTGCTTGTTGTTACATCTTCTTCAATGCATATTGGTGATGATGGTGATTCCAGTCCAATATATATTATGTGGGTGGATACAAAGAAGAAAAGGTTACAAAGATCTTCTATAGAGTTACCTTCTGGTGACATTCTGACTTCTACATCATCAGCACAAGTTTTGGGTGCTAGGCTATAGGACATATGGTTGGTCCTAATGATGTTAGTTTGTAGTTGGTTTAATGTCCATAGGGATATCACATATTACTTCAATTGGGATCCAGGTGGAGGTTGGAGTTCATTGTGTTGTTGGATTGCTTGAGGACAAGCAATTTCAAGGAGGGTGGACTATAATGTCCCCACTTTAGTAGTTAAATTAATTTCTTATGAAGTCATTAAATAAATTAAGAATTAAAAGGTGACTTTATATTTAATTAATTAAATTAATTATTGTATTACAAGAGAGAAGCTTCTAAAGTGTGTATTAATTATTGGAAAGCGGGAAGCCTATAGTAATTTAATTTTTTAGAAGCACAATTGATTATTGTATTGTAAGGGAGGAGTTTCTAGAGAGTGCATTAATTATTGGAAGGGGGAAGCTTCTAGCACTTGCAATTAATTAATATTTGGTTTCCTTCTAGAAGGGTGTAGGAAAAGTATAAATAGAGGTGGGAGATTCATTACTAAGCATGGGATGATTGTGAATTGCATTTGATAAGAGCTTGGATGTGTGAGTCACATATCTTTCTTGGCATTAGAGGACGTTCATCCTCTCTTGTAACATTCTAGACATCATTCCCTTCGGGTTTGGCCTTTGGAATCCATTGTTATGTATTTGATTTTATCATTTTGAGGACTAATATTATTTAAGTAGTGGTTCAATCTTCAATTTGCATAAAGTCCTTTTTGCTCATGTTATGTGGATTGAAACCTATGCAAAGATATTAAAGTTGTTTTCAGCTATTAGTTAGTTCTTGGGCATTTCCAAGGTGCCCTTTACAGCTTCCTTCTTCTTGTCTAATTCTTCTTTCTTTGTTTTAAGTCATATAAAGGCTCATGCTCCCATTAATTGATAACAAGAGTGGAATCTTACTTAGCACCTTTTAGAGAGTCAGTTTATATATAATTAGATTTTTTTTATTAGTTTAGAAGCATATGTTTGCATTAAGAGATCTCTCACTCTCAACACAAATTGAGGAGGTGATTTCTTATAAATTCAGGAATGTAACATGTATTCTGGGTCATTATTTTGATGCAATAATATATGTTATTGGTGCTCTCATTCTGAGTGTAGTTATTCTTGTCAGAGTGTGTTATTTTTATGGATTCTTGTTCATGATAATAATGGAGCCAATGGTTTTGTTGTGTTGATCTAATTGTGCGATCTTTTAGTTTTGGTGTTTGTTGTGTGTTGACAATTTTCACTGATGTACTGAGTTGGAGAAGAGATCACCCTATTTTTCCTACATAGCTTCTTGTCTCACATGAGCACATTTTCTGTGGCCTTGCAATTCGATGAGAAGTGAAACATCTTTCAGCTTTTACTAAGTTCTCATTGATGATTGCATCAATAGATTTGAAGGAGTGTTGCTCCTATTTTCATTGGTTTCCTACCTGATCTTTTTGACGATTTAACTCGCAGACGTGTTGTTACCGTAGTTTATGTCTATTAGGAATTTCCCCTTCATGCTATTTGATTTCATCTCTCATTACCTTATCTTCATTATTTTCTTTACTAACACTTGGTTAAATAAGGAATGCATATAGTTGCATTGTTAGATTGCATTCATTTTTTAAATAGAATATACCAAAAACATATCTCTTTTGTGGTTACTTTTGAAACAACAAGTAGATTGAACATCTTATACAAAATTGGTCAGAACTATAAAAGGAATCCCTATGAACAAGCACATTTGTCTTCAACTGAGTGGATTTCAATAGGTCGCAAAATCGCTCGGAACCTTGGAGTTGATCCTAGATTAGCTTTTCAAGAGAGGAATTTGAAAGGATTCCTATCGTTAAGCATCGTGAAAAATGAAAGCTCAACACCTATGGGCTCAGATATGTGTGAATAAAATTAGATTCTTATTTGTTTTCTACAAAAAAAAAAATTAGGGAGGAAAAATGAACTCAATTGGGCTAGGGTTTGATGGAAAATTAATTAGAATGAATCTACAATATGTCTAAATTCTTCTAATTTTATTTAACAAAAAAATTACCCTGCTGGAAAATTCATCCTCTAGGCCTGTCCTTGCAAGTTTTCAATATATATTTAATATTTAATATAATTTTTAAAATATATATAGATATATAGATATATATATATATACATACATATATATACATACATATATATATACACACATATATATATACACAAATACATATATATATACATATATATATACATATACACATATATATATATATATATACATATATATATACATATATGTATATACATATATATATATATATGTATATACATATATATACATATATATATACATGTATATGTATATATATATATACATATATATGTCTATACATATATATATATGTATATATATGTATATACATATATATACATATATATATACATGTATATACATATATATATATGTATAGACATATATATGTATATATATATATACATATACATGTATATATATATATACATATATATGTCTATACATATATATATATGTATATACATATATGTATATACATATGTATATACATATGTATATACATATGTATATACATATGTATATACATATATGTATATACATATATGTATATACATATGTATATACATATATGTATATACATATATCTGTATATATATATATACATATATGTATATACATATATATATGTATATACATATATATGTATATATATATATATGTATATATAATGTTTTTTTTTTCTTTTTGGAAGGGATTTTACCCCTCGGTTGGCAGCCTTAGCACGTGGCTGCTTCAAGTAGCTCACAGTTGCCTAAGGCGGTCCACGACTACCTAAGCAGCCCACGACTGCTTTACCAGACCACACCCCCTTTGGGGGATTAAGTTTTTATTTAATTTTTCTTAATATTTTATTTTTTAATTAAAATTTTATTGTTATTTTAATTAGTTTTAAATAAATTAAAAAATTTATTAGATTATTAAATCATTAACCATTTTTATCATTATATATATACGTATATATTAAATGTGTTTAAATTATATTTTTTACTTTAAAATTTGGATTTGTTAAATATTGAAATGGGGTTGTATTAAACTTAGGATTTTTAAAATGTATACTCTATACTTAGAATTTATTAAAATTTAGATATCATTATTATTTTAAAGAATGTTGGTATTTAAATGCATTGATTTAAACATGATGATGATTTATTGACTTGTAACATTTAATTTTGTCTATGAATGAGACCTTGATTTGGATTTAAATATTTAGTTCACAAGGGCTATATTTAATTTTGAAGTTGAATATAACATGTGGATTACAAATGATGTTCTTTTGGTCGAACTAGACATCTCAAAACAAATGATTTTTAACTATATGTGATTTTGATATTTGGGGGATTCCCCCTTGTGTTTACCAGTAGTTATTCTTTTATTAACGGTTCTCTTTTTTTTTAAATTTTTCTATGAGTTGTTTAGTTAGCCAATTAGGACATAGACCAAATGTTATTTGGGGGATTCCCCCTTTTGTTTACTAGTAGTTAATATTTTCATGGCGGTTCTCTTTTTTATTCTTTTTCTGTGAGTTGTTTAGTTAGCCAATTAGGACATACACCAAATGTTTTCTTTTTTGTGATTTCTTCTATAATCTTTATATGTTTCAAACATTGTGTTGAACTTTGTGTTGTAAATTGAAAGTTGCATTGTTTAAATTTTTAGTGTGGTGCATTTATGTTTACTTGGATTGGGAAAATCAACTTATTTTTGGGTTGCCTATTAAGGAACTAAGTTGATCATTATGGGTTTTGTAGTATGGGTCATGACTATGATCTGTATGCTTAGGAGAGGTTGCAGTGCATGTCTCTTGGAGTGGCTTGTGGTAGGGGTTTGGGACCCAAAGTGGTAAGTGCCAAGGTAACCTATTGTAAGTTATGTAATAAGTGGTAATCTAGTAATTGATATTTGGGAAACATGCTAAAAAGATAAGTTGGAGATATTACCTCAGCCATGCCTTGTGTGCTTGTATAGACCAAGGATGGGAATAGGATGATACCCAGTGAGAGGTATGACTGGTTTTTCCTCGTCTTCATGGGAGGGTATTCTGGTTCCACATTTGTCACATTGAGGGTCTGGGGTCCAGAGTGACCAGTCTAGGGTAACTCAATGCTTGAGGGTTTGGGGTCTAATGAGAGACCAGTCTAGGTTAACTCAAGTAGCTTGACCATGTGATGAAACTCCCTATAATATAGCCCTAAGTCTCTTCTGTATATTTTTAATTTTCCTCTAGTGGTGTACTTATTGTCAGATGTTCTTATTGTTGGTGATTTACTTTTATTGGTGGTTGTTAATGTTCAAATTGTTATTATACTTTGACATGTGGCTTTGACTTGAAGTGGATATATTTCATTGATTTTGTCTATTGATTTTGGTACTCAATTTATACTTAGTGTATTGTATCTTGATTTGGTATGTGGTGTTGGTGTTGGTGTTGGAATGAGTGTCTTTCAACTTTGATTATCTTGTTGCTTCAATAGTTGTGTACCCTTAAAGTTTTTTTGGCTATTAGGATTCATTTCCAAGGAATGTTTAATGATTGATCGGTCATATGTAGATTGTTCATTATCTTCCCTACACGGTGGGAGTAGAAGCCTAACTATGTAACCACACAGTCGGGAGGTAGTGTATTCTTACCATTTGGGTCCCCCTTAGTTTGATAGATATTGGATGCTCATGATTGTCATTGTACCATTATCATTCTTATTCCTATCTCACAGACTTCTATTTAGTTGATGTATATGTGTTATCATGTATCTTCTTCTATTTTTATGTACTTATATATATATATATATATATATATATATTTATTTATTTATTTATTTATTTATTTTTTTTTTTTTTTTTACATACGTTGCGATATGTGCAATTGATGTTATTCATTGGATGTATTTTCATTGTATCAGTTTTACTTATGCACTTGCTTATGAGATAATGTATCGGTTACTTTTTTATGATCACAGGACATTGTAATTGATACTTAAACTATTTAATATATACACTTCTTAATGTGACTCAATGTGAAGGAACCCTTGAGGAAATTGTATCTCTAATTATTTATGTGTACTTGATGTGTTTGTTTGTATTGCTTCCATATTGTTACTTGATGTTGATTTAAAAAAAAATTAAAATAGTTCAGTAAATATTCAATCATGTTAGGTTATTTCTCTTAGGTTCCTAAGCGAGGCATTGCAATGGCTTGGTCATGCCTATAAGCAACTCTATTTATAGTTTAAACACTTTAATTTTTTGATGTTGTTGGTGTTGTCCCTAGAGAGGAAATGTAATAGAAAATCACAAGTCAAGCATCTGGTAATGCTTAGATTGTAGAGAATAGGGGATGGTATACGAAAAGAGGAAAGAACCTAGGTATTCATAAGAAATTCAAAAAAGGCAGATTCAAATTCAGGGCAAATATGGAGTTCTCGTGATTTGGAAATAAAAGACATAAAGAAATATTATTGATCTTGGAAGGATGAAAAAGGGGACAGTAAGAAATACCAAGAAAATAAATGTAGCAAGTGATGTGCTACAATATGATTTGACTCTTTCTCTAAATTTGTACAATTGATTTTTAGGTGTTAGATTGGCTTCTTTTTATACCACACCCCATGGAAAATATTTTTTGGACCATGTGTAAGGTGATTTTGGATAGGTTTGTTTAGATGATGATGAGCCATGCAAAATTGTTGGAAAGGAAAGCATACAAATAAAATTACCAAATGGAAATCAATGATTACTAAAAGCGAAGTGACATGTTCCTAATTTGAGAATAAATGTAATATCAGCATGACAAGTGGGAAGTAATGGTTTCAAAAACATATTCATAGACAAAGTATCATGGAAGGTTGTCAAAGGATGATTAATAATAGCAAAAGGGGCAAAGGTAGGTATGATGTATTTATGTATGGGTAATATTGTTTATTCTATTTCCTTAGATTCCATGGGAATAGATATTGTTGGAAACTTACAATTGGAACAATCGTTGTTTTGTCATTGATGTCAAATCTATAGATGAGACATATTGCTACCTAATATAAATGTCATATCCATTTGATTGATGAAGAGGATTTGAGAAGTTACTCATAACTATAACACCTAGAGGAAAGGTTGAAGTTATGAAAAGGAAGTTACACTGGACATTTGATTAGATAGGCTTTGATAAAGAAAAGTAATTGTTTATGTCAAGAAAGCTAAGCTAAGCTGAGCAAAAGAGTAAAATACTAAGGAGTGTAGAATAATGCTAGCATCAACCAAGCTACAATTAGTGCTGAGAAAATCTAGTGTGACTAAGCATTAGCATCGACCAAGCAAGTTAGTTGATTTCAAGCCAAGAAGCTTTATAGCAACTAAGTATTTCAGTGTTGACCAAGTATCCTAATTTAGAGATTGTTGAGTGACAATAAGAGAACAAAATTCAAAGAAATCATAAAATCAAGCCAACTCAATTGATTTCTTGGGAGATGTAAAATGTGTTAAAGATAATATTGATGAGTTGGATCATTAAATTCAAGGAGGTAATTTGGTAAAGACCCAACAAATGGATTCAAGAGAAGTTTCTAGAGCATGATCAAGAAGATGAACAGATACATTGAATTGAATTGAATTTGATTGTAAACCCTAAGATCTATGGTGGATGTAGAGAATAATAAATCATGAATTTCCTATTTAAACAAATACATAATTGATCATTTGATGTCATGTCTAATCAAGACTAGTCGAGCCCAACTAGTGTGTATGAGCGAGTTTGTATGTGAAGAAAGGCATACAGAGCAAGGTTGATTAGAAATGCACAAGTGTGTGAATGTGAAGCTAAAGGATAAATCTTGTAGATATGATGTTGTTATTGATAAGTGAATTAGAGAAGAAGTCTTAAGTGTGGATGAGAAGAGTGGACTGATTGCTTGGAAGGTGTCCAAGTAGATCAAGATTAGAAATGATAGTGAAAGGCTTATCAGTGAACTAGCATAAGGAATGAACAGAGATCTGAACCAAAAAATGTGAGTTGTAATCACACAAATCAAACCTACTATTTTCTTTCTTATAATTGTAAACCGTTTGTATTAAAATCCTTTTAACAGAGGTTGACCTAACAGTCATTTGAAGACTTAACACTCTGTGTAAATCCTTTAACTAGGTGACATTCTAAATGGAATGATCAAAGTCCTTTTACAAGGCCACTCCTAATAGGGTGATTAAATCCTCTAACCAGGTCAAATTTAACAGTGTGTTTTGTAACCTTTAACATGGTTGACTTCTAATAGAGCTCACATTGAAAGAGTGAAAAAGAGTGACATGTTGCTGGTGGTTTTTTTTCAAATTGGGTTTCCACGTAAAATCCTAGTGTCAAATTGAGATGAATGTTTACATTTGATAATGTTTCCATTATGCAATGCAAGTTATGTTTATGACAATTTTATAGTAGAGATCGAGCAACAATAGGATAAGAAGAACAGTGAAGTGTTTAATGTTTAATTGTTCAACTGGTACATAGAGACCTTGAGTAACTGATTCACCCCCCCCCCCCCCCCTCCCAGTTATTCTAAACATTTATAACAATTTGTATTAGAATGCAGTGCTTACAAATAAAATTTTGAAGGTACTTAAAGATAAAGATCATGACAAACAAGAGGGATGTACCCAAGCTGAACAAGGAGAAATTTCTTGCATGGTAGACCCCGATGAAGTTGCACATATCTAGTATTAGTGATGTTGCTATCAAGTTTTTAGACAATGAATATGTAGAAGTAATAACTTCTCTGATTGTTGAAGAACTAAGACATAAGTTAGATCATAACCAAGAAATGTTGGATATTTCCTCATCCCTAAGTTATGTCAAGTTTTATGACCTATAAGATTTCAATACTGCAAAGAAGATGTAGGATAGATTAAAGACCATATATGGAGGTGATGACAATGTTTTAAGAGCCAAATCAAAAAGTCTGAGAGAAAAATATGATGACATGAGAATGATGGAAGATGAGAACATAGTACAATACTACACAAGAGTTAAAGAGGTTGTTAATGCTATTCGAGGTGCAAATGGAGAAATCAAATATGAAATGGTGATAAGTAAGGTATTGAGGACTCTACTCCCTATCTATGCCATTAGAGTCTCTGTAATCCAAGAACTAAGATGCACACCAAGTAACAACTTGACCTTAGAAGGTGTAATTGGTAGAATTACTACTTTTTATATGTCTAATTTTGATAACTACACACCTACTATCATTGAATCTACTTTCAAGTCACAACTTGTTCATAGTGAGAAGAAAGGAAAACATGTAAATAGTGAAAGTGATAGTTCTGATGACGAGATTGATGAACTCGAAGCCATCATTGAAAAATGGTTTGGAAGAGGAAGAGGTAAAAACAAAGGTAAATTACCTATCATTTATTTTTCATGCAACAAAGTTAGTCATATTGTTGTTGAATGCCCTGATAGAGAAGATAAGGATGAAAGGAAGGAAAGCAAGTACAAAGGAAGAAGAGATAACAAAGACTATAGGAGAAGCAAGGATGAAAAGGTAATAAATCTTTTTATATTGCTAAAGAAAAGACTGATAATGAATCCGAGAGTAATGATGATAAAATTTTCTATGTTGCTATGAAAGAAGATTATGATGAAGATGAGAAAACTGCATTAATTTCTTATGTGAACAAAAGTGATAGATGGATAATTGATAGTGGATGTTCCAATCATATGACTGGTGATAAAGGTGAATTTGAAGATATTGGTCCATAAAATAATGGATGTGTTAAATTTGGTAATGATATCCCATGTGTTATAAAAGGAAAAGATACTATTCAACTGACTAACAAGATAACATGTGACAATGTTTACTAGTTTGAAGGATTTAACTAAGATTTGTTGAGTGTTTCGCATCTAAAAAAAATAGGTTGGAGAGTTGAATTTCACAACAAAAAGGCCAAGATACATGACGATGATGGTAAGCTAATTGGAATTGGTAAACATACTAGAGGTAACTTATTCTATCTAGACCTGTCAAGTGAGACATGTATGTTTGTGCAACAAGAAGATGTTTGGTTATGGCACAAAAGATTATGTCATGTGAACTTATCAGCAAGATGAAGAACGTAAGAGAATTTCCTAAACTAAAGAAGCTTGACAATGCTATGCATAAATGATGTTAATTAGGAAAGATGACAAAGTCTAGTTTCAAGAGCAAAACATATATTGCTAGTGATATCTTGGAATTGGTTCATACTGACCTATGTTGGCCCATTGGTGTTAAATGTTACAGTGGAGATCAATATTTTATTCTATTTGTAGATGACTATTCTAGAATGATGATTGTGATTTTTTTTAAAGCTAAATCTAATGTTTTTCAGTTATTCAAATGGTATATTCAACTAGGGAAGAGTCTGAAGTGTTTGAGATATAACAGAGGTGGTGAATTCATCTCACATGAGTTCAATACATTCTACAATGACTAAGGAATTAAAAGACAAATGTCAGTACCAACAACCCCTCCTTAGAATGGGATAGTTGAAAGGAGAAATACATCAATAATGGATTATGCAAGAACACCAATGATGGAGAAGAATGTGTCACAAAAATATTGGAGAGAAGGAGTTAGTACTACTGTTTATACCCTGAATGGAGTACAAGTCAAGAAAGATACACCTTTTGAACTATGGTATGGCTATGCTCCCAATGTTTAATATTTCAAAATATTTAGTGGTAGATGCTATATACTGAAACATAATAGGAATGGAAATCTTGATGCAAAAAGTGATGAAGGCATATTCTTAGGTTATTCCACTAAAAGAAAAGCTTATAAGTGTTTAAATTCTAACACCAAAAAAGTTGTGAAAAGTGCAAATGTTAGAGTTGATGAGTTTGTAGAAAGAGATGATACTACATGTAATTGTTGAGATAATGGGTGTTGCACACATTGCATAATATTGTTATATTTTATTTTGTTATGTAATGTTGTACCTAGATGGATGTGCAACATGTAAAGATTCCCATGGAATATTCTTGATGAGTTGTATTGTAACATTGTGATAATATTTTATGTAATTATTTAATATTGGAGGAAATAATTAAATGCCCAATATTAAATGTGGGGTCAGTGGGTTAAGTAGCACATGGTTTTAGCACATGGTTTATGTAATACCACTTAGTGGTTTTGTGGGACTTGCTACTATATAAGCAGCCACAAGGGTAGTTGTTGTATAGATAGAGAGAGAAAGAGTGACAAGGAGAAGACAAAAGGCAAGAGTCGAGCGGGACAAGGCTTGACAGGTTAGCCAAGGGAGCATTTGTGAAGGTTGAAAGCATGGCATGGGATGTGTGGATTCATGCTTGTTCACATAGTTTGCTCGGTTGTGGCTATGGCCATGAAGGATTCCATGGTTGTATGGCAATGGTTATTTTGCTGAATAATACATGGTGATGGATGCTTTTGGAGGCTGGGTTTTTCCCTCAATGAGGGTTTCCCAGAGTATATCTTGTGTCACATTTTGTGGGTACGTTGTCTATTCTCTTGCATGTGGATTTTAATTCCGTGTTTATTTCATATCTATTATGGGTTATGTGGAAACAGTTATATTTTTTATTGCCAAGTTTCCTTACAGTAATGAGGAACTTGGAGACTATAGTACATTCATCTATGTGGATGATGATGCTGCTAGCACTCAAAGTGAACAAATAAGTCAAGCTGCAAGTTCCCATCATAAAGGAAATGATGAAGTGCAAATGTAAATTGTTGAACAATAGAGAGTAGGTGTCGAGCAATAGACTAAAGATGTTGAGTCACAGACAAGAAATTCTGACCATTAGATAACCAAGGAAACTACTCATGTTAGAGGAATATGTGAGAAGACATCATAAACCTAATCAAATCATTAGAGATATTGAATCAAGTGTAATGACAAGAAGAAGACTCAAAGACAATACATGCTTAATTTGTGAGTTTGAGCCCAATTCAATAAAGGTTGCTTTAGAAAATGAAGATTGGATACAAGGAATGAACAAAGAAATTGACCAGATACTTGGAATTTAGTACCAAGACCTAAAGACAAAAATGTCATTTGGACAAAGTGGGTTTTTAGGAATGTTGGCCTATATTTTCACTTGATTCTAAATCATGAAAATGTGTTGTGAAAATCCATTTCTTGTCCTAAGTAATTAGGGTTTTTAATTTTCATGAGCAAAGTTGTCCTAGGGAAAACCCTAGTTCATAATCAATACCCTTGTTTTCTTTTAAAAACCCTCCTCATGTTTTAAATGTGTTGTCATGCTTCCAAAAGACCTTTGAATTTCTAAAGGTGCAACCATGCGATCACCTTCATCATGCAGTTTGGCTCTTAAATTTTTATGTTGCGACTACGTGAAGTAGTGAGAAAACCTTTTGATCACTTAGTAATTGTAGTTAGCTACATAAGGATACTTTACATAGTGAATGAGAAAAATGGTTAAGGAAGCAACAGTCGCATGGTCGCACAACTAAAAGTAATGTTAGAAGTTCAAGCAAGGACCGTGTGAAAAGAGGTTGTCACTCAGTCACAACCCTCTTGCAGTCCAAAGATCTTGAACGTGGAGACATCAGAGAAGGTTTGCAAATTATAACAGTGAAGCTATTAAGAAAATGACTAGTTGTGATCGCATAGTCAGAGCCTAAAATGCACAACATCTTGAGATAATAGTGAAAGAGAGAAACTGTTAGTGTCGATAGTTAAGATCTTTGATCACGTGGTCACGAGGCTTAAGTGGTAAAAATAAATATAAGCCATAACTGGGTGGTGCAGTTATAAGAAGTTAAATAAGTGTTTGTTCACATAGTCACACAATTAGGAAGCATATGATAAACTTAAGTTGCGACCTAGCGAAGCTATCAAGACAAACACATAAGTGCTAGTTCATGTGGTTGTGGAGTTAAGAGATGAACTATTAAGTGATGTTGTGACCTAGGGAAGCTATTAACTATGAAACAAAGATTTCTTAATCATGCAGTTGCATGACTAAGAGGAAAAAGTGAAGTAAAGCCTAGGACCGTGCGAAGCAGTTAAGAGCTTGTTAAAAAATCAATGATCGTATGGTTGTGCTTATAGAGAAATAGGAAAATTAGAAGGTAGTAACCAAATGATCAATCAAATATAAATTATTTTTCATGGTCACAAGCAAGAAATGCTTAAGTTAAGAGTAAAAAGTGACCATGCAACTCAATTAAGCAGATGCTAAGATCAATGAAGGCACTCAGTTGCATGGTTAAGTGCATAAAGCATAAAAAGGGTTGGGAAGCAATGATGAGGCTTCAAAGTAGTGATCAATGGGTTGTAGGCTTGAGAGGTTAAGCTCAAAAATAGACCATGAAGTAGCAACTGAGGGGTTTTGCATGGTCACAAGTAAAGTTTTCAAATGATAAAAGAGCCTTATGAAGCTCTGAATAGCTAAATAATTTATAGTGCTCGAATGGTCGCAACATTAGCTATTAATATAAAATGACTATTAAGAGCTCATGATGATTTAAAAGGTAAATACTATCTTAAAAAGTTTGATAAAGATTTTGAAATGCTAGCAGTACAAGCAGATTTTGATGCATTTGGAGATTTTGAGAATTCTCATGCATGCAGACTTAAAGATACCATAAATGTTATTCTATTGCTCAAAATAAAATTAAAGAGCTTGTAATGGATTTCCAATTAGAACATTCACATAATTCAAATCTAAAAATATTGAGCATGAAGAGTTTTGAGAGTTTGCAGTTGCAGAGAGATTGTTTGAAGAGTTGAATTCATAACAATTGTGCAAGAAGAAGAAAATATAATTCCTCAAGTAGATGTAGAAGGAGCTTCACAGGGTGCTGAGAAATCTAAACCTAAGTTGGCTAGCCTATATGCTAAGGAATGGGTGTATTCCCTCCCAGGTTCATCCATGCACAGACAATGAACTCTCACATTTTCAAGGATACATACAACCTTTGTAGGGATGTCATTGTACCTGACACAAATGGGAATGAGTTGTTTTGGTATTTCTACAATAACATATTCAAGAAGCCACCCATCTGTAACCCTTGGATTAGGAACTTGGTGAAACTAATTATGCCAGTGGTAATAGTCAATGTGGACCTGGTAAAAGCATTTATAAAGTCTTATAATCCTACCACCCATGGGTTTCATAAAAAAGACATGATTATCCTATGCAAACTAGACAGAGAGACTTTCATTGAAATATTTAGCCTAGGAGGATTGATGACAAGGCCCATTGAATAGGAGAAGATGAATGAAAATTTTAAGAACCAGAAGAGCTTTTTTACTAGTAAGGTCATGAGAAGGCATATTCCCAAGGCCAAGAAGGATAAAGGCGAGCTACCAAAGAAGGTAGGTGACTTCATGCCTCTGGAATTTTTTAGTAGGTACAAACAATACACTGTATTTAGAATTGATAAAGTAATTAGACTTGATGGCATGATGAACACCCTAGGCTATATCTACATCATGGCCCTAGACATCCAGGATTCACACTGCAATGTGGGGTATGATTTTGTGACACACATAATTAATGTTGTGCACAATAAAATTGTTGTTGCCCAAAAGGGAGAGCTGGGGAACTTCAAGTTTTATCACTATTCACTGATGATGCACATTATTCTCTACAAGAATATACGGTTTCTTAGTATGGACTTCATAGAAGGAACTAAGGAGAATGGAGAGAATTTTCCCGTGCAGCTATAGACTCAACTTTGGCATAGGTTATATCCTTACTCTAGTGCCATTTCTTTTTATAATGATTTTGTATTCCCTATTTCTAATATGCTAGCTAACATAATAAAGAGGATTCCTAGGAGGGTAAGAATGTTAATAAGACCATTTGCATGCCCAAATGGGGATAGAAGACTAAGCCATGATTAGGCTAGTTTGTCTCTATTTGAAAATTTTTCCTTAATAAGGGTTTTTGGATGCCCTCAACCCCCTCATTATTACCTAGATATATCCTAGAAAGGTTGGGGCAATTAGAATTCTTTTGGCAATTGATCATGATGAATAGGGAATACTTAGGTCCCACTATTAAGAAGGGTTCCTTTGTTGCTAGTAATACCAAGATAGGTGGTTTTGTTATAGGGAAGGATGCAACAAAGGAGTTAGATGCATGTATAAGAGAATTAATGCTACCCTTATCCCCTGCAAGACCTGTGATCCAAATTATTTGGTTAGGCATGCCCTCAAACAAATGAGGAAGTACACTCTCCTAGATAGCAAGCCTTGTTGGGATGAGGATGTCATAATGAACTGTTTAGAGATAGAAGATTGCAAGAGCAAAACCATAAGGTGGAGAGAAATCATGAGGATATATGAGGCCATGAAGATAGCAAATCCCTTGTTCAAGGATTTCTACCATGTGGCGAGATACCTAGACAGGTACAATAGGTGCCTAGAAAATTTTGATGAAATTATGTCCCAAGTACCTGCAGAAATAAGGGACAGAGTAAAGCCCCAATCCCCTTAGCAAGAGGATATGATTGAGATAGAGGTTGATGATGATCAACTTGAAAGTTCCTCATAGGTCTAGGGAGGAAGAAAGAAACAAAAAATTATAGAGATACCAGATAAGGCCAGAGAAAAGGCATTGCAAATATTGCCAAGGGGCTTACAACATTTTGATAGCATCAGGCACAACTTTTTGATAAGACAGGTTGGACAACATGAACAAATCCTGAATAAAACTAAGCTTCAAATTAACATCTTGGATGAAATAATAGTCCAAACTCAAGAATTTATGAAGGATGATGACTTCATAAATTCAAAGGAATCCAAGTCATTCCTATTCAAAGTCAAATAGAATGAACTTACATTGCAACTATAACCAGGAGATTCACTTGAGAAGACTGTTGAACTGGTGCAGAAACTGTAGGAATATGACCCAAGCAATGAGACTCTCACTATTGATGAGGCTAGGAAACTGGTTCAAAGAAGAAAAATGCTACTATTCCTAGGATGGAAACTCAGCTCATCATTCATGCCTGATTAAATCAAGAGGCGAGACAAATCAGTCTCATTCGAGGAGACAAACATTAGTTGGGAGCTACAAGGGTCAGGGTTTAATGTAGATAGTAGGACAATGGTAGTGTGGAGCATGGCTCTTGAATCAGATAAACCAACTCTTATAGAGGTAAGAAATTCATCCTAAGGTAATGTAATCTTCTAGAATGTCACCATTATCTCAAGTGACCAAATCCATAACCTAATGAGTACAACGTCACTAATAGGGAAAAGAAAAATGGATATGCTAGAAGAGTAGTTGTATCAAACATACATCATATGTATTGGAGAAAAAAATGGCCAGCCTTGAGGATGAGGTAGTAAATTTAAGAAATGTGACAAGACCTATTACAAAGGTCAAGGACCAAGAAGCCCAAATAGAAGCAGATGCAACAGATGTGGGTATGATTTAGCAAATGGAGATTGATGAGTTGGATAATGCAAAGGAGGTAAAAATAAGGATGATATAAAACCTATTGATTCACAAAATAGGTGCTCTAAAATACTCCTCATAGAATGTGCATAGCAGTTATAATGCTTTGCAAGGAGCTGAGTTTCAATGCTCAGAGGCATTATCATTATTATCCCCTTTATTTGCAACATGGGGCCCTTATACACAATTTTTTCATAGTCTTGTGCCGATGCTGCCATAGAAAAAGGAGTTACCTAAGGGATTAATTATCCCTGCTATAAAATTAATTAATAGAGTTAAAGAGTTAAATGGTTTTTTCTCAGAGAAGTTACAATTGGTTCAAAATAGAATGAAGACAATTGTTACAAGGAATCCAAATTTTGTGCCAAGTATAGTTGATGAAAACGGAAATATAAGGGAATGGAAGGAATGGTCTTCCTCTTTTGATGACATTCTAAAACATGCAAGGTTTGTTGCATTTTGCAATAATGAAATATATGTCACAATAGTATACGACATGATTGATTTGTTGTGTAAAATAGAATCAGAGATGGGAAAGGTGACTACAGAGGTGAAGGCCATAATAGATGCAAAGTGGAACAAGT
The DNA here is from genome assembly GCA_028749045.1 of Cupressus sempervirens. NCBI lineage: Eukaryota > Viridiplantae > Streptophyta > Pinopsida > Cupressales > Cupressaceae > Cupressus > Cupressus sempervirens. The sequence continues at coordinate 609,869,359 of CM053784.1, read as the reverse complement.
TCCTTAACAAATTGAATACAATCAGTGATGCCACTTGGTCAGACATTAATGCTAACATTACCATCTAGGAGGTCATAGCTGGTATAAAATCCTTACCATCTAGAGATAGTGATTGAGCAATTAGGGAAGAAATTGAGGTTTTTCTCATAGAGGAGTTAAAAATCATAGCTAAAGGGAAGAAAAGACAAAGTAGAGAAAGGATAGTGATTATAACAGGTTGTTAAGTTGTACACATGCTCATCTTGGAAATGCCTGTAGAAACAAACCCAGGCTGTACCTAAAGATCAATTGCCACCTGCTAGTTTTGGAACTGCTTCCCATATTCCATCCAAGTACAAATAATGTTCTACAAAAGAAAATATTAGATGTCTTTATATTTATTTTTTAATCAAATCTTGACAAGTGTCCTCCCATCTGAAGCTTGTTGCAATCCTTGTTTCTATAAAAGGATTTCCAAGATGTGGAGTGAGAGTCTGAATTCTATTTCATTTTAGTGATAATGTTATTTTACAGTCAGTCCAAAATTTTGTGTTGATTTTGATGTTGTTTCAATTTTGTATCTCAAGAACATATTGAATGAATGAAATACTTGTCATATCCTGAGTTATAGCTTGAGTCTAGTATAAGATGCATGTATCATTCTCAAGAAGATTAATACAAAAGGAAGCTATTGAATATTTTTGTCTCCATTTTCATATGTTTTTTCATTCTAAGATTAAATAAAAAAAATTCATTTCATTTAATGTAGCTTGGATAGGTTGTATATCAATTCATTGTTTCTTTTAATTCAAGTAATTAAGTAAATGCTTCTATGAATTGATAGGGTTTATAAGTGTATGGAAGGGATATCATAAGAATGGGATTTAGGGTTACAACTAATATATTTAGTTGCAAGTCAATTAAATAGATCAAAAAAATTACTGATATGACTCTTTGCCCAATGGATAAGGCATTGATCATTAGTTAAGTGCAAATTGAAGCAGTCTTGTAACAAGACAAATTATATTTGAAATCAAATTAATATCTAAAGTTGTGACAATGTATTATATGTTGGTCATTCACTTATTGTAATAGCTTTTGAGTTTGTAGTTAGCTGATATAATTTAATAGTTGTTTTCAATTCCAAGAAGATTAAGAGGCCAAATCTTCTTAAAGGGATGTGTAGTGTGAAAATATGCAAAGAATGTTGGAATCCCTAGTTAAATCTACCTTGGTTAGCAGAGCCTAAAGTGTAGGAAGCATTGTTGCTTCATTTAGTTAGTCCAAATCCAAATAGGTTATGATGTAAATGGGAAGTAGTTAATCCCTAGGTATCTCTTTATGTGGTATTCTGGTGTTGTTTTTAAAACCTGTAGTTTTAAAACTCCAACAAAATGGTGACTCTATTGGGGACAATATAAAGAAATTCATTGTTTAAAATATTGGAGTCTCTGGTATCAATTGTGCATCTGCAATCATATTTTTAGTCATGTTTTTCTCGTGCCTGTATTGGTCTCTTTTAAGTGACAAACCTTGAGAATCTTTAAAAAACCCCAATACAACAAGAAATACATGACGTGGGTTGTTCTTGAATAGTGCCTTGTCTGTAGGACAAGTTTACATTTCCCAAAGTGCATCATATTAAATTCTTTTTGTGCTGGGCCCTTGTGTCAAATCTATATACAAGTATTTATTTTCCTATGATTTTTCTGTCTTCTAGCCTTTTTCTTTTCCCTTCATTAGGTGGTGGCTCAGTCAAAGGTTTTGTAGCTAGTGCTATACATTTTAAGTGATTGTTTCAAATGGTAGATAGAAGGAAAAATACAAGAAAATACACAAAAGCCAATCTAGAAGTGCCTCTATACACAGAGTTACCTCATGTGGGTAGGAAGAACCAAACAAAGAGAAAAGAGAAATGGAAGCCTAGAGATAGTGTTTTTGTACATTCACAATATCAACCAACAATAGAAAGAGAATCTTTGACTCTAAACTCTGAATCTGAGAACACTAGACTCTTAGGTGAAATGATTAATACCTTATTACTTGAAGAAAGAGTATACCAAGAAAAAAAAGTCTCTTCCATAGGAGATATCTCTTTCAGACCCAATGTAACTAAAGAAGTCAACCATAGGTGGGGGTATAAGAACACTTTAAATGTTGGGCCAAACATAGGTCAAGTTCCATATATTGAAAGGATTCTTATAGATCTAGATGATCTAGTAGATTTAGAAACAACTTCAGCAGACCCTGATGAATTGTTATTAGAAATTGAGACATTGGGAAGAAGGTTGTTGAAGAAGATGCCAAACATATTCATTTGGAAATAGAAAAAGAAGCTATCACCATGAATGCTCTCATAGAGAGAGGATTTTCTTAGAAGAAGGGAAGCTCTAAAAGAGCAAAATAGAAAATTGGAAGAAAAATCCTCCACTCTACATTTAGATGTATTTAGAGATGTTGGAGAGATAAGGTCAAAAATCTAAGACCAAGAATGCCTTCTAAGAGAGAAGGAAGGACATGTTATTTCCCAAATTCAACCCTACAAACCTATTGAAGAACATGTCATAAACTTGACCATTAAGAATGTTGATAAAGGAAAACAAAAGGTTGTAGGAATACAAATCAATGCACCCCAAGTTGCCTCTACAAGCCCTGTCATGTCCAAACTTGATCTAGAGTTAGAAAAAGAAAAGAAATAAAGGGAAGATCGTGCTAAAGAACTAGAAAAGGTTTAAAATGAAGCTCAAGCCATAGAGACAAGAAGAAAGATACATTTTCTCAAATCTACCTCTGGCCTAGTATCCTGGCCAAACCAGCCCTCACGAGTTATGCCTTCTATTCCAATTAATGGACCTATAGTGGCTAGCCAAAATTTATCTCAGTTAGTACCAACTTCCTCTTCCACAAATACTGGCCAAATATCTATCACTCAGCAAGCTCAAATCCTTGTACTTCAAATTCCATAGGTTTTTAGAAGAGACCTATCTATATGGAGAAATATAAACAAATGTCCTTTGTAGGTATCCCTATTTTTCCTCATCCTATCTCAAATGATTTGAGAGATAAGGCCACTAAATTCTTAGGAAAAAATGCTATAACTAGTGAAGAGCATCTCAGAAAATTCACTGATATGGTAAACATCTCTGAAGTGGAGCATGAGGATGTGGTAATGAAATTGTTTGTGCACTCACTTACTGAGGATGCAAGGGATTGGTTCAGAAGATTTCCTTATGTCAATATTGGTTCTTGGGATGATTTAGAAAGGTGTTCAAGGAGCAATACGGTGATAACGCTAATGCAAATTTTATGTTTAATGAGTTCAATAACATAAAGAAAAATCAGAATGAGTCCCCATTTGACTTTAATGTAAGATTCCAAAAGGGAACGTATGTAATGGGCACCCTAGAAATGCCCAAAAACTGAACAAACTGCTAATAGAGATTTTAATGTCTTTGCATAGATTTGAAAACACATAACATGAACAAGAAGGAATTTATGCAAACTGAAGATTGAACTGCTACTAAAATAATATTATTTTTCAAACTAATAAAATTAAATGTATAGTAAACTCACTAATTACTCTAGCATCATAAAATCAAATACATAACAAACTCTTCAACTCATTAATTACACTCAATCTACTTGTAGCTAGAAATATGCCCAAGCTGCCTATTAATGAAGTTGATAGCAATGAATTCCAAAGGCCAAACCCCAAGGGAATGAAGTCTAGAATGTCACAAGAGAGGATAGACATCCTCAAATGTGCAAAACAGATCTATAACTCACATATCTATTTTCTTCTCATATTCCATCGTGCCTAACAATAGCTACAAGCTCTCCTTTTATTCCTACTTCATAGGGTTGACCACTTTACACAAGAAATGTGGGATGAATAAAAGAAAAGAAAAGAAAAGAAACCATTGATAGTCACACAAATTGACAACTGCTAAAGTGGGGACATTAGAGTCTACCCCCCTCGAAATTGCTTGTCCTCAAGAAATCTAGCAACACAATGAACTCCAACCTCCACCCGAATCCCAAATGAAGTAGTATGTGACATCCCTGTGGACATTAAACCAACTACAAACCAACATCATCAGGACCAACCACATGTCCTACAACCTAGCACCCAAAACTTGTGTTGATGATGTAGAAGTCAGTATGTCACCAGAAGGCAACTCTGTAGAAGATCTATGAAACCTCTTCTTCCCTATATCCACCCATATAATATATATTGGACCAGAATCTTGATCATCACCAAAATGCATTGAAAAAGATGTAGCTACAAACAAACCATATGCACTCATGTGAACTATATCAATAATAGGTGTAGCCACATCAAAATATATGGACATAGGAACAACACTAATTGCCGCAACAAAAAACTAAACCAAATCTGTAGTTGATGAAAACACATAATCATCAACATGTGCACCATCATTAGAAAACACATTGATAATTGCATGCATATCGCTAAACTCCTCGTTGGATGGTTCAACTAATATAGAAGTGGTTGATGATATGACAATATCCTCACATTCTCCTATTCCCACTATTGTTGCATCACCATCCCCTAAGAAAGTGTCATATGTGGACTCCTAACTCTGCACACGACTTAATGCTAGATTGTGAATCAATAATACCAAAGTATAAATCCACGTCTACTAACTCCGCTGAAACACCCACATCACCAACATCATAGGTAGGTGGCTCCATACGTGTCTCGATCCCACCTGAGGAAGAAACTGCCTCCTATACTATAGCAATACCATGAGATCTCACATACAAATCTCCAATAATAATCTTGTCCTCAAGAGAGTCAAAAGTATTAGTGGTAACAATTGCATCAACTATATTTGCACTACTTGTAGCAAGAGCTCTGGGAGCCTCAACCTGCTGAAGCTTGGTGTCGTTATTCTCTACTGCCACTGACACAACTACATGTCATTATGAAATAAGTCCATTTTCAACACTATAAATAGGACTAGCAGGTGTCATACTTTATATAGGTACATTTGCATCAGGGACTCCTGTCGAGGAAAACTCAAGCTTCCTTCCCTACAACCTTGATGTTAGCCTTCTAAAGGTGCAAACCATATACCTTGCTACCCTTTCAATTGTCTCTGGATCCAACAAGCTCTCTGTCAATCTCTGTTGATGAAGATTAAGTTTCTCCATACTCTCCAGCAAAGCATTCATCTTTGTGAGAACTTCGTCATTACTCCACTTTCTTCTAGAACTACCAATCCTCCTATGTCTGTCCATGGCTAGAAAATGCTAGAGTGTTGGTCACTCCAAAGGTAACAACAAATCTAACAATAGTATAAATTTTCTACCCCACAAAGTGGCAAGAAACCACTCTGATAACACTATAATGGGCACCTTGGAAATGCCCAAAAATTGAACCGACTGTTAATACAGATTTTAATGTCTTTGCATAGATTTGAAACCACATAACATGGACAAGAAGGAATTTATGTAAACTGAAGATTGAACTAGTACTGAAATAATATTAGTTTTCAAATTAATAAAATTAAATACATAGCAAACTCACTAATTACTCCAGCATCATAAAATCAAATACATAACAAACTCTTCAACTTACTAATTACACCCAATCTGTCTATAGCTGGAAATGCACCCAAGTTGCCTATTAATGAAGTTGATAGCAATGAATTCCAAAGGCCAAACCCCAAGGGAATGACATCTAGAATGTCACAAGAGAGGATAGACATCCTCAAATGCCCAAAATAGATCTATAACTCACATATCTATTTCCTTCTCATATTCCACCGTGCCTAACAATAGCTATAAGCTCTCCTTTTATTCCTACTTCATAGGGTTGACCACTTTACACAGGCAATGTGGGATAAATAAAATAAAATAAAAGGCTAATGGTTGCACAATTAGACAACTGCTAAAGTGGGGACATTACAATGTATAAGTTATTTCAAGTGATGACTCTAGGTTATAACGTGTGTCTTACTACTTATTTCAATGCTTTTGACAACAAGATTGCATATATTCTAAGAGATAAAGATCCTAGAACATTAAGGGATGCTTTCAAGATAATTGTCAACATTGAAAACAATAGAAAAGCATATGGTAAGCTAGAAAGGAGAGATGATCCAAAGTTGTTCAATCCTATGGTAAATGGGAAAGAAGGTGATATGCCTATTACAACTAAGAAGCTTGAGGATGATAATATGGATTAGGTTTTAAATCTATTGAAGAATTTAATTCCTTCATCAAACTGTGCAAATAAGCCTGATTTTATTAAAAAACCATAGTTTAACAATAGTTATAATAGGTAAACCAAGATGTAAAACTATTCATATAACACATAATGGAAGGATGAAAAGCCAATTCTTAACCCAGCTCAAGGCCCAAAGGATAAAGTTACACCAAATACATTACAGAGAAGTTATATAAATATGATGGAGGAAGTGCCTTGGTGCATTATTTGCCAATCCCTCCACTCTCCTGACTATTGTGTTGTTGCCCAATCATTTTCTACAAATCAGCAAATGTAGTCTGAAGAAGGAGAGGAAGAAAAGAGCCATGAAAAGTTGGCATGTAATATGATTAATTTATGTGATAATGGTGAAGAATCAAATCTAGAAGAATTTGAGCTTGATGTTAATAATCATAGGAATCTGTATCAACTGCATCATCAACAAATATTTTTAGATGATGAAGATCAAAATCATGATAGGATGTGAAACATGATATTAGATGTTGAGCATATGAATTTGAGGAAGCCATTTAATGAAGAAATTGTTAGAATAACTGTTGAGATGGTGGCCCATAGCATCGATAATCTGAGAAATAGAACAATAAACAATGTTGTTGGGAAAGCATCTGGTATCTTCAACAAGGACATAACTCATAAAATGGATGATAGAAACAAAGAATATAATCCAGTGATAGTCAAAATCAAAGACAGTAAGAATAAGAAATGGGAACCTAAATAGAAAGTGCAGTTCCAAGGTGCAGAGGTAGTCAAGATGGATACACATGAAAATAAATCAAATCTTGATTCTATTAGACAAGTAGAGGAGCCTACCATTAAAGTACAAGTAGCTAAAGGTAATCTATTCAAACCTCTTGTATTTGATCATGTTGATATGATTTCTATGTTATCACAAATTATTATTAAAGTCCCTCTATTTGAAATGTTTAGGATAAAAGAACATAAGAGTAAAGCCCTCTCTTGGTTAGGAGGAATTGGGAACAGTAATATTGTTGAAAGGGAATCATCAATAGGTCAGGAAATATCACTTGTAGTAAAAGAGAAGGAAGACAAAGGAGTTATGTTCCAAATACCTTAGATGTATTTAGATAATTCATCTACAACATGTATAGAAAACATTGACCCTTTCTTCCTTAGCCTAATCATAAATGACAAAACCTTGAAGAACTGTGTGATTGACTCAAGAGCCTCAAATATTTTCATGCCATTTAAGATCATGGAAGACCTTAGTTTAAAGGTAGATACAAAATAGGGTAGGTGTAGAGCCATGAATTTTATAGAGGTCCCTATTATAGGAGCAATTAATGCATTACCATTTAGCTGCCTATCCTGATGTTGACCTGACTATGATTGTCCTATTAGTTGATCTTCCTCCACAATATGGAATGTTTCTCTTAAGAAAGTGGAGTGTTGCAATGGGAGATAGCCTACAATGTGATGTGTCATTTACCACATTTCACATAAGAGATAAAGCCATCAAGGTCGACAGAGAGCCAATAGTTATCCATGTGATTGAGGATAGCATTAATAGAGATGCTACTTGTTTTCTAGATAAAGAGGTAAATGCTTTTAGAGCTAAGATCACCATTTAGGAAATTGAAAAGATAGTCCTATTAATTTCACATGAAACTGAAAAATGCATAGATTCTAAAAATCTTTGGATATGTATTTTGATGGGGCTAATTCTAAAGAGGGGTCAGGGGCTGGAGTAGTCTTCATACCTCCAGAGAAAAATACATTTAGATATTCATTCACCCTAAACTTTACTTGTAGTAATAACATCACAGAGCATGAAGCACTTTTACTTGGATTGAAAGTGGTTGCAAACCATGGTATAAAGAAGTTGCATGTTATTCGTGATTCAAAATTGGTTGTGTCTTAGATTAAAGAGATATATTCATCCAAGGACAAAAGGTTGAAACAGTACAAGAGTGTTGTTTGGGATCAAATTGAAGCATTTGATGCTTTTGGGATTTCTTGGATGGATAGAAGTAACAACAAAATGGTTGATTTGTTGGCAAATGTAGCCATTAAGCCTAATGATATATCATTTTCTGGTGTTTCTAAGATTGAGATACATAATAGACCATCCATTCTTGACAACATAGAAAATTGGAAGATATTTGAGGATGATAAAGGTATTTTAAATTTTATTTTAAATGAAGATAAATACCATGGCCAGGAACTAGATTGCAACACTTTGGTTGAGAATATAGATGGTAAGGAGACCATTTTTTGACAAGAAATTATGCAGCTAAAAACAAACAAAGTGCCCAAAGGACTAGTGGTATTGGAGAGTGTGTTTGACAATCAGAATACAATTCATTTGGAAGTTAAGGAAAAGAAACCATAGGATCTTGAAGAAGTGAATCTTGGAACAACTAAGTTAACTAAGAATGTATGCATAGGTAAAAATCTATCTCCTTCCATTATAAAATCTTTGATTGATTTGCTAAGGAAATTTAGGCATGCCTTTGCATGGTCATATGATGACCTTAAGGCTTATAGGGAAGACTTGTTTCAACATGTTATACCACTAAAAGACAATGTAAAGCCCTTCAGACAAAATCAAAGATTTGTTAATCCCACATTAGCCCCCAAGATGCAAGAAGAGATTATGAAGCTGAGGGATGGGGAGATTATTAAGCCCATCAGACATTCTTCATGGGTGTCCAACTTAGTGCTAGTTAGAAAGAAAAATGGTGAAATTAGGTTGTGTATAGACTTCAGGAATTTAAATGTTGCTTCCTTGAAAGATAATTATGGATTGCCAAACATGGAAGCCATGTTGTAGCAGGTTACTGGTTCTGAACTGATGTCCATAATGGATAGTTTTTCTAGATATAACCAAGTGCTAGTTGATGAGAAGGAGAAATTTAAGATAGCTTTTACAACTCCTTGGAGAACACATGTATATATTTGGATGCCTTTTGGCTTGATCAATGTAGGAGCTACATTTCAGAGAGCCATGGATGTTACATTTAAGGAATATATTGATAAGCTCATGATTATTTACCAAGATAATTTGATAGCTTATTCCAAGAAGGCTAAAGATCATTGCAGACATCTAGAAAAAACCTATATAAAAGATTTGGAATATGGATTCTCAATAAACCCAAAGAATTATACCTTTGGAGTAACAAAAGGAAAATTGTTTGGTCATATAGTATCTAAAGATGGATTTAAGATTGATCCAGAAAGGGTGGCAATAATAGATAAGGTTCCTAAGCCTAAAAATGTCAAAGGTATTCAGTCCTTCTTCAATCAAGCTAATTTCTTGAGAAGGTTTATGACTAATTTTGTTGAGATCAGTCGACCTATTTCCAAAATCCTCAAGAAAGGGGCAGTAATTAATTGAGAAGGTGAACCATCTAATGCTTTCTAATAGATCAAAGATGCCATAAAAAATACACCAGTAGATATTTTTTCATTTGCATTTTTTCATACTATTGCAACAGTCCTTCAAAATAATGACGAGGGGTGTGAACAACCCATTGCAATTTTTAACAAGTCACTCCAACCTATAGAATTCAAATATGAAATTAACAAGAAATAGGCATATGCTCTTATCAAAGCTATCAAGGCCTTTAGATGTTATCTGGTAGGTGCCATTGTTATTGCACTTGTGCCTAGTGTAGCAGTCAAAGACATATTTTCTCAACAAGAAGTATCTGGCAAAAGGTGCAGATAGATTAACAGAATCCAAGAATTCAACATTGAAATTCAAATTTTAAAAAAAGGTAAGAGGCTAGGGGTTAGCAAAATTTATGGCTCAATCAAATTTGTACGCTAATTAGATAAATTTTGTGGATGAAGACCATAGATCAAACATTTGTGATATGGATATTTGTGATCTGTATAGAAGTGTTATATAGTATTTGTAACATATGGAAGCACCATCACATTTGACTGATAATGAAAAAAGGTTTGTGAAGTTGTATGCAATTAGATATATCATTGTCAATAGGAGCTTGTGGTGAAGAAATTTTAAAGGGATTCTATTGAAGTGCATTGATCATAAGGAGTCAAAAAGGGTACTCACTGAAATGCATTCAAGGGTACATGTGGAGGTCATTACATGGCAAAGACCACTGCCCATAAGGTAATGAGAGCTGGCTTCTGGTGGTCAAGCTTATTTAAGGATGCACATGCTCTAGTTAGGAAATGTGATCCTTGCTAGAGGTTTGCTAGAAAATTCAAATTCTCAGGAAATACCACTTTGAAGTTTGTGGAAGTAAAAGCACCTTTTCAACAATGGGGGATTGAATTCATAGGTGAAGTATCAAAAAAGTCCAACATGAGTTATTCATGGATATCAGTAGTGATAGATTACTTCACAAAGTGGATAGAGGCCATCCCTACCAGAAAAGCTACCAACAAAGTGGTAAACAATTTTCTATTAAATAGTATAACTAGATTTGGGTGTCCTAAAAAGATTATGATTGATGATGCTATGTGCTTTAGATTAGAGGAATTCATAAAATTTTGTAATAAATATGGTATTAGAAGGTCAACATCATCTCCCTATCATCCACAAGGGAATGGGCAAGTTGAATCAACTAATAAGAGCTTGTTGAATATTATCAAGAGGAAACTAAATGATAATAAGAAGGCATGGGATTCCAAGCTTCACCTAGTAGTTTGGGCTAGCAAAGTGACCATTAAAAGGAAATAGGTGTTTCACCTTTTGATTTAGTATATGGAATCCAAGCTAGAATGCCTCAAAATAACTTGATAGGACTGTACAATTATATCCAGATGTGTGATGGTGATATAATAGATGACATGCAGGAAAGAATAGATGAATTTTTAGGTTTGAATGAAATCAAGAAGGAGGTCTCTGCCAGAAATACCAAGTTGTAGTTGCAAGAAAAATACCTATACAACAAGAAGGCAATGGCTAGAAAATTTGAGCCTGAAGATTTGATCCTAATGTGGAGTGCAAGGATTGAAGATAAAGGTAAGCATGGAAAGTTTGACCCAATTTGGCTTGGCCCATACTTGACCGAATCCACATGGGGTGAGGATTCATATATTTTGAATGAATTATCAAGACATATTCTTGAATTGCTAGTTCATGAACAATCCTTGAAGAAGTACTTCTGTTGAAGGTACTTTTCTCTTTATGAGCAGTAGTTTAGGTTTATGTAAAAGTTGTATTTTTGTATATATGAGTGCCTCTCTTTATATATTTATTGTGTTTTCCTATGTGTGGGTTGCTCTCTAAAAAGTTGTCATTTTCCAAGTTTGTGGTCAACTCAAACCAAAAATTCTAAATTCTTGTATGGATGCTTGCTATCCATCATCCCCAGATAGAGCCATTGTTGGCCTATATTTTCACCTGGTTCTAAATCCTAAAAATGTGTTGTGAAAATCCAGTTCTTGTCTTAATCAATTAGGGTTTTCAATTTTTATGAGTAAAGTTGCCCTAGGAAATGCACTAGTTCATAATGCATACCCTTGTTCTATTTAAAAAACCCTCCTCATGTATTGAATGTGTTTTCAACAAATCCTAAAGAGAATCACATGATGACTATAAAGAGGATATTGAGATATCTAAAAGGTACAAAAGACTATGGATTATATTACAAGAGAAGTGATAGATTTGAACTTAAGGTTTTCATTGACTTAGATTGGGTTGGAAATATTGATGACAAAAAAAGCACTAGTAGAGGTACATTCTTTGTAGGAAAGAGATTGGCGTTATGGACAAGCAAGAAGAAGAATTGTATTTCCCAATCAATAGCTAAAGCCGAGTATGTAGTAGCTACAATGAATTATTCAAACATAATGTAGATTAAGCAATTGTTGAAAGGTATGAAAGAAGAGATTACATATCCAATAGTTATCTATTGTGATAACAGAAGTGATATCAACATTTCAAAGAATCTATTGATGCACACCAAGACAAAGCATATTGCTATCAAGTATCACTACTTGAGAGAATTAGTTAAAGATAAAGAAGTGAAGCTAGAATATGTGAATACAAAGGAATATATTGCTATCATATTCACAAAACCATTACCCAAAGATGCTCATGAATATATTAGAGGTAAACTAGGGATGATTCCCTTAACTAAGGCTACTTAAGAAGACAAGGTGTATTGCATCACATGTGCTAATCAAAACATTCTACATAGTGGTGCAATATACCTCTACTTTGGGACATGCCTAAGGTAGAATACTTCAGTAGAGCATAAATAGATCAGTCATAGATAGATGAGAAGTATCAGCTAGACATGCAAAATCTACATAATTAGAGTTTGAAGTTGAGAGAGCTACACATCTTTGGCATTGTTGTCAAAGAGGGAGAGATTACTAAAGAGGGATAAATTACTAAGAGAAATAAAATCTAAGGGAGAGATTACATATTAAAGAAGAGATTACTGAGAAAGGGGGTAAGATAAACCTCAAAGGGAGAGAATCATGTAAGAGCAATTTGAAAATATAGAATGATGATAGAGGGAGTTTTTAGAAATTGCATGGATGAGAATCAAAATGAAACTAAGGATATTGGTCACTCATGATAGTGAAATATTTTGGATTGTATGGTAACCTAGCTACTAGTAGTATTCAAATGTTTGAGATGTTGCCATTAATGCCAAATAGGGAGATTGTTGAAAAATTATAATTGGAACAATTGTTATTTTGTCATTAATGTTAAATCTATGGATGAGACATATTTCTACCTAATCTAAATGTCATATCTATTTTATTGATGAAGAGGATTTGAGAAGTTACTCATAACTACAACACCTAGAGGAAAGGTTGAAGTTATGAAAAGGAAATTACAATGGGCATTTGATTAGATAGACTTTGGTAAAGCAAAGTAATTATTTATGTCAAGAAAGTTAAGCTAAGCTAAGTCTAGCAAAAGAGTAAAATACTAAGGAGTGTCGAGTAATGCTAGTGTCAACTGAGCTAAAGTTAGTGTTGAGCAAATCTAGTGTTGACCAAGTAAGACCGAGTATTTTAGTGTTGACCAAGTATCATAATTTAGAGATTTCCAAGTGAAAGTAAGAGAGCAAAATTGAAAGAAATCGTAAGATCAAGCCGACTCAATTAATTTCTTGGGAGATGTAAAACATGTTGAAGATAAGATTGATGAGTTGGATCATTAAATTCAAGGAGATAATTAGGTAAAAACCTAACAAATGGATTCTAGAGAAGTTTCTGGAGGATGATCAAGAAGATGAACAGATACATTGAATCGAATTGAATATGATCATAAACCCTAAGATCTATAGTGGATGTAGAAATGGTAAAGCATGAATTGCCTATTTAAAGAGACACGTAACTGATCATTTGGTGTTGTGTCTAGGCAAGCCCAACTGATCCCAGTCAATGTGTATATGAGCGAGTTTGTATGTGAAGGAAGGCATACAAAGCAAGAAGCTAAATGAGAAAGCTTCTAGATATGGTGTTGTTATTGATAAGTGAATTAGAGCATAAGGATTAAGTGTTGGTGAGAAGAGTGGACTGATTGCTTGAAAGGTGTCCAAGTAAATCAAGATTAGAGATGACAATGAAAGGCTTATTAGTAAACCAACATCAAGATCGAATAGAGATCTGAACCAGCAAAAGTGAGTTGTAATCACACAGATCAAACCTATTATTTTCTTTCTTATCATTGTAAATAGTTTTTATTGAAATTATTTTAACAGAGGTTGACCTAGCAGTCATTTAAAGACTTAACAATCTATGTTAATCCTTTAACTAGGTGACATTCTAAATGGAATGATCAAAGTCCTCTTACAAGGCCACTCCTAATAGGGTGATTAAATCTGGTCACATTTAACAACGTGTTTTGTAACCTTTAATAGAGTTGGCTCCTAACTGAGCTCACTTTGAAAGAGTGAAAAAGAGTGACATTTTGCTAGTGGTTTTTTCCAAATTGGGTTTCCACATAAAATCTTAGTGTCAAACTATGATGAATGTTTTATGAATTTTTACATTTGATAATGTTTCCATTATGCAATGCAAGTTATGTTTATGAGAGTTTTATAGTAGAGACCGAGAAACAATAGGATAAGTAGAACAATAAAGTGTTTAATGTTTGATTGTTCAAGTGGTAAATAGAGACCTTGAGTGACCAATTCAACCCCCCCCCCCAGTTATTGTAAACATTTCTAACAGATACAACTCTATGACACAATTGACATGGGCAAATTCTATGTCCAAAGAATATTTTGGCAAGTTTGAAATGAGTTGATTTGGATTTTTGGGAAAACTATGTTTATGGAAAACAAAAAATGGTTAGATTTCTTAGAGTTAGGAAGGAAAATAAAAGTTAAAAATTAGAGTTTGTACATTCTTGTGTATGGGGACCAATCTAGATAGTGTTTTTTAGTGGGTCTTATTGTTATGATACTTCTATTGATGATGCAACTAAGAAGACTTTCTTTTATTTCATTCTAAGAAAAAAATGATGTATTTAAAGTTTTTAAGAAATGGAAAAAATTGATTGAGAATGAGACACAAAACAATATGAAGTGTCTCAGATCAGGTAATGGAGGTGAGTATTATAGCAAAGAGTTTGATATTTATTTTTCATACCATGGGGTTCATATACAAAAAAGAATTCTTAGAACCACGTAGGAAACGAGTGCATCTGAAAGGATGAACACAACCATTATGGAGACTACAAGAAGAATGAGATTGTATGCAGGACTGTCATTACAATTTTGGGTAGATGTTAATTGATAAATAGAGGGCATTCTAGTTTATTAGATGGTGGTATTTTATAGAAGGCATGTATGGGTAAAAGATAAGTTATTCATTTCTAAATACTTTTGGTTGTAAAGAATATGTCCATATTGATATAGAAAATTGATCTCGAAGCTTGAGGCAAAATTCAAGAGGTGTACTTTCATTGGATATGGAGTTAATGGTTTTGGTTATCATTTATGAGATTTTGAAAAAAGTTGTGTCACTTTTTATGAAAAGGTCATGTACAAGGATCAGATGCATAGAAAGAAGCAAGAAGAGGAACACACAAGACACATGGTTCTTAATGAAATCCTCATAAATGTATTACCAATAGTGCAAAAAATATTGCACAACTATAAGCTCAATAGGTTCTTAAAACTCCAATAATAAGATCTTATAGGATAGATAGACCTCAAAACAATATTATCCTTCATTACAATATGTATTATTGATTAAATCAAGTCAGGTAGAAAGTTATGCAGAAGTGATCTAGGTTGAAAGTAGAAAGAAGTGAGAGAAAGGAATGAGACAAAATATGGATTCCTTGATAAAAAATTGAACCCAAGAGTTAGTTAAATTTCCTAAAGGTAAAAGAGAAATTCCTAATAAACATGTTTACAAATTAAAGTAAGAACATAAAGGGAATAAAAGATACAAGGTTATACTTGTTGTAAAAGGTTGATTTTGATGAAATATTTTCCCTTGTTGTTAAGATGACTTCATTTTGAACTATTCTAAGTCTTTTTGCTATAAAATATTTTCATTTGGATATATTAGATGTCAATACAACTTTTGTCCATGGAGATTCAAAAGAAGAGACTTATATGCAACAACCACAAGGATGTAAAGTCAAAGGTGAGGAGGCTTTAATGTGTAGGTTAAATAAAGAAATCATATGGATTGAAACAAGCACCACATTAATGGTATTTGAATTTTGATAGCTTAATGGCTGAAAAAAGTTACAAAAAATGTCATTCGAATTACTATGTTTATTTCATGAGATTAGATAATGGTAGCTATTTTATCTTGTTATTATATTTTGATTGACATGCTTGTTGCTAGGTCAAATATGTAGCATATAAATTCCCTTAAAGAAAATTTAGAAAATTAATTTTTTATAGAGGATTTGGGTTCAAAAAAATAAGCCTTGGGTGTGAGATTAGCTAGGGATAGAAAAAAATAGACATTGACAATTTCTAAGAGTGATTACATAGAAAAAGTGTTGAAAAGATTTTATATGTAATATGGAAAACCAAATAGTATACCTTTTCATAGTCATTTTAAATTGTCCAAGGAAATGAGCCCCAAATATAAGAGGAGACAAAGTACATGTCTAAGGATACATACTTTTCTATAATTGGTAGCTTGATGTATGCCATGGTGTGTAGAAGATGAGATATTTCACATGCACTAGGAGTTGTGAGAAGGTATATAAACAATCTTGGAAAAGAGCATTGGAATGAAGTAAAGTGGATTTTTAGGTGTTTGAGAGGTAAAACAACTGGGCCTTTATGTTTTGGAGGCTCTCATTCCACCTTAAAATGCTATGTTAATTTATATTTAGTAGGAGATAATAATAGTTGGAGGAGCACTACAACGTATGATTGTACTATAGGTGGCAGAGTAGTTAATTAGATTTCTAAAGTATAAATGTTTTAACATTATTAATAATGTAAGTACAATATGTTGCTACTACAAAGGTTAGTGATGAGATAATTTGGTTAAAAAGGTTTATGGATGAATTGAGATAGACATAATAGAATAATATGTTGTATAGTGATAATCAGAGTGTAATCCATCTTGCAAAGAATTCAACCCTTCACTATAAAACCATATACATCCAACTTCAATATCATTTCATACACTCAATTTTAGAGAATAGAAAATTTAATCTAGATAAGATACACACTAGCAAGTATCTTGTAGGTATGTTGAGGGGATTCTTGGTGTGATGGTGCACAAGCTAAAAATGTTGTGTATTTTTGTGCATGCATTAATTTTTTCTTATGACTGTGATAAGACTTGGGAGCTGAATATATATTGCCAAACTATAATTTTTGGCTTCTACACATGACACAAATGGTTTTCCTTCCTATGCTGCCACTTATAAAGGGTATGGGCATGATTTTCTTGATTGGAGGAGCATTTATTGACCCATTTTCTGTCATTTCATGATCATATTTTTTCACATAATCAAATTTTATCTAATTTTTTCTTGATTTACACTTTGTAATCTTAACTCTAGTTGGTTGGAGTTTGAACTCAACGATTGTAACTAAGTTATGCTTGATCTTTTTAAAAGATAACTATTAGAGTAAAGGATTAATTTAATTACATTTATTAAATTACCTTTACTCGCTACTTAAGATTTCACTTTATGCACATACATTTCCATTTAATAATTAAATATTAATTATTAAATGTCATTTATCTCTTAGGGTTTCCCTTTTAGGTTTTAAGATCTCCTTCTATAAGGATTAATCTATTATATATTTTACTCATTCTTTTTGTCTGATAATATAGACTTACACATTTCAAATCCAGATCTGCCACAGCTTGTTTGGGTTTATTGAAGAAAATAGGAACAAGGGTTTGTTGGATCAGATCTGGCATTTTTTGGGTATTTTTTTGTGGAAATAAGGGGGTCTCTAAAATTTAGAGCACTTTGATTCCAAATAGACATAACAGTTGGATTCAAAGTGCATCAAAACCCTTATTTCCATATAAAGCACTTCAATTTTGGAGACAAGTCAATTTTGTGGCAACGTTTTTTGGTGTACCAGAGTCGTATGACCCTCAACATGCATACTAAGGCAAAAAAATTACAATTTTTTTAATATTGTTTTAAGTTCTATGTGTTGGGCAAAATCCCCTATAGTTTTAAAATAAACTACATGGTGTTCACAAACCACTATGGGTGCAATATTTTGCAAAAACCATCATCGTTTCTTGACCATTGATGATTTTTTTCTTGCCATTGCCGATGCCTTTTCGTCCACCACCCTTGGTGTCCAAAACTTCACCAGCCATCAACACTTGTGTACCACTGTCAGGACACCATCACTCTCCAACGCTAGCCCAAGGCCATATGCGGGACCAAGGGGGCTTATTTTCAGCCCCAATGATTTTTTTTAGGCCTTTTTTTTGCTTCCAGAGTACTTTTCATTTTTGGGGGTATATATGGAGCATAGGTTATCATTTGTTCGCAAACAAGATATTGTCAGAAAGCTAAATCCAAGACTGACACATTGGTACATGTTTGTTCTAGGTTTTTTTCAGTATGGTACCTATTTTAACTATTGAAGTCCAATGATCATTTTTTAATTATGGGGGGCATAACTTGCTCATTTTAGCTCAATTCTTTAATTTGAAAGAAACATCAAAAAGATCTTCTCAAGAACTTTCTAGATTCTCTGCCATTTTCATTAGTAATTTATATTAAGGTACACATGATACTCAATTGAAGCTTTTTTTTCTCTTCTCATTGTATAAGCTTTATTTCTAGTTATTTGGGTTCGGTTTTTTGCATTGTGGAGGGTGTTTTTTGTTCTTGTTTTTGTCATTTACATTGCTAAACTAGAAGTATATAAAAATAGACACCTTCTAAAAACATGGTTGAGACCTCTTCTTGTCTAGTTCCTCTAAACCAACATAACTATCAAACATGGACAACTACCACGACACGACTTCTCTATTCAAAGAGTTTGCGGTCTTGTTTAGATGAAGTGCAACCAATTTTTCAAAGTTTCTATTAGACCTTTTAGCACAAGAATAAGATGGATGGGGCCATGGGTTTGATTTCTTTGATTATTTCTAAGAACTTGTAGTTTCATCTTGATGGGTGTGATACTCCTCAAGAGATGTGGGCCAAGTTCAAGGATTTGTTTGGTACCATTAATGAGTTCAAAGAACTTTATATTGAGGTAGAACTTACATCACTTATACCCAAAGCTTTTCTCTCCATTAAGGACTTTATGATGAGGTTTAAACAACAAAGATCTTTGTTACATGATTGTGGGAAAGCGAAGACTGATAAGAAGTGCATTTATCTAATTTTGTCAAAGCTTCAAGGAAACTTTTAGAATTTTTTTTCTACCTCCATTCCAATATGGATGTTTTAGGTCCTAGATATACCATGCCCACATTTGAGGTATTTTATGATCAGTTGACTAGAGAGTAGGCCAAGCTTACATAGTTGGACTTTCTAATAGGATCAAAGAACTTGGCATTGGTTGCTTAGACATCTACAAGGAAGTAAAAGCCAAAATCAAAGCCCAAAATAGATTCAGTTGGGAGTGAGAGTTCCTCCAAGCCATCTCCTAAATTAGATACACAAAATTCCACTCTGAAGGGTAAACTTTCTAATTCTAGTGAGTATTCCTTCAAGATTAAGAAGTTTACACGTGATCCTTGTAGTTTCTATGCCAAGAAAGGACATCCAATTTCCAAGTGTTGGAAACATCTTGAGGCTTCAGAGGAGGCCATGCAACAACACAATATTGCTTCTCTGAATCCACCACCCCTCCTTCAAGGAAAGGACATGCTCTTTCTACATGAGCTTTGTCTTCTTCTTCTACTTGGATCATTGATTTAGATGCTTCACACTATATGACACACTCACATGGTTTGGTTACCTCACTTGCTCATAGTGTTACTACATAGATTGTAGTTGGTGACTCTGTACAACTTTCAATTTTAGGTTTTGGCACTATTTCTTTGGAGGGTGGCTCTTTACACGATGTTATATTGGTTCTAGCCATTTCTATGAACCTCTTGTCTATCCATCAAATTTGTCATTTTGGCTCTAGCAAGAATGTTGAGTTCTCACCACATGATGTGGTTATTTGAGACCTGCATGATCTTGATTTGATTTTTGATATTGGGAGTGTTGATTTATAGTATCATTTATATCAGTTTGATGGCTTTGAGAACTTTGATTTTGTAGGTTTTCTCTTGTTGCTCATGTAGACATAGTGAGAAAGCTTTGGCATGAGCATTTTGGCCATGTCAACTATATTTATCTACAAAAGATGAGTATACAAGAGCTAGTGACTGGACTACCTTAGATCTATTATACTGATGGTGTTTGTCAAAGTTGTGCACTTCGAAAACATCACAGATTCTTTTCCAACAAGTAGATTCACACATACTAAAGCACCATTGGAGTTGATACAAAATGATCTTATGTCGTCCCCCACTCCATCTTTTTCAAGTGCTCAATATATAATGTTTTGAAATACAAAGAGATAAAAAAATGTATGGATATAATCTATTGGAGGTCCATACACTATCTGAACAGAGACCATACAGTACACAAGTGCCTAGGTTATAGTCATACGGTATACACTGTAAGGAGGGGGTCATACAGTGTTTAGTGCTTGGTTGTACAGTGGATATTGGAGATCATAAGGTATGGAGGAATCTAGACCATACGATTTGGAGAGGGATAATTGGTTGACTGTACAAATAGAGAAGGGAGGTCATATGGTATGCCAAGGCAAGTTGTACGGTGTTGGGAGAATGACCATGGGTGATGGTGTGAAGTCTGTACAGTGGAAGGAGTGAGCAAGTGGGTCATACGGTCAGTGTAGGAGAGAAGTGAAGGTGCAGTGTGAAGGCTAAGAAGGTCGTACTGTAGGTAGTATGGCAAGTAGTGGATGGGGTATGGAAGGAAAATGATCTCAGATCTATAACTTAAACTATTAATTTTGAATATATCAGACGATGCTAAACAAGAATGGAGACTTGAACACAAATAACTTTCAATTAATATTTGTCAAAAGATGGTGCTCCAATTTTTCATATTTGAGTAAAGTGTTAAAGGCAATGAAATAGGGTGATGGTTGAATCCCACCAAAACTAGACAAACCAAATAGGGAAGGTCTTTCACTTTCGAAATAGAAAACAATAGAGAAATCCAACAATAATTCATAGTACAGAGAAAATAATCCAAATTGCATCCCTAATGACTATGAACAAGTTGTGCTTAAATAC
This sequence comes from Cupressus sempervirens, assembly GCA_028749045.1. Classification (NCBI taxonomy): domain Eukaryota; kingdom Viridiplantae; phylum Streptophyta; class Pinopsida; order Cupressales; family Cupressaceae; genus Cupressus; species Cupressus sempervirens. The sequence goes on along the minus strand of CM053784.1, from coordinate 609,848,424 downwards.
CTATTGGGGAAAACTTTTCGAGGGTGTACAAAGATAGTTAACGGCTACACAAACTACATGAACAAAACAAAAATGGGTCTGAGATATATTAAATGAATTGGCCCATTAAAAATAGTTTGATTAATGATTTATTTTATAACGAGAACATTACAGTCCTCTTATCCCAAATTTCACTTGTCCTAAAGAAAATGCAATTCCATATGCTGTAGAATGTGTTGTCCCTCCCATGTCACATTGTCCAATTGCAAGTGTTTCCAATGTACCAAATATTCCTTCACTGTATAGTTCTGCAGGGTCTTCTCATGTACTTTATAGATCTTAACTAATTCCAATACGAGCTTTCCTTCTTCGTTGAGTAGCAAAAGGTCTACAACTACCATGACATTCTATCCCACAACTTTCTTAAGGCAGGAGACATGAAAAACATTATGAATATGACTCTCCTCTAGAAGTTCCAACTCATAGGCAACTTCACTGATGCAATGAACTACCCAATAAGGGCCATAAATCATGGATTCAATTTTTCTTTTTCCTTTTCCTTTAATGAGGATTGTCTGTATGGTTGAAGTTTAAGATAGACCAAGTCTCCCACTTCAAAACTTCTCTCAATTCGATGTTTGTCGACATACATTTTTTGTTGATTCTGTGCCCATTGTAAGATTTCCTTCAAGCATCTAAGGATGTCTTGTCCCTCCTGAAGCTAGTCCCTCGCCCTTGGTGCATGATTGTCACCCAGAACTATATCGATGAAGGAAAGGGGTTCATACTTGTATAATACTTTGAACAGTGCCATCGCGATGGACATGTGGTAAGTGGTATTGTAAGAATATTCCCTTAAGTGCATCTATTTGACCCACGTCTGTTGTTGTGTCGAAACGTAGTTTCGAAGGTAACCTTAAAGCCACTTGTTCACAATCTATGTCTGTCCACCTGTCTAAGGGTGGTAACTAGTGCTTGGTGACAATTTTGTTCTTGCCAGTCAAAATAGTTCTTTACAGAATATACTGATAAATTGTCCATCTCGATCACTGACAATGTTTCAAGGTAACTTGTGTAGATGAAAGACTTCTCTAAAAAATAGATCGACTACTTGTGTAGCTTGAAAGTCTAAGGGGATAGCAAAAAAATGCATGTACTTCGTCACTCTATCAACCACCTTAAAAATACAATCCTTTCCATTCACCTTGGGATGTCCAATAATGAAATTCATTGAGATACTTTCCCGCTTTTGTTTTGGAATTGGCTGAGGTTGCAGTAACCCAACAGGTAGAGTATGTTTGGATTTGTTCTACTGGTAGACTGCACACTCTCTCACATATTGTAATACATCTCCTTTAAGTCCTTTCCATGAAAACCTCTCCCTAAGATGTCTATAAGTTTTGAGGAAGCTCGGGTGTCCTACCAAGGATGAGTCATGTACCTCCTTCAAGATTTTATGCTTCAATTTGGATCTCGACACTAAAAGTATCTGATTCTTATAGTAAATGATGTCATCCACCACTTTTTACCAATCATCCTATATATTTCCATCCATTATCTCATAGGAAAATATATTTTTAGAATATTCTACCAATAAATGTGCTTTCTAGTCAGATAAAATCTGGTTTAGTAAGCAGATGGTGGGTTTCCTAGAAAAAGCATCTGCAACCACATTGTTCTTTCCTTTCACATATTCAATGTCAAAATAAAAAGCATGAACCTTGCTTACCCATTGTTTTTGCCTCTCATTCAAGCCTCGTTGCTCCAAAAAATATCTCAAACTATTGTAATCTATACGAAGACAAACTTGGCACCCACTAGATACTACCAGAACTTGGTTAGTGCATGTACAATGACCAACATATCTTTGTCATAAATGGAATATAAGTGTTCTATTTGTGTAAGTTTCTTTCTCTCATAGGCTATGGGATGTCTATCTTGCACCAGTACCACGTCGATGCCTTCTCTAGATGCGTTGCACTCTAGAATGAATGGTTGAGTGAAATTAGGCAATACAAGTATGGGACAAGTGCTCATTGCTTATTTTAGCTTATCAAAAGTGAGTTGTGCCTTTTCATTTCATGGAAGGAACCCCTTTCTTGTTAGATCTATTAATGGGGCAGTAAGTTGAGAGAATCCTTTTACAAACCTCTGGTAATAAGTGCACAGTCCAAAAAATCCTCGCAACTCTGTGAGTGATTTCGGGGGAGGCCAATCAAGGATAGCTTGAATAAGTTTAGAGTGGCTTCACTATCAAGCATCACCATAACCCTTTTTCCTTGAAGAGTTCCCCATATATGAAACACTATGCACTTGAGGCTACCGACAAGGGCGATGGTTCCTTCACGACGTACCAATGCTTCAATTCTTTTTGTACGATTCAAACTAACCATTTTGGTGTCCTCATGGGGTTGGTTGTCTTCGAAGGGTATATCTTCCTATTCATCCTCATCATCATATATGACCTCAATATAGTAGATTTTTCCTTTCCCGAGGCATCTGTGCCCAGGTTCCCGTGGCCCCTTGTAGTTGAAACATAGTTTCTTCCTTTGGAGCTCCTGTCTTGTATCTTTGTCCAATAACAGCTTCCTCGGTAGAGGTTTATTATCTTTCTCCCTCAAAAATACAGATGGTTTGGAGTGTAGGTAACTTCTTGAAGATGAAGTTGATGATGATGCCATACTATATGCCTTTATATTGTCATTTGATAGCGTGGCAAGATTGAACCCCTTTACCTAACCTTTCAGTGGTTCTGTCAGTCTGTCCATGAAGAGAACTATCTGTCTTCTTTCAAAAATGTCTGTGACCAAAATTGAGAGTTTCCAAAATTTTGCAATGTACTGGTCAACTGATCCAGTTTGCCTTAGTTGTGCCAAATCTTTGAAATTAAGTTCTGGATCTTTACCGTCAAATCAATCTATCAATCTCTTAGTAAAATTTGCATAGGTATTTATTTGATCATGCCCCAATGTGATGGTGTCATGATGCCACCATTCATGTGCAACTCCCTTCTTCTGGCATAGGATTGAGCTGGAAGTAAGTATTGACCTTCATTACCCATGCTTGCATAGATATGGATCTAGATTCATCTAATGGAGATAAATTTACTTTACTCAACTTCCTTCTAAGATCATTGTTAAAATATCCTCAATTTTCACCTCTGAAATATCACATTCTCAGATCTGTGTAGTCTTTGTAAGTTATATCTTCCTCCAAGTTCTCATTATTCTAGTCCTCTCTCAACTGCTCTTGAACTTCCTCAAATGTTGGCTACTTACATCCATGTGGTGCCTCTATCCATGGGGGAAAAGATGGCATGGAAGGTCATGAGCGTGCTAGATGAGGGTTTGCTTTACCCAACACAGAGTCCACACTGTGACTATTTTGTTCACCAGATACTTTACTGTCTACCAATTCCTTAAGAGTTTCTTCCATGAGTCACTAAGTATCATTGATCTGCGCTTGATTCCTCACAAGTTCTCTTAGTAGTGTTATGAGTTCAACAATTGCAGGTTCTAGTTTTGTTGCCATTTTATCAACCAAATGGGATCTTCTTCTCTTTCAGCTATAAAGTCTCATTCATTGTCCACAAGCTGGCAAGATTGAAGCTTTGATACCACTATAATGTTTTGAAATATGGAGAGATCAAAATTGTATAGATATAATCTACTGGAGGTCCATACACTATTTGAACAAAGACCATATGGTATGCAAGTTCCTAGGTTACAGTTGTATGATATATACTGCAAGGAGGGGAGCGTACGATGTTTAGTGTTTGGTTGTATGGTGGATACTAGAGACCATATGGTATGGAGGAATGTAGATTGTACAATGTGAAGAGGGATAATTGGTTGACCATACGGATGGAGAAGGGAGGTTGTATAGTATGCCAAGGTAGGTTGTACGGTGTTGGGAGACTGACTATGGGTGATGTTGTGAAGTATGTACGGTGGGAGGAGTGAGTGGGTGTGTCATAGGGTCAGTGCAGGAGGGGAGTGGAGGTACAATATGAAGGCTAAGAAGGTCGTACAATAGGTAGTATGGTGAGTAGTGGATGGGATACGGAAGGAAAATGATCATAGATCTGTAACTTAAACTATCAATTTTGAATATATCAGACAATGCTAAACAAGAATGGAGACTTGAGCACAAATAACCTTCAATTACTATTTGTCAAAAGATGGTGCTCTGATTTTCCAAATCTGAGTGAAGTGTTACAAGCGATGGAATAGGGTGAGGGTTGAATCCCACCAAAACTAGACAAACCAAATAGGGAAGGTCTTTCACTTCTAAAATGGTGAACAATAGAGAACTCCAACAGGAGTTCATAGTATAGAGAAAATAATCCAAATTACATCCCTAATGACCACCGACAAGCCATGCTTAAATACTCATTAGGGAAAACGTTTCGAGAGTGTACAAAGATAGTCAAAAACTACACAAACTACAAAAACAAAACAAAAATGGGTCTGAGATATATTAAATCAATCGGCCCATTAATAATAGTTTGATTAATGATTTATTTTATAATAGGAACATTACATGATATGTACTTACCTTCATAGATGACTTCTCTAGACACACATGGGTGTACTTTTTGAAGTACAAGTATGACGTCTTTGATTCATTTCGAATCTTTAAGACATTTGTGGAAAAGCATTTTGGTCTTTCTGTCAGGCATATACGTACTGACAATGACAGAGAATATGTGAATCAGTCATTCAAAGATTTTTGCATTGAGCATGGTTTACATCACCAGTTCACAATTCCTCATACCCCTTAGTAGAATGGGGTTGGCGAGAGAAAGAACAAAATATTACGAGAGATGGCCAATTGTATGATACAATCTTGAACTATGACTCCTTTATTTTGAGATGAGGTGATTGTGCCAACTATATTCAGAACTAGATGCCTCATAAGGCATTGCAACATTTGACTCCTGAAGAGGCTTGGACTCATGTCAAGCTTGATTTCTCTACATTCTATATTTTTAGTATTCAGACTTGGGCATTTATTCCATATACTCAAAGGAAGAGATGACCACTCATTTTTGTTGGCTACTATGAGTATGTGAAGGTGTACAAGTTGTTTGATCCTGATTCTAGAGAGGTCTTTTTTTAGAGGGATGTCCAATTTGATGAGAGTTATCCTCTAATGGAGCCTCCATAACCAACTTCTCCCTTATTTCCTAGTACTTCTTCTTCTCCTCTATAGGATTATTTATCTTATGAGGATGATCCACCTTCCCCACCTCCACTAGATGTTCAGTGAGTGCCCTAGCAGGCTCGTAATATTGTTGATCCAGTTGGACCTATGGTAGGAACTCCTTATGATTCTCATCACACTCATGCTTAGACATCTGGTACTGGACTATTAAGTCATGCCATTTTAGATGATCCACAGAGTTTTTCACAGGTGATAAGACACTTAGATTGGGATAAGGCTATGGATGAGGAGTACCCTTCTTTGATGAAGAACCACACTTGGGATCTTTATCCTCTTTCAAGAGGAAGAAAGTTGGTTCAGTGCAAGTGAGCGTACTATACCAAGTTTTTTGTAGAGGGTTTGTGATGCCCCACCCGAAGATCCTTGGAACACAAGGATAAAACATTCACTAAATAACTTTTTTCTTAAGATAAGTTACTTAACAACAACATAAATTAACTATGTGCAAGAATGAAACATCTATACAAGATAATAAAATATGGAACATGACTAAACTCACATGTTCACTACACCAACATAAGTCTTACAAACACTTCCAAAGATCCCTGAGCACTAAACCAAAACTTACAACTACAAATCACATGAATCATGAGAATACACAAGGAGAGATTTTCTTTCTAAGCCCCAAAGAACAAGTCCCTAGCATGGTTAAACATACAAGTCCATTTCCATCTAACCATAACATAATCAAGAATTATAGGTAGAGACCATCAAATAGTCATGCACAAGACAATGACTCAAGGTTACATCCACTCATCTACTAGACACCATGCTGAAAGACAAATGTTGAATCCTAAAATTGGCTAAGTTTGGAATCCTAAATCCTTGAAATATGACTAAGTCTGAATTCCTAAAGCCTTGAGATTTTCTAGATTCTTTATCTTAACTTGGAGAGGTCTGGAACCTATCTCAAATGAATTGTCGCATTTATATAAAATATATCTTAAGTATAAGTGGCATTCTCTCTTCTTCATTTACTCTTCTTCTTCTTCTTCCTTATACTTGAATGATATATTTTATATATAGGAAGCAAGAACCCCCAAAAGGGTACCCAAATCTCCTTCAAGACTACATCTAACAAGTCGAAAAGTGCCCACTATCTGCTCAAGCAGGTTTTCCCATAGACCCCATGCGATACTTTTTACTAGAGTTAGGCAATATTTTTTACCCATGTAATACTTCTTGCTATAGTCATGCAATACTTCTTACTATAGTCATGTGATACTTTCTACTATGGCCATGTGATACTTTACCAATATCATACAATATTCTTCACTACTATAGTGCGATACTTTTCTAGTATCACCCAATGTTGAACAAATATCACCCAAGTTTTGAACATATGGCCAATTATCCATTTAAGAGGAAAATTAGGGTTAGAACCTCCACATCGAGGAGCATCAAAACCACCAAGCTCGAGGAACAATCACTCAAGAGCATCAAAAGCATAGGGAAGATCTCGATAACTTGCATAAACAACATGCTACTCTAAACCATGATAATGACATTGTAATGAAGTAAAACAACATCCTCATAGGATACATATACATAATCAACATCTCTAAAATGAAAGCATGAGCAAATAAGCCACCGAACTAAAAATAACCATGCTTGTTTCCTTCCAACCATAATGGCATCATGAGACCTCAAAGGCCCTAACCATAACCTGAGCATGAATCTCAAAATTCCAAAAAGATAGTTGGATTTGTCTCATGAGATCATTCTTACCAATAACCATCAAATAACATCACAAAAACAAGTATGTACAACTTGCTACTCTACCAATCGCATCACTAATCCAAGGTAGTGGTAAGAAACATCATCTAGAAATATGATACAACATCATGATAAAGGAATGCATAAAGTAAACATGCTAAACATCATATAGAACATGATATCAATGCATCCAAGATAAACCATAAATCACAAGAGAACATACTATGGATATACCAAAGTACCAAGTGAATATCCAACATCAACCTCAACTAGAAATAGACCATCTCTATACATCAGTCCCTAGTAGTGGCACAAGTAGCTATGCCTCCCAACCATGTGGTACTCATAGGCCCACTCCCATCATGTTGATGGAGATAATGATCTGACCAAAAACACACAACACAATCATCCATGGCTAACACTCATGCCAAATATTACAAAGAACTGAAACCAAGATCATGATATAATGCACTACAATAGGTCTTGGTCAGATGCTCTATGGGTCTACTATGTAGGGACTCTAGTGGAGAGTAGAACGCTTGGCATCACAAAGCCCAAGCTAAACATTGTATGAAAACTCTCCCTTGAGACTCCCTCGAGAGGTCATCACACTATGTCCTTGGATAAACCATACAGCCACCTGCCCTTGGCTGGACCGTATAGGCACATACCCTCGGATAAATCGTAAAAGTATTTTGCATTTTATTATCTTAGTTTTATTACCCATTAATTAATTTAGTTATCACCTATTATAAACTTCTTCATGTTTACCTTATCGAAGATGTTACCTAGGGTAACGAGAGAAGCCCCTCCACTTGTCTACCCTACATTACCATGCTCATCACATGATGAGTGCCCATAGGCAACGTAGTTTCCCAACCCAACCCCAATGAACATAACTCTACTAATATCAACTTGGAGTTTGAGACTCGCAAGAACCCAACAAGTGCATGCTCACATGCTCATGTGTGGGTACACTAACTACATGAAGATCATAAACAACAAGGGTTGGATGAGAAACAATAAAAATGCCAAGTATAACAAGATCACTCAGTCGGTCTATATCCAAGAGTACAAATTCTACATGAATCCCAATGATGCAACACAACCACACATCATGAACTCACTCAATCGACCTGAATCCGAGAGTATGGATTCTACATAAATCCTAGTGTCCATGAAATAATATCATAACATGAAAGGAAACATGGAATACCATCCATTTCCACCATCCCAAGAGACAACGCCAAAAACTCAACCAAAAATGGGTGGCACACAAAATGAAGCAAGAATAAAAAACCCAAAACTCAAAGTTCTCGGATAAAAACAAAACTGAAACCTCAATTCAAGAATAGGGTCACAAGACCAAGGGTCCAATAAAATTCACCAAATAGGCTTTGATTCCCAATCTAAAAAAATTGGCAAAAGACACAAGTCCACAAAATCTACTATGGAAATGATAGCTCAGATTGAGAGATAAAATACTTCAGAATGTCCTATAACCATTCTAATTCCACAATCCTAATAGTTAAGGTGAGGGATATAAGATCCAATCTCTAAATAGGCCAAACAAAGAAATGGGCAAAAAACTAGATGGCATGCAAAACAAGACAATGCCAAAACACCCAAAGCTAAAGCATCTTGGAATTTGTCAAAATTGAAAACCCATTGATCAAATAGTCCCAAACTAAGGAATATCAAATAAAATTTGACTTCTAAGCAACCACGTGAAAAATGGCAGCATAACAACACCTAAACTTGCATTTCTAATTTCCTACAAAATAGAAATGCTCACACCCATCCAACCGGGTGATATGAATGCATAAAAATGGAGGGGAACACTATTTCTCCACTCCCTAACATTTAGCAACATGAAACAGAGAAAAATCAATAAAACTCGAAAGCCCTACCTTGCAACCAAAAGGGCAAAACAAGAATTATCGCTATAAAATAATGGGGACGTCAAATCAGATGAAACCATTAGCATAGTGGAGAAATCTTGATATGAATCCAATGAGACCGATCTCGCAATGATTTGTCGAGCCAAACACTCACAACAAGCAAAACTCTAATTTCTCACAAGATGGTTTGGGGGAATTTTCCCCAAAACCATAAAATAGCAAAGTGAGAAGTGAGAATAAACTCGCTTTTAGCCAATATATGCACTTTTGCAAAGTGACATATAAATTAAATTATTTAAATTAATAATATAATTGGCTCCCTTAACCCAAATTAACTCAAGTAATTCCAATTGAATCATAATTCAACTACATCAAATTAGCTGATAATAAAATAAAGATTAAATATAATAATTAAACCCTTCTAACCCATTAAACAACATTTAATTTAATCTTCTTTGCGATCACTGCGAAATCTTGAATGCGCACACACTCCTAAGTTTAATCACATAGTGCATTATGAATCTGGATTTACCAATTATCGAAGGATTAAAATAACAATAAAGATATATCACCCATACAGGGACAATATACAACTTGAAAGGTCTAATCACTAACTCCATGTGCCACTGTCGAGGATATAAGCCCTGCACAATAAACAAACACAATCAAGTGTAGGTGCACAATAATAATAGTCAAAGCGACAATTATGTGAAATCACATAATTAAAGCATTTAATGAATTTCATTTAAATAGTTTATTTTGCATAAATTACTGAAATGAACAAGGTAAATATCCATAGCGCAATAACCAATGAATCCAACATGGATAATTCATTTTTAATTATTTAAGCATTTAATAATGGAATTAATAACAATTTTTCAACAACTTAAATGACACTATGCACATTTAAGTCAACATGGTTAAACATACGAGTAAATAGTACTACAAGAACCTGGTTAAATATAGTCGGACAAACAAAACACAATGCAACCATTGTTCACATCTCAAGCAATCACGAAACAACATCGTGATACCAAATTAATCCAGATAACCACTGGCACAAACCTCAGTGAACCCATCTAGTATATCATAATCTCATAAATCAACCATAAGCATAATCAACACAACTGATACAATAACATAAACCCAATCACCCCAAGAGTGTAGACCACTCATGGTCCCAATCACGATCACTCACAAAGAAAGATCATCAAGGTTGCATCCATCAGGATGACTTAAAGAAATCAAATGGGAGAGGCACTACAGGGTTCTATTGGTACATACAAGGCACATCTTATTGCAAAGGGCTTTTCACAAGTGGAGGGTATTGATTACTCCTAGACCTTTTCTCTCGTCGCCAAGATAAATTATATTTGCCTTGTACTCTCTCTTGTAGCTTCTTAGGGATGGACAATATTTTAGATGGATGTGAAGAGTGTATTTTTGCATGGAGACCTACATGAGGAGATCTATATGGAGAAGCCTTAGGGTTTTGTGCAGGACTCTTATATGATGTACAGACTTTAGAGGTCTTTGTATGGTCTCAAATAAGCCCCTTGGGCTTGGTATGAGAAGATGGATTCCTTCTTGCTTGTGTTACGCTTCACATGCTGTCATTATAATCCTATACTATACATTCAATGTCATGGAGCTGACCTATTGATACTTGTGCTATATGTTGATGATCTCATTATTACAGGTAGCTCACCTTCTATGATTTAGAGTGTTCAATGATCTTTGACAAAGCAATTTGAGATGATAGACCTTGGACTTCTGCACTATTTTTTGGGCCTATAGGTTGTTCAGTCTTTGAATGGGGTAGCCATACTCCAACAAAAGTATACTCTTGACAATATGCTTGAGAGATTCAACATGTTTGATTGAAATCCTGCTCCTTTTCAGTCAAATATTTTTATATCTACCACTTGCTCTACTCCTACAATGGATTACACTTAATATAGACAACTTGTGGGTAGTTTTTGTATTTGACGTACATGCAGGTCTTGATCTTTCCTTTGTGGTTGGCCTTATCTCTAAATTCTCACATGATCCTCATGAGATTTATTGGCAAGTTGCTAAACATATTTTGAAGTACATTTGGGGTACTACAGGTCATGTCATTCATTATACATCAAGGGATCCTCACATTGTTGGTTATATAGACTCAGATTGAGCTGATATTGTTGATTAGAGGTTTACTTCTAGCTTTGTTTTTTGTCTTGGTTTTGGTCCTATCACATCGTCTTGCAATAAGCATCACAATCACACATTGTCATCTAAAGAGACATAATACAGGGCATGTGTGCTAGCTAATTAGGAGGTTTTATGGCTTTTACAATTGATGACAGAGTTTGGTTTCCCCCTTGATAGTTCCACATTTCTTTGGTGTGATAACCATAGTGCTATACACATTTCCTACAACCAAGTTGAGCATCAGATGACCAAGAACATTAAGCTTCATATGCACTTCATTAGGCATTTGATTCAAGGGGGCTCTCTTAGCTTGGAGTATATTCTCATTGTTGAACATGTTGTATACATCTTCACTACACCTTTTGCATCCCCACGGTGTCTTCAACTATGTTCTTTGCTTGGGATGAAGGAAGTTGTCCTTGGAGGGTCTTAATGATGAGTCCTTCCTTCCTTCTTTTTGTTTTATCGATCTTCTCTCCTTTTGGAGTAGGGTGTTTTCCACATGGTTTTCCCTATTTCTCCATTATTCAAAGATCTGTTTGTGTTGGGTACCTCATCAAGTCATGTTGTCAGGACCCATTTATGCTTTCAACATTGTAGTTTCCTTGCTTTTTTATGCATTGTTTGTAGTTGGATTGTTTCTCATCTTAAGGGGGGGGGGGGGTGTTAGAGTAAAGGTTTAATTTAATTACATTTATTAAATTACCTTTACTCCCTACTTAAGATCTCACTTTATACTCATGCATTGCCATTTAATAATTAAATATAATATTAAATGTCATTTACCTCTTAAGGTTTCCCTTTTAGGTTTTACGATCTCCTTCTATAAGGATTGATTCATTGTATATTTTACTCTTTTTTTTTATATTTATAATATATTCTTTCATATTTTAGAGCCAAACCCTTGCCTTCTCATCTTTTGCTTCTATGTGACAAGTTCTTGCATGCAGGTGTTCTACGGGATCTATGGATTTGCATTGCTCAATTCCTTCAACAAATTTTTATATTCTCTTAGGATCTCTTTTTCTAATTCTTTTTTTGAATTCTCTTTTGTAAATTTTATTGCCTTATTCAATAGGAATTGTTGTTGTTCTATCTACTTTCAGCCCAAATAAGTTTGTGTAGTCTTTTCTACCTTATTTGTTTGGATTTATTTTTCGCCATCTGCAACACTATGAGATAATGTTAATATCATTCAATAAATTTGTTAAGTGAATATCTATGTTCCTTGCTCAATTGTATTGATTCTTGACTTTTATTCTCGTGCTAAAGTTGATAAATTACAAACAATAGTATAGTTTTGTGAATTTTATTGAAATTAAATGCAAATTATTGGAAAGAGTAGATCGAAAAATCTATCTAGTACACCACCTCCATTTCCCTTTCAAAATTTTATTTCAGCATCCTTCTCCCCTTTTCCTCATAAGTTTTAGTTTAGCTACATTCTGGTAGTAAGGAAGCCAACCTTCTTCGGAGACTCAATCTCGTATTTCAAGTCTCACACTTTGAGATTGTTTCCATGTTACATAAGGTTTCTTAAGGGCCATCCTTCAATTATGGGTGAATTTTTTTGTGTCAATAGGTATATTCGAGGAAGGGAAGATTCCAGGTGGAGCATACAATAAGTTGATGATGAGGAAGTCTGGATATTCTAATATCTTGAGGAAATTTGATTTAGGTAATGCATATAAGTTGAGTTTTCATAGCATATCAATATTCAACATTGAAGATTTATGTCATGAGACAAAATTCAATGATGATAGTGGATAAGAGTTGGAGTAGTAGTTTCCTAAGGAGAAATGAGATAAATTAATGAGATTTGGGATTGTGAAGTTTTTAGAAGCACTAGAGACAAGCAATACATTATCTTATGAAGTGGAAGAAAAAACTAGTTGTGGATACTTCATGGATTTCTTATGTTGAGGTAGACCATATTGGTTTTCTTTTAGCATCAAATGATAGGCTGAATTTTCTAATAACCTTGGGTGTTTGGTGAAAGATAATTCTTGGCTTATGATGATCTTGCATCAACCAAAGTTATTTCCTTTTAGTTTGTTCTTGTGATTTAATTTCTATGTTTGTTATGTCATTCCTTCAAGTTGGCTTGTTTCCTATGGCAAACCTCATGAAATGTTTCAACATCATGTTTTGCCTTTATCTAAGTTTTTACTTTGATATGTTGCTTCTCAATGGAGATATCTTGGATTCTTTCTTAGATCTATCTTGTTCATCATGTTTGAATAACTAGTTGGAGTTTCCCAATCTTGTGTAGAAATTCCTTGCTTTGTGAAGATTTGTGGCTTATCATTTGATGTTTTTAAGCTTTTGGTTGACCTACCTATGTGTTTTCACTTCATTTCAAATTGTGTTGGTTGGGTTCTTTATGATTTAAGTCCTAGCCTATATCTAATTTTAGATTTTCCTTACCTTAAAAAATGTGATCTTTCCTAGGTGACATGTTTCCTATAAAGATAATATATATATTGATGTAATTGATCACTGTATACACAATTCTTATAACTCTTAAAGGATTGAAGGACAAATAATTATGGATTTCATTATGTAATCTAGTATGTAGGCTTAGAATGCAAGCCTGCATATTGCTGCCCAGTTGTGTATAATTTCACAAATTCATGTTAATGCAAACATATGATCTTGCATGCTCTCAATCTCTTGTTGTTGTTTTCAGTGGGTGACTATTTATGCACAACTTGGATTGTCCTCATTAAGGATCCTCCTACAATGATCACACCACAATCCATCATTTTGGGATTCAAAATTAATCCCGTCCAACCACGAGATATTTTTTCCTATTAAAACCCTAACATAGGGCTCCAAGCCAAATCATGTCATAAATCTAAGGGCACAAAACCACTAAGCCATTTTATACCTAGGATTTCTATTTCAAATTTGTGTTGGGTGTCACATGTGATGGTAGAAAACAAATGGAAAAAGAGGAATCAAGTTGCCAAGATCAAGCATAACAAATATCAGATATCGAAATTACCAAAATAGTGGCTAAAAGAGCATCCACTTATGGGTACTAACTTTTTAAGATGATATAATCCCATATGTGAAATCTCCACCAAGTGGTGTGCTTTATGATGATCCAACATAGAGCTTCTTAACCTATTCATTGTCAAGTAGGTAATATTTTTCTTTGCATTGACTGACATTTCATGAATATTGGTCTGCAAAATTATATCTCTCATGATTGTGAATTGTCTACTTTGTACTCATTGAATGTAGGTGATACTCATAAGGGCTGATTATTGGGACTCCTTATGAGGTTATCATCACAATACTGCTTGACTCAAGTAGACTTAACCAAGAAGCTTTCTTCAATAGCAATTCTACTTGCCTTGTCACCTCATTGTTAACCTACAAAAAGTGATAGAATTATAAACCTTCATTATAAAGAGTTTTAGCTCACTCATTATTAAGTAGGATTGTTTTATTTTAACATGCCAAATTATGTTATATTTTGTTAAAGATTGAAGTGTAGATTTTTTTCTGTCAAAATAATGGATCCATATTTCTTGAACAATGTTTCATCACAACCCACATCGTACGACACAAAAAATCCACTTAGAACTTTTTTCATCTAAGTGATGCTTACAAGGGAAAAATATTGTGCGTTCTTAGGATGCCACCCATGATTAAGTATAGTTGAGTTGCATTAGTGCTAACATGGATGATAAATTATAGCATAGAAAAGTGTGATTTTATTAGAAGTAGGGATACTTTACTTTTGTGAACAACACCTAAATGTCATAAATACTCTCACTATCATAATGAGATAGTAGTGAGATATTTTCTTTTCATCAACCAATATTTTACTTGTAGTAGAATATAAGAGCATGCTTGTTATGGATATGAAATACCTACTCACCTTTCATTGCATCTAAGTGAGACTCACATGATTGAAGCATTAAAATTCCTTAGGAGGTCACCTATTTTATTACCATTTGACACAAGTACAATTTAGAAAGGAGTTTCCTTCACATGGTCTTTACTAGAGGGGCAATAATAACCACATGCACTCATATTGTGGGATTTGTAATGGCCACATAAGGGGACAATATGTTATCTAAATAAGGAGCAATTTTTTTGGGGGCGAGGGGTGGGGGTTTATATAAGAAAATGGGTATGGGGTGGGGGAGTTATTTGAAAGGGTGAAAAAAAGGAGTTTGGGGCAACATTTTTGGGAAATAGGGGGATTCTTTTGTATGTGACAAACACACACGCTATGATTAAAGTTTTCTAAGTGAAGCCTCCATGGTTTCCCTCAAGATCAAGCCTACTTAGCTTTATACACCATATGCAAAACCTTCATCAAGTGTTGTTCTTCATGAATGATCCAATATATAGCTCCTTTGCCCATTCATTATTAAGTTAGTAGTATTTTTCTTCATATTGGCCCACCTTTCATGAATGAAAGTTTATAAAAATCTCTCTCTCGTGACTATAAATAGTCTACTTTGCACTCATTATATCTAGGTGATACTTACAATGATGAATTATTGGAACTTCCTAAGATGTCACCATCATAGTGGTGGATATTGGTGCTTGTTATTAGGTGTCTTTCCACCCTCTCTTTTGTTATAGTGACAAAGGATATCTCATCCTCATCTTCATAATTTGTACTAGTTGACTCTTCATCAGTCACAACCTCCTCATCAATAGAGCATTCATTCTCCCCTTTCCTTTGGAGCTTGGCCATCTTTCCCTATTCTCCCTCTTGACAAGTTCTGGACATCTAGCAACATAGTGTCCTACCTTCCTATAGTTGAAACACTTCAATGGAACCTTACCTTTGTACTTCCCTTTTCCTCTCATCATTCTCTTTACGAACAAAGCCTCCAACTCTTCAAGTGTTCAACTTCTTCAACATAGAGACTCTCTAGTTCTCTTCTATATCTAGAAGTGCTCTCCTCCTCCCTTTCTCATTGGGTTGTAGTAGGTGTGATTGAGGCTTTGAATCTATCTTCAACCTTGAATTGACTATTGTTGAAGTTACTCATCTCAAATACATTGAGCTTTCCCATCAAGGCATTGAGAGATGCCTCCATTTTCTTTATTGATCTCAACTTCTAAATAGTTGAGACCCTTATGGCATACTTGGGCAGCAAGGTTCCCAATATCTTGCTTATCACATCGTCTTCATGTAGTGTGCCTCCACTAGCTCTGATGGTGACATCACATCTTTCACCCATTTTACATAGGTTTTGTTGTTTTCTCCTTCATGTATCCTCATTTGATCATATTTTCCTCCCAGACTATTAGCTTTAGTCTTTTGAACATTCTTATTACCACCATATATGATTTTAAGATTTTTCCTCATCTCATAAGTTGTTTCCAACTCCTTAACATCTTTGTATTCAACACAGAACAAAGTTCTAGCTAGAGCATCCATTGTGATTGTGTGGATTTCTTTCTCCTTTAGCTCGTTAGTGTTGATTGGAGTAACAAATTCCACATATTTGGTCTCCACATGACTCTAGTATGCATCACTAAGAGTTCTCAAGTGCAATCTCATCTTTCTATACCACAAATTGTAGTTTTCCTTTGAAAACTTAGGTGCTTCTTTTTTCAACATCTTGATCTTTGCCTTGAGTTGTTAAACTCCTAACTTCAGAGAACCTAGGCTCTGATACCAATTGTTGGTCTACACACAGGTAAGTATACTTGGGAGCGGGGGGTGAATTACTATACTCTAGATAATTTATACTTTTCTCACTTGTCTATCTTCACACCGGTCTACATGTTAATGATAGCTATAAATTAACCTCTCAAGATTAAGAAAAATATAACGAAGATAATCATAACATCACTTAACATAGTATTTATCTTGTGGAAACTTGACGAGGGTAAAAACTATGGTGTGTGAGTCGATCCTCACAAAGATTGCACTCTCTTGAAGTGCATCCAACCAAGAGCTTATGTTGTTAAATGATTACAAAGACATTGTTAGGTGTCACCCAGTTAAGGGGTTTAGATAAGACATGTGAACGTCTTGCTTGATTAAGAGCAACCTAGTTAGAGGACTTTTGAACATGAACTAATGTGTCATCCTGTTAGGGATTTAATACAAAGAACCTGTTAGGGTCCACCCTCAACAAGATTTGCTATTATAGTGATTAGAAAACAACATAGGGGATGATCTATTCAGAATAACTACTACACTTAGCTTGAATATAGATCTCTTTGATGCTCCTTGCAACTTTACTCTACTCTCCCTAGGCTTTGCAACTCATATGAGATTGCTTACATGTTTGGCTCTACTAGCTTTTGCACGCTTCCTCACTTGTGTTTAGCGCAAACACTGGCTTCTCCTCGACACATTAATTTCCTCTCATTGTTCATGACCTCTTAATGTCACACTTCTTACTTTGAGATTACACTTAGCTCAGCTCTATGGCTCTCTTGTTGTTTGCTCTTCAATCTAACCTTTTCTCTTGAAGCAACGTTCTCTTATGTGGCCTTTGCACGCTCTACTTTGAAATCCTAATATTTGAATTCAAACTTTGAATTCTCAAGCCTCTTCCTTGCTTGTCCTCCTGTTAGTTTCATATTCTATTCTTGTCAGGTTTAGCATGTAAGAACAAAAGTCATATATATTTTGTGATCACGATGGCTTGCATTACTAGAAAGAATTCAAATTTGAATTCTCTCATCTATGGACAATGTGACAACACTACTACCATTAAATGCAACAATGAGCACACTTCTTCCTACTTCATGACGTAGCGGTCACATGTATCTTGCTACTTGCCTTGTCTTACTGACTTGGCCTAACCACCCTGCATGACTACCAATCACTCCATCTTTCCTGCATCCTTGTCATCTTCCTTCACATTCTTACTAACTTAACATGACTCCATCTAAGTGGTTGTCCTTTATCACCGCCTCAATTGGACTTGTCTTTCTCCTTTTCTTCGGTCAACCTTATGATCTAGAGTCACACATGTTTGCTCAACATGCCTCACCGGTCATGGCTTCATATCGGTCGATGTTCCCTTTTCACCTTGACATCAATGACAACTTAGTCATAACTGAGTACACCAGCCACTCCTTAGGCTTTTGGTTAGTTATGCCAACATTAAGATGTCACCATCATAATGCTACTTGACTCAACCACACTTAAGGAGAATACCCAAATGACATATCTACTCACCGTCGTACCTCATTTGCTAAACCTACAAGTGTTATGATTCATGAACCTTCATCATAAAGCTTTTTATCTCTCTTATTATTTAGTTGGGAATATTTTATTCCAACATGTCAAATTATGTGATATTTATTAAAGATTTCAATACATACTTTTTCAATTTAAATGATGGATCCACATTTCTTGAACAATGTTTTATCACAACCCCTCTCTTATGACATATATAGTCCACTTAACACTTGTTGCATCTAAGCGATGCTCACAAGAATGAAACATTATGACTTCTTACCAAGTTACACATAATTAAGCACAATTGAATTATATTAATACTAAGATGGATGATTAATTAAAATAGTATAAAAATGTGTGATTTTTGAACCAATAAAGATACTTTTATAAACATTGTATAAATACAATAAAAAGTAAATAGATTATACTTATCTACAATCTCTTAAAACATCCTCATGCTTTACTCTTTAAAACTTCCACCGACTTTTGAAGTTCCTATAATTGAATTAGTTTATTATTATTATTTTTTGATTTCTATTTAAAGAAACGAGTAGAAACAAGAGACACAATGCGTCATAGTTCCTGCCCAATGCATAATGGTTGTAGAGGTGTAGATGAGTGAGAACAAGGTTAAATAGTTCTAAATTAACATTGTGAATGCATTAATTTTTGCCTAGAAATGCACTTGTGATCTGATAGGATGGCTCATATTTTGTTGTTAAGTTCTCGTGTTATTATATATTTGGGCATTTAAGCCCAAGAATAAGAGGCCAAAGTCCCCAATATGGCACTAAGTACCTAATATCATACTACGATCAATACATATGCTTTAGACAAATTTGCACCTTCTACATTGTGCCATGAGGAAAGTTATCCATACCAATATTTGAATTATAGAACTTGAAAAAGTGACGAAGCATTTGGAGTATCACATTATATGTTTAAGCATGTTATGCATGCTACTAGAGAACCATAAGTAGTTGGAAAAACCCCCCCAAAGATCAATACATATAAATTTGATGTTGATGAATAAATATGATATAATAAATAATAAATAGAATATAACTATTTAATTTTAATACATAGTTTATAAAAACTTAATAATAATTTACATATCTTTTAGAATTGAATTTTTTTTTTTTGTGTGGTTATTTCCTTCAGTATGTTTTTTTATGTAAAATATAATTATTAATTTAATATCAAAATATATATTTAAGTTTTAAATATATTTAAACTAAATGATAAATTGTTTAAATATAAAATATTAATAATAATAAATGATATAATTTACAAATTGTAACACTTATCCATTATACATATTACACACACTATTATAAAATATAATTAAAAATAAATATTGTTTAATTTATTCGTACAAAAGTAAAATAACATTAATAATTTAACAACTTTTATTAAAAAATCAAAGTTTAAAAAAAAATAGAAATTCAAATAGAAAGATATAAAATATTGAAATTATATTTTTATTGAGAATTAATATTGATTAGACATGTGTGGGGTGAAAGATAAAATGATTGAAAAAAAAAATCTTATCAACTTGTCACAAATGTTGAAAGGATAAAGTTGTAATTAATGCATTCATTAATGCAATGTTAGAAAATATTTGTATTTTTGTTGAAGAAAATTAATTTTCTTCCCCACCAAAAATAATATGAACCAATAGAATGATTGAAAAATGCGATTTATAACATAAAATAATGAAAAATTAGAAAAATATATAAACATTTGAAATTTCATATAATGTTTTAAATTCTTTAATTTGATTGGTCAGTGTTAATGTCATATTAGCACTTACATGAATGCATAAGTTGTCTGCTTTGGAACTAATAAACTAACAAGAGCTCTTTGAGAGCTGGAGTTCCTACCTCTAGAGAAACAAATTGGACGTAATATTTAAAATTACGATTTTGAAAAGAGAAGTTATAAATTTTAGCAAATTTAATTTAGATTTTTAATTAATATTTTAAATTTTAGTTTTATAGAATAATGTGGTGACTAGCCATTGTTTAAAATCACGAAATTTGAATTAATAGATTTTTAATCAAGAAATTATTTTTTTTTTGAAATTTTATTACATAAGTTAAATTTAGAAATTAATTGTTTTTAATTTTTTTAATTAATATATACTAAAGTCTCTCTCTATATATAAAGCAATACAACTCTTAATAACAATAATATATTTTAATAAAATATAAATTTAATAATTATTCATTTATATAAAAACTAATTTTTAAAATAATTTAAAATATATTAACATTTTAAAAATCTATTTTAAAACTAAAAATTGTGATATTAATATTGATAAGACATTATTTTTGTTGTGGAAGATAAAAAACATGACTTTTTGAAAAATCTAATGAACTTGTGACAAATATGCAAAAGATAAAGTTATAATTATTTTATAAATCTAATGAACTTGTGACAAATATGAAAAAGATAAAGTTGTAATTAATAATGAACTTGTCACAAATATGAAAAAGATAGATTTGTAATTAATGAATTCATTAATGCATATTAGAAAATATTGTATTTTTTGAAGTGGAAAAATAAAATAAACCTTACCAAAAATACAATGGACCAATTAGAAAAAGGTAATAAATCAATATAAATTAATTTAAAAATATAAAGTTTGTTGAATTTTAGAATTTAGTATTTTTTTGGGTTGCACAAATTAGTAGTGGGGGTAACAAAAACATTAGTACCCTGCCTATGTATAGAGGCAGGGACTAACAATAATTGACAATGAAAAACATTACTTTCCTTTCAATAATTTAATGGTTAAGTTATATTGTAGAACCGAGTTTACATATTTCCCCAAAAAAAAAAAAAAAAGATTTTAAATATAGTATTTGATTGTTTAATATACTCTGATTGTTTTGCCCGATCCCAACTTAAACGTTCGAGGTTCGAGTCCGGCTTTGGCGCTTTCCAGCTTGATCATTGAACTCATTTTTGAAACTATAAAAGAGAGAAACAAAGCACAAATCGGATTTTTCGATAACGAAAAATCACAGTGAACAAAATCTGCAAAAGGTGAAGCGTAGATCTGACCCAGCATCAAAGAAATTTGCCAGGTTTTTGTTGAAATTGGGAGAATTTGAATTTGAATTGTTCACAGGTTTGAAGGAAGATAGTAGAATCAAGGCCAATTAGGTCAAAATGGTCAAGCTGACGATGATAGCAAGGGTTACTGACGGGCTTCCTTTAGCGGAAGGGTTGGATGACGGCCGCGAGCAGAGAGATCTGGAGTTTTACAAGCAACAGGCCAAATCTTTGTTCAAGAAGTTGTCCCAGGGGCAGCACGATGCCTCTAGAATGTCAATTGAATCGGGCCCCTATGTATTTCAGTATCCTATAATTTATTTCTTGATGTTCGTGTTTTCAAATTTTGTACACTCATTCATAAATTCACATGTGCTGTGCGTTTGAATTCATTGGCCGGCAAATAGTGTCGTAGTTTTCAGGTGTTTCAGCGCTTGCAATTTTTTTGCGGCAAACGTGTGTTCGATCTAGGGTTTGGACGGCAATGAACGTCAATTGCGCCGGTATTGAGATTGTTTTCAATTGTCTGTTTACTATATTGCTTTATTTGGTGATTCTGATCATTACGAAAGTGCAACCCATGTATTCTCATGAAGATCTTTTTCTTACGTGTCTCGATGCTATCGGGATTTGGAATTGGCTTTGGATTTAGCAGGCTAATAGGAGGCAGGGGCTCGGTCAAGCAAATGGGCAAAATTTCACAACAGTTTTCAAATTGAATACTTAGAAACGTAGTAATATCACCCAAGAATCAACCAAAAACACAAAAATTGGGCCATCCGTGCTACAGCATTCTGTTTTTTTTTGTCCCGGTGCTGCAGAATGGGAAATTTACGGCATTCTGCATTTATATCTTTTTGCTGTAGAAAAGAAATTTAGATTTTGTATTTCATGATCCTGCCCAAGAGCTCTATAATATTGTTTTATTCCCTGGACAATCTAGCTTGAAACTGGTTGTCTTTTACTGATACACACAGTATCTTACTCATGCCTGTCTTCTATGGGCGATGTGCAGTGCAAAATGGACTATTTTCCTGGCAGGACATTGACATGATATTAGTTTTACGTGTCTCTCTTAGTTCAATTTTATTATTACCTCAGCAGAAGTGATGGTATAAACTTTGTAACCTTTTGATTTTTTTTTTTTTCAAATGTGAAGTTCAGAATTTTTGCACTTAGTCTTCCTGAATGCCAGAAAATGCACATACCACCTTATATAGTGTTCTGACAGGAAGAACTGCTGCTACGTTTATGAACATTTTGAAGTAAGGTCTCATCGGGGAATAAGTAGTTCTTCTAAAGCTTCTATAAGCTTCATCCAAAACTACCTCAACCACTCTGGCGCAAAGTTCTAATCAAATTTACGTGGCATGCAAAATAATATTTGGCAAAACAATTTCCCAAACAATCCGAGGCTTGCAAACTTTCAGCAAAAGTTTATTACTTTCATAAATTTAATAAGTCATATCTCATTGGATCACCCAGGGCGTGCAAATTGAGGTGGTTGTCTCTTTCATGGGATCTCATGCTTGGAATGTCTTTTTCCAACAGCTAAGAGCAATCGGTCATGGATGAGTAGAGTAGTTGTCTAATTCGGAACTATAAACTTCCTGGTTTGTCCTTAGAAAGTAGATTGCTTTTTGGCAGTTTGGTAATATAAGTTTTGTAATCTGTTTGGTCGAATCTTCTTGTAAGGTATCCTGCAGTTTACACGCCACAATCGAGGTGTATCTCTTTTGTCAACATTACGTTTTATCCTCTCTTAAGATATACTGTAACTGATTTTCTATGTATTATATTACTTAATTTCATCACTTAACACGTCACATTGGGATTTGAGTTGGGGACTCAAAAATGAAAGCGATGATGATTTATTGCTTATGCTCAACCTATGACAGGCCTTGCAATATGTTCACATTTTTTCTTCAATTTGGCTCAAACTATAGGCTTGCATTTTTAGGTTTTAGCATCTTAGTACGGGCTAAATTTACATGGCTTACTGTCCAATTGTTGAAAACATTTGTGCTTTTACCTTGCCCAATTATCTTTTCTATATTTAATTTTGAATTAATGACTTATATCAGAGTAGTACCAAATTTGGTATTCAAGACTATAATAACAAATCAAGCTCAGAGTTTAGACATGCCTTTACTCAAGACACATTTACAACATCCAGCTTCTTGAACAAGCATAATTGATTAGGGCGTTTGCCAATATATGGGACTATCCTGAAGTGTGATTGTCGAAATTCTTAGAATTAGAATATGCAGCTCTTGATGTTTATGCAAATATCATAACACCTTATGCCACCATATCACAAGCATTTAATATCCATCTAGTCCATATTCACCATGTATCCTAAAAAATTTAGATTTTTGTTTTCAAAGTGTATGAAATAATTTTTTGTATTGCTATTGCAGCTCAGTAATTGTGGGGTTCTTATTTGTATGATTGCTTTTTATTTGTTTTGAATTGATTCAAGGACAATGCATTTAATCCTATCTCACATTTATGTTGTTGGCCTGATTTTGTAGCTCTTATCTTGACATTTAATTAGTTTGATCTATAAATTATTTATTGCTGTACTTTGTCATTTTGACTTAGCGGTTGATAGGAGACATTGCCTTGTAATGAATACTGAAGTTTCTTCTTTTGTTTTATATTGTTTTTGTAGCCTTAGTTATGAAATACTATGCTTGTTTTCTGTTTTTCCTTTTTTGTGCATGTTTAAGTTTAGTAAATTTTGCCTTCAATTCCTGTTTTATGGATTTAATTTCATAAGCAATGTATACCTTGACTCAATGCTTTCAGCTACATTATTGAAGCTCGAGTTTGTTACTTAACCATGTGTGACCGATCATATCCCAAAAAGCTTGCATTTCAATATCTGGAGGATCTTAAAAATGAATTCGAAAAAGTTAATCACTCTCAAATTGAAACTGTGGCAAGACCCTATGCTTTCATTAAATTTGGTATGATGTTCTCATTTTTAAGATTTATATGACATCTCATTTTCTCTGTTAGTGAGATTTTGTGCTATTATCATTGAAAGCTTTTTGAACATTTCTTGATCATTGTTTTACAAAATTGCAGGGCAGTAATACACAGGCAGTCTGCCAGCATTTTTTTTCTTATTAGTTATCCTTTTGGTAGAATTTATTTTCTTACGGGTTTCTGTTGTTGCTGTAAAAGATACATTTATTCAAAAGACAAGGAAGCTGTACTTGGATACTCAGACTCAAAGAAACCTTGCCAAGTTGAATGATGACCTGTACGAAGTGCAACAGATTATGACCAGAAATGTTCAAGAGGTTCTGGGAGTTGGTGAAAAATTGGACCGTAAGTTCACTTTTTCAATTAGCATCTTGAGTGCATATCTTTAACAATTCCCCCTTTTGTTACAGACAAAGATAGACGTCAGATTTAATTAGTCCTTTGAGGTTTTGATTGCATGCAAGTGCACTGTCTTAGGGTGTGGACAGCTATATCTTCATCATGTGTGTGACGACTAAAATTTACTTACACTGTGTTGTAATAATTTTCATGGTCTGTTTTATGCTTTTTCCTGGATTATGGAAATGCTTGTTCAATTTTTATTCTAGTTCATGGCTGTGCTTTCTATTTGTGCTAAGTTCCAGAATTGTGCTCTTAATCACAGGAATACGAATTTTCTTATAATCATGCTTAATTCAATACCATAAATGACATGCACATTTAAACACAACTCCTTTTGCACACTCATGTGGTAAAGTTATTTGTCAACAATCATTGACCTCACTTTTTCTTCTGAATTTGGCAAAAAGAGCAAAAAGTAGCAAAGACAAAAGATAGCTACATGTGTTCCACTCTTGTGGATTTATGAATTAAAGTAGCTGTGACACTGTGGAGGCCATCTTAAGCTGAAATAGCTCAAAGGGGAAACCAATCTGACCATGGTAGACACTCAGCATAAAAACTAAATAATTACATAGCAACTAAGTTTTATTTATAAGACAGCTGACACCAACCAGCCAATGGCTCTAAATTACAGATTATAGAGTAATGTAGCGATCCTTGATGGCATTAGTCCATAGATGAAATACATTTAACAGAAAACAGTAAACTAGCATAGCCTTTGTCTGTCCAGTGCTGGGCAAATTTTCCTGACCGAAGGCCTAGGGTGATAAAGGGCTGCCCTACAGTGCTTTTGGGGATCCACAAGACTTGCTGCCAGAAACTTGTGTTCTATAATCGACATTACTTTGAAGCCTGAGCTGGAAGTTGTAAATAGATACCCTCCTTTGTCACATTTAATTGCTGATTTGATTTGGACAATGAAGGATTTGCTTTGCTGATGTGACAGACTCTTTAAAATTTGAATAGTCTAGGTCAGCTTTAAGTGCGACTAGGTCAGTGCGAACAGCAGGTCATCTGGCTTGGTGGGCTTGTTTGTTTGATTTGATTTATATAAGAATAAGCTTCAAGATTTTGGTTTTCTTTCAGATGTCCTTGAGTTTCTTGGAATGGGTGCAGAGCAAAAGGTTTCTTGCTAGAAGAAGCTAGGAAGGCTGAGTTGACGGCAGGTCTAGTCTTGAAAGGTAGTAACTAGTAAGTACTTTGGTCCTTGATCATGGAAACATTGTTTTCAACTTATCTTTTAGTTGAATATCATTTTCAATGAAAGGCTGAACATGCAACGAGCTTGCTTAGATAGTGCCTGTTATTCTGGCCATGTTAAATTTAGTAATGGCAATTTCGCTGTTTTAGATGAACCTCCCAGATCTAGTATGAGCCAGGTCACATGGGATGGAAGTGATAACAATGTCATGTTATTGGAATTATTTAATCAGAAAGAGAGGAGGCATTGTGGTAGTTGGTTGGTTATAAGTCATGTTGGCTATGATAGAGGGAGTGAGGGGAAAAAGTTAGTCATAGTGGGATGCCTAGAGGCATGGGTATGGCCTATGGTTTTGGCAGAGGGAGGAGGGTATCAATCTTCTTATCTTGATCTAGTAGATAAGGGCAGACGGTATCCAAGGAAGTTATAACAGAAGAAAGAGAAGATGAGATTGCTATGTAAGAAGTCGAAAAACCAGCAGTAGGAGTAAAAAGTTACATCTTCATGAATCAGGTGTGGGGAGCATCATTTTGTGAAAGCTGTAGAGGACTGGAGATGTCGAATTGGAAACTGTTTGGGAGCTCAAGTTCTACCATTCACATTATAAGAAGTAGAGACGAGATGTTTAGAAGCTGTTGCAGAGCCAAGCATGAAACGAGGTAGAGCGATGAATGGA
This sequence comes from Cupressus sempervirens, assembly GCA_028749045.1. Lineage (NCBI taxonomy): Eukaryota > Viridiplantae > Streptophyta > Pinopsida > Cupressales > Cupressaceae > Cupressus > Cupressus sempervirens. The sequence goes on along the minus strand of CM053784.1, from coordinate 609,821,896 downwards.
TTGAGAATAAAATTGGAGAGGATGGAAAGAGTTGTGAGGAGAGTAGGACATCAGATGTTTGATGCTCAATTGGAAATGCATGAAGCCACATTTACACCACTAGCTATTAAAACGTTGAAGATTTGGGGTGCAGTGTGGAGTCATTAAATCAGCTACCTTTGATGTGCCTTTAATTTGAATTTTTGGTTTCATAAAAGACACACTTCCCAAATGATAGATTTTTATTCTGGAGGATGGGAAAAGGAACAGTTGAGGTGGTGAAAGGATGAAACAAGAATAATGGAGATTAGTCTTGATGTTGGTCAACAATAGTTTTAGGTGAGCTGTAATGGCAATCAATTTGTTTTCATGTCATTTATAATGGAAACGAGTCTTGCCTTGAGCCCAGTACTGGGAAAGTTCCTTTTTTGTGAACAAAAATTATCCCCAATTTGAAGCTGAGTTGTATGTTTGGCTCAGGCATGCACAACATGGTTAGCCTCTCTTCTGGTGCAATCGAAATTTCAGTATCAACAGCTGGGGCCTAGCATAATGTTGGCCAAAATTAAACCTTTGGATTGGTTTAGTTTGCAATCCAACAAATTGGACTTTAAAATGGAATGATTAGGATCTGGAGTCTTATATCCAGCTATAGTTTGTTAATTTTTGATTGGTTGGCCCAAATTGAAACCTTTTGATTGCCAAAGACAACATTCTGTTGTTGTTGGTTGAGCTTAACTTGAGTAAAATTTTAGGATAGGTGGGTTCTGATGGCCCTTAGAAAGGCCACCAACTTTGGCATTGCCTAGGTTTCCTTCCTAAGCATCATTTCTGTGAGTTTTAACCAAAGTTAGGCAGGAGGCTTCATTTCTTTTAAATTTTTTATGTGTCCCTTTTTGGGATTCCCTTAATTGGTGGAGAAATCATGTAACTTATAATTTTTCAGGTGGTGATTAATTTTTTTCCTTCAAATATTTAAATTGCAAAAGTATATAGAGAGATCTGTAAACCCAGTCTGCTTTCAACTTGGTGTTGAGTGAAAATCTGGATTGGTCAAGAGGATCCAAGTAGCCCAAGGCAGGATAAACCTATTGCATCCAAGCTCTCTACTGTAAAATAGTAGTGAAAACTAATGTCATAATAAAGTAGATCAATTTGATACATCTACCAATACAAGAACTATTGTTTAAACTTTAGAGTAAGTCTTAAACACAGATCATCTGGGGTATATTCCCTCACATCAGAGTAGTAAGGTTCAAAGTTGCCACCTTTTTCCCTTTTCATATTTTTAATCCCAGAACTTGTCTTGATTAAATGGATTATTGATCGGCAATACAAAAATGTTATGGAGAGTTGCAAGTGCACTTGACAGAAGATGCTGCATCCATATGAAAATCATCAAATATATTTGCATTTTTTAGGACATGTGACCTATTGTGGAGTTTTGTCATAGAAACAACAATCAGTAGTAATCACATATATTCTTTTTGAGATAGTATCATAACCATAAAAGATTGAATGTCCTGTCTCACCATCCCAGCACTACTTTAGCTGAATTTCACATCACAATCAAGTTCACTTAGCTTCCTACCCTATTTGCATGACTTTCAGTAACTGTCATGCCTTCTTTAGTTAATTCATTTTCAGAAAAGCGGTACTTCTGCAATGCTTCAAATAATTTGCTTTGAATCAATCTTCATTGACCTGTATCTCATGAATAGTGGTTTGCTAGAATCCATCTATCAGAGCATTTGTGGTCCACTTATATTGATTGCATTTAGGTGATGCAAACAGAGATGAAGCACTAGGGCTTAATAAGAGGCAACCTATCCCTGCACTCATAGTTTGCAGACTTGCAAACTATTTGCATAACTTTAGCTTCCTACCTTATTTGCATAACTTTCAGTAACTGTCATGCCTTCTTTAGTTAATTCATTTTCAGAAAAGCGGTACTTCTGCAATGCTTCAAATAATTTGCTTTGAATCAATCTTCATTGACCTGTATCTCATGAATAGTGGTTTGCTAGAATCCATCTATCAGAGCATTTGTGGTCCACTTATATTGATTGCATTTAGGTGATGCAAACAGAGATGAAAATCCCTGCACTAGTTTGCAGACTTGCACTTGGGGAGTACTCGGCAAGCCCAAAACTTGGCAACTGAGAAATTATCAAAAATGAAAATCTCCTGAAGATGCATATTTATAAAGTAAAATTCAATTACAAAATGTATTATATTAAAAAAATTGACATCTTGAAAGAGAAAATGCATGCTTTATACTTTATAACAATGTTACCACAATCATTCAGCAGACCCCAAATTTGAAATTTGGTTCACTTGGAATTCGAAGTTGGTGCACATTTGCTGCAAATTAGGCGTCAGTCTGAAAAATTTTGTCCACATTTGCTGTTTCGAACCCTGGGCGAATTTGAAGGGAATTTGGCAGACTTTTAAAATTACCACGCAAGCCCGGATAGAATTCCAGTGAATTCCAATGTCAGTTTTGGCTTTCAATAAAATTGGAGAAAGATCTCTAACTTAGTGCACTGCATGATTAGATCAGTTTTGTTGTACTCCCTTGCTATGTTGATGAACAGATTACAAATCTTATGGAATCAACAGAGTTGAGAAATATTGCCAACTTAGTGCCCTGCAAATCATATTTATATTATCCTACAACCTGGTGAATAGGGCGCAAGATCGTCCCTGTGACAGACCAAACTGTGGTGGAATGACAATCGTAACCACAAGACACCTTCCAAAACACTGTTTCCACATAACCAGAATTGGCATAAACTTCAGGCACTGATAGGGCAGGATTATTATCTGGCGCCCAGTACACACTGATCCCATCATCAAATCTCACCACCATTGGTTAGTACCGGTATTATGGTCTCTTTGTCAATGTCTTTTTACAAAACAAATAACAACCCACGATTAAGATCAACACATTCATGAAGGTCAGTTCAGCTCCTTTGATATAACAAAACAGAAAATACACTGAAAAGGACAGATAAAACATACTCCAGAAGTGGCCCGGACATTCTCAGGAGTCCATGTCATATTGCTCACATTAGTAGGCATGGTACTGTTTTCAACGATCTAAAACACTTGTCAATATTTGGCATGTTGAACCATTATAAACGTTATGATCACATCTTACCCCATGAGAAGTGGCATGACATGTTGACATTCTTGTTTTTAAATTTTGAACCAAAACATTGATATGGTGCTGTATCATTGGCATTCTATTATCTTATTTGGACTAAAACGTTAATATATGTGCTGGTGTATTTTGATATGGTGTGTTATTCTTGTATGAACAAACTTAAAACTAACCCAAACCCAACCCAATTTGTTTTGGATGAATTTTGAATCCAAATCTTGAACCCGCATCAGTACCAGAATCCGAACTGGAACCTTATGTTTATAAGAAAAAACATCTGAAAAAATTTAAGTTGCCGGTTCAGATTCCGGTATGGAAGCGGGTTCGAAATTTGTCCAAAATTTTTTTGGGCTTAGGTTCGGATTCATTTTGGGTTCATCCATTACAAAAACAAATGTTTTTTAAAAATATGTATATGTGTGTATATATATTGAACGAAAAATTAATCCATACTCGAATCTACTAATAGTAAAGGAACATAGCAAAATACACCATTAAATCTATGTTTCAGTTCAATAGGACATTAATTGCATCATTCAGCACTACATACAACTTGATAGGTCACATGCATGGAACATATTTCCATGTCATGGGGACAGTTTGAGAATGAAAGTAATTGTCAAAAGATAAGTGCAGTTATCTGAATTTTTATTTTGTATTGGTTAGAGTATTTCTAATCAGGCTATATCAAAAGGTGAGATACAAATTTGAAGTCCTGGGTTCAAACGTATCATTTCTTTTTAAAGACATTCCTCTGTAATCATCAATTTAGATGTCACTTATATTGTCAATTTCGATTTCCTTTATAAGCAAGTTTTCATTTTCATACACAAATGCATAAATGCCATATAAACATCTTGTTTTGGTTTTTTAGCGGTCACAAGAGGGTTGAGAGGTCAAAAAAACACTTTAAAAAGTCCAAAAAAGAGGTCCAAGACCAATTTTAGCCCAGGTCTAGACAACAAATTCTTCAAATTTCGCTGCAAATTCTGCCCGGGTTCCTCTGACAGAATTTGCAGCAAATTCGTAGCTCTGCAAGAGAATTTGACAAGGACCAGACTTTGTACAGAATTAAACCAGACTTTGAGGGTTGCTGGAGAGAATCTGGTAACTTAGCAAAAATCATTCTAACCAGCATTTTATCCGTCTCGACTTTTTTAGACACTTTTCGTTTCCATAAAAATGTGATGGTTAAACATGTGAATACTTGCCAAGCAAAGAAAATGGATAGTAATTGGCAACTCGGAGAGTGCTCACAGAGTTTTCAAACTATGCCTACTCTATTCTTGCTCAAGCCTAGTTTGAATTTATTGAGAGACTTCACCACAAGTAGGGAACAACATTTAACTTTGTATCCAATTATTAGAGTTTGTAGCACAGGATTAGAATCTCGTCATTATTTATTTTAATTTAAGTGATTTTGGGCTTAATCTATACCCACTTTCTGTTTTCATTTTTAGCAACTCTGTGATTGGGATAATGAGGAAAAATAATGTTGGCATACTTCTTGCACCAGTTTCTATGATAGGTAGCATTTGCACTTCTGTCCCTACCAAATCGAAGACATGACTTTAACAAAGAGATCTTTTGGGTGCAAAAGGGAAACATTTTTCTTGCAAATTCGCTTTAACAATTTCTACTATATCTTTACCGTTTTCCCTAATACTAAAGAAAATACAACTTTTATAAATAGATCTTTTGAAGACTTGAGTCACAGAGTATGGCTGAAAAACTTGAAACTTTTACGATAGAGAAAAGGCTCTACCTGAAAGGAAATCTTACATGATATTGTCATAGTCACAGACTCCTACAGGTTATATTTTACTTCAACTCTTTATTGTTGTAGGCCCTGCCCATAAAGAAGAATGAGTCATGTTCTGTGCAGATCCAATTTCAACAAATTCCGAAACACAGGGAGGCTAGGAAAATGGGCCTGTTTCATCTCGAATTGTTTCTAGGCCCTGATGAGGAAATATCCTTCCAAATTTTTTATTGTTGAAAGCAAGAGTGCAATTACTATGTTGATCTGCATTTTAAGCATAATCATTTTGTTGGACGATGGATAGTCTACTTCTGGCTCTGTAAAAATTAGAAATGTATCCCATGATCAACTTTGTATTGAAATCTTTATCATCCCAAGATTTTGTAATACCTTATCTTGATTTTTCGCTTCTCTGTTTTCAAAGAATTGTGAAGCAAGGATAAAAGTTAAAACTTCTGTATGGAGCTACATAGGATCTATAAGATTGTTTGTGTTTGAAATTAACTGGAGTAGAATATATAATTTTGGGCCTTGAATTTTTCTTAGTTTTTTCCTAAGATCATCTTTCAATCTTGCCTTAACTTTTATATTTGTCCCTTCAAAATATAGCAATAGGAGTTTTTGATTATTTCACCTATCAAATTTTCTTTTGCAAATCTTTCTCTTTACCTTTCAAGAATTGGTCCTTATTGCTGTCAAAAACATTATTAACTGAGCATTCACCTTTGGTTTGGTTCCTGCAGAGGTCAGTCAGATGTCTAGTCGGTTATCGTCTGAGTCTCGCGTATATGCTGACAAAGCTAAGGATCTAAACAGACAGGTCTGGACATATTTAATTCCTTTCCTTTCTCTTTAATGTTTTAATATTTATCATTTATGTTTTGAATGGATCAGCTTACTTAAGACATTTGATGATGGATCCTTTATCAATCTTATAGTAATGCAGAAACATTTATAGTTTATATTGCTAGCTGCCTAATGTTAAACAGAGAATAGTGAGTTTCTTAAAGGCACAAGTGTTTCAGAGACTGCTAGTTACACAGTTGTTACAGCTGAGTTCTCCAGGATAGAAAATACACTGCTGTGTTTTGTTTGTGCCTTATAAGTCGCACAATTTACCTATTTGGGTTTCATTAACAGAATTAATGATGGTATACTTTGTCTCTGACTTTTCGTATTGGTGTCGAAACTATGAGAGATTAGTTTCTTCGTGCAAAAGATACTTTGTACTGATCAGTGACATAAGAAAAATTCTTGTTGCTGAAAGTGTCCTTAAATGTCTCAGTGCTTGGACATGAATTATTAACTGTACCAGGGTTATGTCTATATTTCTCAGATCATAAAATCTTTTATCTATAGAAGTGTTATCACATTATCTCCTTTTTGGTGTGTATTGTTGAAAATGGAGTAAATATAGCTTCAGTCTAACATGGCATGGTTGCTGAATATAAGATTTATGCCTACAGTCAAAATTTTGAAACAGAAATTGATGCAGAGATAGGACGACAAAACTTAAGACTTTTCAATCACTCAAGGCAGTGTTACTCACTTTTCACATTCTTAGCATACTTGGAACATTCTTGGCAATAACCCAATATGAGAACCAACGACTCAATGCTTAATTTGACACTTGGTGGACCCTTCACAAGATGATAATGTCATATGAAAATATAGAAACCCCTGTTAGCAACATGGAAACATCAAAGATGTAACATTTTTTCATAAGCCGTTCTATGTTCTTTTTGCATAACTGGCATAACTTTTTACACAGACCTGCTATCAACAAGACAAGAAGCTTTTGGATACTCTTTTGGAAAATACAAAACATATCCAAATTAATCCTAGGATTGTTTTGGAACACTCGACCCTAAATTTTGACTGGTAATAGTTTGCCTAGGTCCAGTTAGCCCTCTTTTTCGAAGCAACACTATGTAGGTTTAATCTCCAATTTCTAAACCGTACACCAATGACATGGACAAAATGAGAATAGTATGAAGTCCACTAACTTTTATCATGGGAAATGCCCTCAAACTCTCACAATCACACAACCCTTGTTTTGTCGTTAAGTCTAGTTTAACGAGGGTTTCATGGAACTACACACCCCTAGCCTCTACTCTGCCAACCAACACCTCAAACACTTCATAATAGGTCTGCCTAGGCTTTCCAAATCATCAGCTGTCCTTGGTTATATCATTTGATGCAAACTCTGGGGCTGAAACATCACTTTGCAAGCCAAAACTCATGGAAAACACAACTAAGGCTTCGCTCCTTTGGCCAAAAATGACATTTGCCGCCCTTGAAGGTTACACAATTTACTTATATTCCTCATACTGAACTTTTTGCAGACCAATTCCATATATCTAATTTTCTCCTGTATCCCCATGTGGGTCATTTTATATTTCTTTATATACCTTCATATGAGAAAAGGTGTCTTTTGATTTAATTAATTATTTTATTTATTAACATTAATATTGTTGTTATGTTATTATTTATTAATATTACTATCATTATATATATAATGCATAATATACATACTTCACTTTATATATTATGATTATTAACCTAAATATAATATTTAATTCTCATACTTTAATATTAGTATATTATGCAATATTATAATATGATTATAATAAATTATAACTATACCATTATTAATATTATATCATCATTATTTTATTTATTTATTATTTATCTATTCATTTATATTTTAATTATATAGATCTTGTTTTGACGTGGATATCACATTTCACTGGTGGGAAGTGCCTCAAATCACTAATTTTGCATTCAAACCCTCATTGGCAAGGGTTTCAGACCCCCCTCAGGAAAAATTGCCATATCTTGCTTAAATCTCCATGAAAATTATTGAGACCACAAGCATATTAATGGCCATTCAATGCTCTATCAAACCATATCATTTTCATATCTTAAAACATCAGTGGAAATCTGTACTATTCACAGCAACATGATTCTTACCTGAAAATCTGGAAATTTCTGTCATTAAAACAATCATAACTTTCATGATACTCAATGCAAATCAATGAATCAAAATGCAAATGGAAGAGGATTCAGAGCTTCACCAATCCTAATAATGAAAGATCATCCTCAAGCCGTACAATGGCCTGGAGCAGTAAAAACATATTGGAAAAGTAGGGGAAAGCAATGATTTTTATTGAATTTTTTGAATATTCTTAATATACCATGGCCGACTTGCATCTCAACCTTACAAGGCATATTAGCATGACCCAATCAGTTCCAACCAAAAAAAAATGACTCGTAGCTTTCTTTCATCATTTGACTCTTCATCTTCCCATTGCATGGCAAAAGTGCAAAATTGCACTTGATAACTTTTGCAATATTTGAAAAATGAACCAAAAAGGACTTTCAAAGACTTGAAACCCACTCACACAAGCTCAACATCGTCATTTAGACCTTATTACATGATTCAAATACCATGGAGGCATGAAGTCAGTATGGTGCTCCTGCACCATACTCCTGGAGAAAAGAAAATTCAAGTTTGCTCATTCCTGGTCTTTCAATTCTTCTGTAAGTTTTTGTTCATCTTTGCAATTGTCCTTGGGTCTTTCTTCCTCTTCTTTTTCTAACACGATCTCCTATTCAACATCCTCTCAGCTTTTAGCTACCAAAATTTCAATTCTGGTGCATATACCCCAGTAGCATCATCATTTATGCATTTATCATACACTATAGCAGCACATTCACCATTAACACAATCTGTATAATAGTTAGGATGCCAGTTTGGGTCTGGTTCCAATTTTGGGTACAAAGGACGGATTTGCGGGTATGGCAAATTTTTGAAAAGGGGTTTGGGTTCGATACACACTCACACAGATTTGTGAAGCGTAGAAGCATGAGTTAAGATTAGAATGTCACATAGTATCATAAAAACATTTAAACATCAAAAATGCCATAAACTTGTAATCCATCACGAGTCATGATTATGATCATACCATCATAGCATCGTATACTTCAAGTTCAACATCAAAGATTCAAAGTACTAAAATTAAATCATAACATCAAGTTCAAATATCATTGTCTGAAATTCAACTAATGCGCTAAAAATGTATTGATATTCGTCTTCTTCATCATCTTCGTCACTTCCCTTTTAAAGATTTTTAAGGTAGTTGTAGGTGGTCTTAGGTAGAATTAGGTGGTCCTAGGTGGTAGCAATTTTGAAGTCTTTGAGTTCGAGAATGAGTTTGAGCAATTTTGGCCTTTTGGAATGTAATGTCTGGCTGGAGTGTGAGTAAGTGTTGAGCTAGTCTATTAGGATAATAAAATTGCAACCAAGTGATTTGTGAGGGAATGAGTTAGAATCATTAGAAAGTCCTTGTTCCAGCTTCAATTTGACCTTAAAAACCTAGTACAGGTTTTGGGAAAGAACACTGCTGAAGGCATGCTGAATCATGAAATTTGGCTAAGTTTGGAATTTTTTGAAACTCCCCCAAATTTATAATCTGCTTTTTGACTCCTATGAAGTTGAAACCTGTAATGACCCTTACTCAAAGGTCACTAAAAACTACTAACACTGAACTATGCAATTACGTCAAACACTTGGCATGTAGTCTGAACTGTGCAATGTAACATATTGAATCTGTGCTAAGCAATTTCATCAAACACTTGGCAAGCAATCAACAACACTGCTGAGATATAAAATGCTGAAAGAAATATTTGTTAAATTATAATTCCACCCTACTCCATGATACCCAAACAGTGCTAATATATATACGCATTCAATTAAGATGTTGCTGCTCTTACTATCAATTACAACTTCAGATTACCAGTAATTTATGGTCTTCTACTAAATTAACAGTGCACTGTCATGACTGATTACAAAGGATTAAACATGCTTTTTGTGTCACTATCCAAGATATATCAATGTCCTATGCAGCTGGGTACAAACAGAGACAAAATTCATAGTCTTTCTTATCACATGAACAACAATTGACATTTAGAAATGCATCTCGCATATACAGCAGTGATTTTATCCATTAAACTCTCATATACAACATATATTCAGATAATTGTAATTAAAAGAAGAACTTGGGAATGATGCAACAATGTTGTCTATATGCTGAAGATACAGTGATCAGGCTGCAACCTTAATCTGTCCCAAATCCAGCAACTGTACGGTCTGCAAGTACAGCCATACCTGTACAGCCCTGTTTGATATTAGTATAAATTGTTTCCTTCTCCAAATGGTGCTAAATCAAGCATAGTCTGAATCGCCCAGGTCTTAAGAATGCAAAGAAATTGGCAACTTGAATTTCAAACCAAGTATGATGAATTTATGACTCTAAATATACTCCCAATCTGATCTTTGAAAATGACCAGTGCTGCATCAGATTTGTGCATAAATATTGTCCCAGATTTTATAAAACCCTTCTAACAAATATGATGCAGTCTTTTCACCAAAATGACTCCAGAGATGTTCACTTTCAACCCTAGTCTGAAAACTCAATGAAGCTCAACTTGAAATGCTTTTTTGAATTGCTTTTTCGTATCTGCTTTTTTGAGCTGCTTTTTCAGACCTGTTTTTTTCGGACTGCTTTTTCGATTCTGCTCTTTTCTACTTGCTCTTTTTTTGATTTTCTTTTTTTACTTTGCTTTTTCGACCTGCTTTTTTTTTCAGTTCTGCTTTTTTCGAAAAAATCAAACCCTCAGGTAGTCTGAGTATACAAATTAAGCGCAACTTGAAATGGCTGAATACCACTTCCAAAGTGCAACCCTTCAGAAGGTCTTTCACTTCCTCAGTTATGCAATCTCTTGAGAGGTATCGTTCTCAAGGATTATGCTGAATATTTGCAGACCTGGATGGTGCCACAAATGCTCAAAGAGAATGGTAGCAGAATCATCAATTCCCATCCATGCAAATGAGAGGCCAAGCCCTATATTTATTCACTTTTCTAAGAAGTTACTAAGAACTTTTAGAAGCATCCATTATAAAAACTCATTATAATGCACTTTTATAATTAAATAATTTTATAAAATAAAAAGTGCAACTCAACTTAAAATTATAACATATAGGCCGTGTATAAAAAAGTAATGATAAAATAATATCTCCAAGAGCATAATAAGCCATCCAATCCTCAAATAAATGCCAGAATGACCCTCTCATCACAACCACCAATCTACGAGAGTCCGTGATAGACTGATTCGGCACGCAAAACGATGTCAACCAAAACGGGGACATTACAAAACCTATTTCAAACATCTTGATAGTATTTATACAAATATAACTTAACGTATGATAAATGTATTTTGTGCTGAAATATTATATTTTTATAAATCCTCCTACCCCTGAGCTGAAAAAATGACCAAGTTTGAAAACATGTTACCAATAGAAAAATCTTAAAAAGTGAACTGAAAAAGAGATATCTTTATTAAATTTGCCAAAAAAAAAGTGTTGGCCACTGACTTTTAGCATCAACAGGCTGAAATTTGCGTTTGGTTAGAGCGGGGTCCATGTATTGTGTGTCGGTTCCACCTAGATCTGATCGACCTATGGTCTGGTTCAAACCAGGCCTGTGGACTGGATCCTGTTCGGACCTTTAGGGAAACCCAACCAATACCATGGACCAGTTCGAACTGTGGCTAGTCTGAGGGCCCATTCGGATGAACAAGACATCCTAGCATAATACCCTTGCAAATTTGCATATACCTCATTAACAAACAAATCTTCAACATCTTTATTAGCAACTTTATTATCAACAACGACTTGATCATTAATATCTACATCAACCTGCCTTTTACTTGCTCATCTTGAACATCATACTCAAATAACTGAAAATGACATCGAGACTCATCCACAACCATGTTTACCTTGTCTTCTTCAATGCTTGATGTCAAAACGGTCATAGCTATACTTCACCATTTCATTTCTTACCTCTTCCTATGTTGCTGCTGTCCTTGCATGTCTTTTCCTTCTTTGAATCATCTTTTTAATAGACCACCTTACTTTTCTTCCTAGTGGTAAATGCCAACCACTACTTCTGCATTGCTAGAGAAAATCTTGTCTCCAGTTCTTCTAAAGCTTGACCTAACCTTTGTACCTCTTGCTTAAAACTTACAAATTGTGCCTCGTCATCCTCTTTCTTCTTTACACTTATCTCTTTTCTCTTCTCTTGGTTTTTTATTGTTGTCTCCTTACCCTGCAAATTGCCATACATCCATTTCTTCCACAAATCACTTTTCCTTTCTCAAGCAAGTCTCTTTAACCTTGGTTTCACTTGTCTGACACCTTATCTCAGATCCTCTTCTCTTTGCTCTCTTGGCCTTGTCCCTTGGCATCTAGGCTCTTTAAACTGCAAAGATAAACACACAACTCCAAAACTTCTTCAGTTGCCCAGATCTTTGGACTCCTATACCAGTTGATGTAGAGGTAGGAGGACAGAGCTACATCTTCTCAATCTCTCAAGGCAGTGTTCTCAATTTCACGTTCTTAGCATACTTGGAACATTCTTGGCTATAACCAATATGAGAAACCAACAACTTGATGCTTTATTTGACACTTGGTGAATCCCTCACAAGATGATAATGTCATATACAAATACACAAATCCCTACTAGCAACTTGGAAACATTAACAATGTGACTTTTCTTCATGAATTGTCCTAATTCCTTATAGCCCTATCAGATGACAAAATCTGATACAGCTTTTTACACAAACTTGCTATCAACAATATAAGAAGTTTTTTTGATACCCTTTTGGAAGATATAAAACATATCCAAATTGATTCTATAACTCTTTCGGAACACTAGACCTTAAATTTTACTGGTAATAGTTTGCTTAGTCCTCTTTTCCAAATCAACACTATGTAGGTCTGATCGTCAACTTCTAAACTGTACTTCAATAGCTTGCAGATTGAAAATAGTATGAAACCACAACTTTTATCATGTGAATTGCCCACAAACACTCCCCATCACAAAACCCTTGTTTTGTCCTTCTTAAGACTGGTATAATGAGGGTCTCATGGAACTACACACTCCTAGCCTCTACTCTGCCAACCAACACCTCAAACACTTTATAATAGGTTTGCCCAGGCTCTCCAAATCATTACCCATCCTTGGTCATATCATTTGATGCACACTCGTGGTCTGAACCATCACTTTTCAATCCAAAGCTTATGTAAAACACAACTAGCGCATCACTCCCTTGGCCACAAATGACATTTGCCACCCTTGAAAGTTATAAATTCTTTTGCTGAATCGCTAAAACATCATTCTACAAATTTAGGGAAATTTTCACCTGTGGGAAGAGCCTCAAATCACTAATTCTGAATACAAACCCACACTGGCAAGGGTTTCAGACCCCCTCTTAAGTTTCCATAAAAATTATTGAGACTAGAAGTTTACCAATTGTAATTCAATGCTTTGTCCAACTATATCACTTTTAGATCATAAAACATTAGTACAAATCCATACTATTCACTGCAACATAACTGTTACCCAAAAATATGAAAATCGCAGTCATTTAAACGATTATAACATTGATTGTACCTAATGAAAAATTAAAATCAATGAAACAATGAAAATGAAAGAGGATTCAGAGCTTCATCAATCTCAATGCATTAGAGAGCATCCTCAGACCGTACAATGGCCTGGGGCAGTAAAGAAAGTGGAAAAAGTAAGAAAATACAATGATTTTTATTGAATTTCTTCTTAATACACAATGGCCAACCTGTATCTGGACCTTAAAAGGCATATTTAACTTATCCCAATCAATTCCAACTGAAAACAACTAACTCCTAGCCTTCTTTCATCATTTGACTCTTCATCTTCCCATTACATGATAAAATTGCAAAATTGTACTTGACAACTTTTACAATATTTGATAAATGAGCCAAAAAGGACCTTCAAAGACTCAAAACCCACTAACACAAGTTCAACATGGTCATTTAGACCTTATTACATGATTCAAATACCAACTATAGCAGAATGGCGATCTGAAGCCAACTGAATGCTTGTGCACCATACTCCAGGAGAAAAGAAAGTTCAAGTCCTCTTGAATGAGTGTCTGCTCCTTCTTGCTCTTCTAATTCTTCTGTAATTTGTCCTTCATATTTGCTTGTGTCAGTGGGTTCTACGTTTTCTATTTCTGATACCATCTCCTATTGAGCATCATCTCTGCTTTCGGGTTCCAAAATTCCAATTCTTGTGCATAAACCTCAGTAGCATCGTTACTTATGCCTTTGTCAAACAATATAGCAACATATGCACCATTACCCTATCTGCATAATACCTTTATAAATTTGCATATACCTCATTAACAATCAGTTGTGCAACATCTTCATTAGCAATCTTATTAAATTTGACCATTAATATCAACGTCAACATGCCTTTCTACATGCTCATCTTAAACATCAGACTCAAATAAGTAAAAGTGACATGGATACTTATCCACAACAATGTTTACCTTGCCCTCTTCAATGTTCGAAGTCAAAACAGTCATAGACCCTGTATACTTACCATTTCAATTCTTACCTCTTCTTCTATTGCTGCCATCCTTGCTCGTCTTTTCCTTTTTTGAATAATTTTTCTAAAAGGCCACCATTCCTTTCTTCCTAGTGGTAAATGCGAACCATTCTACTGCTGCATTTCTAGAGCAAATTGTGTCTCCATTTCTTCTAAGGCTTGACTCTATCTAACTCCTGCCTAAGACTTTCTAATTCTGCCTTGTCTTCTTCCTTCTTCTTCACACTTGTCTCTTTCCTCTTTTCTTGCTTTTTTCGTTTTGTCTCCTTACCCTTAAACCACTGTACATCCATTTTCTTCCGCAAATCCATTTTCCTTTTTCAAGCAAGTCCCTTTCACCTTGCTTTCACTTGTCTTTGACACTTCACCTCAGACCCTGTTCTCTTTCCTCTCATGGCTTAGTCTCTTGGCATCCAGGTTCTCTCTTCAACCTGCTAAAGTCAAACACACAACTTCAAAACTTCTTCACTTGCCCTGATCTTTGCACTTTGATACTAATTGATGCAGAGGTAGGGGGACAAAACCACAACTTCACAATCACTCAAGTCAGTGTTATCACTTTTCATGTTCTTAGCATACTTGGAATATTCTCGGCAATAACCCAATATGAGAAACTAACAACTCAATGTATTATTTGCAACTTGGTGAACCCTTAAGAAGATGATAATGTCATATGCAAATACACAAACCCTTACTAGCAATTCGGAAACATCAACAATGTGACTTTTCTTCATATGCTTTCCTAATTCCTTGTAGTCCGAACAGATGACAAAATTTGACATAATAATTTACACAGACCTGATATCAACAATATAAGAAGGTTTTTGACACCCATTTGGAAGATACACAATATATCCAAATTGATCCTACGATTGTTTTTGAACACTTGACCCTAAATTCGATTGGTAATATTTCATTTAGATCCAACTTACCCTCTTTTTGTAAGCAACACTGTGTAGGTCTGATCCCTAACATCTAAACTGTACTCCAATGGCTTGGATAGATTGAAAAAAATACGAGTCCACGACTTTTTTCATGGAACTAAACACTCCTAGCCTCTACTCCGCCTATCAACACCTCAAACATTTCATAATAGGTCTGCCCAGGCTCTCCAAATCATCACCCATCCTTGGTCATAGCATCTGATGCAAACTCTTGGTCTGAACCATAACTTTTCAAGCCAAAACTCTTGGAAAATACAACTCGGGCATCAGTCTCTTGGCCGCAAATGACAATGTCCACCCCTGAAAGTTACAGATTCTTTTACTGCATTACTAAAGTCTTCAGTCTACCAGTTTAGGGGAAATTTCACATTTGGGAAGTGCCTCAAGTCTCGAATTTTGTGTTCAAACCCTCATTATCTTAGTAAAAACGGCATATCTTGCTTAAATCTCCATTAGATTCAATGAGATCAGAAGCATAGGACAGGTAATTCAAAGCTCTATTGAACCATATCACTTTCAGATCATAAAATATCAGATCAAATCTATACTATTTGCTGCAACATTAGTGTTACCAGAAAATCTGGAAACTGCAGTCATTAAAATGATCATAACTGTCATGATACTTAATGAAAATCAATGAAGCGAAATGCAAATGAAAGTGGATTCAGAGCTTCATCAATCCCGATGCATGAGAAATCATCCTCAGGCCGTACAAGTCCGTGGAATGGTCTGGAGCAGTAGAAACATGTTGGAGAGGCTGGGAAAACAATGTTTTTTATTGAATTTCTTCTTAATACACCATGGCCAAACTGTATCCTGACCTTACAAGGCATTTTCAACATGTCTTAATCAGTTCCAACTGAAAACCACTAACTCCTAACCTTCTTTTAGCATTTGACTCTTCATCTTCCCATTAAATGACAAAATTGCAAAATTGCATCAGATCTTCAAATATTTGACAAATGAACAAAAAAGGATCTTCAAATACTTGGAACCGACTCATACAAGTTCAACATGGTCATTTAGACTTTATTACATGATTCAATAACAACTAGAATAAAAGTTTACAAAATGACCTTATGGAGACATGAAGTCAACCAGGTGCTCCTGCACGAGAAATTTCCTGAAAACAAATCCCTTGATGTGTTCTGAGTGTGATTTTACCCATCATTGCTTAGATATTACATTCACACTCCATTTGATTTTCAATTAGTAAATTCTAATTAGTCAAGTTGATTTCTTCATTGGAGATATATTCCAATTGTAGTTTGACACTTCAATAACTTGAAAAAAATGTTCTTTCTACATTGAATATAAGAAATCCTCTAAGTTGCTGATTTGGATGTGGATGGGAGAATCCGGTGCACGTTTTATTAATTTATTTTGGATGCATTTAATATATATATATATATATATATATATATATATATGCAAGAAATATACAAAAAAATCATTTCATAGTATGGTACTTCACCGTTGATCAATATTCAAGATATTTCATATTTGATAGTTCAACTTCAAACTTAAATCTTGATCATAAATATGCAAAGAAATATTAAAAAATAAATCATTTCATAGTATGATATTTCACCATTGATCAAGATTCAAGATATTTCATATTTGATACTTTTCCATTGATCCGGATGCACTTCTTGCGTACATCCGCAAGGCATGTGGAGAACATCCAGAATCCAAACACATTAGGAAGAGCGTCCGGGTGCTTGGGAACCGCTTCCTGTGTGCATCTAGAGAGCATTCAGAATCCAAACACATCAGCATTCGCTTCTAGACTTGGATGCCACGAACTAGTAACTAAGGAAATCCTAAATTTTTTAATCATGTCAAAGTCATTCTACATATGCTTTCACATTTCATTTCTTGTGTTAGGTAACGTGACTTAATGGATTCGAACATTCTTTTCCCACCACAAGCATTGTAGAAAGCATGTTGTCTCCTCTTTGAAAAATTAGTACACATGGAGTACAATCTAAAATCATATAGTTCAATTTCACATATAATCCTTACAACAACCAATGGAGTTCTCCCAAGGAAAAGTTGCATATGTTTATGCAAGAAAAATATTTCTACATAATGACCTTTCTACTACATAGTAAGCACCATTATATTGAAAATGAACATAATGTCAACAATGTGTATTACCTTAGTTACCAATTTGTGAAATGAATCCAATTTGGGCATCCGTGGATTCAAGATTTTTCTTTTCCCAATTATGATTCGTGCATATATATATATATATATATATATATATATATATATATATATACATTATATATACTAAAAATTAAGGGAAAATATACATAACTCTAAAACTAAATCATTCCATAGTATGAATCTATAATTCTAGTATTCATCTATGAATCTAGTATACTTGATAATTGATCTATTTTCACAATTATAAAGAAAATCAACATATTCATATTGAATTACTGAATTACAAAATGAAATTATGAAAATGCAAAATTTAGATCATTAAACTTAAAGTTTGTAACATGATTCACTCATAAAAGTGTCAAGAGTCAAGACTAAAGTTTTTGATCTCAATCATCAAATGGATTTTCAAGAAAGTCCGCATTAGAGGGGTATTGATAAGCTGCAAGTGCCATATTTACATCACTAGAGGAATCCAAACCAGCTCCACTAGTACTAGAGGGGATTGTGAACTCATAATCCTCATCATCCACATCAGCCAAAGTGGATCTAGCAAGATCTCGGATGGTAATATCTAAATCAGGAGTCTCAAATGCCACATCCCAAAGCTTTTCAAGCCCCTTCTTGTACTTAGGATCCTTATGTGATAACAAGTGCAAATTGTTGTGAATGAAGATAAGGTCTTTTGTTTTTTTTGTAGTCAACCGGTTACGTTTGACCTAGTTGATAAAGGAGTAACTACTCCAATTCTGCTCAGCTGCAGAAGAGTTGGCAACCTAGAGAGATATTTTAAAAGAATATTGATAAAGAATCAATATAAATTCAAGGAATTGACAGTGTTAACTTTAAGAAATTAACTTTTAAGTGTTAAATTTTATGAACCTACGTGAGATAGGATCTTTATGGCAACGGGTTGGAGGTACGCGAAGTCTTTCCCATGTAGGTACCATCATTTAATGGCATCCATCCTGCTTTGGTTCGCTATAGCAAGAGGGTGGAAATCATTTCTTTAGATGAAGAAATGAAATTCATTCCTCACAATTGCCTCAATTTTTGGATCTTGGAAGATTTTAGCTAGTGCCTTCTTATACCCATTTGCTTAGTTACCCGGGTTCGTTGTTTTGGCCCAAGAACCCTGCCTAGGTTTGAATTGGTCCAAAATATGGGTCCGGTTCAAGCCAAGTTCGATCAGGGTTCAAATTCCCTGGGTTGGTTCGAACCTGCAGTCTGGAATTTGAGCGTGGGCGAATTTTGGCTGCCCAGATCGAATTTGGGACGAATTTGGGCAAATTTTATATTTTTTGAGTTCCAGTTGCCCTAAAATGTGAATGTAAGTAGGTTATTTTGGCTTCTAACATCATTTGTGGTGTGCAAATAGGTGTTTTGTGAGCAAATAGGTGATTGAGCAAAAGAAGTTTGTGCAAGGTGGAGTTTACATCCTATGATTTTATGATACTCTATGCTTCTAGGCTTCATATATATATATATATATATATAATTTTTTATAATTTTTAAACGTTTTTGTACGAATGAACCCAAAACCCTTTCCAAAATTTTGCCATACTGGCAAACTGGTTCTTCGAACCCGTATTTCAACCGAACTCGAATCGGTAACTAAGCCCATTTGCAATCTCGGCATCTCTAAATGTTTCCACGCTACTTGAAAGGCGAAATACATTTGCGCTATAGTACTTGGGCAATAATGTAATACAATTGAACGTTATTAAATATCAATAGCACAAACATTGGATAATAGCAGCACAAACATTTGATAAGCACTACAATACCTCGGGGATAGAGCATATGCAGGTAGGTGCAAAGGTGTGGTCATCTTGTTCCATTGATGAACAATTGCTTCCACCTTTTTGTAAAAGGTGTCCTAAGGATCATTCTCCATCCTTTGTATGACCTTGGATATGAAATATGAATAATAATTATAATTAATGATTATGTAAATTTAAACTTTAGAATCTAGAGATCTCTCAAATAGACAATTGTAAAAGAATGTAGAACTTACCATTTTAATCTTTTCCAACATGGTGTCCATGAAATCACTTATATCCCCAAGGCATGGCTCATCATTGTCTGCAAAGCGAAGCATTGCGATGATTGGATCGGTGAATTTCAACACATTATTTACAAGACTCCACCAATCCTCATCTAGTATCATTCTTCTCACATTTTGGGCCCTTGCTGTATTGGAATTCTTCCAAATGCCTCATTGGGGGCTAATGACCATATATTTCAATGCTTCCTTTACCTTCACAAGTCGTCTCAAGACGATTCTATAAGAGGCAAAGCAAGTTTCAACAACCTAAGAACATGTTAAACTCAAGTTAGTAATACATATAAAATTGTTAAAGAAAACAACAAAAAAAGTAATAAAATTTTAAATGTAATAATATATAAATTAAATTTTAAATCTACAAATTTACCTTCAATAATTCCAACTCTGAGAAACTCCTAAAAATTGCTTGCGACATGCGGTGATTTGTCACAAACATTTAAATCTCTTCAGCCTCCTCTTATATCCGTTTCGTCCAATCTATTTGGCTGTCAATTGATTTCATCACCAAATTGAGAGAGTGGACGGTGCATGGTGTCCAAAAGATATGATCATATCTAGACTATACCAAGAACCCTACAGCCATGCATACATTTGCATTGTCTGTGACCACTTTGACAACATTATCAAGATTCATTGACTTTATGGCATCAATGAGAATCCAGGAAACAAATTTTGCATCTTTGACTTGCCCTTCACAATGAATTGCCTTCAAGAACATTGCCGCCTTAGGTCATACAATAATAACATTGATAAATGGACGGTTTCTACAATTTTTCCATCCATCTGAAATAATAGACACACCTGATTGAACCCAAGAATCTCTTATTGGTTGAAGTTTAGCCTCTACATTTTCCTCTCATCATACAATATGGTAGTGCACAACTTTTCAAAACCAAGTGCTCTGTAACCAGGAGGTGTTTCATTTATTGCTTGCACCATCTCCATCTAATAAGGTGATCTCACTAAATTGAATGGAACACCATTTGCAATTAAACAACGTCCAACTTTATGATCAACAATGTCTCTCAATTCATTTTGGAGTACCCTATCTAGTGGGCCTCTCTTGCGAGTGAGTGGCAATTTTGGTCCACATCTTCATCAATTGTAGATGGCATAGGCAAACAAGGATGTGTTTTTGCGCTTGTTTGATTGGATGGTGGTGTTAATGTATTTGTATTATTTGGAAGCACTATGTTTTCCTTTTGCAATTACTCTATCTGTATCTTCTTGCTCTTTTGCTAAAGCTACTATTTGTGTAGGTGGTAATCCCTTATCTCCCCCACTACCCTCACACATGTTAATTCCTTCACCCGCATGACCCAAAAAATGTAGATTCACTCGGGAATAGGAGCTTCTGTATTGTACATTGCAATAATTACATTTCCATATGTATGACTCACCACGAAGACATTGTGTGATTCTTGTTGTGTGTCTAAGGAGACCCTTTATTAATTTTGAATTTTGGTGATCCAAACCCACCCATTGAGCCTTGACTACTCATTGTATGATTCTTGCAATCTAGAAAAAAAATGAAAGAAAACCATGCTTCAACACTTCTACAAAAACTTGAATTTTTTTTTATAAGTTTTGAAAAACTTGAAATAAATCAATAAATTATGAAAGAATGGTTGAAATGCATACCTTAATCACTTCTTGCAAGGAATTTGTAGCTCTACAAATGATCTCCTTCGAGTCCAAGCACTTTACTTCAAACTAGCAACTATGAGAGAGCAAATGTGAGATGAAATGAATTTGCATCATGAATAAAATGGTTGTTTTTGGGGTTTGAATTAAAAAAAATATTTAAAAATCAACTTGGGCCCACCTTTTTTCTGCCTTGGATTCCTGTGGATCCTCATGGATTCGTGCTGGATCCTCAGGCTGACACGAGGATTCAGGCAGGGTAGCATGAGGATCCGGGCAGGGTCTGCGATCCTTGTGGATCCATTAGGATTGGGCCGTGGATCCTGATGGATCCACAGGCAGGATCATGGACCCTGCCCGGATCCTAGCTTGAATCAGGTTCTGGATCAGACCTGAATCCGGATCCAGCCTGTTTCGAGCAAATTCAATAACTAAGTGTATTACATGTCCGGAAATTCTAAACTGCATAAATTGAGTGTTATATATATAATATAACAAACTCTTATCCCACATACAAGATAAATATGAAGCACTATTTGTATTGTACCAATTTGAATCATATTAATGAAAATCAAGTAATAAAGT
This sequence comes from Cupressus sempervirens, assembly GCA_028749045.1. Lineage (NCBI taxonomy): Eukaryota > Viridiplantae > Streptophyta > Pinopsida > Cupressales > Cupressaceae > Cupressus > Cupressus sempervirens. Next base: position 609,800,088 of record CM053784.1, on the reverse strand, counting down.
ACTGAAGGTGAATAATGCCGACAGACAAAGAAATCGAGAAGGATTAACAAAATGTTGCCAAAGCCTGGTGGGAAAGATATGTTGGAATTCATGAGCCTAATATAAAAAACACGAGGCTTAAATATCACTACGATTGTCATTAACCTGTTTAAAAGAAGACATCACTGATCAAATGTGGCGAATGAGGCATAACTAATCCTTTTGAAATTCTCAAAAGGGATTGAAATTCAAAATCAAAAAAAAGAAAACTTTGCGAGTTGAAGTGAAACTAATAAATGAAGAAATAACTACAGCAAGTTAATAGAGATTAATTTTAAAAGTCAATCTTCTGGAGCCTACTTCACACCATAAAGAGCTGTGACAAGCTTGCGCAAGAGGTTCTTTTCTTAAAAAAATGAACTCTTATGGCCATCATATGGATTTCCTTCCTCAAATCTGCATTGAGGATTATGCTTATTATCCATGTAATAGTATTTTCTGTTTGGATAAGGTGATATTAAGCTCGCAATTCTAGGTCAAAGTCACGTGTCTCCTGGATACTTGGCAAGTTGGTTGGTGTACTTGGATGTCTAAGGACATGAGGGATAAAATCATAACAAATATCTGATCAGTATTTATTTATGACAAATTGTAAAATTATTCATAGAGGTGGATCCAGTCATCGATGGTGGTACAAAGTATATTGATAGAATATTATTTTTAGTTATAGGCATCAATTTGGAGGCAGAGACCACATGGAATTGCATGTCTATGTATATTGTTGCATGTATTTTGCAAGTTATTCTGATTGGAGTGCCAAGGTTTTGCATGTTGTGCATGGTAGCTATGGGATCTGTTTCTGAGTAATGGAGCACTTGATATTGATCAACATTAATTGGTTGTTGGTTAGGAGTCTGTGTGAAGGCCATGCAATCATAAATTATTTTTAACTAGGATTACAAGATTCTGGCATAAGGTCAGAGAATTTGTATTTGGTGAATTCTCAACAAAAAATAGCAGAACTCAAAATGTTGTTTTTTTCACAAATTTTAAGTGGAAGAGAATTAATGTTAGAAGTCATCATTATTTTTGCTGAAGTTTAGTCCACTCATTTCACTAGCCATGAAAGAACCATAGAGATGTGTACTTTGAAACTTGTTTTACGATTGATTGTGTTATTTCTCCCTGGACATTTAGCCACCCATCTAGTAGGGTATTTAAGCTATTTTGGCTGATCTTTAAAATTTTTATTGAGGAATTGAGATTAAATTCCAATTGTTGATAGTCTTTAGACATGTCAGGCTCTATAATAACTTCTACTTGTCAAAAATTAAGCTTGAACTGTTATATCTGCCATGCAGAATGCCCCTGTTTGCATGTCTATAAATGAATGAATGAATTAAGGGATTTTAATGACATCCACAAGGCCAAGCGGTCAAGGAGAAATGTTCAACATAGTGGTTAGGTATGCAGTTGTATTAGTGTTATGTCTTAGTTTTTAGGTCTGGTTATAAAAGTGGAACTTGACACAGTTTTCTAATAACATTGTTTATTGCTTTTGTTTTTTCTCTGCTTCCTATTGTCATGTAATTTGTCTACTAGAATGGGTAATTGATGTTTGTTAATACCAGTTCAGAATTAGATGCTTCCTCAGATTAAAAAAACAGGAAAGACATTGGGAGTTTTAGTTGCTTTCTGAAGTGTTTCAAAGTGGTTCTCCAAAATTGCATAGAATATCCCAAAAGCCTTTTTAAATTGGTCAACATATAGTTGGAAAACTTGGAGTTGGCAAAACTTGGCAAGCCCCAAAAATACAACCTGACAAAAAACTGACAAAACTAAGCAACTTAAAAAATTGATTAAATTTCTTTAAAAACACCATTGTTCGCGAAATTGGATGACAAGATGTATCCAACAAATCCATAAATGAGTACAAAAAGTGTTTTATATTAAATTTGAGTGATTTAAATGCAAATTGATTACAAAATTGCATCCTCAGGTGGAATCCTAATGCAATAGGTAGCTGACAACTTGCCTTTGAGCATCATGATTCACCATAATTCATCAATTGCATATTACAACATTTTACATCTTCCTCCTCTATTCTAGTTAAAACCTTGGGGGAGGTTTAGAGTCTCTAATAGTTACAATTGAATCTTGGATACTGATAGTATGATATTTTGTCATTGATTAATAATATTATGATAGTGATAAAATTAGTCGTCTGAGTTTGTTATGGTAAATCGACGTTGTTGTAGTTGTATTAAGGAAAGGAGATAAAAGCTCCTTATATAGATTTACAAAGACGATGCTTTAAAAGAAACAATTGTGAATTAAAGACAAATAAAAACTACCTAATAAACTAAAGACTAGCTAAGATGACCATTAAAGAAACATTATAATATTCTAATACCCTCCCTTAATGGTCATTGTCTAACAATTGTCTTTTGGTCACAAATTTGAAAAAATATTTTGCTACTATTGAGACCTTCTTTGGATCTTCAAATGTTAACTACCAAGAAGCTGAAACTCGCCCATAAAAGAACAGAGAAGGCTGTGCTTCAGAAAAGGAGACAAGAACCTGCCTTTGACTTTGCCACTGAGATGAGCCTGCCACAAACCCTCCCAGAATCAGCAAAACATCTGATTAGAAATCATCACAAAACATCCAACCTGATGTTGGATAATGAAGCTACTCTTCCCTGGAGACAAAGACAAATATTGAGAACAGCTAGCACGATGTTAAGGAAAAATCAGCACACTCTCCAAACTTTGCAGATGAGCATGATGCCCCAAAGCAAACTACAAAAGGCCATGATTTTTAGGAGAAAATCGAAAAAAATAACACAATTTTTGAGGTGAAAAATTGATCAAAACCCAACATGATTTTTGAGGTGGAAAATCAATCAAAACCAGACAATACAAAGCTTTGTCCTTATTTACAAAAAACGGTAAAACCCAACAGCTAATTTTTTAAGGGGAAAGCCCACCAAGGAATCCCACACTTTGTGAATTATAAAATCAAAATTCTTTTAAGGGAAAAACTATAGAAACCCATAAGAAATTTTTTAAGGGAAAAAATTATGAAAAACTATCAAAATTTTTTGAGGGAAAAATTTATGAAAACCCATATGAAAATTTTAAGGGCGACAAAAAATGAGCCTTCGCATGGTAAACCAGCACATGAAAGCAACATGCAAGTACACGCAACAAACATCCAAGTACATGCAACCCTAAAAAATTAAAGACTTTCGCTATTAAAGACTCTTGCAACCAAAAAATTGCATGATCAAAACCCTTAACCAGGCTTGTGCTTTCCAGCAAAAATCCTCAAAGACGAACCACAAAAGTTCCATAAAATACCTCTAACAATTTTATTTCTAAAAATTGAAAAACAAATTTTTAGAATAAATTCCAGATTTGAAGAGGCTTGAATTTTCCTTAAAAAATCTGCCAAATTTTATGAAATTCCATTGACTTGCTCTTATACCTATGTTGTTGTAGTCGTATTAAACAAAGGAGATGAAAGCTCCTTATATAGATTTACAAAGACGATGTTTCTAAAAGAAACAATCGTGAACTAGAGACAGAAATAGAAACTACCTAATAAAGACTAACTAAGCTGACCATTAAAGAAACATTATAATATTCCAATTGAGTTCCCAATTGTGGTCTCCACGCCCAGATCCTGTCATTGTAATCATATTTCTTATGCAATAAGAAATCCGACCAACTAGTGCAGGTTTGTGAGTGGAGACCCTACTGGACTTTAGGGCCAGCATTTGTAAGTTGTCCAATGTGTTAGACATGAGAAAAATCCAATGGTAGAAGGGATGTGGGGTCAATGTTTTGTTTCTTCGCAGGTCTGAAGTGGGGGTTTGGGGACTATGCCTTTATGGAACTGAGTTTTTGCCACAAATTGCCGAGTTTTCACTTCAATTTTTTAGTTGGAAAACCTATAGAGGCAAAAACCTCACTAGTCTAAAAAACCAAGCCCAATACTCTGTGTTTTTCTTCTGTGGACTGTCAAACAGATAAATATACCATTATTTGGAGGCAGATCATGGCTTGGATCTAATTTGTCCACTTTCCAACATAGCATGTGTGGCAGCATTCGTAAGTTGCCTAAGTTGTTAGATGTGAGAAAAAGCCAACAATAGAAGGGCTGTGGAGAAATGTTTTGTATCTTCACAGGCCAGAGCCGGGTGCTTGTGGACGATACATCCAGACTTATTTTAAAGATAATCTTTCAATGCGTTTCTGACTTTTTCTTTATGAAACTGAGCTTTTGCCACAAATCCCATTATGGATTTTCAACCATAAAAATTCCCATTACTTGGTATGTCCAAGTGGTGGAAATTAGTCTGAAGAATGGTCATAATCTAAACCAAATTGAGGTTGGGTAAGGGACTGTTGCAAATGTCAATAAACACATTTAGACAGAAGTTAAAATATTAAAGCAATAACCAAGTAGGGCAAGTAGCTTAGTTGTAGAGAAGCTAACCAGGCAGCTTTGGGTTCTAGAATTGATTACAAATTCCAAATTTATAAATACTGTTGTTTTGCCCGAGTCTCGGTAGAACCTTTTGATGCTCATTTCTGTTTGTAGAAATGCAGTAAAAGTCAGCACTCTATACCAAGTCTATTGCAAGTAGTGTTCTCTTGGCTTCTGTAACATTTTTTAGTTACAAATATTTTTAAATGCTGTTAGATGTGAAACAGTGATTTTTTCAGACACATGCACAAGAAATAAATTTTGATCCATTTTCTCCATAGTTTGCTTCTCTAGAACTTGTGTTGGTCCTTGTAAATGCAGCTGTTTTGTTGCATGTGTTAATCTACCTTTTTAAACGTTTTTACTATGTTGACTTTTCTCTACAACTATTGTTCTCTTTGCTTCTTAAAATTTTCTGCTTGCATTTGCTAAATTTATTGTATCTATAAGTTATTTATTTTAATTTTTGTTTCCAATATCAGGCCTTAATCCGACAATGGGCACCTGTAGCAATTGTTCTTGGAGTTGTTTTTGTGCTCCTATGGCTGCGAGGCTATATCTGGAAATAATTGTACCTGAAGTATGAAAGTCATTTTCCCATTGCGACAAGAAGAGAGGTCTGCTAATAAAATCCATTACGTGACTTGTGAAATGGAAGGACTGCTATCAACTGAACAGTAATTTTGGAGTTACTATTGCATGCAGGTTTCAAATGCATGGAATATATTTGAGGTATAAGGACACAGGAACTTGCTGTCCAACAAGAGGGAGAGAAGCGATGGGCTTAATCTGATCAGAAGTTGAATCCATTACATTGTATGCTATCGATACAGTTTAGAGGAAGAGAGAGATTTACCCACTGGAAAATTTAATAAGATCATATTGAATTTTAGTATTACCCTGAATTATATTGATTATCAATGCCTTAGGTAGATTAGACTGTTCATATAATTTTTCCTCAAATTAATTTTGAACAAACATTAATATTTTTGTGTTCATTTTAGATCCATTGCAGATCCAATGTACAAGCCCAGTCATGTTATTTACACTTCTTAACGTCAGGCCTTCAGTTGGTTTAAGGTTAAATGACAACTACATTCATTCCATAAATTTTATTTTTACTTTAATTTTTTTTAATTCAAGTTATTGATTTTAAATTTATTTATTCAAGTTTTGGATTTGGACTAAGCAAACAGCCTGCATCGACTTGTAAGTTTGAATGAGTGGGGTATGCAATTTCAAATTTTAAGAAGTTTTGGTCCTTTGTAGAAGTATGAAAGAGGCAAGGAGCACATGATGAAAAACTCTTATTCACACACATTTGAAATGTGAATGAGAAGGCTTGAACAACTGGCACCTGATTTCATGATAAATGTGGTTTGAATTTTAATTACAGCAGTGATGCTGTAGTTTCTTTTAACAATCTTATAAGTCTACTGCATTTTGAAAGCATTCATAGTAAACTGTGAACAATTTGGAGATTATCTACATAATAACCAAATCACATTTGATTCTTCAGCAACAAGGCTTGTTGTATATGTCCAGTACACAATTAAAAGAACAAAGAATTGAACGGAATTTATTTGGTGAACCCTTTCATCAAATATATTGTCAAAGCCCCACAATTTCAATATTATGTCAACGATTTTCCAATCTTACAACTGGGGCAGAAAAGCATTTGCTGGTGCCATATTTTAATTTTGTTTCATAGGGATCTGTATGGCCTGGACGGGGTCTAGAGAAGTTCCAGCAATAAATAGCTGAACAGAAGTAATTATCTCTTGTAGTTGAGGATATTTAGTTTTCTTGTGGAAAGACAATCTCATCATTTCTCGTTGGAAGTGATTGTTTGTTATTAATGAAAAAGAGATCATAGTTTATCATTTCTTAACTGACAGGTAAAACTATAGAATGTGGGTTTACAAGGAATTTTACCTTCTATGATTACATTGAGTGTTAATAGACTCTAATTCATTATATTTTTAAAGTTCGGATATTCCATGTTCAATTAAAAAATGATATTTTCACAGTTTATGAAAATATGAAATATTTAGTTTGCGTCTGGTAGGAAACTGTGTAGAGTTTTATGATCACACTCTAAGACCTATTACTAGGAAAGAGATAGAACTGAAGTAAACATGAGAGCTAAACCTGCTAGGAAAGGGATAAAACTGAAGTAAATTGCAGAGCTAGTTCGCTAAAAAGAAGATCGCAGAGCTAGACCCATTACTAGGAAAGAGAGAGAACTGAAGCAATATTGCAGAGCTATTTCCTAACAAAGGGGGAGAGAGGATTGCCACACAATCCATGAGGCATAAGGGGGAGCAGAGAGTGCAAGAATCTGCAACATAGACACAAGTTATCAAATGAAATAAAAATTAACCTGATAAGTTATTCATGTTTGTGATGATAATGATTGTGATATTGCTATCAGGATTTAACTGTGTGATTTTTGAGTCAAACTAATTGATTGCTAAGTGTTCCATTTATTTCCATGAGAGATGGATTCATGTTGAATCACTACTCATACATGGGTCAATGAGTTTGACTCAAAAATCACACAGTTAAATCCTGATGGCAATATCAAAATTTGACTTGCTGTGGAAATTATCTCCTACTTATCAATTGATGAGCTTAAGGGGCTTTCTAATGAATGGTTCATAAGACACAACACTTGGTGAAGGTTTTTTGCAAATGGGGTTGCAAGCTTTGGGTTTAACCATGGAGAAAACTCCGTAGTTAAATGAGCTCAGGCTGGAGTAGTACTGGAATGGGTGACCTCCCGGGAAGTCCCGGTGCTTCATCCCCGTGAGCATCACCTAGATCCAATGAGTGCTAAGTGTTCCATTTATTCTCATGAGAGATGGATTCATGTTGAATCACTATTCATGAAACATGGGTCAATGAGTTTGACTGAAAAATCACACAGTTAAATCCTGATAGCAATATCACAATTTTACTTGCTGTGGAAATTATCTCCTACTTATCAAATGATAATGATTGTTAGAATTAGATGAAGGCCATATGTTAGTTAGATCAAATAATAATAAGACAGCTTATTTAATGTAAGAAAACAAGGGCTCTGTAGATATAATCAAGTGTCAAAATGATAGGATTAATACAACATTGCACGTAAACTTGCCTTAAACTAATCTGACAAATTGTTTGAATGAAGACCCCTTGAAAAGAGGATATTCCAGGTCAAAAAGACTTGATTTGTGGCAAACAAAATGATATGTTAACCTAGCAGGCTTAGCATCCATACACGGCTTTTAATATGTAGAGTAGGCACTACAAACAAATCTTTTTCATGATAGCATGCAACAACAGCCATGCACATGTGTAGGGACAAATCTAAGGAAAACACAACGAATGAAACAGTAGGGTGGGAGTAGCAAATAATTTGTCTGTTTACAATGAAAGGTATAGACCATCTTGGTCCAAAGGGTACTGAAAGTTATCATTATCAATCGGCTATTGCGTCAAACTTAAATTGTAGAGTCTATGCAATACAATTGATACAAGAAAATAGGGATTTTAGACTAATATGATTGAAAGAAAGTGAAATTATATTTTGAGAAGTTCTGATCACATGCTAGGGTTTGAAATGTGTTCATGTGGCCATTGCTGTATGGTCTGCCCTAGCTGCTACTGTTGCTTCTGCTTCTTTCTGTTATGTTGCGTGGGTGAGGGTTGTCTTTTGTTTGAGGTCCTGGTTTGGTGCTAGTTGTGAGATTTTTGGTGGTGGCCACTGTAGAGGCTGTGAATCTCAAAGAGGGTGGAATATGCTTCTCTTGGAATAAATTGCTTTTGATGTTATGGCTAATAAAAAACTAGTCAGAGAGCAGGAATATCATTAAATAACAAAGAGGCAGATTTGAAGTCCTCGCTTTGGAAATGGCTGGAGTCAACCACATGGAGTTGGCCTTGGTAAGTTTACTTAGTACTAACCCTTGGTCCTTCCTAATTTTTTTTGGTATTTGGGTTGAAGAAGTATAGTGCTTGTAGGTGTAGGAATGCATTGTATTGTTCTCTCTGGTGGAGTTTTTTGTAGGTACATTTGTTACAAAGTTGGTCATTGTGGCTTTATCTAAATACTGGTCGCCAAACTTCAACCTCTTGTTTAAATCTCGTCCAAAGTCCCTGTTTTGATTAGATCTCCCCTTTTACCTGTCTATATGTGGCATGAAGAAGCCTTGAAAGACATTGATAACATGATTGGCATCTTCAAACTAGGGTAGAGCCAGAAGAAGAAAAACTTAGTAGTTTGTATTTGTGTTGGTATCATCAAGGGACTCCTAGGAGCTGTTAATCTCCAAATTGATGATCTTATGCTCACTCAAAAGCTTGATTACAAATATATCTTTTTAAATGTGGCCATTAACATGAGCATGGATACTTAATAAGATATTGCCCAAAAGGGTGGCCTCCTTGTTTATGTCATGGAAACAAAGATAGAAAGATAAGTAGTGGATGTTCTTATGGCTCTTCATAACTTCGAGAATATTAAAAGTAGAAGATGAGAGAATACAAATGATCCAACAAGCACATTGGTGCCACTTATACAGCCCGCTTTTCTTGTCAGATTGTTGATTTGGACAGTTCTGTTGGAGGTTTTTCGCTCTCCTTTACTGAACACTGCCTAATCATTTTGTAATCATATACCCATTGCAGATGAACTTTGTGAACATACTGAATTGGAGCTTTGTTCTGTTCAAATATTCCTCTATTTGGCTCAAGGAAGATGAGTTTTGCCAAGTTGTCTAGATTGCGTTGCTTGCAGGCCTTGCCCACGTTTCTGATCAGAAGTAGGTTGGTAACATAAAGTACATCAGAAATGTCAGCAGAAGTTGGCTCAGAATGTAGCAAGGGAAAGATAAAGAGTAAGTAAACCTCAAGGAACAAATGTTAAAAAGAACAAGGCCCTCATGAAAGAGCCGAATCTCCAGTATCAAGAATGCATTGAGCTGATTCCATTGGCCATGTATAGAGTTGAGACAATTAAATAAACTTTCTGAAGTCCCATAAAACATTTGTTCCATTGATAAGTAGGAGAGGATAGCACCGAAGAACTACAGAAACATGTTGTTTGCAGGAAACTTGATGACGGCCTAAGATTTGTAGCTTGAATGCTAACTTATACCAGTATTTTTAGTATATCATCAACGACTGATCTTCTTAAAATGGCAGAAGAATCTTGCAAGACCTTTACGATCCACATGGGGGATAATTCTACTTGCTTAGCCACCATTCCAAAAGAATTACAGCTTGTAAGTATTGACTGCTTCTTACAAAATTATTTCTAAAGTTATCTCAAAATGATTTGACAGCTTTATTCGTAACTTGAATTTATTCCTCTTAGGCACATCTCAAAGGACATTATTTTTTCTGAGGAAACTATGTCAAACAATTTGTCATTGGCGATCAAATGCAATTTTTTTATCTTATCAATTACATAGTTCTTGAATTTAGAATCATGAATTTTTAAAATGAAATACAATATAAAATTAATAGTAAGAAAGACTTAAATATTTCTAAAACTTCTCAGCACTACAATTATATTTCTAAGGAGGCCCTTTGAAACCCCAGCCCAACGTATACTCTTCCCAGACCACCTTGTTATTACTGGCTAGGCGTTTTTATAAAAGGACAAGTATCCTGAGTGTAGGAAGGTGAACTCGAAGAATAGAATGATAATATTGATAATACGGGAAATAAAATGCTCGAATGATGGATTGGGGAGAGTTTGTTGGAATAAGTGCAATGTAAATCATTTGTGGGTGTTCTCTCATGGAAGAGGTGGTTTTGTTTTGGTGACAGGTATGAATCCATTCTAGTGGTGCATGGTTAGTGGTTTTACGGTGAAAAGCTTCTGCGCATGTTGTTGATTCTGAGCTGCTGTTGCAAGATGTTTTTGAAATATTGAGATTAGTGTGTTCTGATAAGGAATGATCCACGTAACAGTTTCTGATTTTTACCGAGTCTTCTCTGGTGTGTTTGGAAGGTCTGCATATGAGTTAGTGCTGGGTAAACTATTAAAAAAAATAGATACGGTGGCAAACTGTGCACTGCAAAACACTTTTATGAGATCTTCAAATCCTAGCTTTTAGTCTGCAATTCTAGTAACACAGAAATGAAATTAATGTCATATATGCAGTTGCAGTTGTAATCAAAGAATGAAAAATAAACCAGTACTTTGTTATCTATTAGAAGAACCGATACATGAATCAATCCTGTTAAGAAAGAATCCTTTCATGATAAGACGATCAAACATTGCTATTAAGGGATCGAAATGCTGATCACAAGTTGATTAATAAATTAGTTGCAGATTCTGCAAATAAAACTCTCAATTCTGATTATAACTGGAGTTGGTGCTTCAGTGGGAGTTGGCGGTCTCCTTTGTAACCTTGGTTAGTGCCCTACATCGTGTTCATGCTTGCAATTGGTAGGCCTATTGATTTCTAGTTTTGGAGTTCCCATGATTGAGAAGGGGGAAATCTTCAGATGTTTGTACATGAGTATATTGAGGGCGGAAGAAGAGAAGAAAGAGGAAATGTAATGGTTGTTGTGAGCCTCAGTAATAAGATACAACTGGAAAGTTCTAAAATTTTATTTTTGGTATTTTTCTGAGTGAAAGAATGCAATTAAACCTCAGGAAAGTTATTGTTGATCAATACTAATAAAAAATTTAATTTGCAGAAATTAATTTATCCAAACCTTAGAATTTTAGATTATTTTTATTTTAGAAATTAATAGACATATGTTAATGAAAACAATAGTTCCACCATTTTTGGAGACCTTCACACTCTTGCAAACGTTTAGAACCCAAGTAGGACTGGCCTCTCACAAATGTTTAGGACCCAAGAAGGCCTGACCTCTCACAAACTTCCAAGACCCAAGAACGATAGGCCTCTCATAAACATTTAGGACTTGAGAAGGCCTCGACTCTCACAAACTTCCAAGACCCAAGAAGGACTGGCCTCTTAGAGGCAAAGAGAAATTGTTTGCTTTGATACAAGACTACCACCATTTCGTGGATAACCTTTGTGACGGCTTGCAACACATTCAATGGGGCTATGACAACATGCATTTGCAAAAACCATTTAAATTGTAAGTGTTGGAGCAACAATTTTGGTGTTCAAAGACGCCTTGCTTATTGGGAAAAAACCATGAACAAGCCCCTCAAATCATTCATTCTAGAGTAGTAGAGGTACTAATGGAAAATAATGAATAGATTGTGTCTATGAATGACCTTTGGGAGAAAGGTATCTTTATGAAATGGAGTGGTCCTTGGCCAACTATAAAAATATAAGAGATTGGTGTGATGCACAACGGGGCAAGGGAAAAACTATCAAAACTATACCTAATGGCTTTTATTTGGTGGTTTGTGAAGATAGTAAAGAAAAACTCAAATCTTGGACAATGGACCCTACATGATGGATGGGAAAGGATTTTACTTCAAAGATTGGACTACAATTTTAACCCATAAATGGTGACTATGGATGAATTCTCCATTTGTGTAAGATTGTACAACTTAGGACACATACTAGAATGAAAACACCCTTTGAGTTATAAGCAACAAACTAGGGATTTTTGTAAAAATGGACTAAGTGGTGCAGGCAAAAGATTTCAAATGTGCACTAGAATCTACATTCTCTAATTGGTTGCATCCCCCCTTCCAGAAATGGTGGAACTTATCATTGCAATCATGTCACTACTACAGGGGGGTTACATCGTCTGCAGGGATGTCCAACAATGACAAAAGACAAAAGACTTAACAATGTTCTTGTTCAACAATTTACAGTTGAAGAAGGCATGATCTGGATCCTAAGTTCTTGCAACTCATGACAAAAATGCCAACTTTTACTTAGAATAGCCTAGTGGAGAGCATGACATATTGTTTATATTACAGGCAAATTGGAAAATTCTAAAATGTGACCATTGATTTTAAGAGATTTTGAAAATCTTATGAGATCCCCTCTATGCTACGATCCTCTCTCTCCTATAGTGTCGGTCCCACCTTTTGAGGATGGTTTGGTCTTTCCTACTAGGGGCTTTGTTGACTCTTAGGACCCATGAATTCTAACTTATCTTTGAGATGCTCAAAATCACTGGATTTCCCTTTGAAGGCTCCTTCCCCCCTTCAAGTTTGGCTTTTACTCAAACTCTCTCACCCCTTTTTTTTGTCTCTTTCTCAGTGGATGACCTTTTCCAGTTTAAAATTAGACCCCCTCCAAGGATAAAGTTACCCTACGTGAATAGTCCTTTGGTCCTATGGCTTCAAACTTGCAATGAGACTCTTGAAGAGTCCATTGTTGTAAAGAACATTCCTTTTTCACAAGAGCACAACTTGGATAAAGCATTTGAAGAGACACTAGACAAGGAATAAAGCATCAATGATGAAACTGAATACATAAAAAATGAAGACTTGGTGATGAAGACCCTCTTGGCTTAAAGGCTCTGTCAGGCATCCTTGGAAAGAGACACATTTCTCAAACCTCCTAAAAGAAGGAGAAATACAAAGGAGGGGAAAAGAAAATACACAATAAAAAGTCAGTCATAACCTAGTTGGAGTTAGCTAGATGTGCTTTGGGTTAGACCAAATGTGACCAAGGAAGGGGTACACCCGTCTCTTGGGAACAATGGAGATCCTTTCATGGAATATTAGGGGCTGCAATGCTCTTAAAAAAGTGCATCTTGTCAAATGATATACTATTCAAATCTGTCCAAAAATTATCCTATTATAAGAGTTAAATTTAAGTGGGTAGGAGTTGGTTGTTTTCTCAAAGCATTTTTGAAATTGGCAATGCTCTCTTGTTGAGGCTTGGGGAGCCCCCACGGGAATTGGACTATTATGGAACTCTGAAGTCATAGACATTAATGTTATGGCTCTAGATAAATCCTAGAAGTGGCTTTGTGTTGTTCCTAAACAACTTAATGGTGATATTGATCTAATCAATTTTAAATTGGCCAACGTCCACTTTGAGCTCGTTTGATCTCTAGCATACTCTCTTTGACATCCTACAGAAGGAGAAGGACTATTTTTTTTTTGGTCAAGACTTTAGCTCTATTCTAAAATCAAATGACAAAAAGGGGGGTTTAGGCTGGGATAGTATCAAACAAAGAAATTTTAGTAACTTGTTTATGAGAAATGATCTTTTTGAGTTGGCCTTTCAATCGGGGGAATTTACTTGGACAAATAGAAGAAAAGGCTTCTCCAACATTGCAAAAAATTTGGATGGATTTATGAAAGCGGGCAACTGGTCTACTTTGCCATGTGACATATGTGATGAAATTTTCTTTATCAATGGGTCATATTATTCCCTATCAACTTACACCTCATGGAGGACCTAACTCTAGACTGGTGTCCTTCAAGTTTGAAAAAATGTGGTTGCACACAAAAGGCTTTAAAGATTTAATAAAGAATTGGTGAACCACTACTCCACAATGGGAAGGTAATAAAACTTTTATATTTTTCAAAAATTACAAATTTTAGAAGGGCAACTAAAAAGATGAAATAGAGTAGTCTTCAAAAACATATTTGCAGAGAAATTGAGACTTGAAGAGGAGTTGAAAATCTTAAATGAAAAAGTAATCCAAGAAGGGATGAATAATTTGAACTTTGAAGAAGAAAAAAGGTTGAACGAAGAATACTTGAAATCTTTATAGAAAGAGGAATTTTGTGAGAAACAAATATCTAGAGAAACTTGGTTGCAGGAGGGTGACAAAAATACTAAGTTCGTCCAAAAATCAGTCAAGGCTAGATGTACTAGGAATTGCATCTATTCCATCAAGGACTCAACAAGTACCACAATCACCCAAAAAATAGACTATCTAATAGGACAATGTGCGATTTTTCACTAGTGGTTTCAAACAAGAGCTGTTACATGGTAATGATCTTGATGTAGTTTTGAGTAATATCCTTGCTTGCATAAATGAGACACAAAACATAATACTTATAAGCCCTGTGTTAATGAATGAAGTAAAAAAGGCTCTCTTTGGGATGAGTAGTGACAAATCGCATGATCTTGATGGGTTTCCATCTAAAATTTTGGGACATCTTTGCTTAGGAAATTTGGGAAGTAGGTGGCTTCATCCTAAAAGATTTAAATAATACTTCCACGTCTTTGATTCTGAAGAAAAAGAAATTTCAAACCTTTGAGGATTATAGACTAGTTAGTTTATATGATACTATTTACAAGATCATCTCAAACTTCATGGAAAATATGTTGAAATTTGTTTTACATTCTATCATTTCTCCCAAACAAAGCCACTTTGCACCAAATAGATCTTTTTATGAAGGCATTATACATAGAGAGAACTTTAGTTAATTTATACATAAAAAGAGCCTATGATGGGGTAAATCATAAATTTTTGTTAGATGTTCTTAGAAAGATGGGCTTTGACAACAAATGGAGTGGTCGGATCAAGTCTTGCATAAGTATTCCTCGCTTAGAGACTATGCAAGAATGATGTGCAAAAACTCTAGATATTTATAACATGGCCTCAAGACAACAAATTAATTGATATAAATAAACCATATTCTTCTTCTATACCTTGGGAACACACCAATGTGAGATAAGAAAAATTATGGGAATCAAAATGGGATCCTTTCCATGCAAACACTTAGGTGTTCCACTTGTAAGTGGAGTGAGAAAATCAAATTTATGGAAAACTTTGGTTAATGACTGCTTTGAGACAATGGATATTTGGAAAGGAAAATAGCTTTCTTTTGCATGCATAATCCTTATGCTCAAGTATATTATTTCAGCCTTTCTAATTTACTCTATAATGTGCCTCAAAATACCTAAGAATCCTTCAAGTAAATTGAACAGAAAAATGAGATTTTTTTGGAATGGAGGTATAGACCAAGAATTTTTTTTGGCTTGGGATAAGGTTTGTACAAGCAAAGATGTTGGTGGAGTGGGATTGAGCTACTAGCACACGCTAAATGAGGCTTTAGGTGTAAAAATGGTCAAGAGTTTATATACCCAACTAGATCAACTCTAGGTGTAGATTCTGAAATTTAAATATTTAGACTCAAGTGATAATGAATCAATCCATACTATGAGGAGTCCACCTAAATGATCTAAAATCTTGGATTTTTTCATTTCTTGCAAACAAGTTGTTACCTACCACATAGCTTGTCAAATTGGGAATAGTAAAAAGGCAAAATTCTAGGAGGATTCATGGAATGGTTATGAAAACTTAAATGTTAATGAAGATACAAACTTAGTTAAAAATTGGTGTAAAATGCATTGAGGAGCCAAGGTTTAGGATTATAGAGAAATGATGGATGAATCCTTGGGAAACATAAGAGGATGGAAAAATGTTGAAAATATAGATCTACTGGTAGGCTTCAAAGCACAAATATAAGCTATCTTTAACTCTAGATTAATAAGTTGGAGTAATAATACAAACAAAATCATTTTGTATGGTGCAAAGGATGGGAAGATCTTAGTTAAATTAAGCGATAACCTAATGGACAAACCTTTAGAAGAGGAACAGTGGTTGACTGACCTATTGGACCAAGGGACCTTTGCATGGCTAGCAAGGAAATGCAAAATTCTTATAGGAGAGAGAAGAAAAATATTGAGCTTCCATGGACCTAAATGTGTACTATGTAATGAAGTAGAAGAAGGTATTGATTATTTGTTGTTTTAATACAAAATCACTCGAGTGTTGGATGATGCTTCAAGGTAAATTGGGGTGGCAAGGACCATTACATAATAAAATTCAAACTAGTCTTCCAAGAATGACCAAAATATCATTCCAAATCTACTCTTTTTGAGTGTTTGGACTCTAAGTCCATCCCTATTGATATGAGAGGTATGGAAGGGGAGACATAGGCATATTTTTAGGATAAGAAGGAAACCTTGGAATGTATTTTGTTGAAAAACAATAATAAAATTAAAGAACCAACAAGAGTCGCAACTTTTGGATTATCTGGTTCTATATTGTATTTCACTTTGGGGGATTGACTCATTCAAAAAAAGTGGTCAAATATCAAACTCAAACTCGTAAATGGGTGTTTTGGGGTTAATCCCTCCCCACCCATGTCTAATGCGATTCTTTGGAAAAAACTTAAGATGGATGGTGGAGGTGCAATTTTTATGGTCCCTCAAAGGGGAACCCTGACCCTTCTGGTGTAAGATTCATAATTCGAGATTCAAAAGGTGATCTTATAACATGCAATGGAATGTAACTGATGGATGGAACAAACAACATGACATAAGAAGAAACTTCTCTCTTAGAAATAAGAGCATCCAAGAAGCTAGGAGTTAGGAAGTTCCACGTGGAAGGTGACTCATAAATTATTATATGTGCCATCATTAAAGGTGAAATGGAAGTTTGGAATCGTTAGAACTCCATAATCAAAATTAATGATGAATTGACATCTATTGAAATTTCAAATTATCACACATTAGAAGGCAAGGAAATAAAGAGGTTGACATCATGTCCAACTAGGTATTCAGACTAAAAATGTCTAAAGTTGTTATTGAGGATTTCTAAAATGTTAGGTTTGAGAAATGAAATCCCACTTTTCCTACATTCTTCCACAAACTTAATTTGGTTGCTACTAGGCCTCCCCATAAATGCAACATGCAACCTATGGTCTTGATGGGATGACTTAATTGTAAAGTACAAAAGTGATGGTGATAGGCATTTATTACCTTCCCCATCAACAATCATGTTAAATGGCTGAAGTGTGCCTCAACACCAAAAATCATTTGAAATTTGCAGAGAAAAAATAATGAAGTGATTGATTTGGTGCGAGTAGAGATGTGAACGACATTCACATTAACTTGTCTGAAGCAACAAAATCCATTTTATGGACATAGCAAGAAGGTGATAATTGACAAAATATTTGATTCTATCCACAATATACTCACCCTAGTGGTTGACCTATTCTTGGGTGAGATGTTTTACAAAGTGGAAAACCACCATTGAATAAACACAAACATTTACTTAATGATCATGGCCTAGGATTTACAATTTGGAAAAGGAAAAGACATTGCGAGATTTATGATGGTTAAACTTGTTCCACTAGAGGATCTTCTAGGCATGGATGAAATTTTAGAAGCGTCAATCACAAGAATTTGGATAGTCGCGACATAAAAAAAGTGGTTGGAAAAAGTTCCAGGGAATAAGTACACACCATTTGTGTGGAGGTTTAAAGAGAAGTTCATTAATCAAAGATTTAGGGAAGCTAGGAGGGGATCGTACGTGCTCAAGTCATTGGTTATGAGAAATAATTGACGATGACATGGGAAAATGAAGGCTAGGGTGGGCTGGATAGATGAGGATGAACAAAAAATGCTAGAGCTGATGTATGCATGAGCAAAGGAAAACATTGAGGAAGAAGATTTCTCAATAGCCCAAACTAATGCAATGCTACAAGAAAGAATAAGGCTTTGTTCCATGAGCCCTTCAATGAATTATATGTGGTCCTCTACTTTTGTTTTCGGTCTAGGTTGTGTTATCTGGGAGCTGGATGTGTGTTAAATCTCTGTGGTTCAACTTTGTTCTTGTTGGGTTTATAAGAAATTTGTTAAACAATAGTTTGGTTTTATGAAGTCACAACTTTCTTTGATGAAATAATTGTAAATGCCAATTTTGTCTATAATCGTAGAACACTACATGGTCTAGTTGGGTGATGGTAAGGGTTTGTTTGAAAGCCAAGTTTTGGTGGTATTATACTAGGTTGAATTGTAAATCATTCTGATTGGCACATGTTTCATGGGGTGTGGTTTCTTTGTAATGACTAGGTAAGGTCTCTTGGGGGTGGGTTATTTTTGGTTGAAAATGATCGATGCAAATTTGAAGCTATTGTAGAACTCTCTCTTTGTGCAAAATGCAATGTATTTTCATCTATCAATAAAATTAAAATTTTACATAGGGAAAAAAATTAAGGACTATATCCTTAATGGTATATTTTAAAAAATTAATTTGATATTTTTTATAACAAAAGGTGTACTTAAAATTATATGAAGAAAAAATCCTATTATACCAAAAAAAATAGCCTTTTGATTACTATATTACAGTTTCACTTGCATTATACAAGGGATGCAATACATTACTAGTTGACAACATCCCAAAAGAATCCTCAACCACTAAGGGTAATTTGGAGACGAGTTCCTTCACCATGAATGTTTGTCCATCCATTTTGTCTTCTAGCATGGTTTTTGTTTTGGCTTGTAGCTCACTGGAAAGTCAAAGTGAGTTAGTGTTCCTAGAGGTCTATGAGCCATTCCACTATTACACCTTATGGTTCACCATTGCAATAGATCAACAAATGCAAGATTTTCATCCTCATGTCACCACAAGGAGGCCTTAGGTACATGATTTTTAAGCAACCCCTTTTGAAGGTGGCAGGGTTTTCACGAGTCTCAAAGGATGTTGAAAACCCTCGAGACCTCTTTTCCTGGCCTCCATCTAATTCGTCCTACTTAACCCACCCTTCTAATCAAAATAAGGGTTCGAAAATACATAGTTTTCTTCAACAATAGATTGATGGGGCCAAATCTTGGACTGTGGTATTTGGACATCTAAATAACCATCCCATGGCCTTTGGATAACTCTGTAGCCACAAGATAATGCATCTTTTACGACTAAAATTCTTGTGAAAACCTCCTATAGCACTATTAACTATTAAAGTTGATGAAAGATCAACTCCACAACTCCCAAGAATCACCTACACACAAACACCTGTCACAGAAAGAGAAGCAAAAGTTATGGATGCTAGAATTCCCATATCCATAGATGAGACATTCTTGATGAACAAAAAGAGAGATTGCTATAATCGAAAGTGAATGAATTATTACAAAGAGATCAATCCTTATAAAAGAGATCAAAACTCTAAAAGGTGAAACCTAGGTTGCATGATAATAATTAATTATTATATGTCCAAAGTTTAGCTTAAGTAAACTAGAGATAACAAGTGACTTAATAATTAAATCAATATGATTTAATAAATAAGAAAATACTTTATTACTCTTATGCACTCCTTAATATAAACTTAGGAAATAGCTAAAAACCTATAAACTACTATTGAAAGTAAATTTGAGTCTCAACAACAAGGGTTGATGAGGTACCCAAGCACAACTAAATATATGAAAATATGAGAAATAGATAAAACCACATGAGAAAAACCCTACTTCAAAAAGAGATGGAAATAATGCTGAAAAAAACTAGTGAAGGATTGAAGAAGCATCCAAACTAGGGAATGTCCCAAAAGATGAGAAAAAAAGATGATCATGAAGAACACCACTGAATCATGTAGAAGGTACAAAGCTCTATCAAAAGTAACTATTGATCTGAAGAACTTCCACTGAAATAGAACCTGACTAGGTAGAGAAGACTATAATCTGCATGAGTGCACTCATAAGACACTACTCGAATAAGGAGGAAAACAAGGAAAACAATTGAACTTGAAGATACAAATGACATAAAATACCAAAGCCTAAAGAGCTAATCAATCAATCGTAGAAGGCTGTATCCATAGTAGGAACAAAAAGAAGAGTGTCTATATGGTAAATGATCCATCTCATCGAAATGCATATGTATCTAGCCACTGCATCCACCTAGTACATAGGAAAAAATACTAAACACATAGCTCTTCATCGAACCAAGGAAGCATGAGAAACAATAGAAACTCCCCTAATGTAGACAAGAGTGAAGTGGGCCAAAAGAAATACATGTCAAGGAACCACATGTTGGCTCCTAATTTAACAGAGATATCAACTACTAGGTAGCAAAGACAAGATTAAGTCTAAGGGAAACTATCTCCTATGATGGACATAATTTGTCTAGAACCTGGACCAACTATAAGGCTGCACTCTTTCTTCACTTTAGGCTCTGCAAAACCTAGGCGAGTAGACCTTTAGATTTGTTCATATGGTACTAGTTCAAAGCATACATATGAATTTATAGATCTAAATAAATAGAAAACATATTAACCCTTTTCTCTCCTATACTTATGCAATAAAAAGTTACAACACATATGAAATCTACAAGCTGAGTGAGGTTATCCTTTTAGCTCTTACACAAAAAGAGAAAATGGATAATTGATATTTGATTTTGAATCAACATAACCCACATATGCAACAACAAACTAAATTGATTTTGTATATGATCAGTGCCCTATCCATTGGGTATTCTATAAATCACAACATACATCCAGGATATCAATGATCTACCACATATAGTAAGATATGAGACCTATCCTATCACTTTATGAATCATCATACATCAATGTTCAAACTGAACCTCATACTCATCAAAATCCTTCCATGAAATCTGCAACCCTATCAAAATATGTCAAACATTTACTTGATTCTTTGAACCAAAAGAAAAACACATCAAGTTATACAACTCAAAACGAGATGCAATTGGATCTATGTTATTTGTCCATAGATCACAAAAGATTGCAAACAACAGAGATAGGGGACAAGAATCAAAATATAGGGGACAAGAATCAAAATGAAACTAAATAATTTGTTGTTCTTTATATTCATTCTTTTCAAACAAGTACATTCAAGATGCATGAAAGACTCATAAAATACCAAAGAGATCAGAACTATACACTATAGCTCATTATTGCTGTTCATACAAGAGAGAAATGCTGAGAATGGTGGTATCATAGCTATGGAAACTTGTCCAAAATTTTGGAACCAACCTTGTACAATGAGAGAAGAAAGAAAGATATCAAGGAAGGAAGGAATGTTGGATCTGATGTGATGATGTCATTTGTCCACTTGAAATTCTCCCATTTGTTGAAACCAAATCTCTCTCTTCTCTCTTCAACTGAAAACCAGATCAAACCCTTTTATTGTGCACAAAAAACTTTGAAAATATCTCTCTAAATGATGAGAAAAGTCCCTTTTTGATAAAATATCTGATATGGTGTCCAAATTTTCCAAAACCTCTACCCAGCTGATTTTTCAAGGCAAAATAATACTGCTAAAATGAACCTTTCCAAGTTTGGTGCATACCCATCTAACCGTTTAGCCACAAATAGAACATGTACTGCTCATACCATAATTTAGTTGAAATTTGAGTGCCTTGGAAAAATATGATCATAACTGCTTCCCATTGATACCTATGCAAAAACTAATAGCATATCTGGAAAATAGATGTTTAGAGCTTTCCGACGATTTATAATAGTTCTATATTGGCCTCAAAGACATGTCTAGGACATCCAAAAGAAGTTGTAGGTTCAAAGACTGATTTAGGCCTTTGAATTTGTTAACTTTATACTAAAGTTCAAACTTTATAAATATAGCCAAGTTTTATTTAAAAGCCCTACACGTTCAAATAAAGGAAATGAATAAAAAATATTTTTTTTCAACTTTGCATTTTTTCCTTCATTTTCAATTTGGGTCAAACCTTGTTCATCAACCTTGCCATGTGGCACTCCTAGATTGGTTGTTGATCGGCCTTGCCGTGTGGCACTCCCAAATTGGCACCTTTGTCCACCTTGGCACCATGTGTCACCATCTAATTTTTTGGAAATGCCACCTCATCTGCTTGCGTGCCCTTAGTGCCACATGTCAAGATTTTTTGTCTTCACAACTTTTAACATTAAATGTCAAGCTTAATCGACAATTGTGTGACTAACCGCTAGTGGTTAGTCATGATGTTGGAGCTGTTAACCTCTATCTACAACATTAATTCCAACCACATGACTAACCACCAACTTAACCATTTCATGGTTTCACTACCTATTTCTCTTAACCGTGTCAATAGCCACCGAAGTCACATTAATTGCATCACTAACTGCCACACACCTTCGCGACTGCCAACTGCCAACTAGATGCGTGACTGCACAACTACTAGTCCCACCTTTGGATGTGTGCCATGTGTTGTGCTCCCATTCATTCATCTCACCAGAGCACCTGTTCCAGTTTACTACCATGTGTCGAGTTCTGATTCGGTTGCAACTTGCCAACTCACCTCCATGTGTACATCAATTCATTTAAAACTATCCTTAGAAATGTCAAACAAGCTTGGGCCCACCACACATGGCTTTGCGTCTCAAAAGAGTCGTGCCTTTTAAACACTAGACATGTGAGTGTTTCTTAATAGAAATTAGTAAAACTTCCACCGCACAACCCATGTGGGATAGTTGATTTTACAATTTAGATAGAGTTGCATGAGCCAACCTAGTGGACGATATTTAGAAATATCCAAATCTTTTGCATTTCCATTCAACCTATTTTAAACATTAATTGAGCCATTTTATAACAACGATCGAACTAGAAACTACTTCTGATCTGATGAAAACTTCTTGCATTATGAAAACAGTTGGAATAATGATTTTCACGTTATGAAAATTGTTGGAATAATGATTTTTTCCTCGTCTTTTGAGTCATTAAGAAACATCATCATCCTCCAATTTTTTTCTTTTGGAGCACAATTCTTATCCACAATGTACATACTAGACATTGCAATAGGTGAATGACTGTTGGGTGAGCTTGAATGGGAAAATGTGCTTGGGAATCAATTTGAAACACAAGCATTAGTCACTTCTTGCATCTTGCAAGCCATCTTGGAGAGATTTAAGAAAAATGTAGGCTTTTTCCCATGGATGAAGTTGTCGTCTCATTGGCACTTTTTGGATTCTTTCTCAAATGATTGAACTTGTTCTCAATTTGCTTTGCCAAAAGTAACCACATAGGGTGTTGCTCTACTCACTTTGATAATGGAGGCTCTCCAATCAAGTGTAATTTAGATTCATGGCACAAGGTACATAGAGGATAGTAGAAACAACCCATGAATAACTAGTTTTTGTTTTAATATAATTTCATGTCACTCATCATCTCGCTGCATGATCTCTTTCTTTTACATGAGTAGAACAGTAGGAAGATATTTTAATGGCAGACATCATTAACTCAACTCCCTCTCTGGCGACTGGTCCTTCACATTCACCATTGCTTGATTTAAAATGATGATACATACGATATGAATGCCTAGTCACATTGTATGTGAAATCAACTCACTTTGTCTTTATTACCATGAAATAGACCCCATGAATCTTTTGACCAATGGCATCACTAGAACTAGCTAAGACCCCTACATCAATGGCCTTAGTTTTCTTTACATAGGGTGTGATTCCAAAAAGAACCCGTCTTTCTTGTAAATTACACCTATGTTCAATCTTTAATAAGATTGAAAGGAATCATATTAGATTGGAGATAGAATTCATTGACATAATTTGTGATCTTAAAAACTTTTTGCTTCGTCATTCACTTTTGACTTTGATTATATTTGCTCATACATCATCCCATCCATACAAACTTGTTGGCATCTATTTTCACAAATTCTAGAGGTTGCATATTGAAATATGTTAATAATCAAGTGGGCATTGAGCAACTTTGACAACCATTGTACATCTCCATCTCTAAAGGACTTTGTGATTTAAGCTCCATGTCATCGGTATAAGTTCATAGCATATATCTCTTGCCATCCACACACAAACTCACAAAAGGCTAGAAGTCAACTTTTAATAAATTTAGTGAGGCTTTCCCAACCTATGTAAAGGAGGAAAAAAGTCAATCCATTATAGTCAATTTTGATCAGTCTATCATTAGCTCACCTTATCTGTTGTCTACCCATCAAAGCAAGGTGGGTTGTTCTAGAATCAACTCTATCCTAACTAGCCTCATATCATAAATAAAAAGGTTTTTCCAACAATAGGAATCTCCACATTTGCAAGTTCATGGTTAGTTATATCCTTGTGCCTAAACACTTGCCTTGCCGCACCGATCTAGGAAATTTAAGGAGTGTACACATTTAGCACTAATCATGTCACTACAAGGTTACATTCATAGGTGCCAATTGTAACATAGATTCCCTTTTTCATAGTTGTACAAACCTCCATTTAAATTGGTATCAATCTTTGGTTATATTGTTTAACCTATTGTTGGGTGATCACTTGCACTATTTTTATTACCACGTGGTTTAGAAAATCTCCAATCCTCAAAGCATCCTAACAATTTGATAGAGTCAGTCGGGTCCCAAAGGTGGGGCCGACCAATTCCTTTTTCACATTTCAAACATAGAGCATTCAAACTAATCCATTTAAGCTCTTTCTACTGATTAGATTCAAAATCAACCACCTTTTGAACATTTAAAACTCATATTTAACCCTTTTCTGCAAATTGTTATTTTTTTGTGTCACGAGGTCTCTGAGATGTCTTTAGAAATTGATCAAAACACCTGACATCTCCTTGGAACCTGGAATACTTACTCTCTTGTTAACACTCTTTCATTCTACAAAATATTGCCTCATGACGATCCTCCAATCAAAAGATATTGACTAACCAAGTTGCCTCTTCCAAACTATCCTACAAACAACCATGTAAGAAACATAAAAGTGCAGTCGATTTTGGCTTTGAAAATAGGTCATATGATCTCTTGGGAATTTACAATCTAGGGCATTATTTTATTGTCACATAAAGAGTATATGTCTATGATTTGGGCTTATGAAGAATATCTAGGAAGATTTGGTAGGTGTTCAAAGTTAGGTACTTGGAATTATAGAACTGAACAAACTATCAAAACATAGTTTTTTTGCAAATGGAAAGGACTTGGAAAAATGTGCATATGGATTCGTCAAGATTTTCAAACTGACACACTTGAAGAATTTTTAGAGTAGAAAAAAGTGTTACAATGAGTTTGGTCTCATCTATCATGGTTTCAAAGTTATAGCATCCCGAATAGGGCTACTGATCAATCAACACTTTTATATACCAGTGTAACTTCAAAAATTGCATTTGGAATCACATTTGAAAACTAGTCAAACAGATTCATCATAGGATCAAATTAGGAACATAGCATGTCGAATTTCCTCAATTGGGTCAACTAGGTGAAAGTTATAACTGGTCAAACAAGGCTTCCCAAAATTCTGAACAATATGCATCAACATGACAATAGTAAACAACTAACTTTGAGGGATTCAAAACCTAGTCAAATCACATTGAAATGACTTGAAATCTGAATTATAGGTTCTCTGATATGCATACTAGAGACTCCCAAAGCGGTGAGTCATGAAACTTAATCAAGTGCAAGATATTCAATTGTAAACTAGGATTCCTATCACTACTTGACACTTAACAAAAATGCATATTTGAGAAATACTCAAAATGACACTTTAGAGAATGATTCAAAATCACTTATCATCATAGGACGTATGCATATACCGAATGAAAGGTGTTAAACACATGAAACACATCATAGGCCTCAGAATGACAATGAGGTACATATGCATGGAAAACTCTTATAGGGGTTTAATTAGACTCAATTTTTAGAATGGTACTCAAAATCAATGCTTCAATTATGAGTCCTAATAGTGGATCTTTCTGGGGATGCATGTCTCTTGTGGGCATGGAAAGGATTCAGATCTCTGGAAGAAGCAGACCACTCTAATTTTTTTTGATGAATAGACCTTTTCCATTAATTAAAATTTAAAGATACATATTCATAAAAAAGGGCTGGGGGATACAAGATCACCCTGCGAGTTCAAATGGAACAAGGCCAAATTAACAACTATTCATCAAAAAAACACATATATGCAAAAAGAAGAAAACCCTCAGGCTGCAAGAGCAGTGCCAGCCGAGGGTGGGTCATTATCATCAGAACCCCATAAGTCCTTGGTGTTAGTGGTTGGCTCAAGGTGAGCCCAACCATCACCAACAATAACATCAACATCTTTATCGCCCTCCTATCTGGGTGGAGAAATGCCTAAATCCAATTGAGGGAAAGTCCATTTGGGGTCACGTTGTGCAGACGGCCAACCTGCATCAGGGGTAGCAGGAGAAGCCACTAGGGACTAGCCTGAGCTGAACCTCCATGGAGGTGAGGCTGAGTGATAATGGCCACCAAAACCACTAGGAGAGTGGCGATGAAGCTGAGACTAGGGAATATGTGAGCAATGTGTAGATTTACTCCGACCTCAAGGCATATTTCTCCAATGAGTTAACAAATCTTGTAGGTGAGCCACCTCCATCGTGACATTGTTAGTTTGTACTTGAATTTTCATCATGAAATTATTACAGATACATGCTTTAGAGTACATAGAAACATAGATATCAAGAAAGTTGTGAGAAAATAAAGCAACATTGTAGTTCTTCCAAATAGTAAACAAAATCTCCATTCTGAAAGCATGCCAAATCTGGGCATATCTAAAAGGAAGCCTGGGTGGACGTCCTAGAACAACCATATGCCAAATGAAATCTTCTAGATAAAAAGGCTTGAAAAAGTCTTGAATCTAGAGCCAATACTTCTGGGCTCTTCTGTAGAACCAAAAAATGTGCAAGAAGGTCTTGAGCTGGCCACAAAAAGGGCATCTAGGATATGAGACTCCAAGACACTAGAGTCAAGGGCCCAAAGGAAAGTCATGGAAGAGGAGGCACAAGGAAAAGTGAGCAATATTCAGCTTTGTAATGGAATTCCAGAAAGTGGTAAATCTATTACTCCAAGTCTTATAGGAAGAATGCAAATGCCAAAGATGATTGAGAGTATTAACCATTGGAAGATGGGGCACCAACCACCGATAACCTACCTTGGGCTTGTAACTTGTCATAGGAGTGACAAGATACCACTTCCAATCTTTCCACCATGGGTGAGATGAGTAAATACCAAGCTTGTGTAACAAATTGGGAGGCACAACATAAACTAGAAGATCAACTATCTGCTGATCTGCATGGCTAAGCTTGAATTGTACCTGCAGGTCCTCCCACGAGTGAAGGCTCATAGTAACCCAAGAAAATAAGTCCTTGGGAGTTTTGATACCCCTTCAAAACAAGCATATAGCACTGACTCCTTGTATCTTAGCTAAAGGAACACCTTGAGTAGCAAACAAGGGAGACCACCAAAGGTTTTTTTGGTTCATTGAGAGGCCATTCTGAACCCATTACTTGCCTAGCGAAGCCAAGGTTTGGGAGCTTCCTAGGCTTTCCAGATGCTCTAAACAATAAAAGTATCTTGAATATGAATAGGTTCAGGAGTCACAAGAAGGGTCTGAAAGCCAATCCCCTTTGAGGTAGGCCAATTAACCAGAAAGCCTGAAGAATAAGTATCATAATAAAATTATCCAGGCCTCATCTCTAGTGAAGGCCCAAATGAACCACTTAGGACAAAGGGAAATCCCTTGATTGTGAGTGGAAAGCATCCCAAGCCCACCAAAATCTTTGGGAAAACAACAATAATCCCAGGCTACTCTATGAAAGTGATGATGCACAACATCAGAGGCCCAGAGGAAATCCTAGAGGAGATGCTCGAGTTTGATGTATGAAGTTTTAGAAGGGGCCCAATAGGAAGAGTAGTAGAAATGTGTAGCAACAAGCACTTTAGAATAGATTTGAAACTTTCTCACAAGGGAGAGTGGCTTAGTGATCCAATATTCCAACTTCTTCTCAATCCGTGTAATCCACAACTCCACGGGGGAGGCTTGAAAAGAAAAAGGAATGCCCAAAAACTTAAATATTTCTCCATGTTGTACCCATTCGCATCCATACTGCTACAACCACAGAGAGCTTGGCAAGAAAGATTGTCTATAACAAAGGGTTTTATGCCATTGAATGACAGACCTAGAGGTAACACAAAAAGTATCCAAGCATTGCAAGGCATTGGCAATATTGTCTTTTTCTTCCACCAAATTAAGTAAGGACTCATCTGCAAAATGAACATTAACAAGGTGTGTCGAGGACTCTGAAATAGAGATGCCACACACTAGACCCTGAGAAATGGCATTGGCAAGAAGATAGCTAAGACCTTCAGCCGTCAACACATAGAGCGAAGGTGCAAGAAGGAAACCTTGATGAATAGATCTAAAGAGCCCAAAAGCTTCAGATTGCCTCCCATTAATGGTGATGTAGGTAGAGGCATCACCAAAAAGCATATGTATAGAATATAAAAAGACTAAACCAAATCCTAGAGCTTGAAGCATGCCCAAGATTAAAGGCCACTCGATCTGGTCATAAGCTATGGTAAAACCAATCTTGAGAAATAAAACCTATTGCTTGGATTTTTGGGCCCATTCCATACCTTTCCAAGCAACAAAAAAGTTATCCAAAATATATCAAGACTTGATGAAACCAGTTTGTTTAGGATAAACAATTTTAAGAGAGATGGCTTTGGCAACAATCTTGTAGGAGACATTCAACAAAGTGATGGGCCTCCAATTGCATATTTCCTTGGGATCACTAGCTTTAGGTATGAACTTAATAATACCCTTGTTTATAATGTTGCCTAGGGAATTAAAATTGTAAGCTTCATGGTACACCTAAAGAAAATCAGGGCCAATATCATCCCATAGGATTTTGTAAAACTCATGAGGAAGACCATCACAACCAGGGGCCTTGTCATCAACCATTGAAATGACAGCTTCCTTCAGGTTTGCAAGTGTTAACTTTTTCTCACAAAAGGCATATTTCTCAAGAGAAAGCCTATTAGGAGTGACAAAAAGGCAAGCTTGTAAAGCTTGGTGACACACCTTGAACCTACTCATAGTGGCACACAAAAGCCTAGAGAATGTTTGGCAGGGTAGTAAGAATCTATTGGTCTTCTTGGATGTGTTTGATGCCAACTATAGAATGAAAAGCTTGCACAACATAAAAAAATTCTTTAGAAGCCTGCTCGCCGACCTCCAACCAATGGAGATGGGCTTTGATCTGAGCCCCTTGAGCAACATAACTATCTGCAACTTTCTTCTAGTGTTGAAGATTGGCAAGCCAAACTTGGAGAGCCATATCAAATAGATTCATGGCGAGGGCTTCTGAGGCCATGCATAGATCTTAAGTTGTGGCTTCATGAGATCTTCTATGACACTTAACCAACTACCTACCATAAATGCAAAGAAACCTTGTAGTACAGAGGATGGTATCAATCCACCACTAAATCCACCCAACCTGGGTGTGGGGCCAAGGCTCAAGATTCTAAACTCGAAGAATGTGGGAAATAGTTAGTGGATAGGACAACAAAGACATATTGAGATAAAATTAGGTTTTACAAGGATGAAGTTGAGCTATTTTCTAAGTGATAGAAAAGATAATGGGGGAATGATCTAATAGTGTCACATCTAGTAGAGGTGTGATAGGTATGGCATACTTGTGAGAAAACAAAAAAAAAATTTGCATAGAAATCATAGCCCTGTCAAGTCCCTTTAAGACTTCGTCAGGCCCAACTCAAAAATTGGAATGCGTATGCCAAACCCCATCTATGCGGTGGCTAGTATTGGGATAAAAAAGACCTAGCTTATTCCACATGTAAAACTAGGCCTCTCTTTCGCTAGCTACCCATCAAAAAGGCAAAAGCCCTTCCTTGTTAGTGGCCAACTCAACCATGTTGAAGTCCCCACATAAAACCTAGGTTGCAGGTGGTAAGTGATCTGCTAACTAGTGCCATAGGTGTGAATGCTCGACAACATCATTGGGGAATAAATGTTAGCAATACCAAAAGAATGATTCTAAAAAGATAGTAAAATAAAAACTGCCCAATGCAGAGGGTCAAATCCATGCAAAATAACAAAAGAAAGTAAACAAGGGGAAAGAAGAGTAACAACTCCACCTTGACCAACCTTATGCTGAGAAGAAAATATGACACTGTCCAGCCAAGTAATCTTAAAACTTGAGGTAAGGAAAAACCTAACAACTTTAACTTGAAGACAAAGCACATCAAGGTTACCAAGCTGACGCTTGGTGTCATGAAAATAATATTTTCTAGGGAGGACTGTCTGCCCCTGCACATTCCATGAGAGGCAATTCATGGTAAACCAACTTGCATGTCATCCTTGTCTCCAAGAGAGGAGAAACTATTACGTAAAAATGTGGGAGCATCAAATAAGGAGTCATTAAGAGAGATGACCCTCCAAATCTTCTTCCCATTATCAAGATACTCATCTCGACCATCTGGGCTATAATATCGACATAGGTTTTATTGAGCAATCATCGACACTACTTGCGATGCTCAAATCTATAAAGGATGAGGATCAAGAGTATGAACACCCACTGTCCTTTGCACTCTAGGGTTTGAAATAGGAGGTAGAGGAAGTAAAGGGACATAAGGCTCTGGTTGAACTAGGCTTGAGCTAGGTCTATTATTATCCACAGGCAAAGAGTTCACCTTAGCCACAACTTAACCCTTTCCTTTTTTCACCACTGTAGTTCATTCATCTTTCTTAGCAACCGTAGCTAGCTTGACTTCCAAAAAGGGTGGAGGGTTGTGGTCCAACAAAGGATATTCCTAATCTTGTGTTCGGTGGATTGGCACTAATAACAAGTATTTAGAAGGTTTAGGTAAATAAACTTCTGAGTGAAGGTGGTACCACCAATCTGAATATCCATAGAGTCTTTGAGGTCCCTAGATAGGTCAACCTCAACATAAACCCTATGCTTTGGCTGAGCATTGAAAAAATTATCCAGTTCAAGGCAAACAACCTTGCCAACAATTTGCACAATGGTTGACAAAAATGACTAGCATGAGGTAGGTAGTCCAGGGAACTCCACCCAAACAAGGATCTTAAGCTTGCTATAATTAGAAATAAAAAAATCATGTGACCAACCTTGAAAAAAAAGAGGGAGGACCTAATAGTCTAGGGACCTCGAACAAACATATGATCATCTTGGCTTGAGTTGCCAAAGCAAAAAGGAAAAGGCCTTTGGTAAGGCTTTGAACACCTTCAAGGTGAACACCTTGAGGTGTCCAAACCTTGGAAACCCATTCTTGCAACATGCTTTTAGAGGGAGTGTGACCCACAAAATACCCAATGAGGATTTTTTGTTCTAACCAAGTGCATGCACTATCAAACTCCTTGACATTCAAAGAAATATCTAGAGAGGAATTGCCTTGTGAAACACCTTGGGGATGAACTTGTGTAGTTGTTTTTTTGGCAGCACCATTCTCTCCAACAACAACAACTCCAGCTCCATCATCAACTGCTAAGCTAGAGAAGGACAAGACCATTATAAATGAAAACTATTCCTATAGTAAATGTGGTATGATAGCCGGCAAACCAATGAGGGCTCAAATAGAACCTATACAAACCCTAGTAGAGCACATTTGTTTGCTTGTATTTATCCATTCCAAAAATTTCTCTTGAACAACTTTATTGAAAGCAAGAAATCTATACCTAAATTGTACAAACGATGGCCTTGGGCCACTACAACTTCAAGAAAACTTCTTACCTCTGTCATAGACCTTATTTTTATTTACATCTTCATGAGGTAAGCTAAAGATATCACTTCCATTAGTTTCACCAATCAGATTAGCATCTTCAATCAATTCACTTGGCAAAAGAAACTCTACATCTTCACTTCCATAATGCATATAAAAACTAGAATTATTGCCTACAACTTGCTCATTATGAAAGTATAGATCAACATGCTCTTGAATTTCACAATCAGATTGAAATTCATTTCCATCAAAAGACTTGTTCATGCTATCCAATGGAAATTCAAAGGACTTGTATGTTGCTCCACTTTTCATTCTCTAACCAATTTGCAAAGTAGAAACTTTGTGTCTAGTAAAATCCTAGGTATGTCCGAGTCTAAGTCCAAGCCCCCTTAAGGTGTAAGGAGTCTTCATTAGATTTTTCATCTTCCCCTTCCCCACATTTCATAGTCGGGTGGTTTTCCTTTTGCGTTGTGAGTTTTTGCGGATAGTTTAGTACCTAATCCGATGAAGATTCCCGTAACATGCAAAGAGCACTAACAAGAGTTATATCCACTTGAGATTCATTGTTTCCTTCATGAGAATAGAAGTTTGTGGAAATGTGGACTTCACCTTCTCCTCAATGGGTTTTTAACCCATGAAGGTGATTTTCTACAGAAAGCAACAAATGATACATATGGGCAGAAGTAAGAAGGTAGAAAGGTACCCTATGAAAAATTGAGGTTCCTCTTATAGTTATCTACTTCAGGAAGCATTTAGAATTTGTCACGGTGCTGCTCTACTCGCTTTCATAATGGAGGCTCTCCAATCAAGTGTAATTTAGATTCCTAGCACAAGGTACACAGAGGATAGTAGAATCAACCCATGAATATCTAGTTTTTTTTGTAATATAACTCCATGTCACTCATCCTACTACATGATCTCTTGCTTTTACATGAGGGAATCAATAGGAAGATATTTTAATGCCACACATCATTAACTCGGCTCCCTCTATGGCAACTGGTCCTTCATCTTCATCATTGCTTCTCCTTAGTGATCTTATTTAAAATGATGATACATATGATATGAATGCCCAGTCACATCATATGTGAAATCAACTCACTTTGTCTTTATTACCATGAAACAGACCCCATGAATCTTCTGACCAATGGCATCAATAGAACCAACCAAGACCTCTACAATGATGACCTTAGTTTTCTTCTAATAGGGTGCGATTCCTGAAAGAACTCATCTTTCTTGTAAATTTTTCCTATGTTCAATCGTTCAACGAGACTGAATGAACTTATATTAGATTAGTGATAGAATTCACTGACATCATTTGTGATCTTAAACACCTTTTTCTTCCTTATTCACCTTTGACTTTGATTATATCTTCTCATACATTATCCTATTGATTCGAACTAGTTGGCATCTCTTTGCATAATTTCTAGAGGCTGCATATTGAAATTTGCTAATAATTAGGTGGGCATCAAGAAACTTTGACAATCCATTGTCCTTCTCCATCTCTAAAGGATTCTATGATTTAAGCTCCATCTCACCAGTATAAGTTCATAACATACATCTCTCGCAATCCACACATAGACCTGCAAAAGGCTAGGTCAACTTTTGATAAATTGAGTGAGGTTTTCCTAGCTTATTTAGTGGAGGAAAAAAAGAATTCCATTATATTGAATTTTTATTTGTCTATCATTAGCTCACCTTGTCTATTGTCTACCCATAAAAGCAAGGTGAGATTTTCTAGAATCAACTCTATCTTAACTAGCCTCATATCATGAATAAAAAGGTTTTTCCAAGAATAGGCATCTCTACATTTACAAGCTCATGGTTAGTTAGATCCTTGTGCCTAAACACTTGTCATTGATGCACCAATCTAGGATATTTAAGGAGCACACACACTTAGCAATAATTAGATTGTTTTAAGGTTACCTTCATAGGCACCAATTCTAAAATAAATTCCCCTTTTCATGGTTGTACAAACCTCCATTTAAATTGGTACCAATATTTGGTTATTTTTTTAAATATATTTTTGGGTGATCACTTGCACTATTTTTATTACCATAGTGATTTATAAAATCTCCAATCCTCAAAGCATCCTAGCGATTTGATAGAATCAGTCTGACCCTAAAGGTGGGCCTGACCAATTTTTTTTGCATCTCAAACAACAAAGCATTCAAACTGATCCATCTAAGCTCCTTATATTGATTAGATTCAATATCAACCACCTTTTGAATATTTAAAACTCGTATTTAACCCTTTTTTGTAAACTTTCATTTTTTTGGTGTTGGGAGGTCTTTGAGCTGGCTTAAAAAAACTAAACAAAACACCTAGCATCTCCTTGGAACTTGACATACTTGCTCTCTTCTTAACACTCTTTCAATCTAAAAAAATCATCTCACGATGATCCTCCAGTCAAAAGATATCAACTAACCAAGTTCTTTCTTCCAAACTATCCCGCAAACAACCATTTCAGAAACATAAAAGTGCAGTTTGTTTTGGCTTTGAAAATAGTTCATTTGATCACTTAAAAATATGAAATTTGGGGCATTGGTTTACTAGTCATGTGGAGAGTATAAGTCTATGATTTAGGATTATGATGAATATCTAGGCAAATTTGGTAGGTGTTCAAAATTAGGTACTTGGAATTGCAGAACCAAAAAAACTATTAAAATGTAGTTTTTTTTTACAAACGGAAGGGACCTGGGAAAATGTGTAAATGTAATCATTAAAATTTGAAAATTGGCACACTTGAAGAGTTTTCTAGAGTAGAACACATTTGTATAATGAGTTTGGTCTCATCTATCATGGTTTCAAAGTTATAGTGTCCCGAACAGGGCTACTGATCAATCTGCACTTTTAGATATGAGTGAAACTTTAGAAATTGCATTTGGAATCGCATTCGAAAACTAGTCAAACAAATTTTTCATAGGCTAAAATCTAGAACATAACATGTCTTTGTTCCCCAAAATGTAATGCAAAAATGTTTTTCTCAATTGGGTCAACTGGGTGAAAGTTATAACTAGTCAAACAGGGCTTCCTGAAATTCTGAACAATATGCATCAGTATGATAACAATAAACAACCAACTTTTAGGGATTCAAAACCTAGTAAAAAAACATCAAAATGACTGAGTTATGAATCATAGGTTCACTTATATGCATACTATACACTCCAAAGTAGCGAGTTACCCAACTTAACTTAGTGCAAGATATTCAATTGTAAACTAGGCTTCCTATCGTTGTTGGATACTTTAGCAAAAATGAAGATTTGAAAAATGCTCAAAATGACACTTCATAGAATGATTTAGAGTAAAAAATTATTGTCATAGGACATATGCATATACCGAATGAAAGGTGTTAAACAAATGAAACATACCATAGGCCTCAAAATGACAATGGGGTACATATGCA
The DNA here is from genome assembly GCA_028749045.1 of Cupressus sempervirens. Classification (NCBI taxonomy): domain Eukaryota; kingdom Viridiplantae; phylum Streptophyta; class Pinopsida; order Cupressales; family Cupressaceae; genus Cupressus; species Cupressus sempervirens. The sequence goes on along the minus strand of CM053784.1, from coordinate 609,765,037 downwards.
TGAAAAACTCTTATAGAGGCTTAATTAGACTTAGTTTTTAGAATGATACTCAAAATCAATGCTTCACTTTTGAGTTCAAACACCATGATCAAGATGTACACAAGAGTACATATGTGTGTAATGATGTGATCAATCTTAGACATATCATGGGGCTAATGTCATGAAAGGGACACTCAATGGACAAAGGAAGATGACAAACAAAGACAAAACATCAACTATCAATGGCACTTTATTCAGAGTAGTGCATGTAAATAAGGCACAAGATATAATATTCTTAATCTATTTGAGTTTCCTCATATGAAACTTCTCAAATAAGATAAAAAAACAAGGTAAAAAATTCCATTCTAACAATGCAACTCGGTAAATTATAAACTTCGTAAACTCACTCTCAAATACAACTATATAACCTGAAGGAGTATTTATCTTTATCATTGTCAACCTTTATCCTCTTCTTTCACATTTTATATTTAATGGTAATAATATGTTTTTTTTCCCTTTGATGTAACATTCTTTGACACAATCTATCAACAAAAGTCTTGAAGTTATTGAAATATGGTTACAACTAAGTTGAATTTGACACTTATAGTCTTTTGATAGAAAAATTTATTAACCATTTGGTTGGCCCATTGAAATTCTCACTAATTAGGCCTACAAAATGTCTTTCATTCCTAAGGACACTCACCTCTTTGCTCAACTTCATGAATGCACCATCAAACACCCTTAACATATCATATTTGACTCCTTGCCACTTATGTGGTATGACATGTTAGCTCTGGTTAGACACTTTATTTCATTTCATTATTCCATCCTCTACAAAAGCCTAAGTTCCTTACCCTTTTTCTATTGACCTTGATGAGCATAAGTATTGGCTCAACTATAATATCACTTAAAAAAAAGTATTATACTAGTTTGACATATTTTCTCTATCCCATTCCTAGGTTGCATCAACAATTTGATCATGATCTTTGGTTTTAAGTTATTTTAAGTCATTCTTATGGACTTGATCTTCATGGATAAAAGACATTCTTTTATGCTTATATATATTATGGATTAGTGAAATATTAATCCACTGATAAATGGTATATGGCTTGCATGTGTTTTGTACAAAATTAAGAATAAATGTAGAAGTGATCAAAAAATGATGCTCAAGCATCTCAATAAGGATTGATAATCATAAGTAGGAGACATTTCCACAACAGGTCAAATTGTGATATTGCGGTTAAGATTTAACTGAGTAGTTTTTGAGTCAAACTCATTGACCCATGTTTCATGAGTTGTGATTCACACATGAATCCATCTCTCATGAGAATTCTCCTAGGAAGTCTTAGTGCTTCACCTCTGTGAGCATCATGAAGATCTAATGAGTGCTAAGTGTTCCATTTATTCTCATGAGAGATGGACTCATGTGTGAATCAATACTCATGAAAAATGGGTCAATGAGTTTGACTCAAAAACTACACAATTAAATCCTGATAGCAATACCATAACAAGGATTGATAAGTGAAGCATTCAAATGATGAACTAGTCACAACTCATGTATAACATACGAAATGGTTACTAGTAATGTAAAATAAACCTCAGAGATAGTGGGAGATACATCTACTCTTTGTGTAGTTGAACAAGTTTTTTTATTCCTCATTTAGTGCATAATTTTCCTCCTATCTTATTTTATAATAATTCTGATCCACCAATTCTCTTGGCATTGATTATGTAGTGTTTAGTAAGTTTATGCTATAAATAATAAGTTGTACTTCTTTAGAAGCTAGCTTAGATATATTAATATTTCAAGTATTATCATCTTCAATTTTTTATACAAATTTAAGATTTCTCAACAATGACTTGTAATCTATAAATTCATCTTTTCTCAGTAATAAGTAATGTTTTCACAAAATCTTCCACTCTTGTCCAAATATTTTACCTAAGGAAAACCTTGTGAAATATGGAAACAACGTCCAAGCTGTGGGACTTGAACTATGAGGTTGAGTCTTTGGAGAAGGCCAAATTCCTTTGCTACCAGGATGCACATAAACTATACTTAGAGAGGAAAAGGGAAGAAAGCATGCATAAAACACTAACCCAATCTATCCTAAGGAGGTGATGCACCAAAATATAATGTTCAACCCTATCCCTAACAACACACGCATAGTTTACTATTATGACATCAAAATGATATATAGATTTACACTTGTTTAATCTAATAACCACATGCATATCATACAACCAAATGAGTGACACAAGGAAGAGGAGATTCACTTTATATCATTCATAGGCCAAAAGAGATACAACCATGTCGATTATAGATATCCATAGTACATTGAAGAGAGGAAAATAAAGCTTGCATAATACATCAATGTATAAAAGAGATAAGACAAAATATCATGAATAGCTTAGAGGAAAAGGATATTTTACAATGCGCATGTCAAAACATGCCAAAGAAGAAGAGAAGAATTGACCATTCAAAAGATTACAAAATGTTCTTTTATAGCTTAAGCATAACTCAAATAGCTTCTGCCCTAAGAAAAAACTCAACATCTACATTCAAGATTACAAAAATTAGTTACTACAAATTTGGGAAAGATCTGATCATGGTACACATCCAGACATAGGAAAATTAATTCTTCACCAAATAGAGCTCTGAGAAGACATAAATGGTGGCCATGAATGTTTTGACTAATTGGATAGACTGCCAGGCAGCAATGGAGTGTTCCTCTCCATCTATTAGGCATGGGGAACAATGAAAAGGTTTGCAGGAGATCAAAAGATTAGATCTACCATCAAAGAGATGCTTCCTCTATCATTAGTATGCCAAATCAGCTGGATATCATTGGTCAATTGGAGTCAATCCCTCGATGTGTGCCATGTGGCCCAATATAATTTAAATATTTTTCCACCTTGCCGATCTTGAAACTTTTACGTTGACCCATGCTTCTCTTTGTTCGTAGCTTCGCCACCCTTATCCTTATTAACTATTTTAATCCTACAAAGCCACGGCCCTATCAAATTAATCACCAATCACCATTTCATAGCCTAGCATCACGTTATTCTCTTAACCGTCATGACCTTCTGACTGCATGAATCCAAGTTTTTTGCATCATCGTAGCTAAAAATTGACTTAGCATAAAATGTCTGCGATCATGTGATTGATGTGAACCTGAGCGTGTATGATAGTTAATCACATTATTGCAGCTTCAACTCTAGTCCAACCCTAACTCTTTATGACCAGCCAAAACCAAAAATAACTATTTTCATTGATCATTCGCATGGTCATGACCCTAACCCTGAGTTCTTTATTAACTCATGCAACTATGTGAACACTAGAGATATGGCTTTTTGCAGGGTCACAACTAGAAACTGTATGCAGACATAAATGCTACAAAATAGTGCTAACACTAGACTTAGTTGTTTCATGCCTTCGCGGTGAAGTTGGTGGTTAAGCCATAAACGTGTGCAACTAGATGATGAATGATAGTCGAAGGGTCGTGACAAAAAATCTTGGAATAGGATGTAAATAAGACCATAATCATGAAAATCTTGAAGACCTAGGGTAAAATGGATAAGACCAAAGATCTAAATAAATCCTTATATAACATTTGATCATTTCAATATTTGAAAAGATATGACTATTGGATATGTTTAATAGGAAAACTCAAATTTTGGTGAGATGACAAATATGGCTAACAAGTAATTTCTATTAGACTTGAAACAAAATTACTTCTTAAGAATTTTTTTAGGCTAGTAGATAATGATCCCCACTATCCCCCAAAAAACCCCAATTAACCATTAACAACCAAATCACAACAATAAAAAAAGGATCATGAGAGATAACCCTATAAGATATACATTTATAGACAAGCCTTGAGTTGAAGAGAATGTCCTCTATACTAATAACTATATCGAATTGATGAATTAGACTATTAGAAATAAAATAAAATCCTCCCGAACACCCCAAAATTCATCAGAATTCATGACAAATATGTTGTGCATGTAGAAAACAACAACCAACCACACCATTAGACTATGGGGGTTAATATTATTAAGAAAAAACAAAAACCAAGGAACAAAATACCCATTTAAGCACAAAACCATGAAAAAAGGCACAAACACCAGGAAAATTGAATGAAATTTGAACAAAAACTAGTTAATAGAGTGAGGGAAGTACCGATGTGCAACCCTTGGAGATGAAGTTGGTGAAATCAATTATTCCTAAAGTATTCATGGACATGGACCTAGTTAGGGACCTAGCAAAGTACCAATATCATATAACTAGAATGATAAGGGAAATGGAAAAGTTAACCCTAGTGAAGTTTCACAAAGCTAGTTTTGTGGGGACTTTTGGAATTGGTGGTGCATCGTGAATTGACATCAATTGGGGGAGGAAAGAAGGAAATACAAAATCCACAATGCTCTGCTAAAGAGAAAATCTAAACTTCACTAGGCAATATATCCTCTTTACCTCCACAAGGCTCTAGAAAGAAGGCAATACAACCTCCCCATTTCAAATGATGTCAAACTACCATTTGAGCTAGACACTTTCCATAATTATATAAGGTATATTGTGTATGGACTCAAAAAAGTCCTTGGAATGGATTGTGATAATAATGTGATTAAAGATTTGCTGATGATGGAAATGTATATTCAACATCACCATGTAAAAAAGGAGTATGATTATGTGGGCTACCTAGTAAAGAGGATACAATATAACTTGGTGACTATTCAACATGATTCCACTAAGGTAGATTTTGGGAATTAAATAGGGGTCTTCCTATGCAAAATTCAATTATGGACTAGGATTTTGGAGAGTGGTACTCCTATGTCTTCTTTCCTTTATTTTAATTTTTAAATACTTAATCCCATTAAAGCAGTGTTCGGGACTAGGGAAAAAGAGAAATCCTAAAAGGATGAGGAGGATAAATAGACCATTTCATATGGATAGTAATTGGTCATATAAGGGGGATTTTTTTTTTGATCTTTTCACTATTATAAGTGTTTATTCTTTTTCAATGCCACCCCATAACTTGCCAAAATTTTTCCCATGGAGGGTAGGTGTGTTTGAACTTATTTGGAAACTTACATTAGTACATAAATAATATATTGGTCCACAAAATAAGGAGGGTAAATTTCTCCCTAGGTTGTGGGTCGCAAGAGATCTTAAGAGGTAAATGACCATTCGATGAGATGAACATGTTTCCTTCAACAGTATAGGATGTTAACAAGGAAACCTAGAATGTGTGATCCATCAGGATTTATGCAAACAACTTTAAAAGAAATGGAAAATTTAACTTTTCCAAATCATGAGCCATTGTATAAAGAAGATGTAATCATGATCTATCTTGGAAAGGAGAAGGTGGCAGAAATGAGAACAAAATGTTTTTATCTTATGATAGTGGTGAGTGATCTCAATGGGCGTGATCCCAATTTTGAGGTTTTTATCTTGAGTTATATTACTTGCAAAGAATTTGGTAAAATAATTGAGAATTACATTGAGTTGATGTAATTTTATTTAGTTAGAATCTCTAGGCTAGAAGAGAGGGTTGAACTTGATGATGTTTAATCTTCCAAAGGCCTTTGGCCCACTAAGAGGGGATACATTGAAATTGTTAGAAATTCTTTAGAATAACTAAGAGGGGGGGGGGGGGGAGCGGGTGGGGTTGAATTAGTTATTCAAGGTCCAAATTTCCTAATAAATTTTTTTCACTAATTATAGTGAGCACATTTAACTAATCATGCATCCAAGCTAAACATTCTACTTAACAAGTTACTAAAAATCAACATGCAGGAATAAAACATGAAAGATTAACACATAACACAGTGATTTATGTGGAAAACCAATTTGGAAAAAACCACCAGTAACATGCTACTCAATTCTCACTCTTTTGAAGTGATGCCCTATGAAAGGCCTACCCTGTTAAAGGCTACAACACACTATTAAATGTGACCTGGTTAAAGAATTTAAACCACCCTGTTAGAAGTGGGCCTGGATAGAGGACTTTAAAACATTCACTTGGAATGCCACCCTGTTAAAGGATTTACAAATGGCTGTTAAACCAACCTAAGTCCATAGGATTTTACCCTAGCTGATACAATTGTTAGAAAGTAACAATAAGGGCTTTTGATCTAATACAACTCACAACATAACTTGCAAATTTTAGATCATAATTCAGCTCTCAAATTTTGCCTGGCTTTCAGTCTCTGCAACTCTGACATCTTGTCCTCCTTTCAAGCTTAGTCTTCTTGAGTCTCCATGCTCAATGTACTAGTGCAATCACCTCTATGGTCACCTATCGAAGTAGAGTCTCTGTACTCTGTTCTTTCTTCTTGATGCCTTCACCTTGACATCCAATCAAATTTTTCCAACCAACCTCTCTAAAAATCTTGCTTCTTGACCTATAACTCCTTAAATAGAAGTCTGGAATACTTTTTCCTACTCTAATCTTTCCAATTTTAATTTTAGTTTGAATGGATTAGGTAAGGTTCAATGAATCTACCCCTTATCTTGTTTCTTCTAGAAACATCATGAAGAATCCACCTATATTCGACCAAAAATGATTTATCTAAAATCTTGTGCCACCAACTCATCATCCTTATCCTCAATCTGGTTCACAAAATTCAAGGTAACAAACTTGTCAGCTTAGATCTAGTGAATCTTTGAATTTTCAAATAATGTAGTAGCTCGACACTATTGAATTTTTGATGCCCGACACATACTGTGTTACTCAACACCTACTATGTTTTACTAATGCTTAGTACCTATTGTGGATTCACTCAACATCAATTAAGTTTTTACTGATGCTTGAAACTTAGTACTTTCTCAGCACCTGAACTTGCTCAGGTCCTTCTATTTCACTTGGCACACATTAGATTTTGCATTTTCTCATCACTTATTGATAATCTGCTCAGCATGAACTAGCTTGCTCGGCACCCACTAATGAACTTATCAAGCTTTGCAGACAGCTTTGTTGCAACTTATTCTTCCAGAATTTCTAAGTGTAGCCAACCTCTATCTCTTCAAGTATATTATCAATACATCATTTTATCATTGTCTTAACTAATCCTTATACTTCATTACAAAACCATAACTCAACCTTTCCCTTAGGTGTTTTTTGTTACATCTTATTGTTTAAATCCTCTTCATCAATCAACTAAGTGGTAGTACTTGGATCTTATAAGCATTTGTCATTCCAAAAAATAGCAAGTTTGACATGAGTGACAAAAAAATGATTGAAAACATTCTTTATCAACAATCTCCCTCTTTGCAAACAATCTCCCTTCTTCAATAATGATCTTTTCAATTAGATTTCAACAGAAATTGTTGAGGAAGGTGATGACTCAAAATGATCACAAAGGTCAACACCTAAGAGAAAAAAGATTGAGTAAGTGACTCAAGTCATTAGTGATTCAACCAAGATAGTAATTCATGAGTCTATGAGTATTTAAAAGATCTAAGAACAATATTGAGGGAAGTTCAAGTACCTCCACCAAAGGAATCAAGTGAAAGCTAAATATAAATTGTTAAGGCCAGTGATGGCACAATTATACTTTTTCAAATATTTATTTAAGATGATTAATTCATCAAATATGAAAAATTAAAATATTTTATGTTTATATTGAAAGAAAATAAATTGAAATAGGGCTTGGGTTTTGAGAATGAAATCAATGAGAAGGAGGAGTTGGTTAGGATTTGCAAGAATTTGATCCCAAGAGACATAGTCTCAATGTTGAACAAGAAAGGGATTTCCTCTTTTATCATTGATCAAATTAGAAGGAAACGAAATGATCTTTTTAGGTCAAAATTGAATATGCTAATTTTGTTAGAGGATAAGGTTTTGAGCACAAGAGTAAGACATTGGTGATTTGGTCACTTGCTACTCCTACATCCCAAAAGCCATAATTGATGTACAAGGTGAGAGACAAGGGATTAAGATGATGTAGAATATCTAGAATATTGGTATAGAGATTTTAAAGATGATGTCACATGTTCCATTCATGAATGATACAAAGAATGAAGATTTAGAAAAGAGATATGCCAAGTCCTACAATGATCTCATTAGAGCATCAAATGACTATGAAGGGAAATTGATGCTAAATTCCAAATTGGAAGAGAAGATTACTAAATTAAATGAGAAAATTAAAAATATGCAAGCCTATGGGACCCATACAATGGTGGATGTTGTAGTTGAGATTGAAGGTGAGGTTTCTATTGTTCCTTTTGATGCACTTGCATTTCTTGATAATGTAAATGCAAAATTAGAAAACTATACTGGTAGAATTGAGGAGCTAGAGGAAGATAAGTGTAACCTTGGAATTAGTGTATTTCTTGAGGTATTGTACCATATAATTCATATATTGAAATAAAAATTGGGAATGGTTCATGTTTCCCATGTTTCATAGAAAAATTTAGAGAACCTGTGTATTGATGCTATTGGGTTTTTGGAACCTTTCTTCAATTTATGGTTAGGAAGGAACTTAACAATGGAAAAGCTAAAGATAATTTTTATTTACAAGGCCGATCTTCTAGATAGGATATCTGAGACCAAATATATGGTGGATACAATCAACACTATTTATGCATTATTGAAAGGGAAACACTAGATTATTAAAGGTAAGCTTGGCATATTTTTGACTTCTTACAATATCTATGTGCGAAGAATTTATAAGGAAGGGAAAATGAAATAAATGACCACTTATTCTAATGAATTTGATCTTTTCATAAATAATATCAAGACATTTTTGAACATGACAAATTATGTTGACATTCACATGTTTAATGAGGTTCTTGATAATTGTTTTTGAGTTGAGGTAGAATTTTATAAATTTATTGTTGATGCCAAAGCTATCACATATGCACGTTAGAAAGATACAATTGAGAAGTTACAAGAATGTAAGGACTTTGGCTGGCCTACAAATAAGGAATTTGTCAAATGGGAGGTAGCCCTAATAAGGGGAAAACTACTTGAGGATTATAGTTGTTCAATTTTTGTCTTTATGAAGAATTGGGTAGTATGACATGGCTTTTATTCTTATCACATGAAAGTGAAAATATTTATATAGACACCTTGAGTTTACTATTACAATTGTGAGTGATATACATTTTAAGGAACAAAGTTGTAACTACAGATTGTTATGATTCAGTGATAAATGTAAATATTACTCCTTCCCAAGTTCTCAGTTTCTCTTTGTAGACTAGTTATTTTCATGTTAGTTTTTATTAAGTTGTGATTCTAAGTGATCCTAAGTTTGTTGCATTAATTTTATAAAAGGAATCTCAATATCACTTAGAGGGGGATGTGATTAAAAAGAGAGAGTATGTTATAGTGGATAGCCTCAGTTTGATATAACAAGTATCATGTTCTTGTGCTGTATCAATACAAATGTGTTCAAAGTTTTAGTCAAATGAGTGTCATCTACAAATATGTGAACAATGAATGAATTATAATGATAAATCAATTAACAAAATATAATTGTAGATCATGAGTATCAATGATCTCATAGTATTCATTAAATGAATGTTTATGTTTTATATTTCATAGTTTGATCAAAGACCGATTTGATTGTTTGAAATATAATTCATTGGATTATAGGTTAGTTTTAGGATTATATAAAAGTACTATTTTATATTAATTGAGGTATTTTATACAAGAATAGTGAACCTAATTAGTTATCAATAAATAGTATTTTTATTCATTCAATTTGAAGATATTTTATTCGCATCACATGAAAGTGAAAATATTTATATAGACACCTTGAGTTTACTATTACAATTGTGAGTGACGTACATTTTAAGGAACAAAGTTGTGATTGGAGATTGTTATGATTCAGTGCTAAAAGTAAATATTACTCTTGTCCAAGTTCTCAGTTTCTCTTTGTAGACTAGTTTTTTTCATGTTAGTTTTTATTAAGTTGTGATTCTAAGTGATCCTAAGTTTGTTGAATTAATTTTATAAAAGGAATCTCAATATCAATTAGAAGGGGATGGGATTAAAAAAAGAGAGTATGTTATAGTGGATAGTCTCAGTCTGATATAACAAGTATTATGTTCTTGTGCTATATCAATACACATGTTTTCAAAGTTTTAGTCAAATGAGTGTCATCTAAAAATGTGTGAACAATGTATGAATTATAATGATAAATCAATTAAAAAAATATAATTGTGGATAATGAGTATCAATGATCTCATAGTATTCATTAAATGAATGTTTATGTTTTATATTTCATAGTTTGATCAAAGACTGATTTGATTGTTTGAAATATAATTCATTGGGTTACAGGTTAGTTTTAGGATTATATAAGAAGTACAATTCTATATTAACTGAGGTATTTTATACAAGAATAGTGAACCTAATTAGTTATCAATAAATGGTATTTTTATTCATTCAATTTGAAGATATTTGTGGTAAATCCCAATGGTGTTTGTGTATGTCAACTTTTGATAAAATCAAAATCATTTTAAGTTCATGTATATTAAGGAAGTCCTATCTCATGCTCCACTGCAATTGAGGTTCAATGAATAATTAGTCCTTATTTAGTAACTTCTTGCTATTGTAGAGCCTTTAAACATGAGGTTATCTATTGTTTTATGATTCAAAGATGTGTAAAATAAAGTGTTATTTAGTTGAATCTAGGTCTACTTGCCTTAATCTTGTAGAGCCAGAAGTATAGCAGGATATTTTATCCTTGTTAATTGGTCCAATCATTGAGGATAGTTTAATTGTGGGAGTTGAAAACTCTATAAACCCTATAGTAAGTGTACCAGTAACATTAAGATCGTAAAACCATTTTGGGAACGAACACATTCAAAACTGAGTTCAAAGTTTTTGTATCGATGCCAATATCAAAAGTTTATCAAAAGTTTTCAACATCATCATTTAATTAGACTTGATCTTGCAATAAAAATTTACTAGTAGGTTGATACATCCAAAGTGAACCTCTAGGGAAGAAATAAGAACATTATGATCTCCAACAACCAACTTACCAAAGATAGTAAGTTTCCAAAAATAATAACTCTGCAATGAGCTAGCCCTTATTGAAAAACCATATAATATTTTTGGGTAAGGCAAGATTGCCCTTACACACAAGATTCTCTAGTATCAAGGTTACTAGAATAAAATACGTTCTATCAATAACTATACCAACTTAAGTGGGAGACACCAAAGGAGTAGCAACTAGATCTAGATCACAAAGGAAGAAAAATCATCAACCACTAATGTAAACGAAGAAGTAGAAGCATCCACATTTAAATGGTCAAAGAAGGTGTTAAATCAACAAGTAGAAGACTTGGTATTCTTTTTATGAGGATAAAGACTCTCATAAGCCAACTAGCCAATGACAAAGCATCATGTGCATGAAAAAGGTCGGTTCTCAAATCACCATCTTTCATTAGTTTGTCACTCAAGGTACATTATTGTTTCTTGTATTTAAATTATGAAGGGATTACTAATCACTCTCTATGATTTAAAGGGGATTCCAAAGATGCCATTGATGTACTTTTATTAGCTTATGCTTAGTAGTCCAAGCATGATGAAACTACTTGTAAATTTGAACTAGGATCACCATTAACATTGAACATTGCTAAGTATTGTTTTTGTTATCTTTCTCATGTTTTCAATGTAATTTAGAGATAAAATTACTAATCTAACATTGACTAATAAATCAAATTTTCTCATACAATTTTTAAAGAGACATGAATTAACTCTTTTAAAATAATTCATTGAAAGAATATAAATGATACTTTAATGATACCAATATTAACAAATAATTTTCTTACTCTAAGATACACTTAAATTTAAAAAATCACTCACTTCTAAACTTGTTGTAGGCAATATATAAAATATTTAAAAAATATTATTATATACTTCATTTACTATATCTTCATAAGATTAGTTCACATTTAGTTTATTGCAATTCTAATAAATTGAACCTTGTTTATTATTGATTTACCATTTTATTTGTAAAGTTAATTTTTGAAATAGTGCCTACATGAACCCATCCTATTTGAAATATTTCTAAATTTTTTTTTTTGTACAATCTTTATGATATTTATTTTAATCAAGATAAAAAATCTACAGGCTTTTAAGTTGTCATTTCTAAGTTATGATTGCAACTAAGAGATAATAACAAGTTAACTATAAATTAAAAATATTATTTTTCTAATTTGTATGTGTAAAATTATCCAATTTTGGTGTTATAATCTAGTTTTTATGTGCTATTAAGGTAATATTTCAATAGTTGCTTAGTTATTTTATAGTATACGACAAAATTAAGTTTTAAATTTTGTTTGGATAAATATATCTTATTTAACTTAGTATTAATTTAAAGAAAATAGATGTAGATTTGTACTACTTTTCAAATTTTAATAACAATATCAAGTCAATCGTTAGATTGATAAATAGAATAATGAAAACTTAATTATTTCACACACTAAACTATACAAATGAAATTACATCAATGACTTGGATGTAAGCTTAATCATAAAGAATATATGGTATGGTTGCAAAGCTAAATCTTTAGGAAGGTGTAAGTATAAGACTATAAAAGTGAATAATTAGCTAAGCAAATATAGAACAATAATGGTCTAACTAATTGATCATGACAATATTCAGTTGTCCACTCAATTCTAGCAAATTGGAAAGAAATGTGGAAAGACCAAGTAGATGACAAATTTGTTGATCAAAACTCTATTAATATACTTTTCTCTTATATAGACACCCATCATCTATCTAGTGAATATATCAGTTCTATTATGCAACATTGTGAAATACATGACATTTAGATGCGTAAGGTGAAAGTGAAAGGATCAAGTTTAATCATGTAAACTTACGTGAAATATTTGACTTACTAGTCTTATCTTCTAATTGTTCTCCAACTTCACTCACTTCCATAACTTGAAAGCTTATAATTGTCCTTTAAATTTTTTTTAGGTAGATAATGAACGTAAATATTACAAACACAACTTTTTTATTACTTATTATTTTATGTATAATAGAAAGTTGTGACAAGTGCATCAAGGAATTTGTGAGTTACAAAATGACTAGCCCTATCACAATTTTATGTTTTAAACCTTAAAAAATCGTATAATCAAGAAACATACCAATTATCACCAATTAATTTCAATTAAGTGAACTCCAATTTTTCATATAGATCTAATAATTTTGAAAGACAAATGAGAGACAAATCATTCCTTTATTGTTTATAAAAGATAACCATCCTTAATAATTAGGTGAGAAGGAATAAATGATTATTCGAGAAAAGCTCTAGAGAAACCTGATTAGCTTTATCTTTAAATTTTGAATAGTTCAGGGAAGTTTTTAAATAATAGATCTGTATAAATGAACTGAATTATTTCCTCGACCTTACAAACATGCAATTAAGTGGTTTATCGAACTGCCAACTAAAAATATAAAGAAAATATGGAGCAAGTGAAGATTCACTGGCCAAATTTATAATGAACTGGCAAACACGAAACAATTAAAAAATGCTGAATTTAACATGTGCTAGAAAAATATATACAAATATTTTGTGTTTCAAACGTGTAAAGGTCTCATAAGCAATTGGCTACTGTGGAGGAAGAAAAATATATGCAAATGTGAATTACTATGGAAGATTTGAAAGAAGATTGAAAACCAAAAATCTTTATGTATTCCACATGACACAAAGGAATACAAGCAAGCCGCTGAATATTTCAAAAATTAAAACTAAGACATGTAATTTGTAACAGTAAAGTACACAATAATTGCTCTAAAATATTCAGAGATTCAACGATTAAAATTTAATCACAATCATATAAATGACAATCTCATATTATATAGGAAAGGCCATCAATGGAGGGTATTCTTTAAGAGATTTGTTAATAAAACATTTATCAACAAAATGTGCAGAATGTGAGTTTAACAAGTGTCACATAGTGGCATGTACTTGTCTTATTGTAATTAATTGTTTTTCTAAGTATTAAATACAAATAATAATTTTTTAAAATAAATTTAAATTAATCTAATTCAATAAAAAATTATTTTGAAAAGTAAAAAAAATTTAATTCATAAATTGTTAAGTATAATTATAAATAAATAAATAGAATAGTGTAAAAAACATTATATTCACATTACCTAGAATAGTGTAAAAAACATTATATTCACATTACCTAGAATAGTGTAAAAAACATTATATTCACATTACCTAGTTAACTACAAGTTCATTTGTACTATTCCATTTATATATATTCTAGAATAATCTTTATAAGGTAAAAAAAATTGGTCATGTTAAGTATCAAATATTTGTTGTAGTATTTGATTTTGTGACATTAGAAAGAAAATAAAACTTACATTAACCAGTAATCTAGTTGGAAATATTACATTATGTAGACTCGGAAAAAGGACTCCTATAACACAAAATAAGTTCACCCAATCATATAATTTGTATGAAATATTAAATTTGTAACAGTGAAGTACACAAGTTGCTGAATATTTCAAAAATTAAAAGTAAGACATGTAATTTGTAACAATGAAGTACACAATAATTGCTCTAAAATATTCAGAGATTCAACTATTAAAATTTAATCATAGTCATATAAATGAGAAACAATTAAAGTTTTGACAATCCCATATTATATAGGAAAGGCCATTAATGGAGGGTATTCTTTAAGAGATTTGTTAATAACAACATTTACCAACAAAATGTGCAGAATGTGAGTTTAAAAGCAGTGAAATGAATATGATTTATATTTATAATTTAAAAATATAACTGTAGTGGATGTTTACATCTTAAATGAATATGATTTATATTTATAATTTAAAGATATAATTTTGATATATGTGTATAAGATTAAAGTTTGATGTTTTAGTAGAAGATAATAGATGTGAGGTACAATTTGAATTTTAGAAATTAATAATATTAAAGGAAATGATGTAATATTGAGTTAATTAAATAAAAGGAAAATATATTTAAAGAATATATATCTAAATATGATTAGTTGACAAGGAAATAAGAGAATAATGAAAGTATTTTACACAATTAGTACTTGTGTAATAACAAGAGACGTAAAGTAGAAGAAGTAGAGATAGAGAGGTTAAAAAAGAGAATTGAGAGATTTGGAATTATAGGGAGAAATATGAAAGACCATTTTAATAAATTAATTAGAATAATTATGCACATTAAAATAATTTAATTTAAGATTAGAATCATAATATTTTAATTATTATATTTAAAAAAAAAAACTCATAAAATCATTTATTAATGCCGATAGGCATTCTACAATGTGAGAAAGATCTTGAAGATATAAATCATCAACTTAAAAAAAAGTTAGTACAAAAAAAAAAAAGATAAATGAAATATAAATAGTTTTGGGTGTAGTAAATTGAATTTTAATAATTTTGCACTGGATATCTATCAACATTTCTTTACATAGATTTATTTAAGATATGTATACTAGTTATATATAAACCCTTGATTTAAATAATTATAAAAAATAATTCTATAATATCAATTATAATTATAATTATAATTCTATTTTGTAATAAAAAATTATGCTTAAATTAATTATACAAATTAATATTTTAAGTGTAATATAATTAAAAATATACAAATATTATTATTGTAAATAATAAGTTTGCCTCAAAATTCCTCACATATATCACATACATCACATACAAGAAACTATTATATAAATGCATACTCTATCCTTATAAATAATTGTATTAGCCTTATTTTAGACAATAAATTTAAAGTTGATAAATTAAAAAATATGTAAAATTTTAATCTAAATGTATATAAGTTTGAGGTCCAAAACACTATTTAGGAGAATTATATTCATAAACACTATAAATGAAATTGAAATTTTACAACACAATTTTTTTAACATACTTCAAAGTTGAGCTAAAACAAAAACAATTGGGAAATACTTTTATTTCATTATCTTTGTACTACAAATGGGGAAAATATGTGTAAATAATTGTAAGAATTTACTCACCAATGATTTTTATAAATAGTCCCTTATGAATTGATTTTCCACTAGCTCCCTTGATTTTTAATTGTAAATGGTTGTGTGATTAGAGAATAGATGAAGGGAGGTGGTTCTATGTTCAAAACAAAAAAATGGGCTTTCATGTTTTGATGTAGGAGCATCCTACGGGTAAGGGCCATCTTGCATCACCCAAAAATATTTCTATTTCTATCTTTTCAATAAGGGTTGTCTTAGTGCAGATTTTTTAAATTTGTAAAATTTTACTATTTTCAGTAGTTGGCCATAAGGGATCAATAATTTTAATATCTTATGTATTCATGAAGTTATTGCAGATTCTCGGTATGAATTTTTAGTATTAAAAATTTGAGCTCATTTTTGAAGGCCTTAAAGGCTCTGAAACAAGGTCAAACCTTGGTTGATGAATGCTTGCACAATCAATTATTGTAGGAATGGTTATAATAGCCAATATGGTCAACAATTTGTAAGTTATGATCTTGAGAAGTTGGACTACCCAAATATCTAAAAAATATATTTTTGCAATTATTTCAACTCAATTCTATGTAATAAAATAATATAATTCTAGGGTGGTTGACCTAAAAGGTTAGGGCTAATGTCTAGAACATTCTAGGGAGGTGCAATATTACCTATATAAGGAAAACCCGTAGGTTGTTTAAGGAAGTTATGGGTGGCGGTTCACAACTATGTCTTGTTGAATATTGTACGGAAGACGCCCATGTGGCCTTGCATATTGTATTTTTAAAATATGTAATTCCATACTTTTGGAGATAATAAGAATCCCATATTTTGTTATCCTAAATTGCTTTTATTTCTCTATTTCTATTACGTGTTTGTGGAATTAAGGGGAGCACCCGTCATCAAATGGTATTAGAGAATAAGTTCCTAAGTGTGTAGATAAATTACTGATTGTGAGGTAGTCTACACAAGGACTGTGGTTTGAGTTAAGTGTGTAGACATATCTTTGACTGTAAGGTAGTTTGCACCAAGATCGTGGTTAGGGTATCATTGACAATTGTAAAAATTCCTCTACAAAGGGAATGTGGCCAAAGAGAAAGATTTGTGCAACTTGAGGTTAAAACCCTTTAGAGACAAATGAAAGCATTGCAAGAACACATTCACAGAGGGATGAATTCTATTGTAAGAGACAAAAATAAGGATGAAAGAGAAAAATAAGGAAATTTTGATCAGGAAGGAGAAGATGAAGTTCTCAACCAAGAGAAAGAATAGATATTCATGGCCCTTTTTAAGATAGGGAAAATACCTAATATTGAGGTTCTTACATTTTCAAGAAATCTTAACCTAAAGGAATAGAATGACTAAATCAATGAATTGGAAGAATATTTTGAGTATGAAGATATCAAAGATCCTAATAAGGTTGAGTTTACGAAGTCCAGACTGAAGGTCCATCCAAAGATTTGGTGGAAGGAGGTCCATTTGGAGCGAAATAGAAGAGGAAATGATAAAATCACAAGATGGCATCAAATGGTTGATAAATTGAAATGAAAATTCATTCCCATGGATTATGAGCTTAATCTACTAAAGAAAACAAAAGGGTTAAAGAAAGCATGAAGATC
This sequence comes from Cupressus sempervirens, assembly GCA_028749045.1. Lineage (NCBI taxonomy): Eukaryota > Viridiplantae > Streptophyta > Pinopsida > Cupressales > Cupressaceae > Cupressus > Cupressus sempervirens. The sequence continues at coordinate 609,747,496 of CM053784.1, read as the reverse complement.
CATTCCAGAGTATATAGAAGAGTTCTATCAAGTCCTCATCATAATAGGCCATGTAGAAGTTGACAAGGAGAAAGTTATTTGTTACCTTAATGGATTGAGGTCGAGTATTCATAAGGAGTTGATTCTAGTTAGAATGAAAATATAGAGGAGGTGCATACCATTTTCCCCTAAGAGTAGAGGAAAATATGAACACAAAGGTTGAGAGAAGATAAAGTGGAAGATCAGATGGGTAGTATTTTACATGCCAAAATGAAGATTATAAGATGAAGGATAAGGCCATTAGTAGCAGTCATCATTAGATGGGAAATAATTTTAGTTATTTTCATAATTAGAATAATAAGGATCAGAGAGGAAGAGGAAGAGGACAAGGTTCAAGAAGAGGAGACTTTTGTGGAACATGTTTTCACTTTAGTAAGAAGGTCATAGAGAATTTGGACATCCTTACAAAAATGAAGGATGGATAGGAGGACTGAAGTCTAGGAAAGAGTTACACATGTGGACGAAAATTCCAAATCATCACATTTTGAAGATTCTTAAAGAGAATTCCTAGTTAATAGAAGAGTCGTATTAAGTGATGATAATGAATCTAATCAAAGGAGGAGCTTGTTTCACACTAGGTGCAAGTGTGATGATAAGTGCTATGATGTGATCATCGATGGTGGAAGCATTGAACATTTGGTGTTAGAGGAGATGTGTTAGGATAAACCATGGACATAAATAAAAAACTACATGCAAATATAACCAATAACAGAAAATAATAGATCACATAGAAATGAACACAAGGCACCAAGATTTAACGTGGTTCACCCAATCCCTGGGCTACGTCCACCAAACAACAAGTCCGATCTTATTACAATCCAATGATTACAACCTGATTACAATCCGTAATCCCTTACAGCTAAATACTGTTGCAAGAACCAATTTCGCATCACAACATAATGAAAAATATCCAACCCTAAACCCTTTTATACAAGTATTAAACCGCTTTAGGGTTATAATATTTCGGCCATAATATGTCGGCCATAATATGTTGGCTACCATGTTGGCCCCGAACCCCACTATTTATGAAGCATGTACAATACTTTCCTGATCAGTCACCATAATCTAACAATCTCCCACTTGGGGACTGATCAGGCTCCACTAAACAACAAGATGGTCACAAAGTTAAAGCTCAAAAGACAAAAAAACCCATACCCATACTGTATTACCTTGGTGAAAGATGACCACAAGACCATGCTTAATGAATAGTGCCTAGTGAAGTTCAAGATTGGAAGCTACCATGATGAGTTATTATAAATATGAAACCATGAATACATGTCATATGTTGCTAGGTAGGCTGTGGTAGTTTGACATGTATTTTGTACATGATGGTCGTGTGAATACCTATTCCTTGAGGAAGGATATAGAGTGTGACATAAGCTAAATCATTGAAGGAAATATAAGAAAATGTATGTAGTAATGAAAAAATAAGTTTTGTTGATGGAAGAAGTTCCTAGATGGTAGGAGACGTGGGCATAAATGTTTTTCTATAATTCCAAAAGATGGTAAAGAAGAAGTAGAATATGTACTTACAAAATATGTAGATTCATTAGATGCATTTCTATATATTGTATCCAATACTGTGCTTGATTATTTTCACAAATGAGGAAGAATAATCATCAAATAGACTTGATTCTAGAAGCCAGTTAGCCAAATAAGGAAAAACACATAATGCCACCAATAGAAAGTGAAGAGTTGAACAAAAAAGGACAAGAGTTTTTGCAGAGGGGGTTGATTTGGAAGAGTCTAAGTCCATGTGATGTACCAAAAATATTAGAACATAAAAAGAATGGAGAATGGAGGATCTATACAGATTCTAGGGCTATCAACAAAATCATAATCAAGCACAAATTTTTATTACCACAGATGGATGTATTATGGATTGTTTGAGAAGATTTGTGTATTTCATAAAATAGAATTAAAGAATGGATATCATTTTGATTTAGATTAGAGAAGGAGATGAATGGAAGTCTACCTTCAAGGAAAAGGAAAGATTGTGTAAGTAGTTAGTCATGCCTTTTGGGCTAACCAATGTGCCAAGTACTCTCATGTGATTCATGAACGAGGCACTAGAAGAATTCATGGGTGAATTTTTAATGGTTTATCTAGATGATATTTTAATCTTTAGTAAGGCATTGGAGGAGCATATGATGCACATTCATAGGGTGTTTGAGAAGTTGAGAGAAGAGAAATTTCTAATTAATTTGAATAAGTGTAGTTTTGTGAAGGAGTTAGTATATCTGGGATTTGTAGTTTCAACAGAGGGTCTAAAAATGGACCCAGAAAAAAATGAAGGCTTTTCTTGAATGGCCTATTCCAAGGGGTGCTATAGAGGTAAAATATTTTCATAGAATAGCTAGCTTTTACAGGAACTTTATCAAGAGTTTTAGCAATATATGTTGATCCTTTACTTAAAAAATGAGAGGGCATAGGAAAGAGTTTAAGTGGACTAAAGGAGTGAGTAAGAGTTTTAACTTATTAAAATATAGAGGTACAAAATAACCTATTTTAAACTTCTAAGTTTTAACAAAATGTTTCAAGTAGATTGATGATGAAAGAGCATCCTAGGGTAGTTGGAGGTTTTGTTTACTGGAGTGGTTTTAGACCTTAGAGTTGGTGGACTAAATGAAAAGGAGGTGATACTTGGTCTTATTGGGGTAGTTTTTAGTTGTATTTTCACTCGAGTAGCTCAGTGATTGAAGAAAATTAGTGATCCTTATGGAGCTCAATTGATGATATACTTGGTAGAACTAGTGCTTTCTGATTTTTGTGCGAGATTGATGGATGTTCTTTCTTAGTATGCTTGGTGTATACTTGACATTCACTCGGTGGTTTCTACTGATACTCAATGGTTTGTCTCATCGACTGGATGTTCTTGGATATTTGCTCAACAAAATTTGTGCATTTAATATGCGTAGCATGTGATCATAACATGGATTGATCATGGGATGTGTGAAAAAATACTTGGGTCTTAGTTCTTTCTCCTATGTGCATTTAATGAATATTGTAAGATGACTAAGGCATATTATGTTTATTTGGCTCTAGATGATTCTATTTGCAACAAGCCAACTTGTGTCTATACAAGTATATATAGAGGGTTTGGGTAGTTTTGTAGGTAGGAAGAGAGAGTGGAGATTCAGGAATGAATATGAAGTTTCAAATTGTGAGTAGAGCTAGTAGGTGATTGTGTACCTTGGAAATAAAGAGATTGCTTGGTTGCTTGCAAGAGAAAGTTTATATTTGGCTTGGAGCTTCTACTAGATTTTTTTGCTTGGGGCTAGCTAGAGTTGGGAGTATTTGGATCTCACAAGATATTGCAAAACTATTATTGTATTTTCTTTTGTATTTGGCTATAGTCGAGAAGGCCTTACAACCCAACACATTGCATGCAATTAGTTATTTATGAATAAATAGGTGATTTTCTATTAGATATTATGTTATGAGTTGTATTTTTGCTGTGTGGTTGTTTGTTGGGGGCTTTGTCACATCCTTTAGGGATTCACTAGGCCTTGTAGTGCATCCAAAAGGTATTAAACCAAAGGTTTGATTTGATTGAAGATTGTTAGAGTGTGGTTTTGGATATTTCATGTGATTTGGTTCAAAACACTATGTTCCTAGACTTGTGAAACCCTTCCTCCTTATTCATGCGAGGTGGCAGGTTGCAATCTAATTTGCAAACAACCTAAGTTGGTCAAAAAGTGATCTGGTAGGATTTTTTGTAGAGGGATTTTTGAAGATCTAGAAGGATGCCTTTGAGAAGATTGGACGCTAAGGCAATTGTAAATCTCTGTGATGCTGTAGAGACTAGGATCCTAGAGAAGGATAGATTAGATTTTAGATCTTAGATGATGTTGATGGAGAATGCTATGGTCACTAAGATTATGAGAGTTATAGCTTGTGTACCAAGGAATGTGGGTATGAAAGATGGTTATGAGGAAGCTACTGAAGACTTTAAAGTTGCTATATCCAGTGGAGAAGAATAATTAATCAGATGGAGAGATCTATGGAAGATAGAACTATTTATTTGGATAGATTTGAAGCTTACTTGAAACTAAGACATAATATGGATGTTTCTAATTTCCCAGGTACTTTGAATCTTGAAGACATGATAGATTGGATTGGTGAGTTGGAAGGATACTTTGAGTTAGAGAATATTGGAGATTGACTTAGAGTGGGGTTGACACAAACCAAATTTAAAGGACATACTTCTTTATGGTAGAAAGAATTGTAAAGAAATAAAGAAGAGGATGGTGAAATAAAAATCACTAGGTGGAGATTGAAAATGACTAATTTGAAGGTTAGGTTCATTCATTCTCATTATGAATTTGAGTTGTTTGAGAGGTTGCAGATTCTGAAACAAAATGATATGTTTGTGAAGGATTATACATAGGAGTTTTACAAGTTGACTATTTGGTCTGAACATAGAGAACTTTCTAAGGAAAAGGTTGCTAAGTATGTTGAAGATTGATTTCATTGAGGATGCTTATCAATATGTTTTGAAGGAAGAAGATAAGTTTAAGTGAAGACATTAAGGTAATTCCTAAGGGAAGGAGAAGCATGGTCACTCGGTGAAGGATAAACATATCACCGAGGATTAACTAATTGTTGGAATATTAGGAAAGGTAGGATAGTGAGATGGTGGGGGGGGGGAGGGTGGTGAATTAGTATCCTCCAAAAATTTCAACCTTAAAAAAATTCATCAACTTCGCTTGATTCCTTTGTAATTCAGTAATCACATAACATTTACCACAATACTTGTAAATGGAAGTAACTTAACTAATTCAACATGCTTCAACCATCAAATCATAAACATAAAATCATCACACATAACACAAGTATTTGGTTATGCAAAAATTCTTGGTAAGAGGGAAAAATGCGATGGCGATGGTACCCAAAAATCCATCAATACTGCAATAAGAGGATGCCTTATTAGTGATAGAATGTTTTTGTCACTTCTAGTGGCTTAGTTTATTAAGAGTATACAATTAGATCTACTAAGATCAAACTTCTTCTAGGATTTTACAATACTATTCTAAGTGTGTACTCGGTTAAGAGATTTACATAAAAGACTATTAGGTCTATCTTCTTCAAGGATTTAGACTACTACAATGATTAGAAAGTAGCAGTAAATGATCTATATGATAGAAAATTCCTTTGCTTGATTAGATCTCCTATTTTCTCAAATGTTTATCACCTATTATGACTAATTTACAATTCCTCTTTGTCCTTCTTGAATATTTGACCTATGATTATCCTCAATACTTTCCTCTATCACAAACTTATCTTTCTTGCTTCAAAAATCCTCTCAAAAACAACAAAAATATGTTCTTGTTAGGTCCTCTTATAGTTTCAATTTCTGCTTCTGGAATTGAATGTGTAAGAATTTTGCTCATCAATATTTTGGATCACACTCTGTGATCCATCATTAGGATCACACTCCATGGTCCTCTTATATTTTCCTTTTTCCTCTTTGATCTCTGACCTAATTAGGGTTTATGAACCTTCTAGTGTACATCCTTGATCAAAATCAATGATCTAGAATAGTCCACTATTCCATATTTTTCTTTCATACATTTCCATTGGACTTCTCTTCCTTGAAACGATAAATCAATCAAATCACATTATTCAAGAAATATTTTCAAATATTTTCCTTGAAATTTGTGAATTAGGTTTCTCACTTGGTAGGATAATTTTACATCATATTTTATGCCAAATCAAACTTGTATATAGCCTCTATTCCACTTGGTAAGTACTCTTTTTTTTTCTACTGTCACTTGGTTATGTCTTAGCTTGGTGATCTCTATCTGGCTAAGTCAAGTCTTCATCTCTACAAGTATAGATTATCTCAATGAGTACTGAGCTTGGTAATAACTGTTTAGTTATCATTCTCTTGCTTCATTCCTTGGGTAATGTAGTGTCTCAGTTACTATATTCATCTTCATGTAGCTTTTTCACTCTAATAGGAAACATAACTATCTATGGGAGTAATATTCTCCCCATTTGAAATTAGTGGCAAAAGAATCACGCTTCAAAATAACTTGAAAGTATATACAAACTTCCCCTATACATGTGCTTCCTTGGTATTAGCTATTTTTCAAAATATCTTCAAAACATTTTTCAAAACTACTTTTGTTTGCAATATTAACTCGTTTTAACTCCTAGAATAATCTTAATGCATTCAAACACATATAATTTCCTTTCCCCCTTTTTGACACTGATGTCAAAACAACAAAATAAAAATTACTTACTTTGGATGTAATGCAAAATGGTCTAGAAACTCCTTGTGATTCTTTAGCATAATAGTCATTGTGTTGTCTCAATTTGTCCTTATCAATTCAATTTCCTACTTCTGAATCATCAGTTTGGCTGATAGCTTGGTCATGTGTTGTACAATGGATAAGCTTAGGGCAACAATGAAATCTTTAGCAATTTTGACATGATTTTTTATAACCTCATGAGGTAATATCAATGCTTGAATATCATTAATTTTAGCTCTTAGTTTTGTCTCTTCCTCCATCAATTCATGTAGGAATCCTATTAGAAATATTACTTGAGAATAGTGTACTAATGTAGTCACAGGATTTGCAATTAGTGTATTGGCACTTGCCTTCATATCTTCATTCACCTTCTAAAGTTTATCCTTGACATCACACGTAAGAGATGGAATATCACATAACTTCTAAAACAAAGTAATGGCATTTTGCACAATCATCTCCAACTCAGTAATATAAGTGGATAATTCCACTTTTTGGATCGCAACATTACTAGAGACTTTCTCTAACACCTTGTGTTTATGTTAGATAGCTAAGAGGGGGGATGGATCAGTTATGTCCAATTATCTTACAGTCCCTTCAAACACTTTAGTACTAAACAAACTTCATAATTATCATAAGCAATCACTTGGTAATCTCATTTAAATTCTTAATTAACTCACACAGTCAATTTACTTCCAAACTATTCATTCATTTTTCTATTATTACCAACTATCAGCAATAAAAATTAGTTTTTATTAATTATTTATCTAGTTGTTACTAAGTTGCACTAAATAGTAAATAACGTAAAAATTAATTTGCAACATTACAATAATCACACATTTGATACCAATATTTTTAGCATGGAAACCCTGTAAAGGAAAAACCACCTAGGACTAGCAACCTAAAATTATCACTCTTCTGAAGTGAGCTCTTCCAGGAGCCAACCTTTTTAAAGGTTTACATACACATTGTTAATGTGACTTGATTAAAGGATTTACACCAAATGATTATCTAGACCTTATCACTCCTTGATCTTGTCTACAGAATGGTCTTCTCTAAAGGACTTATAAACACCACTAATCGATGTTTTTGAAATTAAAAGTGACCAAAGCAAGGGGGTCGGCCCATAGACAAAAAAAAAGCTGGTAACCAACACATTACCAGCCAAAACCACTAGGAGACAAGGGACTAACTAAACAACATTAAAGTTCCAAATGTCTGTAGAAACAACTAGAGACCAACTGCTAAGCTAAAACCAAATAAAGGAAACAAGCTAACTACAAAAGTTCCACATAATAAAAAATGGCAACTTGGCCAACCCGAGTCATAATTATAGCTATAAACTAGCAAAACCAAACTACCAGTAAAACATTAAAAGTCTTGGATCCAAAGATCCCAATAAACTAAAAATACTTAAAAAACTTAGTTTTCATTTTTTCCTTTCCCCTTCGTGTGTAGTAGGATCTGGGCCCAGTCATCAGCAAGGAACTTGAAGAACAACTTGTGGTCCTCCATATCCATACCTACGTCCTCCTTTTCCTATGTGAGCAATTGAAGGGTAGTGGTAGCAACATGAGTAACTTTAAGGCCAGATTTGGAGAAGGTAAAGAACCCCTTCTCCAAATATTTACCCTTCTTTCTAGATTCATATACCGCTCCTCCAACACCTCGATCCCTTCCTTAGACCCCACTTCAACCTTTGATGCATCCACCTTAATTTTTTGCACCTGTAAATCATCCTACAAAACCCATGGGTTAGAGGAAACCTTAGAATTATCCTTAGTAGGGGATGAAATGGTTATGGGGGAATTATCCATCTTGCTGCTCTCCTCATAAAAGGTAATGGGTTTGAGGGAAAAGCTGGCAGACACACGGGTGATCTCCATTTTCACAGCATTTCCAGTAGACGCCTGGGTCTGAGCATTATCCACCAGATTTTCCCTCGAGTTAAAAATTTTCTCCACTTCCTCATTACCATCATCCTTCTTGGAATTGGAATTATCTTCCTCCTCCCTTCTATCACTATTATTTTTAGAATTATCTTCCTCAACCTCCTCAACAAGATATCTAATGGACTTTTGTTTGCTCCTAGCCTGAGATTTAGTAAGCCTACCGGATCTCCTTCTAACCTTACCCCCAGTCTCCTCCTTTGAATCCTCTCCAACAACCTCAACTAGTTTTTCAATTTTCATCTTCTTGTTTCCCTTTTGTTCCATGGATATATTAGGTTTTTTTCTTTTTCTTATTTTCCTTACTAGGGGATGGCCTGGGGGTGTGAATTTTTGTGCCCGTACTGGAGCTTGGGGGGGGGGGGGGGGAGTTTTGACCATGGTATGGGTTTTCCACCACCACCACTCTAGGGGGGCACAAGGTGAGGTGAAACTAATAAAGGCAGAAGATTAAGCCTTGATGAATTATGGTGAAATTTAAACCTTTACTCCTATTTTCCCTAACATCCACAACCATGTCCTCAAGAGAATGCAGAAGATAAAAAGGGATAGAAATGAAATCCCTATTCCTAAAATGATTAAAAAAAGGGAAGTGATAGTAATAGCATACACCAAACCTGACCTCCAACATCATATACCTCATATGGACCAGGCACACATCATCCCAGAGGGTGGGAAGCTTGTCTCTTTTAAACCCTCCTTTGTAACGAATTGGCTCCTCACCCTCCGTGAAGAAGCTATTCATGTTGGCCTCATCAATAATTTTGGTTACCTTCCTCCCTTTTTTCCCCTTCATGGAGAGGCTAGTCACCATGGCGATCACTTCCTCAGTGACTTGGAAGGTGATTCCATTAATGGTAACCTTTCTATCATTCCAGCCATTAACAAAGTGGAGCGCATAGTTCTTGTCATACCCAGCCATTGACTGCATGTAGGTTAAAAAACTCCCTTCCTTTAGTAGGAACCAAGTAGCCATTCTATCCTTAAAATTCTCAATTTTTATAGGTTCCAACCTATTCAGGTCCCCCCCATATCAATTTCTCCAATTTTGAGCACCCCTTCTTCAGTAATATGCATCTGAACTTTTTTGACTTCAATCTTTTTGCAACTACTCTCTGCCTTAAACCCTTTAGTATGATGCAAACAAAATTTGTAGACCTATGCTTGATGAGCTCCAAAATACCATGTGATATTATTATGGGATTTGTGAATGTATAAAATCATAATTTTCTCACCTCGATGATTTTTGACACCATGATTAATGATATCTTTTGTACTTCCAATTGAGAAGTAATTTGAAACTCGCAATGGGTTACCATAATTATGAAATGACATTTCTCTTAATTTGTAATCACTTTGATTTCCATTTGTACAACCACGTCCACCCATTATTTCCAAAAAGAAATGGTTAAATTTAGTGACCAATATCGCCTTGTTGCCAAATTTGGCCTTACTTTTGAAATTTATAGTCATCCTCATATATTATTCTTGCCTCTTTCCTTGGATATCAAAGACCTTATATCTTTTTTGCGATCAACCAAATTCCTTCAGCATATGATTGCCATAGCATTAAACTCCATGGTTGCCACCACATTTTCCACCTGATTACCTTCCTTGTAGATGTGCTACAGGTGGACATTTTCCATTCCATTCAAGACTTGCTTGATATCCAAAATGATGTTTCAAATATTCCATCCCTGTCTAGCCTCCCCCTTAACCAAGTCAATTATTAATTTGGAGTCCCCTTCAATTGTTAACTCCTTAATTTTCCTTTCCCTAGAAAGTTGAAGACCCCATAACAATGCCATGGCCTTAGCCACATTATTGCTACCATTCCCCACCTTTCCAGCATATACCAATAACACTTCACCATGTCCGCAGCACACCTCCCGCTGCTCCAATTCCTCCTTTTGTAGCACCATCAAAGTTTAGTTTGTACTATATTAGGATGGGAGGTCTCCATCTTGTCTGTTGTGTCCTCCTTATAACTGAGTTATCAAAAAGGAAGAAATCCTTGTGACAACCCCATCTTTCAGCAACAAGGCCTTCATGTCTAACTGGCTCCTCCTTTGGCATTTTACATTTAGCCACTATTAAATTTTCCTTTAATAATTTGTTCATTATACCAAAAACCACTTCCACCATTTTACTTTCCTCCCTAAATAGTCTATTATTTCTTTCTTTCCATATGTGCCAGCAAACATACAGTGGAACAATCTTCCATAGAAAAACTAATCTTGGGTGATAAAAGGGACAACCCCAATTCTCCACGAACTATCCTAAGTTATCCTTCATAATCCAATCCACACCAAATCTTTCCCATACCTTAGTCCAGATCCCTAAAGAAAATTGACATTCTAGGAAAAGGTGTGATATACTTTCTTCCTTTTCTTTACAGAGAGAGCAATGGTTTGTTATATAGAACCCCCTTCTTTTCAAGTTGTCTAAGGTTAAGATTTTACCATGCTAAGCTGTCTACCAAAAAAAAATAATTTTAGGAATAAGGTTAGTAATCCATACCTTACAACACAATGTTGGGTAGGGGTCCTTACTAAACATGAATGTGTATGCTGATTTGACAGTGAAGTTACCACTTGGGGTTAAGTCCCAAGCCATAGTATCCCCCTAAGGCAATAAGGGAAGTCTTTGTTCTTTTATCAACTCTTCCAGTTCCTTTAGGAGAACAATATCCTCTTGGGAGTATTCATCCTTATGAATCTTCTTCCACCTCCTCTCCTGATCAATATAGTCCCCTACTTTTCCCCCTACATCCACTTTAAGAAGTTCCACTAATCTACTAAATTTACTCAAGGCCAATGGTTTCCCATCCATCCACCTGTCTTCCCAAAATCTGATATTGAAGCCATTCCCCACAATCCACCTCAACCCTTCTCTTAGTAAACCTCTATTCCTAACAATATTCTACTAAATTTTTGAACCTCCTAGGAGGTCATTACTATATAAATTCCATCTAAAGGAGGTATTAGAAAAATATTTAGCCTTCATGATATTTCCCCAGCCAATATTTCTTTCAGCCAGTCTCCAACCAATTTTCATAAGGAGAGCTTTGTTAAGGTCCCTCAACCTTCTAACACCCAACCCCCCCTTAATTTTTGGTTTACACACCTCCTCCCAACTGACTAAACTCAATTAATTTTTCTCCTCTGTCCCTGACCAAAGGAAATTCCTTTGTATTCTCTCAATTTTCTTTGCCATGTTTTGATTGATTTTGAAAATGGATAGGAAGCAGATAGGGACTCCTTGAAGAGTAGTAGAGAGCAGTTGTAATTTTCCAGCATTACTTAATATCTTCCCTTTCCAACCTGCAAGCTTCCTCTAAATTCTCTCCATAATCATATTCTAGAATTCATTAGTCACTTCCTTAGTAGTAAGGGGTAAACTAAGATAAGTATCCGAGAGGCATGCAAATTGGCAATCCAGGATTTTCCTTATCCTTCTTTGTAATGAGGCTTCATTATTAAAGAAATAAATCTTACTCTTGTGGTAATTCACATGCTGCCCTAAGATTTCTTCATAATTGTGTAAAATCATCTTCCAAGCTTCTACCTCCATGAGTGAAGATTCTCCAAATAGGAAGGTGTCATCCACAAACTACTATATGACCTTAGTTTTAGCATTAGTAGCAGGTTTAACCCCTTTAACACAACCCGTATTCACTAATTTATAGAATGACCTCCCTAAAACTTTAGCAACCATAATAAAAAGGTAAGGAGAAAGTGGGTCACCCTGTCTTAAACCTTTCTTCGCAGCAAAGTTACCCCAGGGGGAACCATTTAGCAGGACAGAATACTGCACTGAGCCAACCATCATCATGATTAAGTTTATAATCCTATTGCTAAATCCTACTCTTTCCAACACATCATGAAGGAAGTCCCAATTGACCTTTTCATAAGCTTTGGAGATGTCAAACTTGGATGCCATCCCTGGTTGCCTGTTCTTTTCCATAGAATGAATAACCTCATGAGTGGTTATGGCTGCATCCAATATCTGTCTTCTTGGCACAAATCCTTTTTGAGGGCTACCAATAATGCTTTCCAAGAAAGGCTTAACTCTGTTCACCAAAACCTTGGCAAAGATCTTATAAATAGTATTACATAAACTTATAGGTCTAAAGTCAAGCAGGGTCAGAGGATTTGAATTTTTAGGAACTAAGGCAATGAAGGTCTTATTTATTCTCCTTAGTAGCTTACCTATGCTGAAAAAATCCCTAGTGGCCCAAATCAATTTTGATTTAACCACCTCCCAGAAATGCTGGAAAAATTCTAGAGGGAACCCATCCAAGCCCATGACCTTAAAGGCTTTTCAATTCCTCCTCAGTGATACTACCAAGAATCAGGTTATTTTCCTCTACACCTAGAGTTTGTGGGATTGAATTAATCAAGCTTCTCCTGATTATTGGGTTCCCAAAAAAATTGTCTTTAACAAATACTTTACTAAAGTGTTCCACCACATGTTTACCCATCTCCTCCTGCTCTTTCAAAACCCTCCCCTCTTCATCATTCATCCTTGAGATTGTGTTTCTTCTTCTATGGTTAGATGCTGACTTGTGAAAGAAAGTAGTGTTTTTATCCCCTTCCTTAAGCCATTGGATTCTAGATCTTTGTTTCTAGAAGATTTCCTCCCTCTGAAGGATCTCCTCCCACTTTTTTCTATACTCCTCCTCTTTCTGAATAGATTCTTCTGAGTTAGTCCCTTTTGCAATAACACCTTGGAGTTTTTTGAGCTTTTCCTCCACTTCACCTTTCACTTTAAATAAGTCACCAAATGAACTTTTAGCCCAGACTCTGACATTCCTTCTAATATTATCAAGTTTTTGGGTAAGTCTATACATCACCATACCATCTATCCTTATATTCCACCAATCGATGTTATCATATAGGATTTCATAGAATTTTTAGGTCCACTCGGTTAAGACATTTTTTTGCTGCAATGGTAAGTGTTAGCTATTTTCCCCTCCTGCCAAATTCATATTTCATATTTTAGCAAAAGTTGTAATGATCATTAAAATAGTTGAATAGTCCAAACATTAGGGCACATAAAAGTAATATTTATTATGACTTAGGTTATCACCATTTTCTAAGAGTATATGCAATTAATATCTCCTTGCAGACCCATGTTTTATCTACCTTCTCATGTAAACAGATCAAGAGTTGTCTCTTTGTCACTTTAGAGAGTTGCAGATTCTTTATCTAAGGTGACAAAGTGAGGAGATGATGCATGTCTAGGTGAGCCCAGGGGCATAACAAAAAGAGAGTGTACATGCTATTTTGAGACATGATGCTACGATGGTCAGTGTGTCAAGAGGTCTTAGAGACCATTTATGCAGGTCATGATCTTACGATACATAGTTTATCATATAGTCGTAGAGCTATCTTTATGGGCTTGCAACACTAAGATACAAAGGAGTTTTTCAACAATCATAAGATCTTAGAGGAGTATGGTCATGATAGATGATAAGGAAGGGTTATAAATGTATGGCACATGGTTGTCATAAGATCATAGGTGCAGCTATAGAGGTCTTTTGATGGAATGAAGGCAAGGCTCTATCGTGACATTGTAACGATCATAAGATCATATAGAAACTTCAAGGATGACTTGATGTTATGATAAAATGATGATTGTAAGATCATAGAGATTATTAAGAGCACCTCAACCATAAGATACATTGGAAATCATACGATTGTAAGACCTAGGTTGACTCGAAAATGATGTTTCACTTGTCTGAGCTAGAAAAGAAAAGTGTCTTTGACCAATAAGATTGCAAGAAAGGTATAGGGTGAGCATTGAATATAATTGACCTGTTAATACATCTGACTTCGCGTGCTAATTGTAAGAAAAGGGAAAATGAATCTTTAATGGCGGATCAAATTTCTAATCATCTGCAAATTTCTTTTAGCATCCCCATGCCTAGTAAATGCAAAAGGAACATGCAATCATCACCCAGTTATCCATCTACCCCATCTATGCATTGATTGGTGGTGTTTCCATCACTTTAGGGTTTGCTTTAGCTAGGGTTTTCATGATTTTCAAGCCTCTACAAGTGTTGTGGGGATCATCTTCATGATTCCTTGTAAATCTTAATGGCAATAGTTGTGGAGTAGCTTCAATTAGAAATATCTCAGTTATGCTTCAACTATAAAAGAAAGTTTTGAACCCTTTTAGGGGTTGCCAAATCTTCTTTATTTTCTCTAATTTTTCTCTACAAGTCACTGTAAATTCCCTTTGCTTATAGACTTAATGATATCCTACCTTATCTCCTTCAACCATTGATGTTTTGTGCAAGACATATTTGCCTCTCATTAGTGTATTGTGGATATCTACAATTTTGCATGACTGTATCTCTTTGACCTATGAATGATATATAAGTGAATCTCATCTTCCTTGTGTCATTTATTTGGATTTTATGATCTACATGTGATTTTTAGATTAAAACAAGTATGGATGTGTATATCTGTTGATGTCATGATGCTTCAAAAGTGCATGTATGGGAAGAGATTGATTTAAACACTCTATTTTGGTGCATCATCTCCTTAGAATAGAATAGGTAGATTTTCTTTCATGCATTCTTTCTCCCTTTTCCTCTCCAAGAATAGTTAGGTGCATCTTGATAGTAAAGGAAGCTGGTCTTCTCTAAAGACTCAACCTCACAATTCAAGTCCCACAACTTGGAGGTTTTTTCCATGTTTCACAAGGTTGTCCTTAGGTAAAAACTTCAGGCAAGGGTGCAAAATTTTGTGACAATAGTAAGAAAGTAACACTATAAATTGATTTGTTAGGTTTAGCACTACCTTTCTTGTTTAGATCTCTTTCTAATCTCTTTTCTCTAATATCTTTATTGTGTGATTCACTCCTTTTACTTTAACTCTAATTTGATGACCTTTTTTCTTTTCTCGATTTATCTTTCTCTTCTTTCTTCTTCAACTTCATAGAATCACCAACTTAACAATAACGATCAATAGCATCAACAACCAAAAAATTAGTCTCACTTCTCCATATATAGTAGTCTCTATGCTTCTATATTATTCTAATTATTATTTCTTAATCACAATCATCAATCTTAGATTCATTTCATTTAGTCACTTACAAAATAGAACTTTCATAGAACTTTGTGCTCATCCTTATCCTTCTTCAATCTCCATAATCAAATCTTCATTATAGTTTTCCACTCATAGATGTTGTAACAAGCTTTGACTCATTCCTTTGAACTTCTCAAACATTCTTTATTTCCATGAAAAGTTTGCCTCAGATTCCATCTTCACAAACTTTTTCTTCTTTTTGTTACTCTATGGACATAAAACTTTACTTGGGTAAAACATCAATTGATCAATACTAAACATACTCGATTAATACTAAACTTTCTACTTTTCTTTTGCAACTGCTCGACCTTTTTGTCATTTGGTGTAGCTTATATAGCTCATTACAATATTGTTTGATTGTAAAATAATCAAATCAACATTACATTACCACTATCCAACTCATTCAAGTACCTATTTAATACCATACTTACTGTTGGTGTAAATAGATATTTACTATTTACACTTTACTTAAGTTTACTTAGGTTAGTGCATTATTTTATTATTTTTCATTATTTTATTTATTTTTATGAGACACTTACGAGATTGCACACCTTTTTGATCTGTCATGTTGACAATATAGAAGTACGCAACTCTAATTATGCACATTGTGTCATATCAAATTCTCTTCATCAATCAAATGATACGACATTCTACTAAATTAGAATGATGTCTAATAAAATAAGACTTGACATCAATGGCAACTGAACAATTGATATGACTCTTTTACATACATTCATAGCATTCTTAGTTACATCATCAATTGGAGATAACAATCTACCCCTTTGGCATTGATGGAAACACATAACATATAATTTTACATTACAAAAAATTACATATGATAATAAAATGTTCACATTGAAAACAATATGACTTTTCATTTCTTTGTTTTCATTATTAGGTTCTCAACATTAGAATTCCTCAATAGGTGTACCAAGTGTGTATCTTCAACAACATCAATCTTTTTCAACATTTCTCCCCCTTAGGATATTATCTTCATCATTCTTTATAGATTCTCTTCCTCTAAGTCATCTACTCTCCACTTTGCTTGTTTCTCTCCTCTTTTGGACATAAAATTATTTTACTGTTATTTCTTGTTATACTTCTCCCCCAGTATACTATTGATACTCTCTCCCTTTGACAACAATTCTAAAGGTCATTATAAGTTCAAATGTGAAACTTATAAAACCTAGTATTTATCCTTGTACCTTGTGTTGGTGTTTTGAAACAAAGACAGTTTCAAATTACATCGATGAGAATAAGGTACATCTAGGGTCAACTAACTCCCACCTTCAACATACCATTTTAGACACCAGGTGAACTATAAGGCTAGACCCTTCTTCTACTTTAGGCTTTGCAAAACCTAGGTGGGTGTACTTCAAATTCACTTATATGGTACCATTGCTGAACATATTCTTGAATCTATTAACAACAGATGAAACCCTTAATCTTCTAACACTTATACACAGATCTCAAACATGGAATAGCTAATAACATGACATAAGAAATTGCTAAGCTAAGTGAGGGTATCCTTTTTAGTTCTTCAACATTAAAGGGAAATACATTTGATTAATGATGTTGATTTCAACATAATCCCAAAATATGTAGTAGTAAGAACAAATGATCTTGTAGTTGATCAATGCCTTATCTATTAGGCAATTCCATGAATCAAACACATACATCTATGATATCAATGACATGTTCTGTACACCTAGATATCATATCTATCTTATCACTTTGTGAATTAGACATTGATGTTCATAAAGACCTCATTATTATGAAGTATCCTTCTCAAAATAACCAACAATCGTGTCAAATACATCAAGCATTTACTTGGCCCTTTGTTCCAACAACAAAACATATCAAACATACAACCTTAAAGGGTTGCAAATGGGTCTTAGTTCTTTGTCCTTAAACCACATAAGATTGCAAATTACAGAGATTGGAGATGAGAATCATAATGAAACAAAGAGATTCTTGCTCATTGTATTCATTTCTTTGAAACTATACATTCAGATGCATGAAAATAAAAACATAAAAAGCACCTAACATATCATAACTAGCTTTATCATATCCACTATTGTTGTTCATACAAGAAAAATATGCTAAAGAATAATGGTGGAATCACAGTTCTGGATCCAACAATATGGTCTCATAGACAAACTAGAACTAACAATGAGGTCTCACATTGAAAATTTCCAACCCTTATGATGGATGAGAAAGAAGAAAATATAGACAAGGAATGAATTCCCAGATCTGATCTAAAGAAAACATGTGTCCACTTGAAATTCCATCCTTTGTAGTTGTAAAACCTCTTTCCTCTTTCTACCCCTAAAATTTGATTTAGTTTTCATCATTATTCTGCAACAAACTTGAAAATATCTCAGACAAATGATGAAAACCCTTGTGTCACCAAAATATCTGAGCTGCATCATGAAATGTTGGTAAAAATCTTGATCTATTTGATTTGAAGGTGATCAAACTTGACCCTAACTATATTTTTACCATGTTTTACCCACATTCAACCTATTTCACTGCTAGAAAACACATTTGGACTTCAATATCTAAATGTAGTTGCAAGTTGAGAATCTGGGAGAAAAGCTTGAATAACCTGAACAGATGAATTCCTATGCAAAAAAAACTCTGGAATTGGAAAGTTCATCTTCTCCTAGTTCTAGTGATATATAATATGCCTATATTCGCTTATTGGGAGCTCCCAAAATCTTAGTTTGAAAAATGTACCCCCTACTATGGCTTTGGTCTACAACTTATTTTTTCAAAAAATTAAAAATTCCTAAAGTTTAAATTTTATGATAAACCTTTTTTAGATTTAAATATCTCAGTACGTGTCTTTTTTTTGAAAAATATTTAAAACCATTTAAATTTTTTTTTTTTTTGAATTTTGGCCCTACCTATGGATTTCGGGTCAACCCTCTTTGATCAGGCTGCCACATGGCAACCTTTGATTAGCTCTTAGACTGTTACATCATCTACCATGTCATGTCACCTACCACATCATCACCATGTGGCACTCTATTATTGGTCCAAAATTTGCACCTGCCATGTCACCACAAGTCAGGCCCACTGCCATGTGGCGACTTGGTGCTTTCCCACTTTGCTTATCTTCTGAGCAAATCCATATTATGGGAAAGCACCAACCATCGAATCTCACCACATGGAAAAATCTAGAGCACCCATATCAGACCTGCCACATCAACTGTGACTGAGGCCTATTGATACGTGTCAGCTAGTTGCTTCCCTGCATGCATCATCAGTAGCTACCACATCACATGTAGGAATGCACCTTCATGACATGTGGAACACTATGCCACGTTAACACCTTGGAATCCATGCCAGATTGAAATATATCTTGACATGTGTCAATTTCCAATTCATCTATGGATCTCCACATCATCATTCTTGGGCATGTATATTTTGGTTCAAAATTTTACTCTTCATTCCCGGCCGGCTTGGGTCCACCATGCGGGCTTGTGCTTCCAAAATCCCATCTTATTAGACACTAAGCATGCTGAGTGTTGGAGTATATTAATAGTACAAAATGCCTCTTCACAGTGAATGTGGATAAATAGCCAAGATTGTTCCCTCATGCTTCCTTCATCTATTCACAAGAGGACTTTGGCATCCCACACATTCTCTCTGGACTCCCTAAGTCTTCATGAATTCTACTTGCTAAATAATAGAGGGGCTTTGAAACAAGATCCCCTGAAACAACAATGGGTGTCATGGTGAAAATACAATTACCAAAATAACCAGGGGGAAGCAATGGTCGAAGCCTACTTTGGCCATCTATTGCAATGTACAATTTGGTTTCTTGGTCATCTCCAAGATTTCTTGCTTTACAAGCACTCCTCCAAACATGTCCAGAGAGCATTTCATATTTATTATAGGCCACTTTGTTTCCATTTTCTTTTTCCTTTCCTTTAAGTCTTTCCATTTGTTCTTTGGTGATCTTGAAGATCCCAACTGAGAAATTATTTTTATTTCTCTTCAGAAAATCATTTTGATTCTTTAGGGATGGAGGGGGTTGATACTCTACATGATGAAATTTTGGAGTTGGGGGGTTTTTGGCTCTTAACAAAGTTCTATCTATGAATGGTGGAAGAGTAATGTCTAGCCCTTGGGCTACATCAGACTAGGTGTTGATGAAATATAAACTAGCATAACCATCCGTTGCATGATGTTATATTCCTACACCTAATGACACTCCTCCACATTTGAAGAAGGTTACTTGAAGTACAAGAAAAGGATATGCAAAAATGTCTTCTATATAGTTAACCTTTGGAATGAGTTGGTTGAGCTCCATTGTAGGCATGAAATCCCCAAAATCTTTAATCACAAAATCTGTGACAGCCTCTACAAGAAGAACCCCTTTCCTATTTCAACTAATTTCAATACACCCATTTGGGTCTCTCTTGAGTCAGCCAACCATGGGATAGAAGGGGACCAACACCTTACTCAGAGCTTCCTTCAGAATCTCGATTGAAAAGAAGTCTAGACTACCATCGGGTTTATAGAAATAAACACTAGTAGTGTGTATTCTTGGAACCACCAGGTCCACATTAGAGTTCCATAGATCCCTTTGTGGAGTGGGTTGTGTAGGCTGCACTAGTGACAAAATCTTCACAGTTATATTTATATCCACCTCTAGGAAATCTGCCCATGTAGATTCTCTGATGAAGAATAATGAAGTCCATGACTGCTATAATTACCCTAGTCAATGGAATAAAGATAGTAGCAAATAAAGGCCCCTTTTTTTTCATCCACAATCCTTGAAGATAATATGCAACCCTTGTACCTATAACTCCCTTTTGGATTCCTTGACTAGTCCCCTCGATCATCCAAAGTAATATCGGTAACTTGTAATTAATGGTCCTTCATTGTCTCGATAGCCAATGTTGTGCTTAAATCCCATGCAATAACAATTGTATCCATTAATCCATTAAATTTATAGTAATAATTTACTCAATGGAGCAAATAATTGGAAACATTAAAACATTGTTATGACATTTTCAAGCTCATAAAGTACTTTATCAACTTGGAGTCAATCGGGCACCAGAGTGGGTTTGACTATAATTTTTTTTGAATTCAAACACCTAAAACTTTAAATAGGCTCATTCACCCTTTAGCATTGATTTGAAAAAAATTCCACCACTGGAAACAAAATTGCAACTCATTTTACACCTATCTATGAATTGTCAACTTTGTGCTAGGAGGTCCTCTGACCGACTTTAAAAAATGACAAAAACACTTAACTGGGCTTTGAAATTGAACATTCTAATTCTTTGTTCTTTACACTCATACTCTGTCAAATATTGTCTCATGATGAATTCTCAGTCAAAAGATATTGACTATCAAAGTTTCCCTCTCAGAACTGCCTGCAAGCAAACATGTCAGAAAACTACAAATCATGTTCAGAATTGACTCCAAAAATAGGACAAACTGACACTTGGAGATAAGAAAATTGGAATGTTGGTTTGCTTCCATGAGGAAAATATGAATATGAAATTAGGGCTCATGATGAATAATAGGATGCAAATGACGAGTGGTCAAAGTAGGCTACTCAAATTTGTAGATCAGAAACAATGGCAAAAAAACATTTTTTGCAAACAGAATGGACCTGGGAAAGTGTGCAGATGGATTGGTTAAGATTTGAAAATTGGCACACTTAAAGTATTTTTAGAGTACAACACAAAAATACAATCCATTTGATCTCATCTATCATGGATTTGGTCTTATGACAACACGAATAGGGGTACTAACCAATCTACATTTATTGACACTAGTAAAAAGTTACAAATTGCATTTGGAATCATGTTCGATAACTAATCAAATAGATTCATCATAAGCTCAAAATTGAAACATTGAAAGTATCTAACTTCTAAAATTCAATGCAAAAGGAATTTTATCATTTTGGTCAATTGTGTCAAAGTTATAACAAGTCAAACAATGCCTCCTAGAATTTTGAACAATTCACATTAGCATGATGACAATAAATGACCGAATTTGAGGGATTCAAAAACTAGTCAAATGGATTCAAAATGACTCAAAATCTAAAAAATAGGCTCTCTGGTATAGATTCTAAACAGTCCCAAAGTGGTGAGTAATGAAACATTACTGGGTGCAAGATATTCAATTGCAAACACAACCTCCTATCATTGTTTGACACAGGCAAAAATGTAGATTTGGAAATTGCTCAAAACAAGACTTCACTAAGTGGCTCAAAATGGCAATTTATCTTCATGGGATGAGTGGATATACTGAATGGAAGGTATTAGAAATATTAAATGCCTCTTAGGCCACACAAGAACAATCGAGTACACATGCATTAAAAAGTGCTTATAGGGCTAAATTTTTTAATGGTACTCAAAATCGGGGCTTCAATTTTGAGTCCCAACACCTTGCATGTAAAATTTGTTTTATTTATTTGGAATAACTAGGGGGGGGGGGGGGGGTGGGGGGGTGAATCAGTTATCCAAGGTCCAAATGTACGATTAAAAATTCTCACAACTTAGTGAACCCATATCCATAAAACATTTTATCATGCATGCATCCATTAGATCATACATTCACTTTAAACTTGTAGGTTACTATCAAATCAAATTTGCAAAAATTTAAACACGAAACATAATAGATTCAATAACACATTTGACATAATGATTTAACATGGAAACCCAATTTAGGGAAAACCACCAGTAACATGCTACTCATTCTCACTCTTCTAAAGTGATGCCTTGTGAAATGCCAACCCTGTTAAGGGTTACAATGCACACTATGAAATGTGACTTGGTTAAAGGATTTCAATCACCCTGTTAGAAGTGAGCCTTGTTAGAGGAATTTATATCATTCACTTGGAATGTCACCCGATTAAAGAATTTACAAATGATTGTTAGGTCAACCTTAATCCAAAGGATTTATCTTAGATTGATACAATGATTAAAAAAGTAATAGTAAGGTTTGATCTGATAATAACTTACAATACACTTGTAGATTATAGATCTCTATTTCAGTCCTCCATTCTGCTTGGCTTTCACACACTTAAGCTCTGACAACTTGTTCACCCTTCAAGCATCCATACCCTTAAGCCTTCTTTCTTTTCTTGCTAATGCACTCTCTTCTCTTAGGTCACTAAATGAAGTAGTACTATAGACTCCTTGTCTTCCTTAGGTTCTCACACATGACAACCTTTTCTTCTGACCACCCATCTCTATATATAGATTTTTTCATTCATCCTCCATCTTTTATTTTAGGATTAGGTTAGATTAGGTAGGATTCAATGAATCTACCCATTATTTCATTTCATTTCCTTCTAAAAAATTCTCCTTCAATTCTCTTTGAATTCACCTCAAAATGGTTCACTATGAATTCTATGCCACTAGCTCATCAACCCTATCTTCCACATGGTTCACATACTTAAAGAAATCAAACTTGTCAACTTATATTCATCAAATTCTTGATCTTTCTCATAATGCTAACACTCAACATTAACTGGCTTCTGATGCTCGACACATACTGCATTGCTCGACATCCACTATCAAATCACTTAGCACAAACTAAAGTCTATTGGTGCTCAAGATCAACTAAACTTTACTTGGCTTACACTGCCTCACTTGGATTACACTAAAATTGACTTTGCTTGACTCCAACTAATTTTTTGCATGGCTTACACTATATTTTCTTGGCACCTACTATGTAGATTGTTAAGCTTGGTAGACATACTTTTTAAAACTTATTCTTCTGAACTTAATTAGTGTAACCATCCTTTGCAACCTTCAGTAGATTATTAATGAACTATAATCCAATTGTCTTAACTGATCTTTGTACTCCTTTTCCATATCATAACTCAACCTTTACTTTAGGTTATATTGTTACCTCATTTGATCAAATCCTCTTCATCAATGAAAAAAATGATAGTACTCAAATTATATAAGAAATTGTCTTACCAACAAGTAGTAGGCTTGACATCAATGACAAAAAAATGATTGAAACACATTAATCATACTTGTATCAATCTATTTTCAACACAATTTACATTAGTTGTTGATCCCTAAGACAAAGTTTTCTATTAGTGTCAAACACTTAGTTATTCAAAAAGAAGGATTGGTCAGTCATCACTATGACCAAGCCATCCTATATAGGTTGAGCCATGTACTAAATAATTCTACATATTTTAATCAGAAGCTTAGTAGTTGTTTTTGAGCAAGCTAGAGGTCACCAAGTACTCTAGTGATTACTAATTTTTTCAGTAAGTCACAAAAGCTAAGTGATAGAGAGGCTGAGAAAAGTAGTGTATGCTGAATATAGTTAAGGCCGAATGACAATAGGATGAGTCAGTTTGGACCGAGTGCTAGTAAGGTTTTTTTTTGAGTAATACAATTTGATATATTTGTTTGTAATGGCAGTGAGTCCTATGTAAACCATTTTTATTGAGTTGGAAGCATATTTTAAAGATTGAGGAGCTAATCAAGGAGTTGATTATGCATCCAATAGAGGATCATTAATCCCTATGTAAGGAAATCCACAAATCAAAAATTTTTAAGGACTATGTAGAAAAAGGGATGAATCTAGATCATTGATATGGATCTAGAAGCTTCACTAAAAAATTATTCAAAAAGGGTTGGTAGACCAAGTTCTCTCATGAAAAACACATGTGATTAAGAGTTTGAATGCATGTGAAGTTGAAGGTGAATTAGGCAAAGCAATAGAGCAACGAAGTGAACAGTTATGAGAAAAGTTATTGAAGATCAGTCACAAAGAGGTGATAATAAATTGAATAGAGGAGATTTCACATCAAAATTGAAGTGCACAAAAAATGATTAGGTATTGATAAATTTTAATAGGTGTTTCAAGGTTTAAATCTCTTAATAGAGTGGCTTTAACAGACCTTTGTAAATCTCCTAACAAATTTCTCACTTAGTTGTGATGAAAAATCCTTTAATCAAGGTAGACCTAATATTATTGTAAGCCTTTAATAGGGAAAACCCCTCATAGGGTTGATCATTAGAAGTGATCAAACATTGTATCCTTAACATGCACACTTTATTGGTGCAGTAGTGAGGATTTTGTGGGTGTCATCCCCATCACAACTTTGCCTTCACCTTGGAGGGTTTTTATGTTACCAAATATTTGTGTCAAATGTGTTATTTGTTTGTGAGTTTTATTCATGCAATACAATATTAGATATGATGTTATATTGCAATACATGATTCCATTGATATAAGATTAAGGTTTGATGAGGGTTAATGTGAAGACATCAAATATGATTCAAGTTTGAAGTATTAAAGTTTCATAGATATTGATTCACCCCCCTCTTAGCATCTTACTCTTCCTATGAGATTTCCAACAATTGTTATAAGAGCTAGGTACTCTTGGAAAAAGTATAACCATTTAGGAGTACAATATATTGAAGATGGAACCCTAGAAACTAGGAAAGATCATTGAGAATTAGAAGATTGATGTTCTATTGGCATTTGAAAAAGTTAAGACTACAAAGAAGACATTGAAGAAATCCTTGAAGAGAAGGAAAGAGATGGAAATTCAAAAAAAATGACACACAATACAAAGAAGAAACTATTGAATAGTTTTTTGATGAAGGAAGATCTAGTGATTTTGATGCAACAATAAAAGATTTTTTGGAGAAGAAAAATATTCTATACGAAGAAGTAAGATCATTGAAAAGAGAACATGAGATACAAGTAGTAAGACTATGTGAAGTCACTAAACAAAATAAAATGGTTGAGGAAGATAGAGAAAATGATGAAGAAGACAAAGTAATGGTAGATGAAGATAAAAAATAGATGACTAGAAGAATTGATGAAAGGATCAAAGAGGTACATAATATGAATCATAATCAATTTGACATGGTTAATCAGTTACTAACTAAAGATCTTTAGATTGCAAGAAAGGAATTGGAGATTACAAAATTTTAAGATGATAAACTAAAGAATGAGTAGAAATCTAGAAAGGAATTCATTGAAATGTTGAACAGACTTGTTGTGGTTTCACAAGGCATGCCCCATTTTTCTCGTCCAAAATGGGAACCCCCCCTTTTAAGATCCCTCTCAAAATACTTGGTCAAGTGCCTTGATCAATTAGGATCTTCCTATAGGTCTAGATTAGTCCTTGGTCCTTGGTCAAGAAAGTTCATGTCATGTTTGAGGGTTGGAAATTCAATTTTTTGCTTCATTGTACAAAAAGTGCACAATTGTGCACTATCTCACCATACACACATGCATATGTGCGCTGAGTGTATATTTTTACACCCACATCTAGTTTAGGATGTGTACATGTTCTTGGAGGTGTGCATGTTCTTGGAGGTGTGCACTATGAAGGCTTATGCTTCTAAATTGAACCCCCCCTTAAATTCATCCTCACTCATCTTCTTTCAACAACCAAACACTGCACTTTCACACCCTCCATAGCTTCACTCCTCCAATCCACCTCAAAAGGGCATCTACCTACTTGAAGGTAAAAACACAACTACTAGGGATGTGCATGTAAAAATATGCACATGTGTGCACCTCCATTAGGTGTGCATAAACACAAGCCCCCACATGATTATGACTTTAACACAAGTAAAGTGCGTAGTTACACACATACACACATTTGCTAAGTAAATAACTACACACCTTCCACTAATCAGGAGATTATTCTTAACAAGGTGTGCATATGTGCACCTTGCACACATCCATAGGTGTGCTAGGTGTGCAATGTGTACATATGCATATTTTAGGCATAATTAGGGGATTTCAACCAATTTCTTCTATTTTTGTTTGTCTTCTATCAGTTTGAGTCACACTTTAGGGTAGTCATATGTTTTCAACTTCAATAATACTAATATCTCTCTTTTTTGTAGATATAATGGCATCATCTTCATCCTCCATGGCTATGAAGATTGCAGTAAAACCAATTGCCTTCAAGTATCAAGGAGCTCCAAAGAAATCCCAATTTCAAGATAAGCATTTTGAGATCCGAGACACTGAGCTGGGGTATATTGATTGGAACACTTTCCTATTATTGTGTAACAAGTCCAAATAGAGGTCAACCATGATGTCAAGATTGATCCAAAGGGGTTTGGTAAACATTGATTCTCATTTGGTGTTAGTTTAATCATTAGAACTGATCATATGACTTTAGCACACCATTATGTGCTAGAAGAGAAAGTAGTCAAGAGTGGACTAGAGAGATAGTCTTGGACATTAGATCTGAGATCATTGAGAAGGTTTTCCATGTTCCACAAGTAGATCAATACTTGCAAATCACCTATGATGAAATAGATAGATGGTACATGGAGAATGAGTCAAAAGCCAAGGAGTTGGTACAAGGGAAGTACCTAATTGATAGAACACCTTTAGGCAAGAGAAGTGGAAAAGTGGGCAGCACCTGAGGCTATATTATAGATGATATTGGGTACTCAATTTTTCTTTCGAGTAGACCCATGGGCCTTCCTGCAACCAATCATCTAGAAACATGGATGGTGCACTTCATAAAAAAAACTAGAAGGGGGAATATGCCAATTGATTGGGCTATTATACTAAATGATAATATGGATGAGCAACTAATCTTAGTAAATAATGACCCCCACTTTTATATGACCTCTTATATGGTGTATCTTTTAGCAACAAGACCAACTAACTACCTAGGGTTGTACAGGAAAGAAAGTATACAAGATGCAAATGCCTGGCCATACATAGTTTATCCCCAATTGATTAAGAAGAAACTCCCCCTATAAAGTTCTGAATATAGGGTGGTCAATGATGGGTTCATATTTTCCATCATTTGCTACATCAAACAATATTTTTCCAATAGAATATTAGTAGAAGCAACAACACAAATAAAAAAAATTGGATCTTATTACATCCAATTCAAGACATTTACTTATATCTAGATAGCTGGTACTCTCCTATTCCTGAAGAAACTCCCATGATATCCATCAGATAGGCTACTGCTATTGGATGCAACAAGGCAATTAACTTCTTCTTATGATAGGGTGAGGAAGCAACATAATAAGACTTGGGTGTGGTCAATCACCATTGGGGATTTCAAAGTTAAATAGAAGTATGACATTGCTACATTTGATTCAAAATGGGATCAATATCCTCTTGATGATTACCAGTCACCTCACCCATATTTTAAAATATCACCATGGTGCAACATTTGGTGGGAAAGAAATTTGTGCCTGAAGTGGCACCAAAATATCATTAGATGAATACTGTAGATGACTACGATGTTTGAATTAGAGTATTCTATAGATTTAGTCTAAAATTGCTAAAAAATTTCTTAACATAGAGATACCTCTCAAGGTATGGAACAAGGATGCCCTCGAAGTCCTGGATTGCTTATATAATAGGGACACAATATACTTATTAGTAATATGACCAATCAATCAAATTAGGTGAGATATGTGGTTGTCATTTATGGCAACATATGTTTTGAATTTTAATTATGATTATTTGTGAAGGAAAATTGTCTAAGTATTGGACAATGTTACAACAACATGATGAGATTTATTGATTGTAGAATATTCCCTTAGAATATTCTCTTATGTAGTTAACCATAGAAGCATAATGTCACTTTGATGATGCATACTAGTACACATGTTCATACAAGAAACCAAGTTCAAGTGATGAAGGAAATACCTATGTAGTTACTTCACAGTGTAGAACAAATCAAGTCAATAGATTGAGCTGTACGACTTGAAGAATTGTTTCAATTTTTAAAACTTGATGAGCCACCTCTAAGGATGATATATGAGTTGACTAAGGAAGAATTTATTAATATGATTGATATAAGTAAAGAACTTCAATTGCAAAGTTAGAGGGAATGTGATGTTATGATATGTGGTGCAAAGTAATGTTATGTGATGTGATAATGCGAGATATGATGCAAACTGATATATGCACAGTCACTCCTTGTATGAAGAACTAACAACCAAAAGTATTGTGAAGTACAACAAGTGGTCCAGTATTGCATGTATATCTATTCCCTTGAAGAACTCAATTGTATAGTTTCATGTTAGGGTAGTGGGCTCTTCTTGCACACATTTTTATATGATCCACCAAATCCCAACAGGGTTGAAGAAACTCCTAACAAGGTTGAGGCTTCTAACAAGGCCTAATCTCCTAATAGGGACTCAAGACACTATACAGTCTTCATAGACTCCTAATAGGGTTCCTTAACCAAATTCTTTATATAGTGAATCATCTTGTGGGTTTTATCCACACCAGGGTTTTCCCTTGGCTAGGGTTTCCCTAATTAACAAAATATGGTGTTATGAGCTCTCTTTATGTATGGTTGTTTATACTATTTAGCATTATTGGTTTACTTCCTTATGCATGTATTGAAGTAATTAATAATATCCAGTTGTGGGCAAAAAGATTGAAAATATTGATTCATTCCACCTTGTCAGTATTATCTATTTCTAACAATACTACATGCCCATTATGAATGTGGACATTGGGTGAGTGAAAAATGATGGTATTAATCATCAGGCTTGACATATTGTCAAATTAACTAGGGAATAGGTCATAAAACCTTTCCATCTAGATCTAGTTCCTCAAGATCCAACTCTTCAAGCCATAGGTCAACCCAAAAAGGGTAAATGAACCAAAATTACTATGCTTAGCTACCCTATGAAGTCAACAGTGAGGCCAAAAATGGTACATAAACATGAGAGGGAGGTAGATTACTTTTAGAAAGAAAGGGTAAAAAGAAAGAAGAGAAAGAGGGTCTCTTGGGTAAGGTATCAAGAGGAAGAGACTTAGGAAAATCCAACTACCCAAGGAGAAGAAGCCCAACTTGAGTAGGAAGAGGATCAAGCAATAGAAGAGGAAGAACCAACACCTAAGGACCCTACAACATAAATCTCTCTATTAGTACCTAAAAAGGCAAGAACTAAGATGACAATGGTAGGGGAAAAGAGGAGGGGTTGAAGAAAAAGAGCACTCCATCACCTCAAGTGCCTGAAACCATCCCTGAGGTGGAAGATGAGGAAGAAGGGGAGAAACTAGAACATGTCCCCTTGAAAAAAAGTGTTGGAATTTACAAGTAGGAAGTATACTTCTGAGAGGGGGGGTGAATCAGAAGTATAAAACTTTAAGCTATAAAACTTTAAGCTGAAATCAATGCATGCATGTAACATTTCTAATTAACATGAAAGTAAAGGCATGCATGAAATTAGATAACATAACATTTTATCACCTAGAAACCCTCCTAAATGAGAATGTAAAATTGGGGTGGGGATGACACCCACAACTTATCACTACAACAATATGCAACTTATCAATGTTACAAAGTTTGACCATCAACAATGGTCTGCGCTATGAGAGGCCTACCCTATTAAAGGCTCCAACACCTTGTTAGAAGTGTACCTTTCTAAAGGATTTACAAAACATTCACTTGGAATGTCACCTTGTTAAAGGATTTACAAAATGGCTATTAAACCAACCTATCTTCATAGGATTTTCATTCTCCTAATACAATAGCTAGAAAGGATAGTAGAATGTGTTAACCTAATCACTTACATTCTTCAATTGCTGATTTTAGATCAATGTTTAGTTCATTTTGATCTGATCCTCTTTGATCTGATATGATTCTGTATGATCTTGATTCATTGTTCTACTAACTAATACTTCAATGCTGTCCTTCTAAGACATTTCATCCCTTTCACTTCCTTCAAACTTCACTAGTATTCTCTCCTTGCATGCATTCTCTTCTCGCATACTCTCTCATACATTATTGAATTATGGGGTTTTGAGCTCCTTAAAAAGGTTTCATGACTTAGGGATAGGTATTAATCTATGATTGAGATTCATCCATCTTTGTCACTCAAATATTTCCATTTTTCTAATTAGTTGCATGTTGATTACATAGGGAATCAAATAGATTCGATCTTATCTTTTAATCCTTTGAGATTTATCATATGCTAGCTCAAAAATAGTTTACATCTTAGTTTGTGAGGGCACAAACTCTTATGCTAATTCTATGTTACTTGACACTTACTGATTACTAATGCTCAACACATATAGAAATTGTGTCTTGCTCAACACCTATAGTTTACTCAACACATATACTGGCTCAACATCTATTAGTCACTTAGTAGTTAAAACTTGCTCAACACTATCTATCTACTCATCATCTAAATGACTCAGTACATATTGAATTTTTGGCTTGGCACATATTGTAACTCAACATCTATATTATACTTGACATCAATGTAGAAAGTTTCTTAAGTGTGTTGACACTCAATTATCAAAACCAATATGAGATCAACAATCTCCCCCTTTGACATGAGTGTCAAAAACACTTAATTATACATGATGAATCTAATCTTTTTGAGTATAATATACATTCTATTTGGCATATATACAAAACTTCAAAATTGTTCAAAATTTTGTGAAGGAATTTATACCTCAAAATTTGTAACTCCCCCTAAGTTGATGTGCCTTTGCTATATCTAAAACTTCTCATGCTAGATTTGTCTCATGTTGATTTTGATACTCTTTATCTATGCCTTGCCTTATCATTCTTTCTCTATCTATTCTATTCTAACTCCCCTTTTCACATATCTTCCCTTGTAGTTATAGTTTCCTTTTGGCTTTTTTATTTCTCCCCCTCAAAATTTATCTCCCCCATTGATGACACTTATGTCAAAGGGGTCTATACATTAATTGAATATTTTTCCAAAAAGGATCTTTTTACCTCCATTACTATCCTCGAGAAACATTCTAGTTTTGTAGTGCTACTTCCAGTGATTTAATCTGGATGGTTGAATCTACTGCAAGGTGAAGTAAGCCATCTAATGTGGAAAGATTGGGGTCTTTCTGTAATACATTTTTAGCATAGGCTAGTTCTTTTTGCAAAATTTTGATGTGTGGGGTTACGACAGATTGTATCTGGATTAGTTTGGCCTTTGTATTTGCCTCATCTACTATTAACACAACTAGTTCCTTTTGAGTGTGAAGTGTAGTGTGAAAATGCTTCTCACTTTGAGCTAGATCTCTTGGTAGTTGCATAGCAGATAACTTCAAGTCTTTTTCCAAGCACATAATACTCTGGCTAGTTTTCTGTGTGAAGATGAAAGGATCACATAGCTTTGTGTACAATGAGAAAATGTTCTTGAGTACTTTCTTCACTTTTTCAACTTTTTTAGCTAGTTCAACTTGTGAAAGTGCAATTTCAATAGAGATTTTCTCATTTAACTTCAACTAAAATTTCCTTTCTAACCATTCTAGTAGTTTGGCATTTGTATCAAGGTCTTCATTTTGCACCTAGTCCACTATATTTGAAAGTTGTTCCATAATTGGCCTTGTTTCATTAGGTGTTTGCAAGTTGAAGGCATCTAGAAAGATGTCCTTTATTTCAATCAATGCTTGACTCTATTTATACTTGCTCCTAAGTATCTCTTGCTTCTTTTTGCTCTCTAGTGCCTCTTGTACTTCATTGATTTGATCGATGTTCATAGTTTCATAGTCATACTTGGGGATGACTATGTCATCTTCTAATGCAGGGTCTCCATAGTGAAGTACCATTGCTACTCTTGTTGAGCTTGAGCCTAGTGTAGATATTTGCAATGACATGGCAACAATGGTAAACTTTTGAAGCATTATTGGAGTCCTTGTTGTAGGAAAATTTACCAATGTTTGTATTACTTCTTGCTCCTTCTCCTTAGGAATTCCCTTGCCCTCTTCATATCTTTCCTTATCAATTATTATGATCTATGCAACTACACCTTGTACTTGTGCTATAGATATAGATGTATCTATCTATCCTATTTTCTCCCTTGTAGGCTCTTTCTCCTCTGTACTCTGTGTCTTTTGTTTAATCATCAATACTTGAACTATAGAATCAACCTTTGCAGATGTTTCTATTGCTATTTGCACTATTAGTTGTCCACTTGTGGCTGTAGGGATGTGAGAAGGTGGTTCTTGTGGATTCACCTTATCCTTTGTTATATATGCTACAACCTTTTGTAGTTCTTCCACACTGACCAAAACTAGATTTGTACACAATTGTGCTTGCAATGTAGTTTGGTCAAGAATCTTTTTGAGATCCTCTACAGTCAGTGGATTGATGTTAGGACCAGATTTTTCAAGGACATCCTTTACAATTATTAATCTACAGGTGTGGTGGTATCATGTGGAGGGCTCAAGGGTGGTAGTTATATGTCTTGCACACTTTGTTCTTGTTGCTGCTCCTCAGTAGTTGCCACTTTATCTGTCCTTTGTTGTGTCTCCTCCACTATGTTTTCCCTTGAATCTTTCTCTACTTCCTCCTCCTTCTGATTCTCTTCTTCTTCTTCATTGTCTTTATCTTTAAGGGGATACTCTTCTCTTGGTTTCACTATTGTCAATCCATAAATCAACTTCCATATCTTTTTTGATTTATTTACAACATCTTCAATGTTATTTTGAAGAATTTTGAAGGCTCTATACTTGGGATAGAATTTACTCCCATGCTTTTTGCTTGCCTTAGTGATCCAACCTTTTGTTAGCTCAGACATTACCATGGCTAAGGTAGATTCTCTTATTTCATTTTCCATGTTTAGGTAGTAATGTCATTTATTTTCAATAATTGAATATAAATCTTTTGGTATTGAGTTGTCAAGTTCAAGTGGAGTTGTCTTGAACTTAGACATCATGGTTTAGATAGATTCTTCCACCATGTTTTTCTCTTCTCTACTCAACTTACCAAAATAAATACTTTTCAAGCGAATCAAGTAAGCATTATCCTTAATATTATCACAAATGTTTTCTAAATTAGATTTAAATGCATGATTTACCACTCTAAATTGGCTTATGTCCTTTGACTTGGTCTTGTCTTCACTAGAGTCAGGTTGAGCAACATATTTTCTTCTCAACTTTTTCTTTTTTGGCTTTTGTTTCTCTATTTCCTTCTTCCTCTCTTTGGCCTATTCTTTGACTTGCTGAGTGGTTTCCCTAGTGCTTGCTCTTGTTGTGGGCTTGGCAGGGCTTGGCTTGGAAACTTTCTTGGGCTTTGCAGCTAGTTTGGTGGAGGCTTTTGTTTTCTTTGGCTAAGGTCTAATAGGTGCTTCCTCAACTTCCTCTTCCTTAGCATGTTCTTCTATATCTTCTCCCATGCCTTGTGCCAAAGAAAGATCGTACTCTCCTTCTTCCTCATCTTCTTCTTCATCATCTTCTTCACCTTCTACTATTCCTTCACCAAATCTGGCCTTTAACTTCTTTACTAATCTGTCCTTCTTTTTCAAAACTGATGCTATTTTTAGTTCCATCTCCACCTTGGATCTAACAATATCATAAGTGCTAAAGGGTTCAACACTTTCATCTACTTCCTCTACAAGTAAAGCTCTTATTGCCATTGATGCTTCATCAATATTGATTTCATAGCCAAGTGGCCTTAGCCATCTAACTCTTGGCACTGCAGCTTGAATATATGTATAACCAATGTCAACTAGAAAATAGATGTCATTGATGTGCTACTCAACTAATGAAATAGGTATCTTAAGCCTCTGTTTCATAGACTTCTTAAAGTCTTCAAAATAGCTTGTCAAAATTGTTTCAAAATTTTCCCCCATCTGCTCTATGTATTCATTGATCTATACAATAGCTGATCTATTTGTTTTCTAGCCTATCTTGTCAAAGGATGGAAATTCATTTTGAACATAAAAGAATGTGCATATCAAAATTGATCCAAATTTGCATTGGGCACTCTTAGATCTTCTTATGGCTCCCAAGTTCTCCATGATTTGTTGTAGTTGTAGCTCAGATAGGTCATATGTATGATCTTTCTTCACAATCTTATATCCTACATCAACTGCAATGCAGGGCACATTGTTCAATCTTATTGACTAATAGAATTTGTGAGAGATAACTCTAACAACAAATTCTATGAGGGGGTCCTTAATTGTTTCAATTGTCATACCCCTCTTATTCTATTGAGCACCAATGTTCTTTTTAATGACCTCCTTTGAGTCAGTTCTTAAGGTCTTAGGCTGATTTAGGGTTGGATACCCTATGACTTAGTGAATGATTCTCTTGGTTATCTTTACTAGTCCTCCTTCTAACCATAAGTAATTGTCATGAATTTTTCTTAGAACAAGTTTGATCCATTCTATTTTAAAGACTGTAGGGAAGTCTAGGGCATAGGTAAGTCCCTTTTTCTCAACTATGCTATATTCTTCCTTCAACATATTGTTGTCACATAATTTATTATATGCTTCCCTAATTTCCATGTCTCTTATCCCACCTACTTTGTAATTATAGCATTTTTGAATGTCTTGAACCATGACTACTTTAGGGGGAATGATGGATAGTGCACTAGTTGGGTCATTCTTGTAGGCTACCTCAGGGATTGGTCTAAATTATGGCTATTTTACATCCCTACTATCTAGTTGAACTTCAAATGGATCCTTATCCTTGGGGTTTCTAGAGCTAGATTCCATTTGCACAAACTAGGGTTTAATGAATTTAAACACTGCATAGCTTAGCACTTGATTAAATACCTTTAGATCGATGAAATTGTGCTGAATCTCTGCTAAAATTTTTTTGAATGTTTTGCCTTCACTTAAAATCACTTGTTTTCTCTTCTTGTTCTTTTCTTTGCATTCGAAAGATGAAAAATGGTCAAAAAATCAAACAAATACCCTTCAATACCTAGCATTAAATGCTTAGTGCTCATACAACTGTCAACTCATCTTGTATGCATTTTCCTATGTTACTCAGCATCAATGTAATTTTCCTTTTACTCATTA
The DNA here is from genome assembly GCA_028749045.1 of Cupressus sempervirens. NCBI lineage: Eukaryota > Viridiplantae > Streptophyta > Pinopsida > Cupressales > Cupressaceae > Cupressus > Cupressus sempervirens. The sequence goes on along the minus strand of CM053784.1, from coordinate 609,712,413 downwards.
GCTGAAGGACTTACCCTTATTCGACATCAACTAGCACAATTTTACTCGGTATCAACTAATCACTTGACTTCCACTAGTTTTGTCAAACAACTCGACACATACTATGATTTCACTTGACAACTGAAGGTAACTTTTCATACTTGGAAAAAATATGAAAGATTTTGAGGATAAATTTGCATCTTTATTCATGCTATTTATATCCTTTGCTATACTGACTTGTCTTGGAACTGATGTATGATAAAGCATTGTTTATTAGTTCCGCATATCTTCTTTTGCTGAGTTGGATGAAGTGTGACCACTTGACCTTTTAGGTGAAGTGATCCCTCCATTAGATATGCTACTTCCATCTTTTTTCTTCCATATCTTATTCATCTCTCCTCTAATGTGTTCAACATCAACTTTCCCTTTTGCTTTATTGAACTCAAAATTGGGTGCCTTTGATCTTGTTGGGCAATACTTGCTGATGTGTCCTATCTTTAGGTAGCTAAAAAAATTGGTTTGACTCAACCAACTGTTGTAGTTGCCACTAAAGTGCATTCTTATGCATTTCTCAAGAATGTGTCCATATTCTTGATAGTAGTGATAGCTTTGCCTGGTGTTGTAGTCCCAATTGTAGTGATGTCGATGACTATTTGTCTTTGTTGGCTGGTTTGGTGTCCACATAGGCTTGGATTTGCATTCAAAGGCTCTTTGTCCATACTTCTTGCAATTGTAGCAGTGACCTTCAAATCTTGGTGTCCTAATGTTTCTAGTCCAGCAGTCATGTGCCTAATGACCTTGCTTGTTGCACTTGTGACAGTGACCCATGTTTTTAGATTTGTCATGCTGATTGACATTCTTGCTTCTACACACATTAGAGGTATGTCCATTTTTTCCACAAAAATGACAAGTGGGTTTTGTGTTCTTACCTTTGTCACTTCTTTCTTCTGCAGTCTTAGATGACTCTCCTTCTTCAGTGTTGGTGTATCCTTGTCCTAAAGTGTCATTACTAGATCTTGGTGATTTTAGTTGCTGTTCAAAGCACTTAATGGATTCATTAGGTTTTTTGAAGCTTTCTAAAATTTCTTTTTCTCTTCTCAAGTCATTTTGTAGTTGTTCATTTTGCATCTTCAATGTGGAGATCTCAACATCCTTGATGTTCAACTCCTGATAAGCATTCATCATACGGCTTAGGGTGTTTAGCTACATGTTAGAAACTCTTGCAAGCTCACTTGAATTTTCCTCTAGTCTATTGGAAAGGTTTCTCTTTTTATCTTCTATCATAGCTTTCTCTTCAATGGTTCTATTCTTCTACTCAGTCACTTCACAAAGCATCATGGCTTGTGATTCTTGTTCAATCTTGAGAGTTCTGATCTCTTCTACTTGAGCTCTATTTTTCTCCATTAGGTCTACAATCTCTGCATCAAACTCCTTAGAATCTCCATTGGCAAACACTATTGTGGTGTCAATCTCCTTATACTATGTATTAATCTTAGCTATGGTGATGTCTTTTCTTCTCTTTAGGGATTTTCTCAATTCTTCCCTCGCTTCTTCTAGAGAATGTAGAATGAGATGTATTTCAATCTCCTGATTCTCTATAATCTTTCCAAGCTTGTAGACTTCCATTTCTAGATCTTTTCTTCAACCTGTAAGGCTTCTCCTTGTAAGAACTAGGCTCTAATACCAATTGTTGGAATTTACAAGTAGGAAGTATACTTCTGAGAGGGTGTGTGAATCAGAAGTATAAAGCTTTAAGCTATAAAACTTTTAATTGAAATCAATACATGCATGTAACATTTCTAAGTAACATGAAAGTAAAGGCATGCATGAAATTAAATAACACAAAATTTGATCACACAGAAACCCTACAAAATGAGAATTAAAACTAGGGTGGGGATGACACCCACAAATTATCACTGCAACAATATGTAACTTGTCAAGGTTTCAAAGTGTGACCATCATCAATGGTCTGCCTTGTGAGAGGCTTGCCCTATTAAAGGCTCCAACACCCTATTAGAAGTGTACCTTTCTAAAGGATTTACAAAACATTCACTTGGAATGTCACCTTGTTAAAGGATTTATAAAATGGTTGTTAAGCCAACCTATCTTCATAGGATTTTCATTCTCATAATACAGTAGCTAGAAAGTATGGTAGAATGTGTTGACTTGATCACTTACAATCTTCAATTGCTGATTTTTGATCGATGTTTAGTCCATTCTAATCTAATCCTCTTTGATCTAATATTATTTTGTATGATCTTGATTCACTATTTTGCTAACTGATATTGCAATGCTATCCTTCTTCTAAGACATTTCACCCATTTCACTTCCTTCAAACTTCGCTAGTATTCTCTCCTTGCATGCATTCTCTTCTCGCATACTCTCTCATACATTAATAAATTATGGGGTTTCAAACTTCTTAAAAAGGTTTCATGACTTAGGGTTAGGTAAGAATCTATGATTGAGATTCATCCATCTTTCTCGCTCAAATCTTTTCATTTTCTAATTAGTTGCATGTTGATTGCATAGGGAATCAAATAGATTTAATCTTATCTTTTAATCATTCGAGATTTATCATATGTTGGCTCAAAAATGGTTTACATCTTAGTTTGTGAGGGCAAAAACTCTTATGCTGATTCTGTGTAACTCGACACTTACTAATTACTGATACTCAACACATATAGACATTCTATCTTGCTTGACACCTATAGTTTACTTGGCACATATACTGGCTTAGTATCTATTAGTGACTCAATAGTTGAAACTTTCTTAGCACTATCTATCTGCTCGACATCTGAGTGACTCAATACATATTGAATTTTTGGCTTAACACATATTGTAACTCGTCATCTATATTATACTTGACATCAACTTAGAAAGTTTCTTAAGTGTGTTGACAGTTAATTGTAAAAATCAATCTGAGATCAACAAAAAGAACTTTGTCAGCTAGGGCCATGGAAGAATGAAGAAGGAGTTTGACTCAAACACTTCCTTCTATTCTTCAAGAGCCTATCCATGTTGAGACCCTAGAAGAGGAATATAAAAAATGGATCAAAAAAATGTAAGTTGAGGGAGAAAATGTTTTTGATATCTTGGATTTTTCCTTTATGCCGATAGGGACAAAAATGATAGGAGAGAAGATATGAGATACTCCTCATAATGAACCATTTGGAGAAGATTAGGATTAATTACCTCCTTTACAAAAAGAACCTCTAGGTATTCCTCCTCCACTATCAATGGGTATTCTATTAGTGCCTCTTCAAATAGACCAAGAAGTAGTTGTCCTACTTCCTTCGATGGCCAAACTTGAGAGTCAAACTTTAGAGGAAGGATAATATATCCACTTACATGGTGATGAAGTATGAGAGGAAGGATAGATTATGGAATAAAGGAAACAAGATCCTCCTAGGATAGAGACTAGTTCCCCAACTCATGTTGACAAATGAGCTCACTCTAAAGTTCTTACTTAACATGAGAAGACTACAAAAATGACTGATAAGGGGAAAGGACTAGTGTCAAAACCTAGTTATTTGAAAAAATGTATGTTTCTAATGGGAAAAACATAATCATGGTTGAAAAAATAGGTCTTATTTAGACAAAGGAGATATGTGGAGTTGACTAAAGAAGTGGGCATGGTAGAATTGTGATGCAGGAGCATTTTGGGTTTGTCGGTGACTACTTTGGAGTTTATGGGAGGAGACTCAATAGTTTCTTTGGAAGGTTCTTGTATTGGTACTTGGTTAAAGAAGGACTGGTGCTCAACATGGCTTGGGAACTTGTCATAGTTTGTAGAACTCAACACAATTTGTGGAACTCACCATGGTCTTTGGAGCTCAGCTATGCTTGGTAATTTATTGGTGCTTGGCTTGGTTTTGCTGACACTTGGTTTGGTTGGTGTCAAGTTGTCCGTGAGCCAAATTTTGGCATTTAATTTATGTATGGGTATTTAATTTAGTGTTGTAGCCAACTTATGGCTCAACCTATATTTAATGTAAGGGATTTAATTTAGTTTGTAATGAGCTAGGCCGACTTGTGGCTTATTTGGGTATAAGAAGGGGTCTTGTAGAGTCTTTTGGTAGGGTAGAGGATGATTCATTCTAGCTTGGAGAAGGGGATGTAGTATAGATGCAAATTTTGAAGAGCTGGGGTTGCAACTTAGGAACCAGAGGATTGCATGGTGGACCTGAGGGTACAAGTGTAGATTCTTCTTGGTGTTGTTATCTAGTTGTGGATCTAGACTAGTTGCAATTGGCATGTGATAACTAGATCCTATGGGATATTGTAGAACTAGTTTTGTAATTGTTGTTTATATTTGGCCCTAACCCAAAATGCATTACAACTAGGCATATTTCATGTAATTAGTTATAATATGAATAAATAGTTATAATTTGGTATCAGATCTTACATTATTGTTGCATTCTCATTGTGTTTCCACTGTGTGTTGGTTTGCTAGATTTTGGATCACCTCATTTTGGGGTACATCCAGATTTGCACTATGTCAGGTGGTATTAGAGCAAAAATTATTCTTGAGCGTGTTAATAGATCACCAAAGCTAAGGAAATTTACACTAGGACTTGGGTTGAGAGATATTGATATGAGTTGATCTTGATCTAGTGGTGGATTGTTCTTTGTAGAGTCTTAGATCTCTTGGTTGTGAGGTAGAAGATTGTGGTTTTGACTTGCAATTACAAAGGACTTGTAGATGGATTAATGGATGTAAAGAAGGAAGACTGATCTTGTTGAAGCATGATTGTAGAGAGTTTTTGGATTGCAGATCCATGGTCCTAGACTTGTGATTTGGTTTCTAATTGTTCATGCAAGGTGGCAGGTTGTGATCTAACTTGCAAACAATTTTGGTTTATCACAAGGAGCATGGGAAGGATTTGTTGCAAAGGGTTTACGAAGATGTTGGAAGATGGATTTGAGAGGATTAGACACTAAGATTATTGTGAATCTCTGTGACATTATAGAGAGGAGGTTTTTTGAGATTTTTGCTTGGTTTGAAGCTAGCTTGGATGATACAGTTAAGGATAGGGCGAGGAAGAAATTTTGAGGATGTTTGTGGAGTTGGAGTCCACCAATCTAGAAGAGAATTGTCTAGCTAGTTAAGAGACTTGTTTGAGAACAAAAATGGCACACCAAGGTCAAGGTGGAAGAGGTTGGTTTTGTTGATTAGTTTGTGGAGTTTGATACAGAACATGTAGAGCAACTTGAGGTTGTTGTTGAGGATATTCCTAACTTTGTTGATGCTAGGATAGAGATTGGTTTTAATGATCAGTCAGTTGGGTCTTACATGGAGATTGCAGAAAACTTGGTCATGGATGATCCGGTTGCTATTGGTGGTGATTTGTATGTTGCAAAGAATGTTATTGTGAGCAATGAGATTGTTGGTGTTGTGAGTTTGGCATGTGTTGATGGAGATCTACATATTACTACTAATGTGGAGTTTTTTTTTCAGTGTGGATTCACTAGTTATTGTTGTGGATGAGGATTTGCTGATGAAGCATTATGTTCAATTTGTTCCTTGGAGTGAGCATGCTGATTGGATGGTTGAGATTCTAGTGTTTTATAGAATGAGGTAGATGTGGATGATGTGCAAATTAGTTTTCTTTTCCCTATTGGAGTAGAAGCCTTTGATGAAGATGAAGAGGGTTGTTTCTCTTTCTTTGGGAATCAAAGTATGGGACACACTTTTCTATTTACCTAGGGAGTCTAATGCAAGAGCATCTTTGGTTGTCTCAGTGAATACTCTAGAGTTCATGAGAGGAGGCTCAGTAGTTGCTTTGGAGTGTTCTTGGACTAGTACTTGGTCAAAGAAGGACTAGTGCTTGACATGGTCTGGGAACTTGACATGGTTTGTGGAACTTGACATGGTTTTTGTGACTCAACATGGTTTGTGGAACTTGACATGGTCTAGGAACTTGACATGGTCTCTAGAGTTTGGCTATATTTGGGAATTTACTAGTGCTCAGCTTGGTTTTTTTGACACTTAGTTTGGTTGGCGCCGATTTGTCTATGAGCCAACTTTTGGCATTTAATTTATGTATGGATATTTAATTTAGTGTTGTAGCTAGTTTGTGGCTCAACCTATATTTAATTAAGGCATTTAATTTAGTTTGTAATGAGTTGGGTTGACTTGTGGTTTAGTTGGGTATATGAAGGGGTGTTGTAGAGTCTTTTAGTAGGGTAGAGGATGATTTATTCCAGCTTGGAGAAGGGGATGAAGCATAGATGTGGATTTTGAAGAGATAGGGTCGCGACTTAGGAACTAGAGGATTGCTTGGTGGACCTCAGGGTACAAGTGTGAATTCTTCTTGGCATTCTTAGCCAGTTGTGGATCTAGACTAGCTAGAATTGGATCTTGCAGAACTAGTTTTGTAATTGCTATTTGTATTTGGCCCTAACCTAGAAGGCCTTACAATTGAGCATATTGCATGTAAGAGATTATTATATGAATAAAGAGTTGTAATTTGGTATTAGATGTTGCAATTTTGTTGTGTTTCCACTATGTGTTAGTTTGTTGGATTCTAGATCAATTCATTTTGGGGTACGTCTAAATTCACACCACGTCAAGCTGATAAAAGTGGCCAAGAAGCTTGAGCAACCTGAGGGTGATGCTAAAATGATGGCTTTCATTATGAAGAATCAAGATAAAGATTTGTTAGCACATATATTTATTTGACCACCTCGCCCAGAGAAAGAGGAGTTGACTCCTAAAAGTTACTAGATAAATATAATAGTATTAGGAAAGCCAAAAGTGGATACAACAAAATTTTTGATCACCATGGGCTTTAAACAAGTATTCACACACCTAGATAAAGATGAGTTAGAGCTTTTGGTTTTGAGTGAAAAAGAGCTACTAAGGGGATATTTGAATGAGATAGTGATTGATATATCTTGATCTCTAAGATATTACTCTAGGGGTGGCATTAAAAAGAAAGGAGATAGAGCAACTGCTAAGAGATTCATTTTTGGATGCTTGAAAAAGGTGGCATCACAGTTTTGAAGATAGAGTACAAATAATAGAAGGTAATTGAACCTTCTTCACAACATCCAAAATAATTCCAACAAATTGGTTGCTATTATAAATGAATATTTTGGGCTAGTGGATGAAGTGTGTACTTGGGCCAAAGATCTACAAGCACTGATATCTATAAAAGGGAAAAGGTACCAAATGTTAATGGAGAGTTATATATAAAAATAATTAGAAAAGTTAGATGATTGGACTGTCAAAGTATCAACATGGAATAAAGTCATGGAAGGATTGTATGAGGATATACAAGAGATAAGGAATAAAGCTCGAGGGTAATTTTTGGAAGCAGAAAAAAATTATAATGCCATTAGCCTAGATGTTTTTGGAGATGAATCAATAAATCAACTCTCTTCAATACAAATAATGGTTCAATAGTTCAAATAATTATTTTATGCTACTTCATCTGAAGATGATGTAAGACAAATCTTCAAAATAGAAGAAATTTTACTAGAGTTGGATTCTAAGATGGAAGAATTTATAGATATAAAGATAGAAACAAGTAACTATTACCAGGTGGTACATAATATATATGAGTCATTAGACTTACCAGAGTCTATGGAGATCACAAAGATAATTGAAAAATTTAAGAGAAAACATCCAAGCATCATTTTTGTCTAAAGGGGAAGAAAAACTAGATGTTGGAAATTTAGTTTTGGCACTTAGTAGAATTTTGTTATTTTGAATTGCACTTTTTCAAGGTATGCTTTTGAAAGGTGCACCAAATCAAGAGGTACATCAAGAATTTTGAAGAAGAAGCATTTCACCAATAGCTAAATGTTAGTTTCTATTTTTGAGCATTCCATGCATTGAAAACACATTTTGATAGTAGTTCAACTCTTAGAAATACTTAGAGAAGGCTGAGCTTCTATTTTTAGAAGTCTTAGTGATTCCCATATCATCTCATGGCTTGTCTCCTCTTATCTTCATCTTATTTTATTTTTTAAGTCATGTAAAGGCTCATGCACGCATTAATTGATATAAACAAGAGTAGAGACCTACATTAAACCATTTAGTGAGTCAGTTTCTGTGTAATTAACTTTATTTTATTAGTTTTTTAGCACGAGTTTGCATTAGAAGAGATCTCACTCCTAACACAAAAGGAGGAGAAGATTTCTTTTAAATAAATGGATATAATATATATTCAAGGCCAATATTTTGATTCAATAATAAATGCTATTGGTGCTCTCATTCTAAGTGTAGTAAATATTTCTAGAGTGTGTTATTTTCTGTTAATTTATGTTTATGAATAATAATGTAGCCATCATATTTATTGTGTTTTGATAATTGTGTGATATTTTAATTTTTGTGTTTTTCTTATGTTATAAAATTCTTCTATTGTGATAAATTGGAGAATGGATCACTATTATTCTTACATAGCATTTTGTCTTGTGTGAGTGCACTTTTTGTAGCCTCACAATTTGATGAAATATGAAACATCTTTCAATTTTTATTGAAGTTCCCATCAATGATTATATCAGTGGAGTTAAGGAAGCACTACTCCTAATTTCATTGGTTTCCTACTAGATCCTTTTGATAATTTAATTTGCAGACATGTTGTTACTTTGGCTTATGCTTGATAGGAATTTCCCTTTTTGTAATTATCTTTAATCTCTTTTTACTCCATCTTCCTTATTTTCTTTTAAAACACTTGGTTAAAATAGGAATTCATATAGTTGCATTGATTAAAAATTTCATTCATCATAAAACAAAAAATACAAAAACATATTATTTTGTGGTTACGTTTAAACAAAGTTGTGCAAAATTGGTAGATACTAGAAAAGGCCTTCTTGTGAACATTCACATTTATCTTCAATCGAGTTACCCAACATGTTGAAAAATAGCCATCTGGAACCTTGGAGTTTGTCATTGATAAAATTTTCAAGAGAGAGATTCAAAAGGATTTTTGCCATTGAGCATTACACAAAATGACTACTCAATAGAAGTGGCACTAGAAGAAGGGCCCAAAAACCATTCTGCTCAAAAAATGAAGTTGCTATTTGATAGTTTTGTAATATTGGCAGTTGTATAATTTTTGAAGTCTATCATTGTGAGAAGGTGTTCTTTTTAGAGGTTCTCTTTTTAGAGATGCGATTTTTAGAGGTGTACTTTTTACAAGGTGCATTTTTAAGAGTAAACACAAACTAGAAGATCCCAATTCATCACCTCCATTTCAATGAGCTTTAAGGTCTTCACTTGGTGGACACGAGTTCCTAGAATTCAATCACTTTTACAAGCCTTGCTCCTATTTCAAATTTCATCATCTTCATCTATTCCACACTCAAACTTACCTCCACCCAGCATTCCACTTAACTCTCCATCCATTTCTTTCTTTGCAAACATAGTATATTAACCAATCAATATACAAGGTCAAATCAATGACCTTTGCAAGAACCATAAGAAATTTTGCTCAATATTCATCTATGGAAAAAAAAAAACTAAGGATCACATCAAGGTTTTCAAAGGAATATGCAATCAAAAATAGATTCAACAAGAAAATGTGGTCCTTCCTTTGTTCCCATATACATTGGGAGAGGTTGCATTTAAATGGTACATAAATATGCCACTAGGATTAATTTTAAACTAGGCTATTTTTGAAAAGCTATTCTTGGATCAGTTTAAAACATTCATTAATTTGGCCAAGATACACTACCAGTTCATATCTATCAAGAAGGATCTAGTAGAGACCATCTCATGCTTTAATCATCATTTTCACATGGCATATTGCAATTTGGAAACCTTGTACACCATAATAGTGGGGGATACATTTCAAATCTATCTAAATTCTATGGACCAACTCATTGTTATCTTCCTAAGGATGTTGTCTTCTATAGATATAGACACACTAGAAAAGGTCTTTGAAGAAACAATCACCTTCACTAAATAGGCTTAACCCTAATGGAGGAGGGATGATGGTTCCAACTCATGCCAATACAATAGTACCACCATACCATACTAGAGCAAAAGTGATGCCTAGTCAATTCATTCCATTAACTCCAATCCTATTACAATAGGAACTGACTAGCTCAACTCCAACTATAACCTATCCAGGATATGAACCTCCTAAAGATGTCTTCTTTGAGAAAAAAGCTACACCGTCTACTGAGACAAAAAATAATGTCACAACTAAGCTAAGATCAAATGAAAAAAGAGCATGTCTTAGATAACCAATGAGCTAACCCATTTGAGTTTGTCATAAGGATAGAACAAAAATTTCCAAAGAACTAATGTGAGTCCTTACAATAATAACTATGGTCAAAATTACAACAAGAATTTTAGCAAAAATAACACTGTAGGGAATAATTTCAACTCAGGAAATCATAATAATAGTTTCCAAAGACAAAATTTACAATACAATACTCATATAAATAATGGAATTATTCCTACAGAAAATAATAACAATGCTTAGTTCATTGACATCAATCAACTAGAGACCAGTCAAAATATACCCATTGATGCCAACTTAGTTTTCAACAAAAATCAAGAAATGAACTAGAATTCACCTTGTGCTAATAATGAGTCCCCTCTTTAGTTCAATTCCATGTTGCTAGAATATTATGATTCTTCATAGAATAGTGAATTAAGAGATCAAGTCAATGAAGAATTTGTCTTTCTCTTCAACCAAGAATTAGACCCTGAACTAGTAGAGACGTTCACTTTTAGAATAATAATCACAATTCTTACAACTTACATAATTGAAGGGAACCCATGACTAATGGAATTCCCTTAGGATTACAACCAATGCTAATGGACCCAAGAGTGAATAATAATCCTACACTTGTAATAGCACCCTTCTATGGAAAACAAATTTAGGCACAAGGAAATATACCTACTATTCAAAATAATCCTGCTTGGTCAACTCAAAAGTATAGTACCATTAAAGAATTAAAAAGACCAAGGCTAATATCTCCATGTACAATATGCTACATAGTTGTCCTAGTCAAAGAGAATCACTATTAAAAAATATTGATCATACAAAGACAATGCCTGATGCAATCCTTCAAAAGATAGTATTAGCATAGGTCAACACATCTAAGGCTATGCCTATCATGTACAAAGAGAAGGATAAAGTTCCCTCTCTCTTTCTTAGTCTTAGAATATTTGTAAGAAATCTTCACAATCACCTCATAGATTAAGGAGCTTCTTGTAGTCTCATGCCACTTTTGATATCTCAGAAGTTAGGAGTCACCCCACAACCAAAAAATCAAATAGTCATCCAACTTGACAAAATAGAAGTAAGGGTCATATGAGTATTGAAAGATGTTCACATGCAATTGACTACAGACCCCCAGATCCAAGATATCATTGACATACATGTTGTAGAGACTAAAAAAAAAAAAGACCTATTACTAAGTAAAAAATGGACTTGGTGCCTAAGAGGATGGTTCTCAAATAACTTCACCCAATTATGGCTTCCTTGCAAGGGATTGGACAACCATAGATGCTGAGCAAAAATTAAAGACAATGATCACATAGTATAATGTTGTGAATGAAGTAGCATTTCTTTAATTAGACTTAAGCTCTTAAAGTGTAATGGTTCTTGATATAACTTTGACTAAAAAGTTTGATAACCTGATAGGATGACTGAACCCTACCCCACGAGAAGAAATCATGACACATTTCACAGATAGCATGGTTGAAAATTCATAGTGTTTAGGGGAAGAAATAGATCCCAATATCTTACTCCTTCCAAAATTTTGTAGGTTTCATAAGGAAAGCCATTTGTTTGAGTGCTTAGTCTTCAAGATAAAATTTCTTGGGTACTAACTCAAATAACACACTCTACAATCAGTCAAACCATAAGCGACATAACAAAGACATTTCAAGTCACTCATGCACATTTGAAACCATGAAATAATGAAGAGGAGATCAAAGAAGATCTAAATGTTTCATACAGTGACACCTTTTTAGATGGGAAAGCTTATCTTCTCCTCCACTAGGGATGATTAAAGTTTTTAGAAGGAGACACTTTATGAAAGGTCAAGGTTGGACCATGGTGGTTGTTTGACCTAAACCAAAAACTACTAAAATCACAGAGTTCATTAAGAAAATTGAAGATGAACACATGAAAGAAACAATCCTTGTATCAAGGATAACCACTAGTGACCCATCAAGACCAACATAGGAAAGGATGCAATGGGTCTCGAAGAAATAATCCTTCAATTTCCAAGTGAAAGAAAATCTTTGAACAAATAAACAAAATTGAGAAAACCTAAAGAACAACCAATATGGACACTCAGGTTTGATGGTTCCAAATGTAAATAAGGAGCTAGAGTAGGTATTGAACCAGTTAATCCCAAAGGTAGGTATTTTTGTTTTTCATATCATTTAAAATTCATGTGTACTAATAATGTTGCAGAATATGAAGCCTTGATACACAGACTCCTCTTTACATTAGAAAAGGATGTCAAAGGTTTTACAATTGAAGGAGACTCTCAGTTGGTGATTTGACAAGTCAAATCAATATATTATTACAATGAAATAATATTTCTTAGTTATCGAAAGAGTGTTTAGGACTTAATAGAATATTTTGAAGCCCTAAATGTAAGATCTATTCCAAGAAGAAGAAATGTAGTAACTGATGCCCTTGCAAATTCTGCTAGTGCATTATAGCCTATGGAAAGAACAAAACTCAAAAGATTCTTAGTAGAACTTGTGGATGCCCCATCTATTCCATATAACATTACTAACTTCCACATCTTCCAAGATAATCAACACATTTTGGAGTTCATTATGTGCAATGGTTTGTTCAGAAGACAAGAAACTAGATGAAAAACCTGAAGGAGATGAACTAGAAGATGAATATGAGATCATTATTTTGAAAACTAATACTATTACTTAGGGGATGGTGGAGCTAGAATGCATCTCTAACCAAGATGAGTCATCATGCAACAAGAGAAGCAATTAAAAAAAGGGAATCAAATAATGTGACTCTTATAATCTAGGCATGAAAGATGAACCAAAGATGATAAGAACTGGAAAAGCTTGTAACTCCCAGGAATGAGAAAATGTGCTCTAGTTACTCACAAAATATAGAGATGTCATTGCCTGGAGCTATGAGGAGCTCAAGACATATGATCTTGACATTACCACTCATGATATTCCTTTGAAGCCTAATGCTAAGCCTTTTCACCAAAGATAGAGACCAATAAACCCCATTATTGAACCCTTGATAATGAAAGAAGTCTAGAAACTCTTAGATTCCAAGATTATCTTTCCTATCTAACATTCTACATGGATCAACAACTTCGTACTAGTAAGGAAAAAGACCAAAGAGATTTTCCTTTGCATAGACTTTTAGAATTTGAATAAGGCATCCCAAAAAGATAGCTACCCTTTTCCTTCACTTGAAAAAGAATTATAGATTGTAAATGGGTCTAGATGATGTCTTTGTTGACGAATGGCTAATAATGATATGTAATTTTTGTCATTAATGGCAATACATGATGTAATTTTTGACAAGAAACCTTAGAAATAAAGATACTTAGTGTTTGCTAATAAGAAAATTGTCTAAGTATAGAATTTGGTTTATAATAGTGTATTATTTTGCCTATAACATGTTGCAGACATCATATTATGAAAAATGAAGTTACATGGAGATAGTATACATGTTGGTAATGACATGTATAACCTTTTACATTTGTATGGATTGTATAGAACAAAGATAATCATGTTTTGATTATATAGGATCGTGGAATTGAAGGAAAGAATTATTTTGTTTACAAAATAATTACTTTTTCAATTAGGGCCGACATCCTAGATGTTTACTCTAACTTGAAAAAGTGAATTGTGGTCTTAGCTAACCTAGCAATAATTTGTGTAAAGGCATGGTATTTATGTAAAGAACTTCTTGCGATAAGAAGGTGTGCAATCTTGGTGTATTGTATAAGCGAAGTGCAAAGTAAGCAAACTTTTTGAAAGTGATATATGCAAAGTTTTATCTAGTGATCCGAGATCAAGATGAAGATTAGAGATTAGTCAAGGAAGGAAAATAATAGCAGATTACTTGTTTGAGTAGTGAGATCTTCTTGTAGTTGAAATTGAATGTTTACTCAGTGGGCTCTTCTTGCATACATTATACCACAACTCCTAATAGGGTTGGAATCTCCTAATAGGGATTCAAAGTCCCCTAACAAAGACTCCTTATACTTAATTTTCTCATTGAATCCTAATAGGGTCCATCCTCTAACAAGGAATATATATATCAATATATTATCTAGTGGGTATCATCCCCACTGGGGTTTTCCCTTGGCCAAGGTTTCCCTAGTTAACAAAATATGGTGTTATGAGTTATCTTTGTGCATTTTTACTATTACTATTCAGCATTACTTTATTTCTTTGCTATGCATGGCTTAAAGTAAGAAATAATATCTAGTTGGTGACTAAAGTTTTTAGATTACTAATTCACCCCCTCTCAGTATCCCTATTCCTAAAAATTGGTATCAGAGCACAGTTACTCTGAAGAGGCTTAACAACTTAAGTAAAATCCCTATGGATATGGAAAAATTGATGAAGAACCTTGAAGAAGCTCTTGAACAAATTTATCTCCTTACTAAAGAAGGATAGATATGAAGACACTAAAGTATACATTGGTCAATTGAAGGAAAAGATAGAACATCTAAAATCAAAGCCCAAATCTACTGAATTTGGAGCTAGTGATGATGACTATTCAAAGTTGAAGACAGAGTACAAGATCTTGAAGCATGAGTTAAAGATTACAAATCTAAAGTTGACTTTGAGAAATGATCCTAGCAAAGTTGAATTTGATTTGAAGACTAAAAATGTAGATCTGAGAGAAAGTCTGACAAAGAAAACATATGAGTTTGAAACATTGAAAGAAGATCATGAAAAACTCCATAAGTACGATACTATTGTAAAAGATGAATTCACATAGTGCAAAAAACAACTTGAGAAACTTTATTCTAGTAGAGAAAAGCTTGATGATTCAATTTCAATACAGAGACATTCTTATGACAAGACTAGTCTTGGTTATCTAATCAACATGTTTGCAAAGAAGCTTAAGATTAGATCAGATCCAAAAGAAAAAGAAAAATTTGATGATAAGATTAAATCCAGTCAATCTTCTAAGAAACCTAAAGAAGTTGAGCAAAAAAAGGAAGTTGAAATCTTGGATGAACCAAAGCAAGTGGAAATTCCTAAGGCAACTAGGTATGAATTTAGAGGTAAGTGCTTTTTATGTAATGAAATAGGTCATATGAAAATAAATTGTACTAATAGGTCATCTAATCATGTGAAGGACTTTTATTGTCATAATTTTCATGGTATGGGTCATAATGCAATTAATTGTAGGAAACCTATGTATGATAATGATAGGAGAAATAGTAGAATGTCTAGAAATATTAACCCTACAAATAGAAGAAGATCTAATGAAAGAACATCAAGAGAAAGAAGATCTTATGAAGATAGAAGATAGATCATGTGTTATAAGTGTAAAAACTTAGGACACATTGCTTGGAATTTTCATGCATTTGATGATCAATAGAGTCCTAGAAGCATAGCACCTGTATGTCAGTTATGAAATAACTTTAGACACACAATGAGGTACTGCAGAATGGATAGAAACTTTGGAGATAGAACAAGAAATGGAAGAAAATTTAGGAACAAAAGGAATGATAGAAGGAACTAGGAAAGGAACTGTGGAACTAGCAAATACAATGAAGAAAAAAGAAACATTATGAGTGAACTTCAAGAAGAACTCAATGAAGTATTCATGAAAGGAAAAAATATCTCAAAATAAAAGTTAGATGATGATGATACGAGAAGATCAATGTTAGTTTTTGAGTTTGATTTAATTAAGTTGAATTAAGCTTGTTCACAACATCAGAGTTTGAGGACTTCATTCAGAGACCAAATTAGAGATAGTGAAGTTGGGAAAAGGTGTATTCAATTATGTTTAGATGGTACTTAAGCCTTCTTGTGATTTGGAGCTCATCTAAACAAGTTATGATGAAATTTAGAGTTACTAGTATTTTAGTAGAAGCTAATTTTTGTAACAAAAGATGAAAAGTAAGCTTTTGCAAAGAATTTTGTGATGCAAAGTCTTGAGGATGATTTTCATGATAGAAGGAGGCTATAGTAAACCCTCGGTGACATCAAAAGATTACATGGATGATTCTAAATAGTTATTTGATTACAGAACATAATTGATAGCTTTTTCATATTTGTGAAGTACGCAATTAATGCAAGTTTCAAGTTGAGGGATAAATGGTGTAAATAATTGATTTTAGTTCATTGCAAACACATTTGAAGCAAAGAGCATTTAGAAGTGACTTGTTAGAGTGATTTTGAAGGAAACCCTATTTTTGAAAAGAGGTATTTTATCATTTTTTTTAACAAATTTACTTGGTAAAAATTGACATTGATAAGAATTATGGATATGTTAGTAATACACAGTGTTGAAAATGAGGATAGACGTAAGTTTAAGATAGTTTCAATAAAACCTAGTGATGGAAACCCTAACTCTACATTTCCTATCACTTTGAACAACGTAGTTTACCTTGAAGATGTAGAAAATTATTTGAATTGCAAGTTTAAGTCAATTGGAAGTGAATATACAAATAAAGATATGGAATTGTTCTTTAACCATGACATGATATAAAGGAATTAGACTTTTTTAAGTATCATTTCTACTATGAGTTAGATACATATGAATGAACTCAAATCATATTGAGTCAGATACATGATGGAAAATTATGGATGCAAGATAATGTAGTAGAAATCTCGATCAACTTTATTGATGAGGTAATTGGTCTTAGCAAACAAGGCAGTGTACCCATAGGTGAGAAGATGGTTAAGAAGAAAGTGGAAAGTTACACTAAGGTAGTATACAATGGGAAAGCTATGGTAGTTAGCTCCATCAAGAAGGATGATGTGAGATTTCTTAGTAGAATTACTACTTATTAAATTTGTGCAAGTTCTAAGATAGATGAACTTTCAAATATATTTATATATGTAACATATAAGATATTTATTGAGAAAGAACAAGTAAATTTGAGTGAAATATTGAGTATGCAACTCTTGGAAAACCTTGAAAAAGATTGAGAGAAAAAAGAATGGTGTATACAGATTCTAATCATTGATAAATCACATATTATTTCATGTACTTAAGAGATTTACCTAATTATTAGTAACATATATAATGAGTAGTGATAGATGCACTATGGAGAAGATTACAGAGGTATGCAGAAGGCACCCTTCAGAGAAGATACTGGATAGTGGAAACTTAATGATCAAAACTTTTCAAAATGAGATGAAACAAAGATTTATGATTTTAGTTGCAATTGTGGATAGATTCAAGGAGGATATATGTATTTTAGTTGATATAGATCACACTTTCATTAAAGTAGTGGAACCTTGGGAGATATTTTTGGATCCCTTGAGCTATGAGTTGAATGATGATTTTGCAGTTGGTTACATTGATTTGTTGTTAAATTTTGAGAAAGAAAAAGCATAATATAGATTTGGCACATTTTATGAGATTACTCAGCATGTTCATCAAGTAACCTTGGAGAAGGCGTCTCACAAGAAGGTTGAGTCAATCATGAAGAAGGCACTATCTGAGGCCAGAATGACAGAGAGTGAATTTGAGGTCATGAGACAAGAAATGAAACAAGGTGTATTGAACATACAACCCTTCATAATATCTATTATTGAGATGGCTTTGTGACAAAGCATTCCATATACAACAATATTTGATGTTTAGCCTAGTGAGTAGAAGAGAAAATCAAAGAGACTAGTTGAAGTAGTATCTTCAAAGAATAAGAGAGTCAAATAGATGGCCATAGGACCTGGTAAGAGGTAGAAAACATTCTTAACAATTAAGTCAAGTGATGAAGAAGAAGGGGAACAAGAAACCAAGCAAGAAGAAAAGGTGACTCCACCTAAGAAAGCAATAGACAAAGCTCGATAACACTAGAAGCTGAAGATTGAGAAGATAAACAAAGCTATTGCAAATGAGGGAAACTTTGTTCAAATGAAATTTTTTTATGATCTATATAATAAATTTGAGAAGGATTAGATTGATATATCTACTATGAGACATATTATTGCAAATGATCTGAGTATGAAGGAGGTTAAAGGAGTAGTGAACTAGAAGGTCTATGAGAGACTTATAGATAAGAAGACTCTTGCAAGAGAAGAAGACCTTGCACTTTAGAAGTCTATGCTAATGACCATTTGCAAGGCTAATGATGAAGATGAAATTAACAGATTGCTGAACAACCTCACACCATACTTGAGGAATAAGTTGAGGCCATTCTTATTCATTGTTGGTGAGAAACATAAATTGACAATGGAGACAACAACAACTATCAGTAAGATGTTGTTAGAGTCACAGGTAGCATCTCCTCTAGCTCCTAGAACCTCAAAAGTGTTAGTAAGTGGTGACACTATGACGATTGATCAAACCAATGTTACTCTTAACATTGATGATACCAATCCATTTTGTAGTTCCAAACCAAATGTACCTAATACTAAAGATATTGAGGATGAATTGAAACAAATTGAGGAAGGAAAGAGGCTACTAGAAGAAGAAAATAAGAAGATAGAAGAAGCCAAGCAACAATTGCTTGAGGAAGAAAAGAAAATAAAAGAAGATGAAGATAAGAGAAGGATTACAAAAGAAGAGAAGAAAAAGAAAACAAAGGAGGAAGAAAGGAAAAGATTGGAAGAGAAAAGAGAAAGAGAGGAAAAGGAAAGAAAAGAAGAGGAAGAGAGGAAAACTAAAGAAGTAGCAAAGAAATAGAAGGAAGATGAAACTAAACCATCTAGTTCACCTACTTTTCTCTCTCTTCTAAGTTTAGCTATTGATGATGATGTTGGAAATAATCAAGACTAGCTAGGTTACTGAGAGGGGAGGGATGAATCAGTAACCTCAAAACTTTTAGCAAGTTCAAAACTTAACAACAAAATCCATTCACCATTAATTGATCTAATCTATTGCATACATGAGAAAATGAAAGATAAACATTCATGGCACATGAACACAATATTTGGTGACCTAGAAACCTTCCAAATAGAAAGTAAAACTGGGGTGGACCAACAAAACTTCAATATTGCAATATAATGTTGGCCTGTTAAGGCTTACAATGATCACTTCTGATGATCTGCCCTGTTAGGAGCAATTAGGACTGCTAGGTCCACCTTGTTAGAGGTTTTACAAACATATAATGAAGTATGCACTCTATTAAGAGATTTAGAGAAAAGACTATTAAGTCTACCCAATTAAAGGATTTAAATCTGATTCACCTGTTAGGATGAAATAGTAGATCTGACTTACAACTTAATTGTTGATTAGATCTGTGAAATGTTGATCACCTCTTTATGATAGATAAGACTAGACTACTCCTAAATTGACCTTATTGAATACTTTTCTTTGCTATTGATTGACATTCGCATCCTGATCATCACATTTGCTTTCACTCTTCTCAAAACATTACTACTTCCTTATTCATCATCATGCTTGGGTATGATACAATATATTACATATATACCTTCCCAATTCTCATAATTATAAGGTTATCCAAAACACAAGTTAACACCAATATTATTGAGTCGACCCAAATGTAGAAACTTGGGTTTTGAAAATGTCCATTGCATTACTTGGTATCATCATGTATTTGGTAGAAGAAGAGGCTTGGTCCATACTAATCACTCAATGTAGCTTTGAACTCTGTGAACATTGGAGACTCGGTAGATATAGTGTATGTTGGTAGAAAATAAATACTATGTTTACCTTGCTTGTACTCAATAAACACTGCTCATCCATTAGTCAGTTGACACTAGCTTCACATCACAACAACTAATGACTTGATAGATACTGCGAAGCTCGGTAACAACTAAACTACTCGATGATAACTATTGGACTTCACACTACTTGTTTTCACTTAGTAACCTCTAGAATGCTTGGTGTGAACTATGAAACCTAGTAACCACTAAATTTCTTGGCAAACATTGGAGACTAAATGATGAACTCGGTAACCATGCAGAATTATGAATAAGTGTTGTCACTAATAACAAACATAACTTAATGCTAATAGATGATGATCAAACTAATCTAATTTCATCCTTATCTAAAGTCTTATAGAAGAAAAAACTATGCAAATTTTGTAGAGATCATTAATGGAAGTGACATATAGACTACACAACACATTGACAGTTCAGTATGCTAAGTTAGATCCCAAACTGAGAGCACAAGTAGTGCTAAAGTCTTTCAATGAAGAGTTCACAAACTTGTTTAATGTTGTAGAGGAAAAGACTCAAATTTCCCATGATGATAATCTATTTAGCACCATCTACTAGAATATCAAGAATGACTTAGTCAATCTTGATACATGCATAAAAGAACTTCAAAATTGTTAGCAAGAAGGGAAAGCTTTGTATGCTAAGTGTACCTTATCATACAAACTGACTAAAAATATTAATAGTCAAATAGAGACAAAGATGAATGAGCTTGAGGCTTTATCTAGCCAGATCTAGCACTCATCTAGCAAAGTTGATGATTTTTAAAGTCAAGTTGCTAGTGTTCACAGTGAGCTCAGGAAACTAGAACTTTAGAAAGAGTATATTTTGAAGAGAACATTTGATTTTAGAGAATCCATTGCTCTAAAACTATTATTTGTAGAGAAGTAGCTAGAGGAATGTGTCAATCCGAAGGACACATATACAAACTTTTTGTATTTAGATATCAATGTAGTTGAGATTGCATCATATGCATTATGTGCAATTCTCACATTAGCTAAGTGTACCAAAGAGACATGGAACAAAGTTATGGATAGTTTGAAGAATATTTTTAATGATTGTATGAAGATTATTTCAGCATAAGGAAGGACAAAATTTTTTGGACAAAATCTTGACATTTTGACCTTTGTCATTGATGTCAAAGGGGGAGAGATTTGTTAGAAAGGTTAATCTTTCCTTGGATATATATTTTAATTGGGATATTCTAAGGGTCCCTACATGTAGTTTGTCCACTTGTACACATGTGGAGGACATGTCATTGTTTTTCCTTTATTCCACATGTAAGGACAACTCTTGTTTATTTCTTTATTTAGTTTATCCTCCTTAAGAGGATTGTGACACTTTGCACACACCTATTATGAATGTGGCATTCATAGAAATGGGAGTTACAAATGCAACTCCTCTCTCATCTCTATATAAGAGATGCTCCTCCTTCTTTCTTCACAACTACAACAACACTCTAAGCACTTGATGTTATTGTATTGAGCTACTTTTGCTCCAACACTCTCTCTCTCTCTTCTCTAGGCATTTGCCTTCATTCATAATACTCACAAGGGGTTTTCTTTGCTTTCCCCTTATAAATCCTTGTCTCCATTGTTGAACCATCTTGGTGTATGCTCTTGGAGTTGCTTATCTTATGGTAACATTGTTTCACACTTAACTTACTTGGATTGTTTCTCGTTCCTTGCTCAACATTATCATTTCTTACATGGTATCAGAGCTTGGTTATCTAATCCTTGTTTTAAGTTTTGTGGTGAAGGTTGCCATTCATTGGAGCACACCTTATTTGGAGACGTTATTGAGAGAAGAAGTTTGTGTTGTGATTTTAGCTCTTTTTAACTAATCTTGTGCATGCAAGTTTCATATTTTTTTTACTAACCCTCTTTGGAAGGCTTGCTGCCAAAGGGTTTTCTTGTAAAGTTTCATATTTTTTTTACTAACCCTCTTTGGAAGGCTTGCCGCCAAAGGGTTTTCTTGTAAAGCTTCATCTTTTTTATCTAACCCTCTTTGGAAGACTTCTCGCCAAAGGGTTTTCTCATTAATCTTCAATTTCTTTTTTTTTTTGGACGGCATGCCGCCAAAACAAAAAGTATTACATTATTAAAGTTTTATATAATTCTCTATTATTTTTTACTTCCTTTAAATTTTTTTTTTTTACATATTGGGTTTATGTTATATGCTTTCAAAATTTTGGTATATTGCATTATTATAATTATTTCTTATTATTTATTATTTTGGTACATCCATTATTTCTTATAATTTGTAAATTGCATTATTATTGCATTTTGTAAAAAAAAAAAAATATAAAAAAAACAAAAACTTGCTTTGTGTTGGGCGGCCGCGCCACCCCCGCACCTCCATGCGCAACCGCCGCTGAGGCACCACTTCTGTGCCACTTCAGCCAGAGCCGCGCACAACTGACTGTAGCCACTTCTGCACAGAGCCTCGCGCGCAACCACTGCCTACAGTGTGTTTACCCTGCGTCGCCGCCGCTGTTTGCAAAACGCCGCCGCTGTTTGCAAAACGCCGCCGCTGTTTGCAAAATGCCGTCGCTGTCGCCGTTGTTTGCAAAATGCCGCTGCTGTTGTCGCTGTTTGTAAAACCCTGCATCGCCGTCGCTGTCGTCACCGTTTGTAGAGCCGCCGCGCCGCCGCATGAAACCCAGTTTCGGTCGCGTCCGTGGCTACACTCCAAAGCCTCCGCCGCAAGGTTCTGCCATTTACACCTACACCTTGCCTTATCCAACCGCCACTCGCACCATTTAAACCCACTTCTCAGCTTCTTGGCGCGGCCCGCATCCCGGCCACGTGGCAACCGCCACCCGCGCGAGCCAACCCCGCAACCTTATCCTTTTTTTTTCAAATTATCGCATCCCGCCTTTTCCACCCTTTTCAAATAAACAAAAACTTGTTTTAGTTATTAAAACAAAACTTTTCTAACATTTTTTTATCACATTTTTTTTCTTTTTTTAAAACAAATAAAATATTAATTCAAAAACCAACAAAAGATATCTTCTTAATTTAAAAAAAAAAAAAAAAAACATAAAATAAAACTTTTTTAATCATTTTAATATTTTTTTTTCATTTAACATTTTTTTTTCCATTTTCCAATTAAGGATTTTTTTCAGAAAAGAGAAGAATTTTTTTTTAATCATGTCAACATTAATTCCAGAAATCAAACTTAATTATTCTAATTATCATTCTTGGAAAACTCATATCTCATTTATTTTTCGTTTTAAACATCTCTTCAAAATAGCCACTGACCCTTCTCTTGAGCCCGGTTCAGTGGCTACTCAAGACGAGAAAGATACTTGGAAAGCTAAAAATGAAGAAGCTTTAGGGTTAATTGGTATTTCCATTATTCCAGATTTATATGTCTTAATTGCTCACTATTCTAAAGCTCATGATGCATGGTCCATCTTGAAAACCAAGTATGACAGTGGCAATGAATACCGCAAAATACAATTGCAAGATCAACTCGAAGATCTCAGGTATGCAGATTTTAAAAGTATGGATGAATTCCTCTTAAAATTTGATTCTCTTAAAAGTCAAATTATGGCTTTAGGTGTTCAATTAGAGGACATTCGTTTAATTCATCTTATTCTTAAAAAATGTCTTCCTAGACAGTTTCAACAATTTATAACTAATATTCATGCACAGCTTGCTATTCCTACTTTAACTTCTCAGATAACTTATGTTATTTTTCAAACTTTATTAAGACAGGAAGAAGCTAAGCTAATTCAGTTTGGTACCCTCAAATCAACTGAACATGCATTTGTGTCTAGAAATTCAACTAATAATTTTCGTTCCAATAATAATAATTACAAACAATCTAATTCTAATTCAAATAACACCAACAATAAATTTCATCCCAAATATAATAATAATACCAATCATCCTAATAATACTCATAATACTAATAATCAAAGGAACCATTCCAATTCCAAACCTCATTGTTCTTATTGTGGCAAAGATGGTCACATTGTCAATAACTGTTTTAAAAAGCAAAATGATAAAAAACCTATAAATCATAGTAACAATCATCAAACTTCAAACCATAAAAAAGGTAATTCGACTAGTTCTAATCCTCGTCATGCTTTTAATTGTAGCTTTAATCTTTGTAAACCTTTAGAATGGATTGTTGATAGTGGTGCATCACAACATGTCACTTCTCATAAAGAAATCTTTGATTCTTTACAACTTGATATTGCTAACATTCCTATTCAGTTAGCTAATAATCAGACTTGTAAAGTTGAAGGACTAGGTGATGTTACTATTCCTAATGGTAAATTGCATGATATTTAATATGTACCTGACTTGAAAACTAATCTGCTTTCTGTTTCACAGCTATGTCAGAACTATAAAGTTGAATTCTACAAAGATACATGTTATATTATAGATCCTCAAACTCTCAAAGTGATTGCTCATGCTAAAATGGATAATGACAATTTGTTTAAATTCCATGAATTTGGTAGTTCACGATATTCTTTACATACTTCTATTGATTTCAATATATGGCATAAAAGACTTGGTCATTTAAATTCCAATTATATTACTTTCATGCAAAAGCATAATATGTTTGATGGCTTGCCTCACATTATTCCTTCCAAGATCGCCTGTACAGGTTGTATGAGTGGTAAGATGCATAGGGAGCCCTTTCCAAGTGGAAAATCATGGCGAGCAACTCATAAGTTGCATCTTGTCCATAGTGATCTTTTGGGCCCCATGGAGAATACCTCCATCCAAGGTTCTCGGTATGCACTTACCTTTGTTGATGATTTTTCTAGACGAACTTGGATCTATTTTTTGCATAGCAAGGATCAAGTTCTTGATATATTTATTGAATTTCAGTTATATGTTGAAAGGCAATCTGGGTATAAACTTAAAATTCTTAGAACTGATAATGGGAAGGAATATGTGAATAATGCTTTTCATTCTTATTTGAAATCATGTGGAATTAAGCACGAGCTTACTATTCCTTATACACCACAACAAAATGGTGTAGCGGAAAGAAAGCATCAGACCATTGTTGAAATGGCTAGAAGCATGTTGCATGCTAAGAATTTGCATTATAAATTTTGGGCTGAAGCCATGTTTTGTGCAACTTATATTCTTAATCGGACTCCTACCAAAGCTCTCAAGGCTATCACTCCAGAAGAGGCTTGGTCTGGTAGGAAACTAGATTTACATCATTTACGGATATTTGGTTCTATTGCTTATGTTCATACGCCTAAACAGAAAAGGCATAAATTAGATGCTAAGTCATCTCCTTATATGTTTGTTGGCTATGATGAAAACACTAAGGGTTATCGTGTTTATGATTCCACTACTAAAAAAGTTCAAATTGCTAGAGATGTTTATATTATAGAAAATGGAGTTCATGATTGCTCTACTACACAGGATGAAGAATTGAGTGGCACTAAAATTGTGCTGGTGGAGGACCAACCTCCTTCTCTTAACCCTACTCTTTCTCTTAATCAAGTACCACCAATTCTTTCTGCTCCTACATCTCATGATACTCAAATAGATACTAATGATACTTTTATTACTCATGATTCTTCCTCTAGTGATAATTCCATTACAACTAAACGTAAACCTAAATGGGCTCAAAACCTCATCAATGAAGCTGATGATTATATTTCTAAATCTGGTGGAATTAAACATAGAAGGATTAATTATTGTAATTATGCTTTGATGACTACTATTGTGAATTCTAATGATCCTAAGTCTTTTGATCAAGCTAACTCTCAACCTCATTGGCAGAAAGCCATGCAAGAGGAATATGCTTCTTTACTTGCTAATCAAACTTGGGACTTAGTCACATTACCTCCTGGCAAAAATCTAGTTTCATGTAAATGGTTGTACAAAACAAAATTGAATACTAATAATGAAATTAGTAAATTTAAAGCTAGACTAGTTGCTAGAGGTTTTTCCCAAATTGAAGGATTAGACTATAATGAAACTTTTGCTCCTGTTGCTAAAATGCCTACTATCAAATTATTTCTTGCTTTAGCATCTAAACTGAATTGGCCCATTCATCAAATGGATGTTAAAAGTGCCTTCTTAAATGGTGAGTTACATGAAGAAATCTATATGGCTCAACCTCCTGGATTTGTTAAGAAAGGTAGTGAAAATCTAGTTTGCAAATTGAACAAATCTATTTATGGTCTTAAACAATCACCTAGAGAATGGTATTCTAAAATTAATTCTTTCTTCATTTCTCAAGGTTTTACTAGAAGCAAAAATGATCCTAATTTGTATATTAAACATACTAATGATGATATTATCATTGTTATTGTTTATGTAGATGATCTAATTCTCACTTCTAGTTCAGACACTTTGATTTCTGATATTAAATTCCAACTTAAACAAAAATTTCAAATGACAGACTTAGGTATCTTACATTATTTCTTAGGTATGCAAATTTTTCAAACTCCTAAAGGTATCTTTGTTTCTCAAAGCAAGTATGCTTATGATCTTTTAGAAAAATTTAAGATGAATGACTCTAACCATGTTTCAATTCCATGTGAATTAGGAACTAAATTAATGAATGATATGAATACTCCTTTTGTTGATGAAACTTTGTATAGACAGTTAGTAGGAAGTTTAAATTATTTAACTCTTACTAGACCTGATATTGCTTATAGTGTTGGTTTAGTTTCTCGCTTTATGTCTAAACCTCAACAAACTCATTTTAAAGTTGCTAAATGCATCTTAAGGTATATTAAAGGAACTATAAATATAGGCTTATTTTATGATCCAAACTCTGAATTTTTTTTACATGGCTATACTGATTCCGATCTAGGTGGAGATCCCAATGATGGGAAATCCACTTGTGGTTATTTTTTCTTTGTTGGTTTAGGTCCAATTTCTTGGAAAATCAAAAAAGAACACTCTATTTCCCTATTCTCAACTGAAGCTGAATACAAAGGTTGTACCAATGCAGCTAAGGAAGCTTTGTGGATTCGAAGACTTCTTGATGATTTGGGTCTACCTCAACAATTACCTACACCTATACATTGTGACAATCAAAGTGCTATTGCCTTGGCAAAGAATCTAGTGTATCATGCACGCACCAAACATATTTCACTCCAACATCACTTCATTCGAGAAAAAGTTGAAGACAATCAAATTATTCTTCTTTATTGTAAAGGAGAAGATCAAGTGGCTGATATTTTAACCAAACCACTTTCTAAAGAGAGATTTCAGTTCCATTGTAAAAACTTGGGTTTACAACCCATTGAAGTAAACTCCCCAAGTAAAGATTAAGGGGGGGTGTTAGAAAGGTTAATCTTTCCTTGGATATATATTTTAATTGGGATATTCCAAGAGTCCCTACATGTAGTTTGTCCACTTGTACACATGTGGAGGACATGTCATTGTTTTTCCTTTATTCCACATGTAAGGACAACTCTTGTTTATTTCTTTATTTAGTTTATCCTCCTTAAGAGGATTGTGACACTTTGCACACACCTATTATGAATGTGGCATTCATAGAAATGGGAGTTACAAATGCAACTCCTCTCTCATCTCTATATAAGAGATGCTCCTCCTTCTTTCTTCACAACTACAACAACACTCTAAGCACTTGATGTTATTGTATTGAGCTACTTTTGCTCCAACACACTCTCTCTCTCTTCTCTAGGCATTTGCCTTCATTCATAATACTCACAAGGGGTTTTCTTTGCTTTCCCCTTATAAATCCTTGTCTCCATTGTTGAAACATCTTGGTGTATGCTCTTGGAGTTGCTTATCTTATAGTAACATTGTTTCACACTTAACTTACTTGGATTGTTTCTCGTTCCTTGCTCAACATTAACATTTCTTACAAGATTCATGTGAAAATTGTATACATGTCATTATTGGGAGAGATACAAAGGGGAGAGATACATGTGAAGATTGTAAAAGTGTAAAGTATATTGTGAGGGGATCATATATGTAAATTTGAACAAGTTGTAATAGATGTAAGGTGTTATTTACTTTTTTTTTGTCACTTAGCTAGTTTTCCCTATTTTGTTGCCATCAATGCCAAAAGGCGAGATTATTGACAATTGGCTAATAGTGATATGTATTTTTTGTCATTAATGGTAACAAATGATGTACTTGTTGACATGAAACCTTAGAAATAAAGATACTTAGTCTTTGGTAATTAAAAAATTGTCTAAGTATAGAATTTGGTTTACAACAACATATTATTTTGCTTATAACTTGTTGCAGATGTCATATTATGATAGGAGAAGTTAGATGGAGATAGTATACATGTTGGTGATGATGTGTATAACCTTGGAAGTTTGTATGGATTGTATGAAACATAGATAATCATGGTTTGATGATACAAGATAGCAAAATTGAAGGGAAGAATTGTTTTGTTTACAAAACAATTACTTGTCCAATTAGGGCCAACATCCTAGATGTTTACTCTAACTTGAAAAAGTGAATTGTGGTATTAGCCAACCCAACAGTAATTTTTGTAAAGGCATGGTATTTATACAAAGGACTTCTTGTGATAAGAAAGTGTGCAATCTTGGTGTATTGTATAAGCAAAGTGCAAAGTGCAAAGTGAGAAAACTTTTGTGAAAGTGACATATGTCAAGTTTTATCTAGTGATCTGAGATTGAGCTAAAGATTAGAGATCAATAAAGGAAGAAAATAATAGTAGATTACTTGTTTGAGCAATGAGCTCTTTTTGTAGTTGAAATTGCATGTTTGGCAGTGGGCTCTTCTTGCTACATTACACCACAACTCCTAATAGGGATTTAAAGTCTACTATTAGGCACTCCTTATACTAAATTTTCTCATTGACTCCTAATAGGGTCCATCCTCTAATAAGAAACATATATATCTATATATTATCTAGTGGGTACCATTCCCACCAGGGTTTTCCCTTTGCCAAGGTTTCCCTAGTTAACAAAATATGGTGTTGTGAGTTATCTTTGTGCATTGTTATTATTACTATTTAGCATTACTTTATTGCTTTGTTATGCATGGTTTAAAGTAAGAAATAATATCCAGTTGGTGACTAAATTTTGTAGATTACTAATTCACCCTGCTCTTAGTAATCCCTATTTCTAACAATCTTTTCTAGATGGATACTTGAGATATTACCAAGTGATGGTGGATGAGGAAGATAGATAAAAAACAACATTCACCACCAAATGGGGAATATTTTCTTATAGAAGGATGCCCTTTGGATTAATCAATGTTGGAGCTACATTTCAAAGAGAAATGGATGAGGCATTTAAGGGGTTGCTAAACAAATGCATATTTAACTATATGGATGACCTACCAATATTTTGAAAAGAAAGGAGCACCCATATTGGTGATCTAAAATAAGTTTTCAATTGATGTCAGAAATATGATATATCTTTTAACCCTATGAAATGTTCATTCAAAGTTACCAAAGGAAAGCTCCTAGGTCATATCATTTTTGAAGTAGGTATTTCAATTGATCCTAAAAGGATAGAAGAAATTCTAATGTTATTTCCTCCACATAGTCACAAAGAGCTTAAATATTTCTTCGGGAAGATTAATTTTGTACACAAGTTCATTAGCAGGTTTTCTGAATTAGTTCACCCCCCTTATGAATTAATAAAGAAAGGAGTGAAAATTGATTGGGTTTCAGAAGTCAAGAAATATTTTGAAGCTATTTCCACTACTCTAGTACTCATGAGTCCTAATTATGAGTTTCCTTTCAAAGTCTATTATTTTGCTTCATAACACTCATGTGTAGGTATCCTCACATAAAAGAAAGATAAAGAAAATGTGAGAACTATCACATTCATGATTTTCCCATTGAAGAATGCCAAATTGGATTATCCCAATCTAGAAAAAGAATCATTTTCCCTAGTAAAGGCAGTAAACAAATTTTGACACTACATACTCAAGAGTAAGGTATATGCTATTGTGTTAGATCCTATAGTCAAATCATTGCTAATGTAGAATGAGTTAGGGGAAAGAAGAGGAAAATGGATGGCTATCTTACAAGAGTTTAATTTAGAAATTCAACCAATGAAGCTAGTGAGAGGATAGGGATTAACCAAGATGATAACTAACAATAAAGAAAAAATCATAGTGTCTCAAGTAGACACTAATGAAGGGATAATCATAGATGTCTAATACCAAGCTATTGTATTTTACCTCTTGCAAAAGCAATACCATCAATGGATGAATCATTCTTAATGTAGAGGACTAAAAATAAAATGTGAATCCTGCATTCTTCAAGATAGAAAACTCTACAAGAAAAACTATGAGGGAATTTATTTGAAATGTTTAGGCCATGAAGAATTGAGAGAAGTACTAGAATAATATAATGCCATGTACAGTATCAAACATGGATCAATAGAGGCCATGAACCATAAAATTCTAAGATTAGGATACTTTTATCCTACTATTTTCAAAGACATGTTTGAACATGTACATTACTCTCATGTCTATCAGACAAGTACCAATCGAGAAAGAAACCCAACCATGCCATTGCAACTAGTATTTGAGGTTTGCCCCTTTGCCAAGCGTGGGCTAGATTTTATTGGGCCTATAAATTAACTATCATTAATAGGGCATGTGTTTGTCCTAACAACTATAGGTTATTGCATGTGGTGGATTGAAGCTGAAACTTTTAGAAATTGTACAACAAAAGTGATTAGTAACTTTCTAGAAGAACACATTGTGACTAGGTTTGGAATGATATTCTTCCTAGTGTGTGATAATAGTTCATCCTTTCTGTCAATTTTTCTTACTCAATGGGAATTAGAGAATAAAGCCATAATAAAATTCTCATCCAGTTATTATGCCAAGGGAATGCTATGGTTGAGTCCACCAACAAGAATTTGATTATAATCATAAAACACTTACTCACAAAAAATCCAAAAGATTGGCATACCCAATTGAAATATGTGTTATGGATAGATAAGGTCAAGATAAAGAATTCTTTAGGAACCTCCCTGTATCTACTAGTTTATGGAAAATAACCAATATTCTTGCTCAATCTCAAGATCTTACTATTTAAATTTATGAGAGGATACATTAAGGATGCTGACAAGGTCCAAATTGGATTGATGAATCTTTTGGAATTGGATGCAAAATACAATGACTTTGGAACATATTTCAAAACATCAAGCTACCATAAAATGTTGATTTGACAAAAGAGCCATGATCAAATCTTTCAGAATCTCAAACCTTGTTCTTGTGTGGGATAAGGAAAAAGAGAAAGCAAGCAGTCATACCAAGTTTTAGTGCTTGTGGATTGGTCCTTATTAGATTACAGAGAACTTGGGGTTAAAATTTTTTAGGCTAAGTAATTTACAAGGGGAATTGGTCCCATTACCAGTTAATATAATTTTTTAAAAATATTATCTCAAAGCCTTACCAAAAAAAAAAATTGTTTGTTTTCTTTTAGTTCTGTGTTTACTTATAGTCCTATGTTTGGTTTATGTTTGGTGTGTTGTTTTTGTTTTCTTTCTCGATCTTGGGTTAAGGTGTAATCAATATTTCTTCTTGATAAATAACCAAGACCAACCCAATTGGTTTTGGTTTTAGGGAAGAGGTATTTCTTTGTTAAAGCATTTAGATAAGCTTGTTTCTTGTACCAACTAAAGTACAGTGTTACTTGTAGTCATAAAGGACTTCTTAGCTTAAAAGTTAGAATAAAATTTGATCGCTCTTAATAGTTTACAAATTTAATTGATCCTCTAGGTTGTCTTCAAATCTAGGTTGACAGTTATAAGGGATAATTTAGAACTTACTAGTTCAGATAAAGGGTCTCTTCAAAGATATGTAAAAAAAATTGTTTCCTGTGAGAGTTTACCAAAAGTTCATTCAAAGAGGAGCAAAAGAGTTATCAAACTAAAAATTGATCTAGAAAATAAACACCAATGTCTTGGACACTCAATCTAAATGTGGTCAAGGTACAAAAAGAAAGAAAAGAAATCATAAAGGTATCACATATGAGATTTTGGACAATTGTTAAGGTCATAGAATATAGGGATAACACTTAATTCAAGGAAGAATCAAGTAGAACATGCAAGCTCTATGAAGTAAGTTAAAGAAGATTACAAAAGGAAATAAATTGACAACTCATTAAGAGCTCTCATAAAAAATTATCTCATTTGGTCATGTAGTGATGGATAAATAGGTTCATGGGGGATTTCCAATGTCTATTATGATTAAGTGAAAGATTGTTTCCTTGTTGCTAGACACTCATGATGGATGACACCTTGAGACATCAAAAGGAATTGGAACACTAAGCACACACTAAGCTTGAAGATTTAAGATTTTGAATTTTTGGCTTCCAAGTACTTGAAAGTTGCTTATAATATTTGGAATCAAGTTTTGACTTGACACAAATTTGAAGAATGCTTGCTGATGAAGAAATGCCTTTGTTATTTCTTC
Source organism: Cupressus sempervirens (assembly GCA_028749045.1). NCBI lineage: Eukaryota > Viridiplantae > Streptophyta > Pinopsida > Cupressales > Cupressaceae > Cupressus > Cupressus sempervirens. The sequence continues at coordinate 609,680,259 of CM053784.1, read as the reverse complement.
CCTTTTGTCGGGGATATTTGTTGTGGTTTCACAATGCACACACAATTTTGATAGTGTAAAATGGAGACCCACTTCCTTTTAGATCCCTCTTAGAACACTTGATTAGGTGCCTCAATTGATTAGGATCTTCCTCTAGGTCTAGGTCCCAATTAGGAAAAATTGAGTCATGCTTAAGGGTCAAAAATTCAATTTTTTTCTTCATAGTGCAAAAAGTGCACAGTTGCATACTAGCGCACTATGTGCACATACACATTACACTAAGTGCAGCACACCCACCTCCAGTTGATGATGCATACATGCACACATGTACATATGTGCATCCTTATAGGTGCACATCATCAAAGGTGTGCACCCTCAAAGGTATGTACCCTCAAAGATGTGTACCATGAAGGCTTCCACCTATAAAGAGAACCCCCCTACCTTGATCCTCACTTGTCTTCTTTCAGCAAGCTGTTGGGCATTCATTTTGCATGAGGTCAATGATAGGAATCCATTGTTTAATTCCTCTCTTGAAAAGAAAATATTTTTAAGGATCCACTCCAAGGTTTAGTGTTTGTCTTGCGACGTAGCAAAATCTGCTCAGTAGAAGATAAATGTGAATGTTCATAAGGAAGCCTTTGCTGGTTGTAAAAAAACTCTTTTTTCTTGGAATCGAAGTAAAATCTATTTGTTGTCTCAAAATATCACACCAAAAGAACAATATTTTTGTATTTTCTATTTTTTTAATGAATGCAATTCTAACAATGCAACTACTATGAGGTCCTATTCTAACAGGGGGTTAGTAAAGCAAATAGCAAAACTGAAAGCAAATAACATGAAATCAAATAACTTGAAATTGAAATTCCTAAATGGACATAAGCTACATAACACAACACGCTGCAAGTTAAACCTTCGAATAAATCAGTAGGAAACCAATGAAAATAGGAGAAACGCTTCTTAGAATCCATTGATGTAATCATTGATGAGAATATTTAACAAATTGAATGATGTTTCACTCTTCATCAAATTGCAAGGCCACAGAAAGTGTGCTCATGCGAGACAAAAAGCTATGTAGACACAATCAGGTGATCTCTTCTCAAGCTCATTACGTCAACAAAATTCATATATTTGTAGCAAACACCAGAACTGAAGATCACATAACCAGAAACAATGCAATAAACCTTTGGCTCAATCACAATCTCATGAATAAAATCCACAAAATAATGACACATTTAGGCAAGAATAACTACACTCCGAATGCTAGCACCAAAAGCATAATTTTATTGCATAATAACTGCGACCCTTTTTACATTTTACAATGGGGTATTTATAAAAAATCGTCTACTCAATTTGTGTTGAGAGTGAGAGATATCTTGATGCAATAAAATGCTTTTAAAACATTTAAACAAACTAAATATATACAAACTGACAATCTAACTGGTGCTTAGAGGGACTCCATCCATATTTTACTCATTAATTGGATGTTTGAGCCCTTTACATGTCAAAAAAAATGAAAGCATGAGAGAGAAAGTAGGAGGAAGCCATCAATCAAAGTAGAAGTGCATGGAGACACCAAAAATAGAAGTTGGCCCTTTAGTTGATGTGTGTCGGAGTTAACTTGCCATCAAAATGCGCTCCCAATGCATGGAAAGTGCTATTTTTAGAACTAGTAGTCAACTGTCAGTGCACCTTTGAATTGCATAGCTGTGGATCTACAAAGCTATGGAGCTGTGGATTTGCAGAGCTGTAGAGCTACGGACCTCGACTGGGTCAAAATTTCAAAATTTTACTAAGTGTCAAAATTGAAATTCTGGCATCTGGGTTTTGCTCATCTCTATCCTAAAGATATGTTTGGATGTTTGCCCTTGAATTTCTCTATAATCTCAGTAATCTTAGAAGCATCAAGAAGATCCAAAGCCTCATACTTATCCTTGACCTTCTGTCTATAGTTGTCCACCTCAATTTGAGTTTCTGCAAAATCTCCAAGTTTGGTGTCCAACTCTAACAATGCTTCTTCTATCCTGAAGGCTATTCTGATGTCTTCATCCTTGGATGCTTCCTCTAAAGTCTTTATGAAATTCTCCACAACTACCTCAACTGGTAAAAGCTTCTCTCATTCTTCATCTTCAAAAATATCCAAGCATGCATCACTGTACAACATTTTTGAATCCAAAATTCGCTCTCAGGCTTGGTCCTTGAGCCTATGTATCTCATCATGCAATGTTTCCATCACTTTATTTCCCTCTGCAATCTTTTCTATCCAATCATCTATCATGTCTAACTCTTCTCTAGTATATACATCAATTAGAATGTGGTACCTTTTTCCTTTTATGCCCTATAGAGTTTGTAAATCCTTGCTCCAAACTCGTACCTCATCCATAATACTGAAGTCCTGCCTCAAAATTGCCATGATCTTATCAAAATTCTCTTGTGTAGCTTGTAATAACTTTAGACTTCCTATAATTATAGTGACATGCCTATCCTCAAGGTTGTCTTGCCAATCTTGAGAAGCTCTCAAAAATGGACTGAGCCGTACACCTTCCCCTTCTTTAAGAATGGTAGTCAAAGTCTCCTCAGGGTGTTTAGAATAAATAGGACCAATAACTTCAGCTAAATATCCTTTCAAGATCTCAACTTGCCTTTGAAGTGCTTTGATTTCAATCTCATCATGTTCCATATGGTTAAGAACCTCCTTGAATCCCATAGTCATCATTTTTTGAGAAGTATCTTTTGTAGGCTTTCCTAACATGATATCCTTCACTTCATAGTCCTAAAGCCTGATAGCTTCTTCATCTGTACCTTTCAGAGGGTGAGCCACCTATGCAAATAAGTCCTAGTTATGAGTAGTAGTAATGAATGCAAATGGTGTTACATCATGTAATGGAGATCTAGGCTTGTTCAAAATCTCTGCAATGTCACAAATATCATCCTCTGAAGCAAGGAATTAATGCTTAGCACCTCTCATTATTTCCTTCTAGAACCATCTTGGGATATGTCTTTCTGTAACCTTGGCTCTAGATGATGAAGGGATGTGTTCAAATACCTCCTTCTATTTGTCACTCTTTCTCAGAGTCTCTTGTTGTGAGGGTTCTTCTTCTATAGTCTCAATTTTTGTAGATCCCATAGTTTGATCCTCAACTTCCTGGGGAGGCTGTTGTATACATTCTAGTACCCATGCCTCTTTTGATGGCTCATCAATAACCCTTGGTTCTAGTTCTCCTTGTAATGACAATTCCTTTTGAACATGTTCTTCTAAACTCAGAGGTGGAGGTGTCACTAAAACCTTATCTACCATCATAACCTGAGGTGAAGATGGGTGAGTTGGATGAGGACCTTGTGTCTCAGGTGGCATCTGCATCCAATCTTGCTATTGAAATTCACCTATAGGAGTATCTCTAATCTTATCTCCAACCAATTCTGTACTGATTGGCATGAAATCAAAATTTGGTATGGAGAGAATATCATCACCTAGCTCCCTTTGCTCATTCACCCATCATTGTACTTCATCTTTCAAAGAAGAGGGTTCTACCATTTCAGCTTGGGTGGGTGGTGGGGTATTTGTGACATTCTTCTTTCTTTCCAATTCTGTGGCTTTGGCTAGTTGAGTTTTCCTTTGTAGAGGCACTTGCTCTTCCTCCTCATCTGACTCTATTTCATCCTCATCTGATTCTTCCTCGAGAATGGTTTTAGGAATAGATCGATTAGGCATTAATATTTTATGAACTCTTTGCCTCTTGTTCATTCTAACCTTGACCCTCTTTTGCTTCTGTTGAACCATAGGAGAAGCAAGCTCTTCATGCATTAGATAAATGGACATCTCTGGAATCTCTCCTTCTTCTTGTTGGTTTGACAAAATAGGAGGCAATGGAAAATCAACCTGTATATGAGAAATCCAGGGTCTTGTGAGTCCTGGGGAGTAGATTCATGTTGCTATGAAGGGGCCTGTTCTTCAACATGCTCTGTCTAGATCCTCTGAGGAGGGGCTCTCTTCCTCTTTTCTTTCTTCTTCTCTGAAGGATAGTAGTATCTCATTGGACAATCAAGGTGGCAAACTATTTTTGGCCTGATAGGAGACTGGAGTGCAAAGATAGGAATTGTGACTTTCCTCCCCTTTACCCTTTGTGGATGAGCATGTGCATGGAATATCACTGTATCCAAAATTGGATGAAGTGGAAAGGGTTTCTTGATCCAACTCTTTGTCATTCTGATGACATGTCTGGCTTGATGATTAATATCATCTCCTTCCTCTCTATCAATTTCTGCATTTAGGATGGGCCTTTTGCCAAATTTATCTATATTAAATAAGGGATCCAGTAGCTCCTGTGAACCCTATAGCCTTATCTCATCTGAGATGATCAAATGGAGAGCCTTCTCTACTAAATACAAAGTCATTCTACAATAGTCCCTGATACAAACATCATAGTCATTTGTGGCATTCATCCAATGATCTTCAATGGCATCCTCGTGGTAGAACTCTTTTCCTGCCAGATTTTCCACTTTACCAACATTGTCAAAGAATGGTCGGGGAGAGTTATATTCTTCAAGAGGATAATTCTCCCATTCCCACTCAAAAGTTAGGATATCCTGCTTTCTCTTTACCTTGTATGCTCCTATTACAAAAGGCCAATCCCAATAAGGCCTTCATTATTTCTTGATCCTCTCATAAGTTGACTCAATCTGCCGAGAAATTTCTATTAGAACCAACTTGTCACTTGGGTATCTTGGGAGCTTCTTTGGATGGATGGATGCACCACCAACCCGAATGTATGTGAATGTTCAGAATTTGATGAAATATGCACCGAGAGCTGTGATCTGTGCCTTGTCCTGATCAGACAATCTCTTCCCATAATCCCCTTTGATGAATCGAATGATGGAAAAGATGAAGGCATCATTCACAATCCTATACTCCTTGCTTTGTGGTGAGAGCTTCTTCTTAACTAGCTAAGGATAAACTATATACGACCATGCATTAGGATCTTGCATACTACCCTTCTTGTACAACCCGAGATAGTCGGTGGCTCTCACTGCAAGTAGATATACCACATAAGAAGTCATATAGAACTTCTTTTTGTCCTTTACTATTCACAATTGGTCACACAAGTTCTCACTAAGTGTGGTGGCCCAATCTAGTTGAATCTTTGCATATCTGATGGTCTCAATGAAGTTAACCATGAATGGAGCAATATAACCCACTGTAGGTAATACCATAACTCTGCTTAGGAGAATGATTGAATATCCAATGTCATCCTTCATGTATCCTTGAGTCATATCTACTTTACTGATTGTCTTCCCCCGAGATGGCTTCTCAATGAAGTATGAGGAATATATGATGTCGATGGCCTCCTGGTAATGATACTTATGCCACCTCTCAACTACTTCATATGAAAGCCTGATAAATTGATCAATTCTAGGTGGGTGAAAAACCCTCTCGATATTATTAGGTCATAGATCTAAGACCACTTCCCTAGTGACGCTCTTTACCACCCTTTCCTCAGGAACAAAATGCCGAGATAGGGTCATAATCAATTCAACTGACTAAATGATCTTAGGATGTGATGCTACATTTACCAATCCAAAATGGATTAAGGCAGATCTCAAAGAAGATCTTTCAGTTGGGTTGTTACAAACCCTCAAAAACTCTCCCAAGTCCATGTGTCCAAGTTCTGTGTCTTTGATTTCAGAGTATTCATCGTGCAACTGTGTCTTCGAGGTTACGCCTTGGAACTTGTACACAACTAGTTTTTCTATTGATCCAGATGTGGATGCCATTTGATTATATTACCTACACGTCACAAAGAGAAAAATAATGATTAATTATTGGATATATATATAAAACGTAAAAAAAAAGATCTCCTATAACTTATTTAATTTGTTGTTGTTTTTTTTTTTTTTGGGTTTTTGACTTTAAAAAATAAAAAATAAGAAAATGGGGGGTTAAGGCATGACGTTGGTGGTCATGCACGTGCGTGCTCAAGAGTGTGTGGTGGCAGTCAGGTGTGACCTAGGAGGCACACGTAGTGCCATGCCAAGCGTGACCCTGCATCGGCCATGCTGCATGCACAAATGGGAGTAGCAGTGGCAATCGTGTGTAGCCCAAAGGGCGTACGCAGCACCGCATGGCATGCGGCCTAGAAGGGCACCGCAGTGGTGTGCGTGTGTCCAAAAGGGCACGTGTAGCACCGTGCCATGCACTTCCTCTTCTGGTTGTGCATGTGCGCAAGCGTGAGGGATGCATGGAGGTAGAGGGGGGGAAGGTTTCCATACCTTTCCCTCTCAGCTCTTCTTCTTGAAAAAATGAAGTTAAAAAAAGGGGGAAGGGGGGTTTTGTAACCTCCCTTCCTTCTTTGCATTTGCAAAAGTGCACGTGCCTTGATGAGCGTGCACACATGATTTTATTTTTTATTTTTATTTTTATTAATAATATTTTCAATCTTTTATCTTTTTTGATTTTTTGACCTTTTAACTTTAAAATTCTAACTTATTTAACCAAGTTTTCTTCTTTGGACTCTCGAACTATGAGTCAGGGAGTCAAAAAAAGGTAGGGGGTCCCCATTCCTAGTAAGGAATGGAGCGTGTGTTGTGGATACCACAACACACCTTCACACCCTTTGAAGCTCCACTCCTTTGATCCACTACAAAGGGCATCTACCTTATTGAAGATAAAAATACAACCTGCTAGGGATGCACATATGTGCATTTACCCACCCCCAGTATTTGTGCATGGTGTGCATAAACATAAGCCCCCACATGATCATGACTTTAGCACAAGTAAAGTGCATAGTTGCACACATGATCACATGTGCTAGGTGAAAAATTGTACACCTTCTACTAATAGGATGTTATGCTTGATAAGGAATGCATATGTGCACCTTGTGCATGTGCACTTTTGTGGCATAATTAGGGGATTTGAACCAATTTTTTCTATTTTTGTTAGTCCTCTATCAACCTGAGTCATGGTTTAGGCTCATCATAGGATTCCAAATTTAAGAATAATGGTATCTATCTTTTGTGTAGATATAATGACATCATATTCATCCTTCATGGCCATGAATATTGCACCAAAACCAATTGCCTTCAAGTATCAAGGAGCGCTGAAGAAATTCCAATTTCAAGACAAGTATTTTGAGATCCAAGAAACTAAGCTAGGGCATATTGACTAGAACACTTTTCTATTATTTTTTAATAATCCCCAAGAGAGGTCAACCCATTGATCCAAACTAATTTAGTAAACATTTCCTCTCATCTAGTGTTAGTTCAATCATTAAAATTGATTATGACTTTAGCACACCATTATGTGCTAGAAGAGAAAGTGGTCAAGAGTGTGATCAAAGAGATAGAATTGGACATTAGACTTTAGAAAACTGAGAAGTTTTTCCATCTTTCATGAGTAGATCAATAACTGTAGATCACCTATGATGACATAGATAGATGGTTTAGGGAGAATAAGTTAGAAGCCAAGCAGTTGATACAATGGAAGTAACCGATTGGTAGAACATCTTTGGGTAGGAGAAGTGGAATGGTTGACATGACTTGGGGTTATATGATAGATGATACTCAATTTTTATTTTGAGTAGAGCCATACACCTTCTTACAACCAGTCATGCAGAAACATGGATGGTGCACTTCATAGAAACCATCAGAATGAGGAAGATGCATATCAATTTGAAAACTATACTCAGTGATAATTTGGATGACAAACTAATATTAGTAAATATTAGCCATCCTCCCCTCACTAAAAATTTGAATTTTAAATGGCAATAATGTCTAGTGGTCAATTGACTATTCAAGTTTGAATTTCCATGAGGTCAAATAGATACAAAATTCTTTGAGCCTTATATTCCTAAGTCTAACCTTAACCTTCATGATTTTCATGTTTATCTTATGAACATTCCAATTTGTGACCATTTGGGGTCAATATAAGTCAGGAATCTTATTTTTCAAGCAACCCCTAGGCAAGTAATGTAAGCTTGGCAAGGTGTAATGAAGGCTTTAATTGGAGTTTTAAGTGGAATAGTGGATTGGCATGAGCTAATGAAGACTTGGAAATGAAGGAGGAGAGTATCTAGCATTAACAACTCAAAAGAGGAGGCTAGAAATGGATTTTGAAGCTAGTGATGAAGGAATCATGTTAATTGCCTTTAAAACCCCTAAAATGAGGGTTTACTAAAGCCATACTGTACGATCAATCTAGGGGCCTAGTACTTGAAAAGTATTCAAGTTTAGGTCATAGGGAACAAAATTCTTGAACACATCAAGGGGCCTTGTTAATTTTTTTATGAGTTCTTGCACATTCCTTATTTCTAGGACAGCTAATAGGAGCTCTTAGGGCTACAAGGGCTAACTAGGCAATTTGGAGATGTATGATTGTGAAATTTGAAAGAATGATGAAGAATAATGGGAAATGGGTCAAGAACCTCAGAATGATGGTTTGGCCTTGATTTTGGCCTTTTAGGTGCACATGGTGAAATTTTGGCATTCTAGGACAAAAGTGCATAGTTTGTGAATTGAAGGTATAGGATAGAAACTTGAATTGTTGGAAGAGTTTCTTGGTGAAAGGAGATTGAGAAGGGATCCTCTAGGTTAGGGTTAGGATTGGTAACCATAAGTGGGATAGGAGAAGCCTGGGAAGAGAAAGAAAACTCTTAAGTGAAGAAGCTCCCCATCAGTACCTGTGCCAATCAACTTACCATGTTTATCCTTGATAATGAATGTCTTCTCTATGAATTGTAACTGATATCCATTATCAAATAGCTATCCAACACTCAATAGGTTATGCTTTATTCCATCAACAAAATAGAAATCATTTATTTTATTCTTTCCATTAAGTGTAACTGATCCTATTCCCTTGATATGACAAGCTACATTGTTACCAACTCTAACAATCCCTCCATTACAAATACTAAACTTAAAGAAATTATTCATGTCACCAGTCATATGATGTGAACAACAACTATCTATGATCCAATCAACTTTCTTTTAAACTTGTGATACTAGGGCTTTCTTTTCTCCAACTTCTTCTTTCTTAACTACAAATCCTAACTCATCAAAACTTTCACTCTAAACTCTTTCATTAGATTCATCATCTTCATTTGTGTACAAAAAATCTCTAGCCCTTCTAGACTTTATATTCTTCTTATACTTTTTCTCTCTTTTAAGAAACTTAGAAGCACAATGACCAAATTCATTGGAAGTCCAATACTTATAGATTCTCTTACCTCCTAGTTCTCTCCTTATAAGAAGGGAAATTCCTTCTTCAATCCTTTTATCCTCCTCAGATCTAGATATGTTACTACTATCATAGTATCTACTAGTGCTTGAAATTCTTGATTTTTAAGGATGAACACTTAATGAATTAAAGGATGTTTCTACTTGTAAGAATTTTCCTTAGGGAAAAATTCACTGAAGATAAAAGAAATCAAGAACAAGTACAATAGTAGACCAGAAAGAGTATGATCAGAATATTGATATGTATTCTATTCTATGTGAAAGAACACTAGGAGTGCCTATATATAAAGGCCTCTATAATGCTTCTAGAATGCATAAAAATCAACAACATGATAAGTCATACAACTAGGCACATGTACACCAAGTGTGGGTTATCCTCCATTAAGCATAGGAGTAAGTGCGATGATGAGAGGATAAGACTACAAAGGTGTAGCATATAAATTAATATTGTAGACACCATGTGCTAAATTAGTAGTGTGAATAACTATGTTGTCTACATGAAAACTCAGTTAATTATGCAAACTCTAGTGTTGTAGACACCATGTGCTAAATTAGAGTTGCCTACTTCTGTGTTGTCAACATGACAACTCATAAAAGTACACAAACTCCTAAGTGTCTCACATAAGAAAATAATAAAATAATTCATTAACCTAAGTAAACTTAAGTAAAGTGTAAATAGTAAATACATATTTACACCAACACCCCCCCTTAAGTGCAACTTAGGGGAATGCCCTTAAGCTTATGAAAACTAGGATGAAATGAAAGATAGGTCATGACTACTAGGCCATGTTAGGTACCCATGTACATAATGAAATGGAATCTCTCATGGAGTGGAGAAGGAGGAAAACATCATGGGAAAAACCCTGCCCAAAAAGAGAGATGAAAAGACAAGATGCATGGATGGATGGAGTAATCAAGACCCCCCCATTATGACATACATCAAGTACATACAATAGTGAATAATGATAAGAATAAGAATTCATAAGAGGAAAAATTCTGCCCCCCCACAAGAAAGAAGAAGAAGAGAGACAAGGTAGTGTGCCCCCCCATTCAAAAATAAAAATAAAAATGAAGAATTGCTCCAAGGTAGAAGCTAGTCCAAGAGTGCTAAATGACGTTCCTCCCCTTTGGAAGAAATAATGGAAAAGGTACTAATGAGATGCTTCCCTTGTGTGTAGAAAGAATTCCAATGATCAATGATGCATTTGAAACATGCTCAACTATTCCTATGTTGATGCTGATGGTCACTCCTTCCAAGACTGCTGAAAAGAATGAGTACAAATCTGACAAGGATGGATGTAGAACTTGTCCCAAAGCATCTACTATCTCCTAAAATGATAAAGATTAGTCATGTAGAGAATGGACATGAGGGTAAGAGTGAACCCTCACAACAACTGAAGAAAGATCATCTTCAGCAAAGAGAAGATGTAAATCATCAATGATGTCCCCCAAGTCTACTATGTATGACTCCACAAACAAACCTAAAATATTTTCTATGTAGTCATCCCCTGTTGGTAGAGCTAGAAGACAAAGTGTACCCTACTATGCTAGACCTATCACTATGGCATTATATGCATGTGGACTATGCTGATTCCATGACCTCTTACTACAATTGTTAATAGAATCCCATGTATTTAAATCTATTGAAGCACTATCATTGGTGTTACTATTAGTTTCCATAATGTATGAAGTGTAGAGAGAAGTAAAGGATAATCTGGGTGAACTTTCCTCAAAGTGTACATCCTTCTCCATAAAGATCTAATGAGTCTCAAGATCCATAAGTCTGTATGCCTTAACATTGTCTTCATATCCAATGAAAGTACAAGGCCTAGGTGGTGGTGCCTTGCTTTCCTTGGAAGATATGTTTTCCCATGCTAGATAACTGAAGAGCCTAAAGTGACTCACAACTAGTTTTCTACTACACCATGCCTCGAAAAGAGTCTTCCTATCAAGGGCATTATGAGGAGACCTATTAAGTATGTGAATGGTACTTCTTATAGCTTCAACTTTAAGGGTAGGATCAAGAGACTTGGCTTATATCATGCAACTTTTCATGGATTTAAGAGTTCCTATCCTCAATGTTGAAATATCTATCTTGTGTGGACTAAATGCTAGTGGATTCTGATGATCAATTCCCTCAAGTTTGCAAAAATATTGAAGTCTTCTGTCCATATATCTACTTTCATTGTCCATCTAAAGAACCTTGATGGATTTCCTTGATTTCTATTCAACATGAATCTTGAAGGCTTGAAGCTTGTCCAACACTTCATTCTTGTGATGAAGAAAATTGATCCATGTGTAGTGTGAAAAGCCATCAATGAAACTAAGGATGTAGTAGCCCTGGCTAACTGATGTCACTACAAAAGTTCATACTAAAACCATGTGAACCAACTAAAGACCAACTGGTGCTGTTGAAGACTTTCCTTTATCATACTTCACCTTGAGATGCATATCCACTTAACAAATTGAATATTCACCCTTAGAAAATTTGATTATTGGTAGACCTTTGACCATGTTTGTGGAGTAAAGTTACTGAAGATAGTGAAAGGCAAGATGACCATACCGCTCATGGCATAGTTTGATTTGTGAATTAGGTTGAGTTAACAAGGAATATGAAGGAGATTTAGGCACAAAGTGGGAGAAGGAATAAAGCCTCTTGTCATGATTGACTTTCCCCACTACAACCAATGAATCATATTTTATATTTCATACCATTATTGAATCTGGAAGAAACTAAACTTTGTTGCCATCTCCAAGGTGAGTGATTTGGTAAATTGAGAGGAGATTAGAGCTAACATTTGGAACATAGAGAACATCTTTGAATTCCCCATTTTTGATCTCCACATGTCCTTTCCCTTGAACTTCCATTTTTGTATCATCTCCCACAAAGATGTGTGATACCTATGACTGTTTCAATGAAAACAAGTCTCCCTTTGAAGAAACCATATGATATGAGGCACCTCAGTCAAGAATCCATTCTAATGAAGAACTTTTATTTTCCATAAGTGCTTGCCCTTTTCCATTTGAAGAGGTTGGAGATGAATCCTTGGAAGCATTTAGCACTTGAATTTTGTTCTTCTTGAGTAGGTTTTTCAAATCATTGATTCTCTTAGTCTTGCAATGATTCTCATCATGATTCGATTTCTTGCAATATGCACAAAAAAGTTTTTCCTTTTCATTACTTCCCTTCTTGTTGGAAGAAGAATTGCCTTGCTGTGAGAAGGATTGTTGTGTCTCACATTGTGATTTTTTCTTCCACTGCTTTTTCTTGTTGTTAGAACTTCTTCCTCCTTGACTTGATTGGTGCTCATCGCTAGCCACCAATGCTTTGGTCTTTGATGATGTCAAAAGTCCCATTTTTATCAAGTGAGATTGTTCAAAAATCAAAATTTCTATAAATGCATCAAATGTAGGCTTTTGGAAAGCACTTCCCATGGTCAACTTGTGAGTGTTATAACTAGAAACAAAGGAACCATACTTTGAAGGTAGCCTCTTCAGGATGTGATGAATCAACTTATCATCCTTCATGGGATTTCCAAAATCTTTAAGTAGTGCTCTAAACTCATTGGATTTGTTGATATAATCTTGAATTGTGTCAAAGTTCTTTGAATCAAATAGAAGAAGATCATCCTCAATCTACTATCCCTTTTCCTCATCCACCTTACCATACAATGCTTCAGGTTTGTCCCAAGTAGGTTTGGCTTCCTTGAAATCAGAAATGTGGAAGAAGAGATCTCTATGTACACAAGTCTTGATAATTCCTAAATCCTATTGGTCTTTAGTTCTCTAATCATTGAGTATTGTGACATCAATGGGTTTTGCAATTGAACCATCAACATAAAGACTTAAACCTTTTTCCATTAATCTACTCCATCTAATATCTTTCCATGTAGAATAATTATGTTAAGTTAGAAGTGGACCTTTAGGTGAACCCATGATGTAGAAAAGTAAAAGAGCACAAAAAAAGAGACACAAAAACACAATACACACTCCCCCTTTTTACTCAATCAAAAGACCCCCATAAAAAAAGATACTTTTGGCACTTTATATGTAGTGTGTGTACAAAAGGCCACTTGTCAAAATCTAAAAAGTAGACTTTTGATTTTTCTATTTACAACTACCTTTTGAGGCCCAAATTTGTCACTAAGCACTGTAGCTCAGATGTACAACAATTCTAAAAAGTAATTAAAGCAATACAATGTAGAAAAGTCCCTAAGTTTGAAAGTGATATTTTTGTCTACAAAACCCTAGAATTTGATTATAGATCTAGAAAGAAGATGAAAAATGATGCACTTTCAAAAAAAATGAAACTTGAAAATGTGTTCAGATGAGCGTGTACAAAGTATTTCAAGTTGCAAAATGTAGGATTGAATAGGTATAGTAGCCAAAAAATCAAATATCTAAAAAATCCTTGCACCAAAACTAGAAAAGAACACCACCACTGAAAAGTTCAAGAAATTCTACCCAGAATCAAAAAAATTACACCTAATTTGGAGTCTGGATGACTGATTTATGGCCTCTCAAAGTTGGACTATCAAATCAAAACTACATCTACAGAGGGGTCTGGGCAAAAAACTGTGAGCTTAAATTTGATGGTCAAATAGCTATCACAATATTTTAAAAATGCCTAGGAATGATGGTCAGATTGCTGCCAAATTTAATCCCATGAAATGCTGATGCAATAAAAAAATTAGCCTCCTCTACTAATGTGGTAGGTTGATAGGGCATACAGAATGCATGAAATGTTGACACATGTTAGTTGTATGGATTCAATGAGTCAGTTGTATAGAAGTAGACCTGTAGATGGTATGGTAGGGTATTCAAGTGGACACATGAGCTGACAGTGGTAGGTTAAATGTCTATGTGGAAAAATTCAAAAAAGTCATGTGGCAGCCAGTATTGTTGAGGTAGAGTGTCCTATGATGGCCATGTGTAACGGTCAACAAAGATAAGAAGTTGGTAGGAGTCATTGTCGAGGGGCAAAAGATGGTCACTAGGATGTGTAACATAGTCACTACGAAAGAATTGCTATTGCTACTAGGAATACCAAAGACCAACAAAATCTGAGTGTTATGAGCCAGTGGTGGGAAAATTAATCCCACATCATTGCAAGAGGTGTGAATGAAGGCTTATAAAACCCAATCCATGCAAGATTTAAGCTAGCTTAAAGAGCTGCTATGTTATTGGCTGTTGTGTGTTGTATTGAGGGCGATGTCGAGTTGTCGACCAAATTTGATTGTGGAATGCCAGATTCCAATTAATGTGCCACTAAAAAATATTCAAAATATCTCTGAATTAGGAGAAATATTCCCATGTAGGGTGTAGGGCTATGGTGTCACTACTTGGTACCTATACAAGTTTTTTTCTCTACTGGCCAAAGGGCAAAATAATTTCAAAAAAACGTAGAATTCAAAAAAGTAGAGAAAAAATGAATTATCAGATTCGGAAAAAAATTAAGTAGATCTAAACAATGACCATATCTAAACTTGCAAATAAGACCTTTGACTGTCAGTTTGCAAAATTTTTTTTGTCTCAAAATTGACTTTGGCCTAGGGTAGGAAAATTTATAGTCAATTTTCACCAAATCAACATTTTGGATACAATGGCGAGGTCTGTCCTAGCTCTAGATGCTCCTAATGCCTGTGATACTCTGGATCTAGGTCAAGGTGCTAAAGCAATAATGGTCTTGAACAACTATGTGAAGATATATTCTCCAAGCTCTGATACCATGTAAGAATTTTCCTTAGGGAAAAATTCACCCAAGATCAAAGAACTTAAGCACAAGCACAACAGTAGACCAGAAAGAGTATGATTAGAATATTAATATGTATTCTATTCTATGTGAAAGTACACTAGGAGTTCCTCTATATAAAGGCCTTTGGAATGCTTCTAGAATGCATAGGAATCATCAACATGATAAGTCATACAACTAGGCACATGTCCACCAGGTGTGGGTTATGCTCCATTAAGCATAGGAGTAAGTCTGATGATGAGAGGAGAAGCATACAAAGGTGTAGCACAAAAATTAATGTTGTAAACACCATGTGCTAAATTAGGAGTACAAACAACTATGTTTTCTACATGACAACTCAGTCAATTATGCAAACTTCAGTGTTGTAGATACCATGTGCTGAATTAGAGTTTCCTACTTTTGTGTTATCAACATGACAACTCATAAAAGTACACAAACTCCTAAGTGTCTCACTAAAGGAAATAATAAAACAATACAATATAATAAAATAATGCATTAACCTAAGTAAACTTAAGTAAAGTGTAAATAGTAAATACATATTTACACCAACACTACTCTAGGAAAATCTCCAAATTGCTTCAAGATAACTTTTGCTACTTCCAATCTTTGAAGAAGAGTCTCTTTGGTAATATTCTTAGTGCAAGGCATGCATTTCTTAATCATTTACACTCTCTTCTTGAATGGTGGTGTCAAAATTTTTAAGGTATTACATAAAATTTTATCTTCATCTTTAGATCCATTGAAAGATTTAATTCCTCCAACAATTTTTGATATTCTACCAAGATAGCTTCTGACAGATTCATCTTCCATCATCTTACCATCATGGGAAAAACATATCCAATTCTATAATATGAATCTCTTAGCATGCACATCATCTTCACAAGTAAATTCTAAAGCTTTCCAGATTGCATGATATGTCTCTAAGGATTTTACTTGACTATATTCATTTTCAAGAAGAGCTAACAATAATGCTTCTTTGGCAAGCATATTACACATAACTAGATCTCTTTTAACTTCACTGCATTTTTCAAGTTTAGTTTCTTCCACAATCTTCTTTCCATTCTTTATCATTAGCTAGTATCCTAAACCCATACATAGAAAATGAGTCTTCATCTTCTCTTTCCTATTGTCATAGTTAACTCCATTGAATTTAGGACTTTATTTTCTGAAATGACCCACCATTGATCTCCTTAAGTTTTTAAGCTTTTCCTTCAAGGACTTGATGCTCTGATACTAATTTTTACAAAGTAAAGTCCTCATTAATCCTTAAGCATGTGAAAAAGATAACCAAAAAATGTAAGAAGATACACATATACAATAACATTAGATATGTTAAATAGGGAAACCCTTGATCAGAGGAAAAACCCTAGTGGGGATGGTGCCCAAAAAATGATGTACTAATATTAAAGTTCCTTGTAAGAGGATGTAATTTGTTAGGAGATAATGAATTACATTAAATACATATCAATCCATGTTAGGAGACTTTGAATCCTATTAGGAGATTCAAACCTTGTTAGGAGTTGTAGAAGGAAGATGGACCCATTGTCCAAACAACTTCAGGGGCAAGACCACTGAACTCACTATCCAATTGATCTCTGTATTATTCCTTGCAAAATAATAGAATGAAATAACTTGAACTCCTTCTCTATCCTCTTTATGAGACCAAACTTCTTTAGATCTAAATAACATATATTCTAATTTGCATCACATTGACCCCTTTTATTGCTTACATACATTTACTAACTTTGCATATCACTCATACAATTTTAACTTGTATAATTATTCACATCAATTACACACTTCATCACAAGGAAAATAACCTTCCTTTATACCATATTGTCAAAATAATTTATTGAGTTAGCCTTGAGGATTTTCCAATTAATTATAAAAGGACCTTATTAATATATTACAATTTATTACATCTTTTTTCAATTACAAAATATTGTTAGCTCATAGTAAATATAACTTCTTACATATTTGACCTTTGACCTCGCATACTTATTGACATTAGATTTCATTAAGATATCTACTATCACTAACTAAATTCAATCATCATGATTCTATCCTTGTTAAGAGATATAATAAAAATACTTGAAACTACTTCTTAGATGCTATGTCTGCACATTATCTTTTGTAATACTTGAATAAATCTTTCATGTCTTCAACTCTCTTGACATGCTCTTGTCCACTTCACCAAGAAACTGATATAGAAGCATCAAGATTGGATTTTGGTGGAGTTATGATTTTCATGGTTAGGGATGTGTTGGAGACACATTGGGGAACCTCTCCTCATGATTGCATAGAGATTGGATGGATTGAGTTGAAGTTTGAGTTGTTTTACCTTGTTGCTGGAATTGTGTTTTCTAGCTTTTGGGTAACTATTGTAGGCCATGTAACTAATTTTGTGAAATGAATGAGAGGATTTTTTTTATGGATTGAAGAGGGCATAGAGTACTATTGATGGTCTAAGGCATAATTTTTAATTACTCATAAGTTGGGAGATATGGCAATTCTCTTGGAGTATCAATTTTTGGCAGTTTTGTGTGATAGTTTCTATTTTTGACTTTTAGGATGGATGTAACTTATCCTTGGTGAATCAACCTTTGTTCATTTTAGGGGTTGTAGAGGAAATCAATATCTACCTTTTTTTTGAAGCACAAGTTCTAATTTAATTAGAGCTAGGAGATATCATGATTTTTCTCAAATATCAATTTATGGACATTAATCTCTATTGGAGGCTGACTTTTGGCATTTAAGTTATGCATGAATATTTAATTTGTGTTGGTGCCAACTTGTGTCTTAGTTGGGTATAAGTAAGGGGTCTTTTGGAGTCTTTTATTCATTGATGAGGGAGTGATTCATTCATTCAGAGGAGGAGTGAATGTGGAGAGTAGTTGAAGAGTGAGTTTTCCTGAGTCTGTGGACAGAGCACCAAATGTGAGGTAGCTTATAGTAGGATTGTGATGGAGTTGTAAACATGTGGATAAAGTTCCAGAGGTGAGGTAGTTTACACTTGGATCTTGGATGAAGTTGGAGTAGAGCTAGGGTTGCAACTGGAAAACAAGGAGATTTCTTGGTGGGCTTGCAAGCACAATTTGAGATCTTCCTTGGAGGTTTCTACCAGAGTATGGATCTAGACTAGCTAGTGTATGGGTTGGATCTTGAGGGATCTTGTAGAACTATTACTTGCTTTTTATTTGTCCATAACCAAGAAGGCCTTAAAACCTAATACATTGCATGTAATCAGTTATATTTATGAATAAGATATTGTAATTTGGTATCAGAACTTGCATTATTGCTTCTTGCTATTGTGTTTATGTTGTGTTGTTATATTTCTGGGGGCTAGGACATCTCCTTTGGGGATTCTCTTGCCTTGCATTGCATTAGACACAATGTAGAACATAGACTCAATTGCACTTGACCTTATCATCAATACATAATGTGTATGACCTCATTCTATGTTTTCTACTTTGCCAATATTTATAAAAGCAATAGTATTTTGACATCAATGACAAACACAGTCATGAATGCAACATGTCAATCATACTAACAATCTTCCAATCCATTCTATCAATTCTTAGGATACTCCACCAAAAGAATACATTAGCATTAATGCTAACATTAGATCTTGAAGTAATGGTGGATAGTATAGGAGGTAAATAGGAGATAAACATTCAAGAGGTCCAAAGGAAATAATAATTGGTGACATTGGGAGACTAGAGTATGCCTATTCTAGAGTGTTTAAAGCAATAAATTTAGAAGAGTAAAAAAAAGAAGGTTAATTTTGCTATTGAATTACAAGAAATATTTGGCTAAGAAAACCAATCCAAAGAGAAAGGGAAATAAAATATATTCACTAAGGTTGTTATATGGGAATCAAGGTTTGGGATCTTCTAGATTAAAACTCCTAGAGTTGACAAGGGTAAGGATTAGATCACTCAAGATGAGTACCATGTCAAAAAAAATAATATTGGTTATACTTCATGGGAGAAAATCATAGAAGAATTTGATGACTCTACTCAATCTTTAAAATATAGGCTAAACAAGGATACCATAAACATAAAAGAGAAATCAAATCCTTGTGTTAGTACATCAACAACTTGCCTCATCTAGTAAGAGAGGAAGGCCCATAATTTTTCCCTCTTATAGGTATTTTAGGTGAAGGAGTAGATGAAATTGATAGGATCAAGGAAACTACTCAAGATGCAAAGGTTTAGGTTGAAAGAATTTAGGAAGAAGCATTCAAACTTGCAAAATAATTGGTGCAAAAGAATACTAGGGCATTACTTATACTTTGTAGGATCTAGTGCATGGAGGAATCATGGGAAGATGAGAGTATTTTCCAATATAAAAATATTTCCAATATTTAGAATCAAATGGAGAACCTATTGATCCCTAAATTATGTTGTATGTTACTATAAAATACTTAGTCATTCACAAGGTAGGATTATTCGATCATCACTGTGACCCAATCATCCTATATAGGTCAAGCTAAGGAATGAAGACTTAAAAATATTCTAAGTCATATTATGAGCAGTAGTTATTGCCAAGTGTTCTAATAGTTTTTGAGTATTCCATAGATTGTTGAGCTAGTTAGAGATTTCAGTGAACATCAAGTGATATAGAGGTTGAGTTATTCAGTTCATGCCGAGGGACAACATGCATAAATAGTTTATGCCAAGTGTTAGTGTGATTTAAGTGCCAAGTAATATAGTTTGACATTTTTGTTTGGAATGACACTAAATCCTATGTAAACCATTTTTATCAAGTTAGAAATGTGTTTTGAAGATTAAGGGAGAAATCAAGGAGGTTATTACATATTGAAAGGAATATTAGTAAACTCTAGGTAAGAAAATCCACCAATAAGAAAAATGCAAGGATAAATGATAAAAAGGATTGATTATAGATCATTGGTTTGGGTCTAGAAGGTTCACCCAATCCTATATTCAAGGAGAGTCTATGACCTAATTTGATAATTTATGAGTGTATGGGTATGTGTGTGTGAAGATTGATTTTTGCATGCAAAGTTTTGGAGGTGAATCTAAGTGTAGAGACCGAGCAGCGCAATGAAGAGTTTTGAGAAGAGATCGAGGATATATATCACAATAAGGTGATATTATATTGCATAAAGGAGATTTTTTTATCAAGCATTGAAGTGATAAATGAAGGATAGGGTATTGAATATTCTAATAGGCATTTTAGGGTTTAAATCTCCTAACAAAGTAGCTTTAACAAGATTATGTAAATCTCCTAACAAAGTACCCACTTCGTTGTGATGTAAAATTCCTTTAACCAAGGTAAAACCTAGAAGTTGTTTTAGCCTTTAATAAGGTGCCCCTTATAGGGTAGATCACCATAAGTGATCAAATCATTGTAGATTAATAGGTACAAATTTATTGCTACATTAGTTTATATTTTGTGGGTGTCATCCCCACCATAGTTTTACCTTCAGCTCGAAGGTTTTCTACATTACCAAATTTGTGTGTTAATGTGTTATGTGTTTATGAATTTACATTTACAAAACTAGAAGGTATATCTACTTTTATATTCATGTGAATGGCTACATTGATATGAGATGAATGTTTATATGGTGATATCAAATATGTTTCATATTAAAGTGTAAGAATTCTTATAGATCTTAATTCACCCCTCTCAGTATCACATTTTACCTATTAGATTTCCAACAATTGGTATCTGAGCCTTGTACTCTTGGTAGAAGTCTAGCCACTTGGGAGTTAAATATCTTTAAGATATAAGCCTACAACCTAGGAAAGATCATTAAAAACCAAAAGCTTAATGTCCAAATTACATATGAACAAGTCAAGGATGTAAAAGAGATATTGAGGCAATCATTAAAGAGAAGGAATGAGATGTCAATACAACAATATGAAACCCAATACAAAGAAGAGACTATTCAATAGTAGATTTGTTGGAGAGGAATAATACCTTGAATGAGGAAGCTAGAGCATTGAAAAGAGAACATGAAATTCAAGTAGTAAGGCTATGTGAAGTGGATAAAAAAAAGGAAAAAAAGTTTAAAGAATATAAAGAAAATATTGAAGATGATAAGGAAATGGCCGATGAAGACAAGAGACAGTTGGTTACAAGACTTGATGAAAGGATCAAAGAGGTACAAAAGCCAACCCACAATTAGTTTGACACGTTTAATTAGTTACTAAGTGTAAATCATGAGATTGCAACTAAGGAGCTTGAGATTACAAATCTGAAATCTAAGAATGATAGAGTGGCATATGAGTTGAAAGCTAAAATTGAATTTGTTAAGATTTTGAACAAACCTAAAGAAGCTATGAGATTTTTGAATGAATAGATGAATGAACCTAGAAGACCTCATGAAACCACTAGACTAGGTTATGTTGAGTTCCTATTAGGTGCCAAGAAAGGAGAGTCATTAAAGCAAGGAAACCAAAGAAATGCAAATACAAAGACAAAGAATAAGAAGCCTACATGCTATCACTATGGAAATTTAGGTGATGCAAAAAATGTTTTTAGGAGCAAGAATCATAAGTCAAACCCTAAACCCAAATTCAATAGTTATTGCTTCAATTATAATAAACAAGGTCACCAATAACATGACTATAGATCAATGGTAAATAAAGCATCAAATAATTCTAGATTTGAAGGTTACTATTATGTATGTCAGAAGTATGGTCATAAGTCACAAGATTGTAGATCTAAAAAAAATAACAATTGAAGACCTAAAGGCCAAGAAAAATACCTAAGAAA
Source organism: Cupressus sempervirens (assembly GCA_028749045.1). Lineage (NCBI taxonomy): Eukaryota > Viridiplantae > Streptophyta > Pinopsida > Cupressales > Cupressaceae > Cupressus > Cupressus sempervirens. The sequence goes on along the minus strand of CM053784.1, from coordinate 609,658,559 downwards.
GGTAATAACATCAATTGGGATTAAAATAATTGGGTAAACTATCAATATTATGAAAAGTATGGACACATTGAATCAAATTGTGCTAGGATACATCTCAGAGGAAGATCTAGAAACTAGAGGAATTTTGGACCAATATGTTTTAATTGTAAGAAGGTCGATCATCTAAGAAAGGACTATATGAACCAAGTACTAGCACCAAGTGTTTAGGTAAACATTGGAAAGACAAAGGTCAATGCTAAAGAAGTAATGAGTGAAATGAATAAAACATGGAGAAAGAAGTCAAATGAAGGAAATAGTACAAATGGAGAAGTTATAATCATCGAATCCAATAGATTAGGTGATTCCTCGACCTTAAAACTAAATAATAAGATATGTAAGGAACTATATTTTAAATTGCAATATCATACATTAGTTCCCAATATTGTAAGCATGGAAGTCCAAATCAACATGATTGAGGATGCATTATAAAGAAAATTTTTAATGTTTGAGCTAAAGAAAAATTGAAGTACCAAGTTGAAAATTTGGTAGAAATTGAGTGCCAGTTTTGTATGTTAGTATAAACCAAATCTTGATATTGACTGATAAAAGTCAAAGAAAGTTGTTTGTGTTGGAAATATTCAGGACTAACAAGGTTACTGAGAGGGGAGGGGTGAATCAGTAAACTTAAAAAATTTAAACCAATTCTGCATAATAACAAATTCACCATTCTTTCATCTTCTTTACTGTACGCATGAAAATATTAACACACTGATTTGGTGACCCATAAACCTTTCAATTTGAAAGTAAAACTGGGGTGGGGATGATACCCATGAAACTTCAATACTGCAGTATAGAGTTGGCCGGTTAAGGCTTACAATGATCACTTCTGGTGATCTGCCCTGTTAGGAGCAAGTAGGACTGCTAGATCCACCTTGTTAGATGATTTACAAACATACAATGAAGTATGCACTTTGTTAGGAGATTTACAAAAGACTTTTAAGTCTACCCTGTTAAAGGATTTACAAACTGATTCACCTGTTAAGATGAAGCAGTGGATCTGCTTGCAACTGGTTTGTTGATTAGATCTTATGTACTGATCACTTGATGTGATGGATATATCTTTGCCACTCCTTGATAACCTTGCTGAATACTCTGCTACTGATTCTCTTTCAATTTGCTCAATTACATTCTTACTTCGCTATTTTGCAAATGGCACAATACATTACATATATACCATTCCAATATTTACAGCAACAAGGTCGGTTGAACACAAGTGGACAAAACATTACTAAGTTGGCCAGATAGTAGAAAACTCAGGTTCCTCAAACTCACTCAATGACCTTCTGACACTCGGCATCCACTGCAATACACTGCATTGTCATGTACTCGGTAAGAGTAGGGGTACAGTCCATACTAATCATTCTGAGTAGCTTGGAACTTGGTAACCACTGGTGACTCGGTAAACATTGTGTCACTTGGTAGAAACTAACTCCGACGATTCACTTGGTAAGCACTGAATACTTCTTTTACCTTTTTGTCTTGGTAATCACTGAAACCTTCATTTACCTTCCTGACTCGGTAAACACTAAATCCTTCGTTTACCTTCCTGACTCGGTAAATACTAAATCCTTCATTTACCTTCCTGACTTGGTAAACACTAAATCCTTCATTTACCTTCCTGACTCGATAAATACTAAATCCTTCATTTACCTTCCTGACTTGGTAAATACTAAATCCTTCATTTACCTTCTTGACTCGGTAAACACTACTGAACATACTTGGTAACCAACGAATGCTCGGTATGAACTGTAAACTGAGTGATGAACTCAGTAAGCATTCAGAATCAAATAAGTGTTGTAACTAATGACAAATGTATCATTATTCCAACAATCTCCCCCTTTGGCATTAGTGACAAAAACACTTATGAGCCAAAATTTATATACAAGATTTGACAACACTGACTTGATTTTGCTGTGCTGAATATACATGGGCTACCTTACATATAACTCCCCCATACATTATACACAAGGTTTTTACATGAGTTATATGTCTTTATTCATATTATCACCACTATCATTATTTCTTTATTACTTTATTACCTTCTCCCCTTTTGTGTCTGATTCTCCTCTATATATTACTTTCTCCCCCTTTTTGACAATAATGCCAAAGAATAAAGAATGTATTTACATGGAGACACCAAAATGTGTGATAAACTTAGAATGTACCTGAAGAATTATTTGCAAAGTTTTATCCCAATTGTCTTGCAGGATTTTACATGTGGAGAGAGCTACTTGAACTTCTGCAGAAAGTTCAATCACATGGTCTGCAACAAAGAAGTTATTGTCATGGATCAATGTTTTTGAATATGCAATGTGTTTCTGCATTGTGTTCATGATGGGAAGGATCATGTTCTAGATTTCCAGCAGTGTAGACCTTATCCTTCCTTCCTCTTTGAGTAGCTTTGCCTGCTTCTCTGCCAAAAATTTGATCCTGAGGTGATGAGATGAGCTTGAGCTGGGGTCAAGCTTTAGTGATTGGGCACTTATCTTCAGATCCTTATCTATCTTATTTAACTTTTCTCTTATTTCCTTTGTATACTCGGTAACATCACAAAGTTTTGCAAAAAGTGAGGTTATGTTATTAAAAGAATTTTCAATGTTAGAAAAAATTGAGGTTAATTCAACTTGTTTTATTGCTAAGTGCTGAGAAATGTGCTCAAGCACCTTATTTTCAAATTTCCTTTCTGCTTTCTCCATTAACTTTTCTTGTCCTGAGATATCCTCCTTAAATTTATTCACCACTTCTTCTAGCTGCAACAAAATGTGTTGAGATGAATCCACATCAACACTTATAGCCTTAGTTATTATGTTTTTAGCACTCTCAATTATGTTGAATTCTCTGTCCTTTTCATTCCTTAGCTGCATTTGCTGTGCCTTTTGCTCTAGACGTTGACTAACCAATCTTAGTTCATTAACTATAGTAGTTTCTAGATTTATCTTTGGAATGACAATTTCTTCATCCAAATCTATATCACCATCTAATACTTTGCCTGTAAGCATCAGTTTCAATGGTGTCTTTGGTTTATCTGTAGTACTTACCTCTTTTCCTTTTGAAGTAGATACAATGGTTGATGATGCAGGACTAGTAGTCAAGACTGGAATGGGACCAACTAAAGGTAAACTAAGAGAAGTGCTGGCTGTATCAAAACTTGATATACTTCCCAATACAATTGGAGAACTGACTGGAGCAAAAATTGGGGCCAATGTGGCTAAGGAAGACAAAATTGATAAGAAACTTGGAAGACTTACTGTACAAGCTGCAGGTGGAAGACTCGGTGAAGTAACTGCTGTTGATGATGTGTTTTGAAGCTCAGTAACTGAAGAAGTGACTGCCAGCTCGGGAGATGAAGTGCTTGGCACTTGTATTGTAGAAACCTGGAGCTGAGAGGAGACTGGAGGAAATTGAGCAATGGATGTCTCTGTTGTGCTCACAATCTTGCTTGAAGATCCTATCTCCATAGTAGATTTTACAATCTTTGGTGGAGAGTGAGGAAGGGAGGCAATGATAGCTGCTGCAATTTTGACTGCATCATCCTCTTCCTTAACATTTTCTTCCTCCTTTTCTTCTTCTTCCTTCTTTTTCATTACCTGTTCAAGGTCTTCATCAGTTACTTCCATGGAAATGGTGTTGCCACCATCCATATCCTCTTCATCATCATCATTTTCATCATCATCCTTGATCTCTATGGCTTCTTTAGTTCTCTTATGCAGTTTATATGCATTACTCCAGACATCAGTTGCATTTTTAACAACTGGCTCAATGCTTTTTAGCAATATGAGACATGTATTAAATCTCATATTCATTCTACCTTCATGATCCTTCAATGCCCTTTTGATTTCTGCATCTGTTAGGTTGGGGACCAATTCTCTTAATCTTTGCTCAAAAATGTCTTTAACTATTTGCTCGGTGTTCTCCCATCTTACCTTTATTTTATCAAACAGTTCAGCAGGAATTTGGGAAACAAATTGGTCTGGGGAGAATTTCCAGGTTCCCAACTTCTCCATTATCAGATCCTCAATTTCTTTTTGCTCAGCAGGAGCTTTGGTTTCATATTTTAATGCCTTGAAATTGCTGATTCCTGCACCAATCCTTAGTTGTTTCATCCTTTCTTCGAATGTTAAAGGAGGTTTGCTAAACACAACTTCTTTCTTGCCTTTCCTAGTTCTCCTTGTGAACACCGCCTGAGGTTTGGTAATGATTACCCTACCCTTTTTCTTTGCTGGCTCTACTTCCTTTTTTGGCTCCTCTTCTTCTTCTTCCTTTTCTTCATCCTCATCGTTTCCCTCAGTAAGCATAAGAGGTCCAGTATCAGCTTTCAACTTTTCTATCTTTCTCTTGCCTTTAGAGATTGCTTGAGGAAGCTTGATTTCAAGCTCTATTCTAACCTTGGCCTCTTCATAGGTTCCAAATGTAGGAAACTTGGGATCCACTGGTTCATTTACCAATGCCTCAATGATATCTCTGGTATCATCAATATTTAGCTCATAGGGTAATGGTTTTAAACATGCCACTTGGGGTTTGACTGCCTGGATGTAGACTCTTTGGAGGGATCTGCGATTGAGCTCCATGCAGGTCGAGTGATTTAGCGATGGTAGGAACAATTTTGAAATTGGGTGCCTTCCATTCGACTCCCTTCACAAGCATTTTAGAACCTTTCTTTGCCTAACTGCCACTGGTGCTTGCGGATGCCATTGCTGCTCAGTGAGAGAATGATTTCATAACACAAATTCTTCACTGGAAAATTGCTTCAAATCACTTGAACTCACTTCGATGCACTTGAAAATATATTTGCTCTGTGAACTCTAAATTCACGGTGAAAAATGAGATCAAATTCTGCCTTTTTGATCAAAATTCTGTCATTAATGCTTGGGTATGAAGGTAGCTGAGAATTAAGGTTTTACAAATAGTCACCGACTTACTCGGTAAACCTTGCAACTTAGTGAACACACAAAACCTTTCTTATTTTCTCGACCAAGCTCAGTAAAGTCTAAAAACCAACCTTACTCGGTAGATGCAACACTGTGAATTATGACTTGTATCTGCAATACTAATTTATCATTTCCACTCCTTTTTGGAACTGCTTAGGATATGGCTTGAAGATGCAGTCCCTTATCCTTCTTGATAAGTCTAATTAGGAATGGTGGAGTCACCCACTTCTAGAGTGACATTTCCATCATTTGAATTTTCTTGCTCGATAGACTTAGGAATCCACTGTTGTTTCATTTGCTTTCGAATATTATCAGCTCTAGTTTTCTTTTCATCTTCAACCTTTCCTATATTCATGCAATTCTTGGCTATATGACCAAGTTTAGTACAAGTATAGCATCTTATGGTTGTATCTTTCTTCCTTAGGTGATGCCTTCTATAGTTTTTTCCTATGTGTCCATATTCTCCACAATAGTGACATCTGCACCAAGTATTGTAATCCCAACCAAATATTGCTTTGACAATTTGTTCTACTAGATTGAATGATTTTGATCTACATTCAGATGCCTTGTGTCCTTGTTTCTTGCATTTGTGACATTCACCTTCAAACTTTGGTTTCTCCTTGCATTCATTGGCTTTGTGACCATGCTGATTGCAATTGAAACATTTTCCATTGAATTTACCTTTACCATTACTCCAACATTTGTTAGATGTATGACCTATCTTGCCACAATGATTACAAGTGGGTCTTTGATTCCTTTGGATACCTTGTTCAGAAGATTCACCTTCTTCCTTGGATCCAAGACTAGCTTTACCTTTTTGCTTATAAATTTTTTTCTCATTTTGCTGATTCAATTGATTCATGTCTGCTTGAGATTTCATCATCCTTTAATTGACTTGTTTTTCAACATTTAGATCATTTTCCAAGCTTTCATTGATTTGCCTTTTAGATCTTAGGTCTCTTCGTAGACTTTCATTGATTTGTCTTTCAATATTCAATTCATTTCTCATTCTTTCACTTTGTGCTTTGAGAATCCTGATTTCTTCATTTGCATTGGATAGTTGATCTGCTAGATCTTCATGTTCAAGGGATTGATTTTGAGTTTCATTGTCCCTTCTTTCTATTTCTTCTTGCATCATGTTTCTTTTCTCCATAATTTCACAAAATCTTATTGATTGAGTTTCTTGTTCCAATCTTAGCATCCTTACTTCTTGCAAAGATCCATTCTTTTGTAGAAGTTCTTTGATTGCCTTGTCTGCCTCATTAGCTTCATTTGAACTACTTGATGGGATGAGATCTTCAATTTTTGTTTCAGTATAATGATGATCATTCATTTCTTTTGCAAGATCTTTCCTTCTTTTTAGGGATAGAGAAAGATGCTCTTTTTCTTTTTTGAGTTGTATCATGGCCATTTCCAAATCTAGCTTCTCATTCTCAATAGTTTTGTCAAGTCTAAATATATCCATTGTCCTTGATCTTTGCTCAAGTTGTTTAAACTTTATCTTGAGAACCACAATGCTCTGATACCAATTGCTGGAAATATTCAGGACTAACAAGGTTACTAAGAGGGGAGGGGTGAATCAGTAAACTTAAAAAATTTAAACCAATTCTGCATAATAACAAATTCACCATTCTTTCATCTTCTTTACTGTATGCATGAAAAGATTAACACATTGATTTGGTGACCCATAAACCTTTCAATTTGAAAGTAAAACTGGGGTGGGGATGATACCCACGAAACTTCAATACTGTAGTATAAAGTTGGCCGATTAAGGCTTACAATGATCACTTCTGGCGATCTGCCCTGTTAGGAGCAAGTAGGATTGCTAGATCCACCTTGTTAGAGGATTTACAAACATACAATGAAGTATGCACTCTGTTAGGAGATTTACAAAAGACTTTTAAATCTACCTTGTTAAAGGATTTACAAACTAATTCACCTGTTAAGATGAAGTAGTGGATCTGCTTGCAACTGGTTTGCTGATTAGATCTTATGTACTGATCACTTGATCTGATGGATATATCTTTGCTGCTCCTTGATAACCTTGCTGAATACTCTGCTACTGATTCTCTTTCAATTTGCTTAATTACATTCTTACTTTGCTATTTTGCAAATGGCACAATACATTACATATATACCATTCCAATATTTACAGCAACAAGGTCGGCTGAACACAAGTGGACAAAACATTACTGAGTTGGCCAGATAGTAGAAAACTCAGGTTCCTCAAACTCACTCAGTGACCTTCTGACACTCGGCATCCACTTTAATACACTGCATCATCATGTACTCGATAAGAGCAGGGGTACGGTCCAGACTAATCATTCTGAGTAGCTTGGAACTTGGTAACCACTGGTGACTCCGTAAACATTATGTCACTCGGTAGAAACTAACTCCGACGATTCACTTGGTAAGCACTGAATACTTCTTTTACCTTTCTGTCTTGGTAATCACTGAAAGCTTCATTTACCTTCCTGACTCGATAAACACTAAATCCTTCATTTACCTTCCTGACTCGGTAAATACTAAATACTTTGTTTACCTTCCTGACTCGATAAACACTAAATCCTTTGTTTACCTTTATACTTCGTTTACCTTCCTGACTTGGTAAATACTAAATCCTTTGTTTACCTTCCTGACTCAGTAAACACTACTGAATATACTTGGTAACCAATGAATGCTCGGTATGAACTGTAAACTGAGTGATGAACTCGATAAGCATTCAGAATCAAATAAGTGTTGTAACTAATGAAAAATGTATCATTATTCCAATAGTTTGTACTATGTTTTATTGAGTAAATTGAGACAATTTTCATGTACCTTATATATACCTACTAATTGTACATATAATTTAATGAGTTTTAATTAGACCATTTGAACCTATTTAGTGGATTTTGAGGTTCATTTATACTCACTAGGTTTTTGAGTTTATACAAAAAAGAATTTAGGTGATTCACATAATGATTTGTGCAAAGTTGCAAAAAGATTCAAGGATGTGTTGATGGTCTTAACAAGTAGGTTGTGTGAAAGTTATTTGAACTAAGTTGTGAAGTTATTTGACTTTGAAACCCTAGATTGCAAAAATGGCATCATCCGCATTTGCTAGTAAGAAAAATGAGGCAATGAAAGATAGTAATATACAAATAATTGGAAATGATGCATTTCCTCCACCAAAGTTCAAGGCATATCCAAATATTGTGTTAACAAGATATTCATCAAGATATTTGTAGACAATTCCACCTAGAGTGATCATGGTGCACGATGTCAAATCATGTTATATGTGCAATATTGAAGATATAAGTGATTTTAAGCTGAGGAATAGTTATGAAAAGTAGTGTGATAATGGTTGTTTGAGAGATGAGAAAAAGGTCATGGATGAGAAAGGGTCAACTTGTTCCTTGTAATTTCCCAAATTATTCAAAGTAGAATAGAAAAAGATCATTCTAAGACAAATACATGACATAAAATTATGGTTGGAGAATGGGCTAGTTAAGATTAAAAAGTTTACAATTCATTACATAAATGGATATCCTATTTTGGATAGAGTGAAGATTTTTCAATGTTAGGAAAGGGATGTAATTGAAAACCTCATGAAGGAAAAATGTAATGCTCAAGGTATGTCAATCAATACTATTGAGGACTGCATGATCGAGTTTGTAGTTTAGGTTATTACTCACAAGTCTTATTAGTCAAAATGAGTGTATAATGTACCATGTCTAGTTATGGACATGAGCTAAAAATTGGTTAAGAAAGACTATAGTTATGATTTGGATGAGTTGTAGCTCATCCAACTAGCAGAGAACCTTGGAGTGATACAAAAAGAAAAAAATACATCTGGTAAGTTTGGTTCTCTAATTATATGCATATTTGTCTATATGTAGAATTATTTTCCTATTATTGGATATGTAGTTTGGGATAGGAAGAGACCAATCACTAAGAAAGTAAATGTGTTCATTAATTAGATCGGTGAGAACTTTGAAACCATAATGGCTAGTTATTTTGAAGATTTCAAGAAGACAAAGAACATGTTCATAATAACTAAGTGGGTCATTTATCAATACTATGATCACATATGTTTTCTTGTTGATACAAATTATACATATGTTGAGGTTTTTATACCTAGAATGACATGGCCAAGAGCTCTACATTATGAGGTAATTATTGAAAAAGTTTCAATAGCCATCACAACTTTGTTAGCCAAGAAAATGATAAGAATGTTGAACCCTTTGACACATATGAGACTACAAAAATTAAAATGATGATGCAAACCAAGGCCCTTAAGATGGAGAGAAAATGAAAGAAGATGATTCGATATTTGGAAGGTAAACTTGGAGAGATACCACTATAGATTACCAAAGGAAAAGGTGAAGATCTTAGTAGTGATGAAGGTGATGAAGAAGAAGAACATGAAGGTAAAGGCAAAGAGCTACTTATTTCTGAGCCTAAGGAAACAATGGGAAATAATTTGTTGTGGTTGAGCCTAAGGTAAAGAGAATATTGAGGAAAGTGTCTGTCAAGTCCACTACCACATCTTAGAGGGTCACCAAGCAGAGATCCAAGGTAGTAAGTCTTGCAATTGCCAAGTCATTAAAGAAAGGGATAGTAAAAATCACAATGCCAGTAAAAGCTAAAAGTCCTAGGAAGAGGACATCAAATGCTATAGAGGCCAACAAAGACCAACAAAAGAATAATATGAGAAGAGAATTAGTTGTTAAACCTAATGATGGCAAGGAAGATGAGGCTAAACATACTAAGTCTAATGAATTGAGTCAATTTCAAATTGTGCCAAGGAAAACACCTCAAATATTGATAAGGTATGTGAGAAATTGAGGAGTTCAACATGATTAGCTAGATTTAAACATATTAAATATGAAACTTTAGAAAAGATTGATAAATAAATTATTGAATAAGGAGTTATTGAAATTATGGTGAATTTTAAATATACACCAATTGAGCTAGGTAATTAATTACCAGAAGTGAGATACAATAAGGTAGATGTTAAATATAAATGGGCTCTAAATATTGAAAGACAAATGAGAGAAGCTATATGAGCCTAGGTGATGCCTGATTTAGGAAAGCATCATATATTAATAGATATGAAGGACTATAAATAGATTTTTTTTTTACCAAAGATAGGGACATATAAAATATTGAGAAATAAAATTGAAGAGGTTGTACATGAAAGTAAAATAGTATGAAAGAAAGATTTTGGACTAATGAGTGTAGATGAAGAGAAAGAACAAAAGGAATAAAAGGGTGTAGGAGAAGTGGAGTTAGATAATAAACAAGATATCTATAATGATGCCAAGAAACTTGTTAAAACAATTCATAAGATGGCACAAGAGAGTGAGTAGTAGACAAAGAAAACCATGATTGAAGATGAAACCCCAGATAATATAGTGCTAGATGTGACTACTATTTATCAAGAGCTAAGAAAGGAGGAGCAAGCTCCTAAATCAATCAAAGATGCATTGATGGACACTGATCCAATGATTTTGTAGATAGAGGAATACCCTAGGATTGGTGATCAAAAATAATATCAATAGGTCACTGTCAGTCTAATTGATACATCAATTGTTATTGTTGATACTAGTATACAAGTGATAGAAGTGGCAACAGATGCTGGTACTACCTAAAAAAAAGTGTGTTTAAAAATGAAAAGAAAGATCAGTCATAATAGAATAAGGAGGAAGAGATCCAAAAGGAACATGTAGAGAAATATACTATTGGAAATGAGAGGCCAAATGAGACTTGTTGAGCTAGTTTTTCAATTTTTTTTTAAATCCTAAAAATTTGTTGAGAAAATCTAGTTTATTCATTCTAAGCAGTTAGGGTTTGCAATTTTCATATGTAGAGATATCCTAGGAAAACACTAGTTCATCATCCATGTCCTTGTTTCCATTTTAAACCCTCTGTCTTTTAAAATGTGTTTTCACACTTATAAAAGACCTTTGAAAATTTTAAGGTATGACCATGTGACCAAGGTCCTCACATGGTTGTTACATGGTTAAGTTCTTAACAATTTATGGTGTGACTGTGCAAAATAGTTAAAACTCTTTGATCGCTTGGTCATAGTAGTTTATTGGAAAAGGTTATACTAGACAACAAATGAGTGAAACAATTAAGAAAGCAAAAATTGTGCAGTTGTGCAGTTAAATTTGAGGTTAGAATTTCAAGATGGAACCACACACAAAAGGGTTATCGCTTAGTCATAAGCCTCTTAGAATTTCAAAGATTTGACATGTGGTGGGATTTGAGAAGATTGGATTGTCATAACAGTCAAGTTATGATGCAACTCTATGAACAAGGTTGAAGAAATACCAATTATTGTTTCACTACTTAAAATTCAAAAGGTCAAAACAATGGAGTGACTCAATGACAATTTGTGATCACATGATTAGAGACCTAAAGATACAATCTTCTAAGATAGTCACGGCCTAGAAAAATTAAAAGTGTAGCTAACCAAAATGCTTGATCAGGCAATTACAAGGCTTGAAAGATGACAAGGATTATGAGTTGCAACTAGGAAACATGGTTAAAAACTTGATTTTGTTTTTTCTATTTCCAATTTTCTTTCTGATATAATAGAGAGGGTTCCTAGTGGAGCTAAAATGCTAATAAGACCTTCTACATGCTCTAATGGTGATATAAGACTAGGCCATGATTGGGATAGGTTGTTCCTTTTTGACATATTTTCCTTGATAAGGGTTTATGGGTGCCCCCAACCCCTTCATGTTCTACCTAGATATATTCTAGAAAGGCTGGTGAAAATAGAATTCTTTTGGTAGTTAATAATGATGAATAGGGAATACCTAGGTCCCACAATAAAGAAGGGTTCCTTTTTCCCTAGAAATATAAAGATAGGAGATTTTATCATCGAGAAGGATGCCACAAAAGAGAAAGATGCATATATGAGAAAATTCCTATTGCCACTGCTCCTACTAGGATATATGATCCTAATGATTTAGTTAGGCATGCCTTGAAACAAATGAGGAAATACACTCTTCTAAATAAAACTCCTTACTGGGAAGAGGATGTAATAATGAAATATTTAGAGACTAAAGACTGCAAAAATAGGACCCTAAGATGGAGAGAGATCATGAGGGTGGAAGAGAAAATGAAGAGACTTGATCCCTGATTTAAAGATTTTTACCATGATGAGAGGTAATTGGATAGGTACAACATAATGTGCCTAGACAATTTTGATAGTATAATGTCTCAAGTACCTTTTGAAATTAGAGATAGAGCATAGCCTGAACCCCCACAACAAGAGGATGTGATTGAAATAGAGGTTGAGATGATCAACCTAAAAGTTCTTCATGGGCCCAAGGAGGTAGAAAAAAGAAAAAACTAATAGAAACCCCAGATAATGCCAAGGAGAAGGCACTACAAATATTTCCAAGGGGCATAAAGTGTTTTAATGATATTAGGCATAATTTATTGATTAGGTAGGCTAGGCAATATGAAAAAATCCCTAATAAAACTAAGCTTCAAATAAGAATGTTGGATGAAAGGATAGTCCAACCTTAGGAATTTATGAAGGATGATGACTTCATAAATTCAAAAGAATTCAATTCATTTCTATTTAAGTTTAAACAAAATGATCTTACCTTGCAACTAGAGCTAGGAGATTTACCAGAGAAGACAAAAAAATTGGTGTGGAAGTTGCAAGAGTATGAACCTAACAATGAAACTCTCACTATGGCTGACGCTAGGGAGCTAGTACAAAGAAGTGGAATGTTATTATTCCTAGGATGGGAGCTTAGCTCATATTTCATGCTAGACTAGATTAGAAGACAAGAAAAATCTATCTCATTTGAGGAGATAAACATTAGAGTAGAGCTATAGGGGTCAGGATTCAATATGGACTCCAGGACAATGGTAGTATGGAGTATGGTCCCTAAGTCAGACAAGCCAACCTTGATGGAGGTAGTAGACTCACCCCATGGATATGTGATATTATGGAATGTTACTACTATTTAAAATGACTAGATTCATAATTTAATGAATATTTCATCATTAATGGGGAAGATAAAAATGGACATGCTTGAAGAGAAGTTGTACTGAACATACAACATATCCATTGATGCAAGGAAGGAGTAGGAGCAAGAGCTTAAGAAGACATATGTGCCAAAGAAAAGAATGGCTACCTTTGAGAATGAGGTGAGGAATCTAAGAAATGTAATTAGGCCTATTACAGAGGTCAAGGATCAAGAGACCCAAACTAAAGATGGTACAATAGATGTCGGTTTGGATCAACAGATGGAAGTAGATGAGCTGGATACTGGAAAGGAGATAGAGATCGTAACAATGGAGAGCATTCTATCACGTAAGGTTAGTATCCTTAAACATGTTTCTTAGGGTGTTTATAAAAGTTATATTGCACTACAAGGAGAAAAATACCAATGTACAAGGCCATTATCCATTCTTTCCCTTTTGTTCACTAAATGAGGTCTTTATATACCATTCTTTGATAAACTAGTCCTAGTTTTTCCTCAAAAGAAAGAATTGCCTAAAGAAACCATTATTTCCACAAGGAAATGGTCAATAAAGTGAATGAATTGAATTTATTCTTTTCTAGAAAGTTACAATTAATAAGAAATAAAATGAAGACCATTGCCAATTGTACACCTAGTTTTATTCAAGTGATAACTGATGATGAGAATAAGATAAAGCATTGGAAAGAATGGTTGGATTATTTTGATGGTATTATGAACCATGAAAGGTTTGTTTCTTACAACAATGGAGAAACATATATTTCAACAATATTTGATATTGTTGATCTTCTGTACAAGCTGGAAGAAGGCATGAACAAACTAGTTGCAAAAGTTAGAGCTCTAACTAACGCAAAGTGGAATAAGTGCCTTAATGAATTAAATGTAGTTAGGGGAGCCACCTGGGTAGATGAAGAGTTTGATATTACCATCTGGGAGGTGATAGCTAACATAAAGGGAATTCCATCTAGAGATAGTAATTGAGAATGTAGTAAAGTCAACGAACATCAAGAGGGAGGAACCTGTCTAATAGAGACACTTTATCTTTGTAGTTCACCTTCTATGGGTGTTATCCTATTACAAATTATAGAGTTGATCCTAAACATTAGAACTGATAGCTGCTAAAAATTTGGCTATCTCCAATTTTATTATTGTAACTATTTTTGTCTCATTTGAAAAAGATGTTGTAACTTGATTTTGAACACGTTTCCTCCCATCTAAAGCTGGTTGCAATCCTTATTTCTATAAAAGGATTTGCAAGATGTAGAGTGATGATATAAATTTTAGTTTTTTGAAGTAGGTTTTATTCAATTTTGAAGTCATCCATGCATACTATAATTTTGTTCCAAAATTGAATAGAAAGTTAACATGTGCTAGTTTATTTGAGTTATTTTTCTGATAGGGATGGCCATTAAAGGTATACAATTTCAAAGAAATTAATAAAAAATGTAGAAATTTTGTTGTTCATCCTAGATCTTGTCTCTTCTCTTATTTAAATTTCATTCTCAGAAATTTAATGGAAAAATTTATTAAATTTCAGTTGTAATTTATTTTGAATTATATTTCAATTTCCTTTTGCTAACAATCTAATGGATTATGCAATTAATTAATGTAAATTGGAAGAACTGCATTGTTTTTCATTGAAGATATTGACAAGTATGAGATCTAGAAGTGAACATTGATAACCTTTTCAAAAAGTGTCAATATGAGATCTAGAAGTAAATGTCTAATTCCTATAACTTTGTACCCCAATAGATAAGGAATTGGTCATTGTCTAAAAGTTGATCTAGTTGGAATACCTTATAGTTTATAAATTCATATAAAATCAATCATTTAATGTTTTGTTATTAAAGTTTGGAAACATCAAAACATTCTTGATTCATGGAGTTTAGGGTTTGATAAAATAGAAATTTATCATCTCTTTTTCTGTCATAGAATTAGAAGAATTAGAGCTATACCATCTATTAGTTTGGAATTTATGCCAAGAATCTAAAATTTAAGTAAATAAAGAATGAAATCCTAGGTATACCCACCTAAATCTTGTAGAATTCAAAGTGGAGAAGACATTAGAAGTCTTGTTAGTTGGCCCTTTTAGTTTGCTTCTTAGAATATCCATTATGGTCTCTAGCTAATTCCTAGGATTTTTGATCATCTAAGAGGTTGTTGAAATTCTTTCAAATTAGAAACCAACAAAATGATGACTCTATTGGAGAATGTGTAAGGAAATTTATTGTTCAAAATACTAGAGTCTTTGGTATAAATTGTACATTTGCAATCATATTTTTAGTTGTGTCTTGCCTATGCTAGTATTGGACTTTTTAAGCACGACAATCCTTGAGCATCTAGAAAATTCTAATATAGTAAGAAGTACATGATGTGGGTCCTATCCAAATAGTGCCTTGTCTATGTGACAAAGTTTTCATTTCCAAAGTGAATCGTATTGAAGTGATTCTGTGTTAGGCTCTTATGTCAAATCTATAGTAAAATTCTTTTCCTATCATATTTTTCTTTCTTTTACCGATTTTAATTTTTTCCCTTCATTGGGTGGCAGCTTGGTCAAAGGTTTTGTAGCTAGTGCTATATATTTTAAGTATTTTTTTAAATGGTAGATAGAAGGAAAAATACAAGAGCATACATGAAGGCCAATTGAGAAGTCCCTCTGTATATAGAATTACCTCATGTGGGTAGGAAGAACCAAACAAAGAAGAAAGGAGATCCTAACCACATGTGGAAGCCTAGAGATAGTATTTCTTCCCATCCACCATATCAACTAGTAATAGAAAGAGGATCTTCATCTCTTAATTTTGAATCTAAGAACACTAGGACTTTAGGTGAAATGTTGAATACCCCATTACGAGAAGAGAGAATAAACTAGGATAAAATTGTCTCTTCTATAGGAGATACCATTTTTAGACCCAATGTGACTAAATAAGTAAACCATAGGTGGGGGTATAAGAATACCTTGAATGTTGGGCCTAACATAGGTCAAGTTTCATATATTGAAATGAATCTTATAGATCTAGATGATCTAGTAGATTCAAAAACTACTTTTGTAGACCCTAATGAATTGTTGTTAGAGATTGAGATATTAAGCAAGAAGCTTTCTGAAGAAGATTCCAAATGCATTCATTTATAAAAGGAAAAAGAAGCTATCACCATGAATTCTCTTATAGAGAGAGAAATCCTACTTAGAAGGATGGAAGATCTAAAAGAGAAAATAAAAAGTTAGAAGAAATATCTTCTTCTTTGTATTTAGATATCTTCTGAGATGTTGGAGAGGTAAGGTAAAAAATCCAAGACCAAGAACACCTTCTAAGCTAGAAGGAATGATCTATCATTTCCCAAATCCTTCCATACAAACCTATTGAAGAAAATGTCATGGATCTAACCATTAAGAATCATGATAAAGGAAAGAAAAAGGTAGTAGGGATACAAATCAATGAGCCTAAAGTTGCATCTAAGAACCCTATCATGTCAAACATTGACTTAGAGTTTGAAAGAGCCAAGAAGGAGAGAGAAGATCTAGCTAAAGAACTAGAGAAAGTAGAAAATGAAGCTAAAGATGCAAAATCAAGAAGGATGATACACTTCCTTAAGTCTACCTCTAGCTTAGGATCTTGGCCTAATCAAACTATACAAGCTATACCTTCAGCTCCAACTTGTGGAACTATTATAAATAGCCAAAGTCTTTCCCAATCAATACCAATTTCATCTTCTACAACTACTAGCCAAATAACTAAAACCCAACAAGTTCAAATCCCTGTATTGACCCAATGGGCTAGATCAAGTAATTCAAATATTTTAAGTTTTTAGAAGATGCCTATTTAAATGGAAAGATACAAAAAAATGATATTTTTAGGTATCCTTGGCTTTACACATCCTATCTCAAATGATTTAAGAGATAAAGTGTTAGAAATAATAGTCCACCAATATAACTAGGGGGGGCGGGGGGTGAATTAGTTATATAAAAATCTAAAACATTTATCCTCTTAAGAAATTTTAACCATTCAATCAAAGTAAACAACAACCATAAAGAGATGCATACATAATTACACCAGATATGTTGACTAGGGAAACCCTTGATCAGAGGGAAAACCCTGGTGGAAATGATGCCCACAAAAGAATGTACTAATATGAATGTTCCTTGTTAGAGGATGGACCTTGTTAGGAGTCTATTAAAACACTTAGTACAAGAGTCCCTATTAGGAGACTTTGAATCCCTATTAGGAGATTCCAACCTTGTTAAGAGTTATGGAAGGCAGCTAAACCCACTATCCAAATGGCGTCAGGATTAGATCAACGAACCCACTATCTAATTGACCTCAGTAATATTCCTTTGAGAATAATAGATGTGAGAAAATATTTGCTGCTTCCTTTGTCCAGTACTTTAGACTTCTTCACCTTCATATCATGCAATCAGAACTAGAACTCTGCATCCATCAATAGTAACCCTTAAGGTCACTTATATGCATTAACAAATCACTCTACTTTGCAGCTTCACTATTCACAATTCTTCTCTATTCATCGATCTCATTCATGATGTCTAAAACTTGAAAAACATCTTTCCTTTAAACCACACTCAATACTAAATCCTTGAGTTGGCTTCACATTTTACCTTATGTTAATTAAATGAAATACAAATTTAATTAATGCTATCAGCTCAGAGTTATACCCAAGCTTTCACATGTGTGGCTTCTATACTTGTGTAATTGCTAATATAATTAGTGGTCAGTGTACTACCTCCAGTTAACTATCCAACCCTTCATTTCAAATACAATGTGCTAGATCAATCATACAATACGAACTGCTTTCCTAATGCTCTATTTTCATGTGATCTTCTATATATCAACCATATCTTCCATACATTATCGATTCAAGTTTTGTGCACTTTCCCATGTGTCCAATACATACTATGGTATGTGCTAGTAAGTGTGCATAAGTAGATAAGTAATGTATTGTCCTAAATACAAAAATCATAGTTTGCTACTCGATTAATTTTTTAAAAACTCATTACTATGTTGTCATTAATGACAAACATAGTTATAGATACATCATAACAATGTTCTGTAATGCTCCCCCATAGCATCAACATTCATGCTAGCAATCTCCCCCTTTGGCATTGATGGAAACATAGATGAAAAAATCTAGTTCCAAGAATACCAACAAGTCTCTTCATCAATCAAATCTTTGCTTTATGCAAAATTTTTATTGCAACATTTCTCCCCCATAGTACAAACTCTCTCCAATTTTTTTCATGTCACTCTCTCCCCCATTGAAATCAATGTAAAAGATAGTACATAAGTAGTTTAATTTGTTTTGAACATACAATAATCTATTAGCATGAACACAAGTTGGTCTGTTGCTTTACAACTCTTCATATAACTCTATAAACAATACATGTGTCTAAATACATTATTGCATACCAATTACCAATTACCAGGAGTCTTTGACTAACTTTGTTCATCATAGAAACTCCCCCATTGAGGAAGCATCAACATTCAGTCTAGTCTAACAATGGTGCTATATACCCTGGACTGATGCAATTTTGCATCTTCTATTTTGAACTAGGCAGGGGCATGACCCCAAGCATGCCTCTTAGGTACTCAAATGTATCCTTTGGTAAGGCCTTTTTGAAAATATCTGCAATCTATTCCTTAATGTTAATATACTCTAGTTTGATCTCCTTCTCTACAAATTTCTCTTTCAACACATGATACTTTATAGAGATGTGCTTAGTCTTAGAATGCAAAACAAGATTCTTAGACATGTTAACTATACTGGTATTATTATAGTAAATGATAACAAGTTCCTTGAATGTAATTCCAATATCATTCATCATCTACTTCATCCATATGGATTGATTACAGTTGTTCACTACTACAACATATTCTACCTCTATAGTGCTTTGTGAGGTGTAATCTTGCTTCTTGCTAGGCCAAGAAACCAATCTTCCACCAAGAAAGAATGCTCCTCCATTGATTATTTTTCTATGATCCCTATCTCCAACCCAATCAACATTAGTATAAGTACAAAGAGTAAAATCATTACTTCTATCATACCAAATGGCATAATCAGATGTTCCTTTTAGATATTTGAATATCCTTCTTACTGTTGCATAGTGATATTCCTTAGGATCATCTTGAAATTTTTTCCACAATTCGAACAACATTAGCTATATTAGGTATACTATGAGTTAGATATTGCAATCATCCAATCATAGATCTATACTTCTTTTGTTCAATAGTAGGTGTCTCATCCTTGCTTGATAACTTGTGACTAGTTACCATAGGAGTTCCAACATGTTTACATTTTTCTAGACCAAATCTTTTAAATACCTTGTCTGAGAAATAAATATTCCTTCTTTGTTTTGAACAATTTTCAATCCTAAGAAAAATTTCATTTCTCCTATCATGCTCATCTCAAACTCATTTTTCATGTCTTCTAAGAACTTGTTACTAACTTCATTGTTTCCTCCAAAAATGATATCATCAACAAATACAATAATTATAAGCAAATAATATTCTATTTCTTTCAAGTGCAAGTTACTATTTGCTATTCCTTAAGAAAATCCAAGATTTTCTAAGTATTTATCCAATCTTGCATACTAGGTTCTACGTGCTTGCTTTAATCCATACAAGGCTTTCTTTAATTTGCAAACCATATCCTTTTCTTTTGTCAAAGGAAATCCTTCTAGTTTCTCAATACAGGCTTCTTCTTCAAGTTCTCCATTTAGGAATGTTAACTTAACATCCATCTAATATACTTTGAAGTTTTTATTTGTTGCATATGCTAAGAACATTCTAACTGCTTCTATTCTTGCTATAGGTGCATATGTTTCCTCATAATCAATTCCTTCTTACTAAGAGTAACCTTTGCATACTAGTCTTGCTTTGTTTCTTATTAATTCTCCTTGTTCATTCATTTTATTTCTAAATACCCATTTGTGTCAATCACATTTTTTTCCTTGGGTTTAGGATCCAATTCCCATGTGTTATTCTTAATTATCTGTTGAAGTTCTTCTTCCATTGCTTTCAGCTAATTATCATTCTTGATTTCTTCATCTGTACTTTTTGGTTCTACTTGAGATACTAGGCATAGTTCCTCATTGATTCTACTTCTTTTCATTACTCCTTTTTTTACTTCCTATTAATTGATCAGTAGGATGATTTCTTATCAAATTCCTATTTGTAGTAGGAGTTGCTGCTTTAGTTCTTATTTCAGGTACTATGCTATGTTCTTCTCTTACCACTTCAGTTTGCACATTATTCTACAATTCATTGTTAGTTTTGAGAAATAGTTCATTGCATTTGTTGGTCATTTTAGAATAATCATCTCCATCAAAAGTATATTCCATCATCTTTTCCTTAGTGCCAAAATTTTCATCTATTTTTACGTTTGCACACTCTACTATAGTTTTTGTTCTATAGTTGAAACATCTATAAGCTTTACTCTTCAAAAAATAGCCAAGAAAAATACCTTCATCTCTTCTTGGATCAAACTTACTGATATCATCATCTATTTTGATGTAGCATTTGCTTCTAAATATCCTAAAATATTTGACTGATGGTGAGTGACAAAACCATAACTCATAAGGTGTTTTCATCAAACCTTTTCTAATCTATACTTTGTTTAGTGTATATACTATTGTATTTATTACCT
The DNA here is from genome assembly GCA_028749045.1 of Cupressus sempervirens. Taxonomy (NCBI): domain Eukaryota; kingdom Viridiplantae; phylum Streptophyta; class Pinopsida; order Cupressales; family Cupressaceae; genus Cupressus; species Cupressus sempervirens. Next base: position 609,637,939 of record CM053784.1, on the reverse strand, counting down.
CTCTTCAAAAGATCTTTGGTACATCATTCTCAAATAACACAGCTCTTACTGCTTCAATAATTGATCTATTTCTCCTTTCAACAATCTCATTTTGTTTAGATGTATGGGGTGAGGATAGTTGTCTCCTGATACCATGCTCTTCACAATAGATATATAATTCTTTGGAAATGAATTATTATCCTCTATTTGATCTTAAGCTTTTGATTTTAACTCCAAATTCATTCTCTACATTGTTTTTTAATATCTTGAATTTCTCAAATGCTTCTAAATTTTCCTTAAGAAAAGCTACCCACATCATTCTAGTAAAGTCATAAAAAAAAATCATAAAATACCTTTCTCTGTAGAATTCTCTCATTTTTGCAATACCATTCAGATCTATATGAACCAATTCCAGCTTTTGTGTAGTACCAAACTACTTGCTAGGAAAGGAGACTTTCTTCTACTTAGCCAAGATAAATTCCTTACAAATAATGTTAGTGGGCTTAGTGATCTTAGGTAAATCTCTTATAGCAAGTGTATTATTGGCTTTCACAATGTTATCAAAATTAATGTGAAAAAATCTTCTATGCCATAACCAACTGTTGTCAACTTTAGCTACTGAGCATGTTGTTTTAGTGGAGTTTAATTGAAATACATTACCTTTGGTTCTTGTGTGAGTACCAAGTAGTTTTTCTTCCTTGTTTTTGATAATGCATGTAACATTACCAAACTGCACTTGATAACCTTTGTCCATAAGCTATCCAACACTTAACAAGTTAAGTTTTAGTCAATCAACAAAATAAACATCATTAGTATTTGTTTTACCATCTAGTGTGATAGATCCAATTCATGTGATGTGGTAGGTTGCATTGTTTCCTACTCAGATAATTCCTCCATCATGGCTTTTGAATTTGACAAATTTTCTCATATCACCAGTCATGTGATGTGAACAACCACTATCAATGATCCAATTCTTTCTTTCAACTTGTGAGATCAATGAATTTTCTTCTCTAATTTCTCTATCAAGATCATCCTCCTTTATAGCTATGAATCCTAATTCATCTTCACTTTTTCTTTAATCAGATTCTTCCTCTTCTTCTTCATTGGCATAAAAACAATTTCTAGATCTTCTAGATTCAAATTTCCCCTTATACTTTTTGTCTCTCTTAGGACACTTAGATGCATAATGACCATATTCATTACATGTCCAACATTTAAAGATATTCTTATCATCCTTTTCTCTTTCCACAAGAAGAGCCACTCCTTCCTAGATATTTTCCTCAACAAACTTGCTACTGCTAGCAATGTCTCCTTGGGCTTTTGTGTTCCTTGCTAGACTAGGTTTAATGTTAAATGCACTAAATGTTGTCTGAACTTTTTCTAATTCTCCAAATTGTTTTAGATCAAATTCTTTAGCTTCCAATCTACCGAGCAATGTTTCTTTGGTGAAATTAGTGGTACAAGGTAACATTACCTAAATCATATGTGTTATTTTCTTGAAAGGTGGTGTCAGACCTTTCAAGAACTTCCATAAAACTTCATCATTACACTTCTTTCCACCAAGAGATTGTGATTCTTGCAACAATCTCAGATATTTTTCCAATATAGGTTCTCACAGATTCATCTTCTGTCATCTTAGCATCTTGGAATGCAAAATACAAATTTTTTAATCTAACCCTTTTTTCATGTGTATCACCCTCATAGTCAGCTTCTAAGGTTTTCCAAATTTCATGAGATATTTTGAGTTGTTTTACCTGGCTATACTCACTTCTAGGTAGTGCAGACAATATATCTTCTCTTGCCCTTATGTTGCACATGAATACTTCTCTTTGTTCCTCAATACAAATTTCAAGATTGTCTTCTTCTACAATGTTTTTAGATGTCTTGGTTACAAGCCAATATCCTGTACCCATGCACAAGAGATGAGTCTTCATTTTATCCTTCTAGCTATCATAGTTAGTGCCATAAAATCTCAGACTTTCCTTTTTGAATAGATTTTCCATAGATCTCCCAAAGTTGCTAAAATATTTCTTCAAGGGCCTGAGGCTTTGATACCAATTGTTAGAAATAATAGTCCACCAATATAACTGGGGGGGAGGGGGGGGGGTGGATCAGTTATATAACAATCTGAAACATTTATCCTCTTAAGCAATTTCAACCATTCAATCAAAGTAAACAATAATCATAAAGAGATGTATACACAATTACACCAAACATATTGACTAGGGAAACCCTTGATTAGAGGGAAAACCCTGGTGGGAATGATACCCACAAAAGAATGTACTAATATGAATGTTCCTTGTTAGCTGATGGACCCTATTAGGAGTCTATTATAACACTTAGTACAAGAGTCCCTATTAGGTGATTCCAATCTTGTTAGGAGTTGTAGAAGGTAGCTGAACCCATTGTCCAAATAGCTTTAGGATCAGATCAATGAACCCACTATCTAATTGACCTCAGTAATATTCCTTTGAGAATAAAAAATGTGAGAAAATCTTTGCTTCTTCCTCTGTCCAATATGTTAGACTTCTTCACCTTCAAATCATGCAATCAGATCTAGAACTTTGTATCCATCAATAGTAACCCTTAAGGTCACTAATATGAATTAACAAATCATTCTACTCTGCAACTTCGCTATTAACAATGCTTCTCTACTCATCTATCTCATTCATGATGTTTACAACTCAGAAAACATCTTTCCTTTATACCATACTCAATATTAAATCCTTGAGTCAGCTTCACATTTTACCTTATGTTAATTAAATGAAATACACATTTAATTAATGTAGTTAGCTCATAGTTATACCCAAACTTTCACACGTATGGCTTCCATACCTACACACTTACTGATGTCATCAGTCGTTAGTGTACTACCTCTAGTTAACTGCACAACCTTTCATTTCAAATTAGGGTAAACTTTAAGAAAGCCACCTCTAAAAAAAGATATAAAATATTGGCGAATATTTCATTATTTTGAAAAACCAAAATATTTTTTTTGGCGAAACTCTCAATTTTTTTATTCTAAATATGATTAATTTTGGCGATTATTTTTGAATCATAATTTTTTTTGTATAAAATATTGATGAATCTCAATAATAATAGGAAGTTCATTAATCACCATGGAATATTACAAATAAAAATTGAACATTTTTTTACCTTGTGGAATGTTATGAGAATTGTTACATATACTTTAAATCAATAGTGAATAATAAAAATTGGTGATATATCCCTAAATTAACTAATAATTATGATAATTATTGGTCAATTCAATTTATTTCTCCAATAATATATTATATTTAGGTTACTCAAATCTATTCATGTAACAAATATTGTGGCAAATATTTGAGTTTAAATTTTTCAATAAAATAAATTATTGAGCGATTTTAAATATTCTAGAATTGAATTTTATAAAACTATGGCGATTTAGGTTGTATCAAATCTTAACTTATGCCAAAAAATTCTAAAATTAGCCAATTTACGAATATTAGCCACTAAATTATACCCTATTTCAAATACAATGCGTTGTATCGATCATACAATAAGAACTACTTTCCTAATGCTCTATTTTCATGTGGTCTTCTGTATATCAACCATATCTTCCATACATTGTTGATTTAGGTTCTTCTCACTTGCCCATGTGTCTAATACATATCATGGTATCTGCAAGTAACTATGCACAAGCAGATAAGTAATGTATTGTCCTATATACAAAAATCACAATCTTTTTCTTTGTTAGTCTTTTACAAACTCATTACTATATTTTCATCAATGACATACACAATTATAGATATATCATACCAATGTTATACAATTCTCCCCCATAGCATCAACATTCATGCTAACATAAAGTTACTAAGTTTTAAGGAAATAATGCTATAACTAGTGAAGAGTATCTCAATAATTTTACTGATATGCTAAATGATTATGAAGTGGAACATGAGGATGTGGTTATGAATTTGGTTGGAACTCACTCACTAAGGGTGTAAGGGATTGATTTAGAAGACTGCCTGATGATAGCATTGGTTCTTGGGATGATTTAGAAAAGATGTTCAAAGAACAATATGGTGACAACACTAATACAAGTTTCATTATGAATGAGCTCAATAATATTTCAATAAATTAGAATGAGTCAACATTTGATTTTAATGTAAGATTCCAAAAGGGAATGTATAAGTTATTTCAAGTTATGAGACTAGGTGATAATGTCTATCTCACTACCTATTTCAATACTTTTGATAGAAAAATGACATATATTCTAAGAGATAAAGATCCAAAAACATTAAGGGATGATTATAAAATAGATGTCAACATTGAAAACAATAGGAGAGCATCTAGTAAGCTTGGGAGGAGAGAGATGATCCAAAATTGTTTAAACCTAGACAAAATAAGAAAGAAGGTGATAATCCTATTACAAAAAAGAAGCCTAAGGATGAAAAAATTTATTAGGTCTTAAATATGCTTAAGAATTTGAAGCCTCCATCAAGCCATGCCAATAAGCCTGATGTTGGTGAAAAGTGATAGTTCAATAATGACTATAATAAGAAGAACAGGATGAAAAACTATCCCTATAGCACATAGTAGAAGGATGTCAAGCCCATTCCTAACCCTTTCCAAGGAACAAAGGATAAAAGTATGCTAATCCATTATAGAGAAATTCTATAAATATGATGGAGGAAATTCCTTGGTGCATTATTTACCAATCTCCTCATTCTCCTCATTATTTTTCTATTGTCCAATCATTTTTTGCACATCAACAAACATAGTCTAAAGAGGATGGAGAAGAAAATATCCATGAGGATGTGACATCTACTATGATTAATTTATCTTACAATGGTGAAGAACCTAATCTAGAATAATATGAGATTGAGGTTAGCAATCAATGAAGTATGTATCAGTTACATCATCAACAAGTATTTTTAGATGATGAAGATTAGAATGATGATAGGATGTAGGCAATATGATATTTGATGTTGAACATATAAATTTGAGATTACCATCTAAAGAAGAAATTGATAGAATTTTTTTTGAGATGGTGACTCAAGTTCATAGAACTTATAATCTAAGGAATATGATAGTAAACAATGTTGTTGAAAAAACATCTAGTATTTTTATCAAAGATACAACCCATAAGATGAATGATGGCCCAAAGGAAGAGAATCTAGTGGTAGTCAAGATCAAGGACATTAAAGCCAAAAAGTGGGAACCTAAGAAGAAGGTGAAATTTCAAGGTCCAAAGACAATCAAGACAAACACAGAAGAAAATAAGTCATGTCTTGATACTATTAGACAAGTGGAGGAGCCTGGTGTTCTAATACAATTAGTATCCAAATCTCTTTTATATGACCTTGTTGAGATAATTGCTATGTTATCACATATTACTATTAAAGTTCCTTTATCAGAAATGTTTAGGATAGAGGAACATAAGAGTAAATCCCTCTCTTGGTTAAAAGGGATTGGAAATAGTAATATTCTTCATAAATAGCCATCAATAGGGCAAGAGGTACCACTTGTAGTAAAAGAGAAGGAAGATAAAGGAGTCATGTCTCAAAAACCTTAGATCTATTTGGATAATTCTTTTGTAGCCTATATAGAAAATATTGACCCTCGCTTCCTTAGCCTAATCATAAATCGCAAGACCTTGAAGAATTGCATGATTGATTTAGGAGTGTTGGAAATATGACCAATTAGTAAAATAAGATGAGATATGTGGTTGCCATTTATGGCAACATATGTTTTACAATATAACTATGATTGTTTGTGATGGAAAATTGTCTAAGTATTGGACAATGTTATAGCAACATGATAAGATTCATTGTTAGTGGAATATTCCTTCATAATATTCTCTTGCATAGTTGACTATAGATGCATGATGTCACCTTGATGATGTATACCAGTGTGCATATCTGTACAGTCAACCAAGTTCAAGTTATGAAGGAAACATTGATGCATATACTTCACTAAACAAAACAGAGCAAGTTAGCAAATTGAGTTGTATGACTTGAAGAATTATTTTAATTATTAATTCTTGATGAACCAACTCTAAGATGATATGTGAGATGACTAAGGGAAGATTTATTAATATGATTGACATAAGTAAAGAACTTCATTTTGTGAAGTTAGAATGTGACAAGTTATGTGATATGATGATATATGTGTAGTTACTCTTTATTTATGACATTGAGTGAATAGAAAGGAAGATTGTCTACAGTCTACCAAAGGTTTTTATGAAGAATTCACAATCAAAAGAATTGTGAAGTACAAAAAGTGATCCAATATTGTATGTATATCTATTCTCTTGAAGAACTTAATTGTATAGTTACATGTTAGGGTAGTGGGCTCTTCTTGCACACATTTGTATATGATCCACAAAATCCTAATAGGGTTAAGGCTTCTAACAAGGCTTAGTCTCCTAATAGGGACTCAAGACACTATATATTCTTCATAGACTCCTAATAAGGTTAATATCCTTAACTAGATTCTTTATATAGTGAATCATCTTGTGGGTTTCATCCCCACCGAGCTTTTTCCTTGGCCAATGTTTCCCTAGTTAAAAAAAATGGTGTTATGAGCTCTCATTTTGTATATTTTTTTATACTATTCAATGTTATTGGTTTACTTTCTTATGGATTTAGCAAAGTAATTAATTATATCCAGTTGTGGGTAAAAAGATTGAAAATACTGATTCACCCCCCCTCCCAAGTATTATCTATTTTTTTTTGGTGTAAATAATTATTCACTATTTACACTTACTTAAGTTTACTTAGGTTAATGCATTATTTTAATATTTATTTATTATTCAATTAGGAGTATGTGCACTCTTGTGAGTTGTCATGTTGACAACATAGGAGTTTGCACCTCTTTTATGCACATGGTGTCTACAACACAGGAGTTAGCACACTAATTAAGCACATGGTGTCTACAATATCTTCACTTGAGATACACCTTGTCATTCTTATCCTATCATCTAGAATGATGGATAAGACATGTGATTAGTTGTCATGCTTATCTTATCTCCTAACTCTTTCTAGAGACATTCTAGGTTCTTCCTGAGAGATCTTTATAGACAAACACTCCTAGTGTTTACATTCATCACATACAATACATAGCAATATATAAGGACATACTTTGATACATTGATCATACTCCTTTTTGGTCTATAGTTGTGCTTGTGTTCGAGATCTTTGATCTTGGGTGAATATTTCCCCATGGAAAATTCTTACATGGTATCAGAGCTATACCAAATTCTTACAATTTTTAACAATTGGTATCAAAGCCTAGTTATTCATAAGAGGCTTAACAACTTGAATAAGATCCCTATGGATATGGAACAATTGAAGAAGAATCTTGAAGAAGCTCTTGAGAAAATTGATCTCCTTACTGATGAAAGAGATGGCCTAAAGGATAGATATGAAGATGCAAAAGTTTATATTGGTAAACTAAAGGACAAGATAGATAGCCTGAAGAAAAAAGGACCTAGTGAGTGATCTAGTGATGATGATATTGAATATATAAAGAAAGAAAATGAGATCTTGAAATATAAGTTAAAAATAGTTGAACTCAAGCTAAGTCTTTAGAAAAATGGAGGGAAGAATGATTCTAAAATAAAAGCCAAAAACACAGATCTAATATCCCAGTTAAGCAAAGTAACATCTAAGTTAGAATCTATCAAGTTGGAACATGTAGAATTAGAGAAGTACAATACTATTGTGAAAGGTGAATTGGTGAAAACTAAACAACAACTTGAGAAATTGTATACCAGTAGTGACAATATTGAAGAACAAATATCTATACAAGGACCTAGTTATGATAAGACTGGACTTGGATTCTTTCTTATAAAATCTGCCAAGAAATCTATTGAGAGAAAAGAACCTGATACTCTTGAAGTTAAGAAAGATCTAAACATGAGTAAATGTGATGATACATCTAAAGACAAAAAGAATATTACTCACTCTAAGAAATCCAAAGAATTTGATCATGATGAGGAAAATAGAAGGAAGGAATCTCATGCCAGATGGGATGAACTTGAGCATACTAGAGATGATTGAAAAGGTAACAAAAGAAGATCTCACAATAATGAAAGTGGAGAAAGAAGACAAATTGTTTGTTACGGATATAACAATCTTGGACCCATTGCAAGGAATTGTAGAGCACTTGATAACCAACATAGTGAACAAAGAAGGAATGTACCTGTATGTCAGTTATGTAATAACTTTAGACACATGGAAAATTTGTGCAGAATGGATAGAAGAAACTTAAATAGGAATCAAAACTATAGAAGATACAACAAAAGAAATGATGACAGTCTAAAGGAAGAAATGAAGGAGTTGATAGAATTCAAAGAAACTTTTGTAGAGGCAAAAGAACCTTGAACTTCTCATATAGTTTTGGAAGAAGTACATCTTAATGTACCTGATAAGATAGTAAATTTACTTATTGTCTATGATTCATCCTACCTAAATTAAGTATTCTTAGTGAGATAATGTTAGTTAATGAAAGTTGATGTTAGAAAGAATACTAGAAGTTGTGCAGTTAGTAGTATATACTAGACATCGAGAGAAGTCTACAGTAAAGTACACATTGCTTGATATGATTAGTATAAGGTTATGCAAAACAAATGGACTCTTTGTTACATAGAGACAATATTTTTGTGATAGAAACACATTTAATGTGAAGTACGGATTGTAAAAGATTTAAAGGACATAAATTGATTTATGAACATCATTTGCTTGTGTGAAATTTTAAGTACAATATTGAAGAGTGATTTGATAGATATTTGAAGTGTTGAAGAATTTTTCAAATGTTCATGATTTCTAAAAGCCCTAAAACATGAAATTGAGGTATTTTTCAAAAAATTTCAGCATATTTTTAGTAATGGCAACTCAAGAAGTGTTTAATATCAGTGATAGACTTTGATATTACTTCAAGAAACACCCATTTATTTCTTTGCTTGATGACTCCATTGGAGCATTTTTGCAAGTAGGAGGAAATATTCTTCATGTTGAGAACATAAGAAGTTATATTCACTATAAAATAGAAATCTTAGGAGATAATGAGATCCATAAAGAATTGGAGAGAGTGTGCAATGATGATTTATCATTGAAACCAAAGTATGCATACCTAGGACAAATTAACCTAGTTAAGTATATGTTCTATACAGACTTTGAAGACAATGAATAGAGAAGAATCATTTTGATTAGAATTCATGATGAGCTTTTGTGGTTAGGAGATTCACTTATATTCATTGATAATGACCTAATTCACAATGTCACTGGTTTGAGCAATGAAGGGTGCAGTCCTGTGAACATTAAGAATGTGTGCAGAATAGTTGAACCAAATCTCAACACAAGTTTTGATGGAAAAAAAATGAAGATTAACACCATTCAGGATGATGGAGTAAGAATCCTAAGTAAAATTTTGGGTTATAAGTTCAATCATGGATCTAGGATAGATTCAATCCCAACCAAATTTCTTCACACAACTTATGTGATGTTAGTAAAGGGTGAAAAGGTTAATCTATGTGATATTATCCGAACTCCATTGTTGGATAACATATCAAGGATCAAGAAGTCTAAGAATGTAGTCTTTAGGTTTGAATCCCAATTAACTCATATATTCTTCCATGTAGCAAAAAAGTTTCCTAGTATTTCAAATTGGGATGGAACCAAGTGCACAATGCAAACTATTACTCGAGTTTACAGATCTAAATTAGAAATAGTTAGGGACAATGATATTGATAGAATGATTAAATCATTCCAAGCTAAAATGAAGTAGAGGTATAGGATACCACTTGCACTGATAGAGAAATATAAGGATGAACTATGTTTTATGGTAAAAATAGATTTCACATGCCTGGAGGCAGTAATTCCTTGAGTAAAGTTCATTAAACCAATGGGTTAAGAAATGAGTGTTGAACTAATTGAAGGCTATACATAGAAAATTCTACACTTTGAAGTAGATTGTCGATGCCCTAGATGGGGTACATTTACTAAAAAGATGAAAGAGGTCCAAATGAATCTAATGGTTAAGAACATCAAGCAGAAAGTTGAGAAAGTAATTGATTCAATCTTAAAAGAATCTAGGATGTCAAGAAAAGAATTTGAAAAGGTGAAAGGGATAGCCTTGGAGATGAAGGCTAGTGTTCAAACTAAAATATTAACTCCTACACCTATTGTAATGGCTGAACCTACTATGGAGGTCACAATTGCATAGACAAGTGTGCAAGCATCTACAATGCCATATGTAGTAGTTGTGTACCAGTAACCCCTAAGAAACCAAAAGAAAATAGAGGAAGCATCAGTGCTAAGAAAGTCTACATAGTTTGAGAAAGAAAAACCTATGCAAATCTCCTCTCCTAAAAAGAGAGTTAAGAAAACAAAAAGTGGACCAAGTAAGAGGAGGAAAAACCTGTACATCAGTTCCTTGGAATTTGAAGAAGAGACTAGTGATAGACTAGTAGAACCTGAAGATCAGAAAGTAAAGACTTTAGTAGGAAGGAAAGCATGGAAGCCAAAGGTAGAAAATCTGAATATGCAAATTGTTAATGACAATAGTTTTGTGTAATTGAATAAGTATTATGACTTGTACAACAACATGGATAGGAGATAACTAGAAAATATTGTAGTTAGAAATATGATTGTAATAGATCATAGGTTTGATAGCATAAAAGGTCAAATCCCTAAATATTTGTATAATAGGCTGAGAAACAAGAAGAGTAGAGTAATTGAGGAAGATTAAAAAAAGAGAATGAATATGGTGAAAAAGCTATGTATAGTAAATAATAAGGAAGAGTTAAAGGAAATTTTGAAAGGTATAGCACCTTTGCTGAGCAATAAGAAGAGATCCATTCTTCTTATGGGAGGAAATTATGAAGAGGTAAATATGGAAACTCAAAAGGCAATAGTCACATACATGTCTACTATGCTTAAGGAGACTAAGAAGAGTGCACAATTAGAGAAGAAAACCCCTAATGTGGTAGCACCCCATCCACCTAATAGTTTTGAGCAACCAACTAAAGTTTCAATTCCAAGTGATTCACCACACATTACCATTGATAGTAAATCCATGCAAGTAGATAATACTAATGTAATAGTGGATAGAACTGAAGATCCATTCAAAGATTTTGGCTTTGTGATTTTTGGCAATATTGTTGATTATAGTAGCTCTTTTGATGAAGAAAAAGAGCAAGAGAAAAAGAAAGAAGATGTATGTTCTAAGAAGAAGTTTGAAACTATGTCAACTAGCATTGAGGCAGCTACTACAAGTGTGCCCATAGCTCCAATAATAGTAAAACCCTCTACACCACCTACACAAGTAGAAGTGGTCACCACAACAATACAGTTAGATGATGAAGATGAAGCACAAAACCTCGTATCTTCTTTGAGTGAATTCCTTGAAAAGAAGAAATCAGTTAAGTCACTCGAGAAGACTTTAACTTCAGTTTTGGATAGATTACAGAAGACAATAAGTTCTATTGATACATTTATAGAAATTTAGCCAAGAGCAACAATTGTGCGCAAAACTTTTGACAATGAGCTTACAACATTTACCAATGTTGGTACAATGCAAGCATAGACTAAGCATGATGGTAATCTTCTTAATACTATGTGTATAAACATAAGGAATGATATAGAAACATTAAATATATGCATCAAGGTATTGAGGCATAGTATAGAGGAAGGGAAGTAGATATATAGTAACTGTAACTTGGCACACCTTCACCTTCATAGTTTTGATGAACAGATCAAAGGAAAAGTAACTATGTAGATGTTCAACAGAGAGCAGTAATTGTGTACAAAACATTTTACAATGAGTTTACAACACTGACTCATGTTGCTACAATGGAAGCATAGACTGAGCATGATGGTAATCTTCTTAATACCATGTGTACAAAGATAAGTAATGATATAGAAACATCAAATATATGCATTAAGGTATTGAGGTAGAGTATGGAGGAAGGGAAGTAGATATATGCTAAGTGTAACTTGCCACATCTTCACCTTGAAAATTTTGATGAACATATCAAAGGAAAAGTAATTGAGTTACAAAGGCCTACTAATAAATTTCTAAAAAAAGATTAGAAGTTAGAAAACTTTGAGCACTAAATGGAAGCAACTCATGATAGCATTCAATATATACAAGCAGAAAAAGAGAAAGTCCTAAAAAGATTTACTCTTTCAAGAGATCATTTATCTCCATAGATTACATTGTTATATAATTAGTTGGAGGAATGCATGATAGCCAAAACTTCATATGACAAGTTTTTGGTTACAGACTTGAATGCAACAGAGTTAGCCACATATGCCCTATGTGCACTATTAAGTGTATCAGATGCACTGAAATAAAGTTGGAAGAAACACCTTGCCTAGCTTAAGACTGACTTCACTGATTGTTTTTCTAGATTTTGATGCAACTTTTAGATTTGGATGAGTTTTTCTATTTCTCAACACCTTTTTTATTGATGTCAAAGGGGGAGAAATAAGGAAAATTGTAATTATAACTTATATAGTTGTAATTTGAAGTATAATAGTAAGATTTTCTTCAAGCAAGCTTTGTAATCAAAGTTATAAGAGCTGTAATCTATTTCTCAAAACATGAATTTAATGTTTTTACTATGTTATGTATGTTTATTTACTTTAATTGTTATGACAACATTTTTGGGACTTAGTCAATTTTTCCAAAATGTTTCCATCAATGCTAAAAGGGGAGATTGTTGGTAATATGACCAATCAGTAAAATAAGATGAGAGATGTGGTTGTCATTTATGGAAACATATGTTTTATAGTATAACTATGATTGTTTGTGATGGAAAATTGTCTAAGTATTGGACAATGTTACAACAACATGATGAGATTCATTGTTAGTGGAATATGCATTTAGAATATTCTCTTACACAATTGACTACAAAGTTATGATGTCACCATGATGATGTATACCCGTGCACATGTCTGTATAGTCAACTAAGTTCAAGTTATGAAGGAAACATCAATGCAGATACTTCACTGAATAGAATAGAGGAAGTCATCAAATTGAGTTGTATGACTTGAAGAATTATTTTGATTATTAATTTTGGATGAACCAACTCTAAGGATGATATGTGAGCCAACTAAGGAAAGATTTGTTAATATGATTGATATAAGTAAAGAAATTCATTTTGCAAAGTTAGTATGTGAACAAGTTATGTGATATGATGATGTGAGATATGATGCAAACTAATATATGCATAGATACTCTTTGTTTATGATGCAAACTGATATATGCACAATTACTCTTTGTTTATGAGATTGAGTGAACATAAAGGAAGATTGTCTATAATCTACCAAAGGCTTGTGTGAAGAACTAAAAATTAGAATAATTTCAAAGTACAACAAGTGATCCAGTATTGTATGTATATCTATTCTCTTGAAGAACTTAATTGTATAGTTGCATGTTAAGACAATGGGCTCTTGCACACATTTGTATATGATCTACCAACTCCTAATAGGGCTGAAGAAACTCATAATAGGGTTGAAGATTCTAACAAGGCCTAGTCTCCTAATAGGGACTCGAGATACTATACATTCTTCATAGACTTCTAATAGGGTCAATATCCTTAACCAGATTCTTTATATAGATATAGTGAATCATCTTGTGGGTTTCATCCCCACCAGGGTTTTCCCTTGGATAGGGTTTTCCTATTTAAAAAAATATGGTGTTATGAGCTCTCTTTATGTATGGTTGTTTATACTATTCAGCATTATTGGTTTACTTTCTTATGCATGTGGCAAAGTAGTTAATTATATCCAATTATGGGCAAAAAGATAGAAAATACTAATTCACCCCCCACTCTCAGTATTATCTAATTCTAACAAGGAGCCACTAATACTATCATGCATTTTAAAAGCATGGAAGACCTAAAGTTAGATACAAAAGAGGATAGGTGTAGAGTGATGGATGCTAGAGAGGTCCCTATTATAGAAAAAAATTAATGCATTGCCTTTCAGATTAGCTACCTATCTAGATGTTGACCTAACTATGAATGTCCTAGTAGTTGATATTCCTCTACAATATGGAATTTTGCTCTCAAGAAAGTCGAGAAATGCAATGCGAGGTAGCCTATAGTGTGACTTGTCTTTTGCTACATTTCACATAGGAGACAAGTCCATAATAGTTGATAGAGAGCCATTGGTTATCCACATGCTTGAGGATAACATTGATACATATTCCACTTGTTTTCTAGATACATAAGTGAATTCTTTTAGATCTGAGATCACCATTCAGGAAGTTGAAAAGATAGTCCCATTAATTTCATAGGAAGCAACAAAATGCCAAGATTATTAGAATCTTTAGACTATGCATTTTGATGGGGCTATTTCTAAAGATAGGTAAAGTTCTAGAGTAGTTCTCATACCTCCAGAGAGAATAAATTTAGATACTCATTCACCCTAGACTTTACTTGTAATAATAACATAAAAGAGTATGAAGAACTTTTACTTGGATTAAAAGTGGCAAAAAATCATGGTATAAAGAAGCTGCATGTTATTGGTGATATACAATTAGTTGTGTCTTAGATTAAGGAGCCATATGCATCCAAGAAAAGAAGTTAAAAAAATACAAGAATGCTATTTGGGATTAGATTGAAGCATTTGAAGCTTTTGGAATATCTTGGATGGATAGAAGTAACAACAAAATGGCTGACCTACTAGCTAATGTGGCTATTAAGCGTAATGACATATCATTTTATGGTATTTCTAAGATTGAGGTGCATAACAGATCAACTTGCGACAACATAGAGAATTGATAGTTATTTGAGGATGATAAAGATATTTTGAATTTTCTCTTAAATGAAGAAAAATATCATGGCCAAGAACTAGATTGCAATGCTTTGATTGAGAATATAGATGGGAAGGACAACATCTTTGGACAAGAAATTCTATAGTTGAAACCAAGAAAATTTCACAAAGGACTAGTGATTTTAGAGAGTTTCTTTGACAATAAGGATAGAGTTCATTTAGAAGTCAAGGACAAGAAGCCATAAGAATTGGAAGAAGTGAACCCTGGGAAAGCTGAGTCTCTTAAGAAGGTATACATAGGTATAACTGTTGATCTTAGATTGGTTTTGACAATTGAGTGTCAACACACTTAAGAAATTTTCTAAGTAACATATGTTGAGTATAATATAGATGCCGAGTTATAATGAGTGCTGAATCACTAATGTGTCAAGTAAATAGTAAGTGCCAAGTAGATAGATAGAGCCAAGCAAGTTTCAAGTGCTGAGTGAATAATAGATGCTGAACAAGGTCAAGTGTCGAGCTAGATAGAATTTTAGTATGTGTTGAGCATCAGTATTATCAAGTGTCAAGTAACACATAATTGATTTAGTTGTTTGTGATGGTACAAACAACTATGTAAACCATTTTTGAGCTGAGATATAGATAGATCTTGAAGATTTGAAGATAAGATTGAATCTATTTATATTTCGTATGCAATCTACATGCAACGAATCAAAAAAATGAAAGGAATTGAGAAGGAAAATTGGATGAATCTCAATCGTAGATTCATACCTAACCCTAAGCCACCAAAGCCTTTTTAAAGAGAGATGAAGCCCCATATTTCATAGTGTGTGAGAGAGAATGCATGTGAGGAGGTAATGCTAGCAAAGTTTTAAGGAAGTGAAAGGGGTGAGTAGATCAAGTTGAAGGTGACTCAGAAGAAGGTTAAAATTGTAGAATCAATTAGCAGAGCAAAGTATCAAGATTATAGCAATTTCATAGTAGATCAAAGAGGATTGAGATGAACTGAATAGGGATCTAAAATCAAAAATATCAGATTGTAAGTGTATTAGATCAAACATTCTACTGTACTTTCTAATAAATGTATCAACATAATGAAATCCTATGGACTTAGGTTGGTTTAACAAGCATTGTATAAATCCTTTAATAGGGTGACATTCCAAGTGAGTGTTCTAAAGTCCTTTAGCTAGACACACTTCTAACAGGGTGCTAAAATACTTTGATAGGGTAGGATCTAACAATCCTTTGTAAGCCTTTAATAGGGTAGGCCTTTCATAGGGTAGATCATGAGAACGGTCAAAACATGTAGCCTTAACAGGTGAACTTTATTGCTGTAGTAGTGAAGAATTGTGAGTGTCATCCCCACCCTAGTTTTACCTTCTCATTAGAGGGCTTTTGGGTAATCATATTTGGTGGCAAGTGTTTATGTGGATGCATTTTATTTACATATTATTTCTATATGTTTATGCATGCAATTTTTTAAAGTTGAAAGTTTTATTGGTTAGAGTTTAGTACTTCTGATTCACCCGCCTCTCAGAAGTATATATTTCCCATTTGTATTTCCAACAATTGGTATTAGAGCTAAGTTCTCATCAGGAGAAGCCTTACAGCTTAGAGAAAATATCTTGAGATGAAAGTTTACAAGTTGGGAAAGACTATTTAGAATCAAGAGATTGAGATACATCTCTTACTGCAACAACTGGATGAAGCCATAGATTCCTTAAGAAGTTTGCTAAAGAGAAGGAAAGATATTTGCATAGTAGAAAATGACACTCAATACAAAGAGGTTGACACCACAAAGTTATTTATAGATGGTAAATCCTATGAATTTGATGCAACACTTGTAGATCTCATGGACAAGAACAGAGTACAAGTTGAGAAGATCAGAAATCTCAAGTTGGAGCAAGAATCACAAGCAATATTACTATGTGATGTGACTAAGAAAAAGAAGAAATCTATAGAAGAAAAGGCCATGATTGAAGAGGACAAAATAATATTTTCAAATAGATTGGAATTCTAGGATCTCAAACATGCAATTAGACACCATAAGTCAAATGATGAATGCCATCATGAGTTGAACGTCAATGACATTGAAATAACTACATTGAAGTTACAAAATGAGCAATTGCAGAATGATCAAAAAAGAGAGAAGGAGTTTTTTGAAAGCTTCATCAAGCCAAATGATGCTATCAAGTACTTTGAGCAACTACTGAAATCCCCTATATCTAGTAAAGACACATTAGGTTTGGGCTACACAAGCACTGAAGAAGGGGGAGATAAAATATCAAAGAAGAGATATATGCAAGGGGAGACATGTGAAAGGGGGAGTTACAAAATAAATAGAGAAAAGAAAGGGGGAGTGCAAACAATAGGAAACAAGGCATAACAGAGCAAACAACTAGAAACATGGCATAACATAACACATTAGATAAGGAGTATCAAGTTTTAGAATAAAGACAAAGATTATTAGTAGAGGAAAATCAATCTACTTAGAGAGATTTTGGATACAAAAAAGGCACATTAATTTAGGGAGAGTTATAAAATTTTGAGATATATAGTTCTTTACAAAATTTTGAATAAATTTTGAAGTTTTGTATATATGCCGAATAGAATGTATATTATACTCAAGGGATTAGATTCATCATTTATAGTTAAGTGTTTTTGCCACTCATGTCAAAGGGGGAGATTGTTGATCTCAGATTGGTTTTGACATATGAGTCTCAACACACTTAAAAAATTTTCTAAGTAACATATGCCAAGTATAATATAGATGTCGAGTTACAATGAGTACCAAGTTAGTCATGTGCTGAGTAAATAGTAAGTGTCAAGCAAATAGATAGAGCCAAGCAAGTTTCAAGTGTTGAGCTAGACAAAATTTTAGTATGTGTCGAACATCAATATTATAAAGTGCTGAGTAACATAGAATTGATCTAATTGTTTGTGATGGCACAAATCACTATGTAAACCATATTTGAGCCAACATATAGATAGATCTTGAAGCTTTGAAGATAAGATCAAATCTATTCATATTCCCTATGCAATCTACATGCAACCAATTAGAAAAATGGAAGGAATTGAGTGGGAAAATTGGATGAATCTCAATCATAGATTCATACCTAACCCTAAGCCACCAAAGTCTTTTTAAAGAGAGACAAAGCCCCATATTTCATAGTGTGTGAGAGAGAATGCATGTGAGGAGGTAATGTTAGCAAAGATTTGAAGGAAGTGAAAGGGGTGAGTTGATCAAGTTGAAGGTGACTCAGAAGAAGGTCATAATTGCAGAATTAGTTAGTAGAACAAAGTATCAAGATTATATGATGCAGGAGCATCCAGAGGTATAAGGGCAATCCTATGTCACCCAAAAAAATGTACTTAGACTTAGTTTCTGTTTCATGTGTTTTCATTTTTGGATACCCATTTCGGTCAAATAAAGGTTCCAACTCTCACAGTTCCACTATCAATGTTCTAGAATAGAGTATTTGAACACCTTGGGATACGTGTAAATGCCAAAAAAATAGGAGTATGTAATTGAGCCACCATTTTGGTGAACTAGGAGGTGTAAATTGGCCAGATGAATGTAATTGCAATTTAGAGCATTCCAGAAAAAGAATAAGGTCAAAAGGCCCCACGGTTTGAAAGTTATCGCAGTTTTTCAATTTTTGGAGACCTCCTAAGAATGCTTCAAAGTCAGGTTAGGGGCATTAAATGACCTCAAAAAGGGTCAAAAAATGGGGGATGAGAAAAGCTGGTCCATAGGGCTATAGAGAACTTCGAGAACTTTTCAAAAATGTAAATGGTTCGTCAATCGGAGCTACAGTTCAAAAGTTATGCCTCCCGAAAGTTCGGTTACCATTTTTGGATTCTTCTAGATTTGCACCAACTTCTAACGTGGCTTCTGGAGCCTTCTATTTGGTCAATGGATGCCTACTAGCACTTTCTAGAATTTACTCCTAGTCCTTAACCCTCTGGGGTCTATTTAAGGACATTTTTGGCATTGTAAAAGCAGTTCGGAGTAGAATTTGAGAGGAGGTACCAAAAAGAGAAATTATCTCCAGTTTTGTGCTATTGTAAGCCATTAGGGCATGTTTTGAAGTCTATTTTCTCTGTATTGAATGTACTAGCTTATTTTCACAGTTAATCCAATTTCCCTTTTCCTGTTGTGTCTATTCTGTGGTTGGGTTGTGTCCCCATCAAGTGGGATCATCCTAGGATATAAGGGCAATCCTGTGTCACCCAAAAAGAAATGTACTTAGACTTAGTTTTTGTTTCATGTGTTTTCATTTCTGGATACCCATTTGGGTCAAATAAAGGTTCCAACTCTCATAGTTCCACTATCAGTGTTCTAGGATAGAGTATTTGAACACCTTGGGAAATGTGTAAATGTCAAAAAAATAGGAGTATGTAATTGAGCCATCATTTTGGTGAACTAGGAGGTGTAAATTGGCTAGATGAATGTAATTGCAATTTAGAGCATTCCAAAAAAAGAATTAGGTCAAAAGGCCCCACAGTTTGAAAGTTATCGCAACTTTTCAATTTTTGGAGACCTCCTAAGAATGCTTCAAAGTCAGGTTAGGAGCATTAATGACCTAGAAAAGGGCCAAAAAATAGGGGACGAGAAAAGTTGGTCCATAGGGCTATAGAGCACTTCGAGAGCTTTTCAAAAATGTAAACGGTTCGTAATTGGAGCTACGGTTCAAAAGTTATGCCTCCCGAAACTTTGGTTACCGTTTTTGGATTCTTTTAGATTTGCACCAACTTCTAACATGGCTTCTGGAGCCTTCTATTTGGTCGGTGGATGCCTACTAGCACTTTCTAGAATGTACTCCTAGTCCTTAACCCTCTGGGGTCTATTTAAGGACATTTTTGGCATTATAAAAGGCAGTTCAGAGTGGAATTTGAGAGGTACCAAAAGGAGAAATTATCTCTAGTTTTGTGCTATTGTAAGCCCTTAGGGCATGTTTTGAAGTCTATTTTCTCTGTACTAAATGTACTAGCTTATTTTCACAGTTAATACAATTTCCCTTTTCCTATTGTGTCCATTCTATGCTTGGGTTGTGTCCCCATCAAGTGGGAGCATCCAGAGATATAAGGGCAATCTTGTGTCACCCAAAAAAAAATGTACTTAGACTTAGTTTTTGTTTCATGTGTTTTCATTTTTGGATACCCATTTGGGTCAAATAAAGGTTCCAACTCTCATAGTTCCACTATCAGTGTTCTAGGATAGAGTATTTGAACACCTTGGGAAATGTGTAAATGCTAAAAAAATAGGAGTATGTAATTGAGCCATGATTTTGGTGAACTAGGAGGTGTAAATTGGCCAGACGAGGGTAATTGCAATTTAGAGCATTCCAAAAAATGAATCAGGTCAAAAGGCCCCACGGTTGGAAAGTTATCGCAGCTTTTCAATTTTTGGAGACCTCCTAAGAATGCTTCAAAGTTAGGTTAGGGGCATTAAATGACCTAGAAAAGGGCCAAAAAATGGGGGACGAGCAAAGCTGGTCCATAGGGCTATAGAGCGCTTCGAGAGCTTTTCAAAAATGTAAACGATTCATCAATCAGAGTTACGGTTCAAAAGTTATGCCTCCCGAAAGTTTGGTTACCATTTTTGGATTCTTCTAGATTTGCACCAACTTCTAACACAGCTTCTGGAGCCTTCTATTTGGTCAGTGGATGCCTACTAGCACTTTCTAGAATGTACTCCTAGTCCTTAACCCTCCGGGGTCTATTTAAGGACTTTTTTGGCATTGTAAAAGGTAGTTCGGAGTGGAATTTGAGAGGAGGTACCAAAAGGAGAAATTATCTTTAGTTTTGTGCTATTGTAAGCCTTTAGGGCATGTTTTGAAGTCTATTTTCTCTGTACTGAATGTACTAGCTTATTTTCATAGTTAATACAATTTTCCTTTTCCTGTTGTGTCCATTCTGTGCTTGGGTTGTGTCTCCATCAAGTGGGAGCATCCATAGATATAAGGGAAATCCTGTGTCACCCAAAAAAAAATGTACTTAGAATTAGTTTTTGTTTCATGTGTTTTCATTTCTGGATACCCATTTGTGTCAAATAAAGGTTCCAACTCTCACAGTTCCACTATTAGTGTTCTAGGATAGAGTATTTGAACACCTTGGAAAATGTGTAAATGTCAAAAAAAATAGGAGTATGTAATTGAGCCATCATTTTGGTGAAGTAGGAGGTGTAAATTGGCCAGATGAATGTAATTTCAATTTAGAGTATTCCAGAAAAAGAAATAGGTCAAAAGGCCCCATGGTTTGAAAGTTATCACAGTTTTTCAATTTTTGGAGACCTCCTAAGAATGCTTCAAAGTTAGGTTAGGGACATTAAATGACCTTGAAAAGGGCCAAAAAATGGGGGACGAGCGAAGCTGGTCCATAGGGCTATAGAGCGATTCGAGAGCTTTTAAAAACTGTAAATGATTCATCAATCGAAGCAACGGTTCAAAAGTTATGCCTCCTGGAAGTTCGGTTACCATTTTTGGACTATTTTAGATTTGTACCAACTTCTAACACAGCTTTTGGAGCCTTTCATTTGGTCGGTGGATGCCTACTAGAACTTTTTAGAATGTACTCCTAGTCCTTAACCCTCCAGGGTCTATTTAAGGACATTTTTGGCATTATAAAAGGCAGTTCAAAGTGGAATTTGAGAGGAGGTACCAAAAGGATAAATTATCTCTAGTTTTGTGCTGTTGTAAGCCCTTAGGGCATGTTTTGAAGTCTATTTTCTCTGTACTGAATGTACTAGCTTATTTTCATAGTTAATACAATTTCCCTTTTCTTGTTGTGTCCATTAGGTGCTTGGGTTGTGTCCCCATCATTATAGCAATTTCATATCAGATCAAAGAGGATTGAGATGAACTAAATAGGGATATGAAATCAGTAATATTAGACTGTAAGTGTATTAGATCAAACATTCTACTATACTTTCTAACAACTGTATCAGTAGAATGAAATCCTATGGACTTAGGTTGGTTTAACAGCCATTGTATAAATCCTTTAATAGGGTGACATTCCAAGTGAGTATTCTAAAGTCCTTTAGCCAGACTTCTAACAATGTGTTAAAATCCTTTAATAGGGTAGGATCTAACAATCCTTTATAAGCCTTTAAAAGGGCATGCCTTTCACACTATAGATCATGAGAATGGTCAAAACATGTAACCTTAATAGGTGAACTTTATTGTTGCAGTACTGAAGAATTGTGGGTGTCACCCCCACCCTAGTTTTACCTTCTCATTGGAGTGTTTTTGGGTAATCATATCTAGTGTCAAGTGTTTATGTGAATGCATTTGCTTTACATGTTATTTCTATATGTTTATCCATGTAATGTTTTAAAGTTAAAAGTTTTATTGGTTAGACTTTAGTACTTTTGATTCAACCACCATCCCCTGCCTCTCAGAAGTATACATTTCCCATTTGTATTTCCAAAAATAACTCTATCTCTTGCTATTAGAAAGTATTTGATTGATTTGTTAAGAAAGTTTAGAAATATATTTGCATGGTCATATGATGACCATAAAGCTTATAGGGAAGACTTTTTTTTAGCATGTTATACCCCTAAAAGAGAATATCAAGCCTTTTAGACAAAAAAAAAAGACTTATCAACCCCACATTATACCCCAAGATGCAAGAAGAGCTTATGAAGCTGAGGGATGGGGGGAATATTAAGCCCATTAGAAATTCTTCATGGTTGTTTAACCTAGTGCCATACATGAAGAAAAATGGTGATATTAGGTTGTGTGTAGACTTTGAGAATTTTAATTTTTCTTCCTTAAAAGATAATTATGACTTGCCCAATATGGAAGCTATGCTACAATAGGTTAATAGTTCAGAATTGATGTCCATGATGGATGGTTTTTCTGGATCCAACCAAGTATTGGTTGATGAGGAGGATTAGTTTAAGACAACCTTTACAACTCCTTGGGGAACATAAGTATATGTTCAGATGCCTTTTGGTTTGATTAATGTAGGAGATACATTCCAGAGAGCCATGGAAGTTTCATTTAAAGAGTACATAGATAAATTCATGGTTGTCTAGTAAGATGATTTGAGAACTTATTCCAAGAAATAGGAAGATCACTAAAAGCATCTAGAATTTTTTTATAAAAGCTTTGGACTATGGAGTTTGACTAAACCCAAAGAAGTTTACCTTTGGAGTAACAAAGGGGAAATTTCTTGGTGACATAGTTTCTAAAGATGGGGTTAAGATTGACCTAGAAAGGGTGACAACAATAGATAAGGTCCCTAGGCCAAAAAAATGTAAAAGGTATACAATCTTTCTTTAGTCAAGTCAATTTATTAAGAAGGCTTGTGATAAATTTTTTTGAAATTAGTAGGACTATTTCCAAAATGCTAAAGAAAGGGATAGTGATAAATTGAGAAGGTGGACCATCAAATGCCTTCCAAGAAATCAAGGATGTTAGGATTAAACCATAGATATAAATAACAATTACATGCAAATATAAACAATATCAAAAAATAATAGATCACATAGAAAAGAACACATGAAACCAAGATTTAACATGGTTCACCCAATCCCTAGGCTACGTCCACCAAACAACAAGTTAGATATTATTATGATCTAGTGATTACAACCTGATTACAATCCATAATTCCTTACAGCTCAATACCGCTACAAGAACCAATTTTTTGTATCACAACACTAAAAAAATCCCTAACCCTAAGCCCTTTTATACAAGCATTTTTTCCACTTTAGGGTTATAATTAATAATTTCAAGTTGGCCCCAAATCCTGATAAAATAGGGCCCAAATTTTTTTTTAAGGTGATGCTCTGAGCTCCAAAGAATTTATGAAGTATGTACAGTACTTTCTTAATTAGTCACCACAAACTAACAATCTCCCACTTGGGGATTGATCAGACTCCACACTAGACAATAATCTCTCACTTGGAGACTGATCTAGTAGCAATACCATAACCACATGGGGCTCTTACTGGATCAAACCACCCTAGATGCTTCTGTTCATTTTTTCCTAGTTAGTCTAGAAGACCAATTGAAGCTGAAGAGGAATTCAACTTCTCCCTTATCACTACCTTTGTAAACATATCTATTGGATTATCATCTATATGTATCTTCTCTAGCTTTAATTATCCATCATCCAAAATTGACTAAATGAAAATTTACCACAAATGTATATGTTTGGTCTTTGAATGCATATCTAAATTCTTTGCATGATGAATGGAACTTTGACTATCTATAAACAAATAATTATCCTTTTGAGGGTGTCCCAATTCTTCCAAGAAGAACTAAAGCCATATCATCTCCTTTACTATCTTTGTAGAAACATCATACTCTGCCTCTGTAGTGGATAAAGCATTAACCTTTTATAATCTAGAAACCCAACTCATGGCTGTCCCACCAATAGTAAAGACATAACTTGTAGCAATCCACCTGGTATCAATATCCCCTACCAAATCTAAGTCAACATACCCCTGTAAATCAGTAGTAGAGCCCCTAAAGTGTAAACACTTATTGGATGTTCCTCTCAAATATTTGAGAATCCATTTGACTATATTTGAATGCTCAATTCCTAAATGATTCATATACCTGCTAACAACTCCCACTGCATGTGTGATATGCGGCCTTGTACATACCATAGCATACATGAAACTTCCTAAAATTGAAGCATAGGGTATCTTTGACATTTTCTCCTCCTCTTCTTGTGTCTTGGGAAACATCTCTTTAGCCAACTTCAAATGACTAGGTAAAGGTGTGTTGACAGCTTTAGCATTCTCCATAGAGAAATGTTGCAACACTTTCTCAACATAATCAGCTTGAAATAACTTTAATTTCTTGTTCTTCCTATCTCTACAAATCTTCATACCAATGATTATTTTTGCTGCCCCCAAATCCTTCATAGCAAATGTATTTGCTAATTGGCATTTCAGCCCCTTAATCTAATCCATGTTAGACCCAGTCACAAGAATATCATCAACATATAAACATAAAATAATGTAGCTATCACCATCCAACCTTTTAATGTAAACATAATTATTTGAATGACACCTATGATATCCATTCTCATGCATGAAAGTATTAAATTTTAGATACCATTGCCAAGGTGCTTGCTTCAAGCCATAAACACTTTTCTTCAATTTGCACACTAAGTTCTCCTTACCTTTGACCTCAAATCCCTGTGGCTGAGCCATATATATCTCTTCATCCAAATCACCATGAAGGAAGGTTATTTTAACATGAAGCTTCTTTAAATGCAAATCTTTGGTGGCTACAATACTTAAAATAGTACAGATAGAAGTCATCTTAACAACAAGAGAGAATATCTCATCAAAATCAATTCCTTTTTTTATGCAAATCCTTTTACAACTAACCTGGCTTTAAATATTTTCTTACCTCCATCCTCTTCTTTTAACTTGTAAACCCACTTATTCTATAAATCTTTTTTACTTGCAGGCAACTTGCATAAATCCCATGTCTTATTTTTCAACAAAGAGTCCATTTCATCTTTCATTGTAGACTCCCATTGAATCTTAGCATCCACTTGCATAGCTTCATCATAACATTTTGGTTCACTAGCATTTGTTAGATGTAAAATAGAATACAAAGAAGGAGAAAATCTTTCTAGAGGTCTAATTTGCCTTGTTGACCATCTAGCATTCACTGGTGTGTATGGTATTTATTGTTGGGGTTGTTGCACATCATGAGGAATGGCTGAAACATCATCTTTTGGAGTATCATCCAACACTACATAATCATCTTCTTTCTTCTTATCTTGCTACAACATATTTTTGTACAACACTTTCTCATTGAATATGACATCCCTACTTCTTACAATTTTATTATTTTCAAAATCGCAAAGCCTATAACCAAATTTATTAATGCTATATCCAACAAATACACATTTCTTTGACTTAACTTCTAGCTTGGTTCTATTTTTAGAATCTATGTGAGCAAATTCTTCACAGCCGAAGGTTTTGAGAAAAGAATAACTTACCTTCTTACCAGTCCATGCTTCCCTAGAATACCACAACCCAAAGGGGTAGAGGGGCCTCTATTAATAAAATATACAACATTATTGATAGCCTCCACTCACATGTGTAAGGGCAACCCATCATACAACTTGATGCTCCTTGCATGCTCCATTATAGTCATGTTCATGCATTCAGCCAGTCCATTTTCCTACGGAGTCCTTGGAATAGTTTTCTATCTACAAATACCATTAGTGGAGCAATAATCTTCAAATTTTTGACTGCAATACTCACCACCATTATCAGATCTAAGACATTTTAACTTCTTACCAATCTCATTTTCAACCAAGCATTTCCATTTCTTAAAAGTTTGAAATACATCAGATTTTTGCATCATCAATAAATATAACATAATAATGACACCCACCAAGGGAAGATACTTGAGCCAGTCCCCATGCATTGGTATGCACAAGCTTTAATTTCTCCTTTTTATTTTCCTTCCTAATCTTCACAAAACTCACTCTATTTTATTTTTCATACACACAACTTTCACACAAATCCATATTAACACATTTCAAACCTAGTAAAAATTTTTTTGAATGAAATAATTTCATACCTTTCTCAATCATATGCCCAAGTCTACTATGCACAACGCTGTATCAGAATCTACAATAGCTATTTGTTCCCCCTGCTCAATGTAGCAACTATTCCTGAATATTTATTTTTCTCTGAAACAATTAAAATAGAAGGAACAATATCACTTGTACAAAGATATCTTTGACACCTTTTGCTACTACAAGGAAACTTTTTGAAACCTTCTAGTTTTTATCATTAAAAGTAACTACATAACTCTCATCACCGAGTTGCCCTACTAAAATTAAATTCCTACTCAACTTTGGAATATTTGTTACCTCATGTAGTAGCCAATGATTCCCATTCCACAACTTAATCTTAGCTTTTCCCTTTCAAACAATTTGATAGGGTTCATTATCTCCCAAATAAACAAGCCCAAAATCCCCTTTGACATAATCAATGAAATAACCTTTATGAGGTGTAGCATGAAATGAAGCACCAAAATCTAAAACCCATGAATTGTCAACACTTTCTAAAGATAGAAGCAACGCATCTTCTTCGGATTTGTTACCTACCACATTTGTCTCCTTGTCTCCATCTGGTTTGTCTCCTTCATTTTTCTTTTGAGTTCAACAATCTTTCTTTTTATGCCCTAGTTTCCCATAGTACCATCAGTTGTTTGATCCTCTCAATTAAGACCTCCTCCCCTTTGACTTTCCTCTTGATTTCCCATGATTTCTAAAATTACTTCCTTTCTCAGTCATTCTACCTTAACTTTGTGCATTCAAAGCACTTCTTGATGTAGATCCACCTAAGGATTTCCTACAAGTTTCCTCACTCAAAATAACACCAATCACATCATCATATTTAAGGGTACTAGATCTAGGAAAATAATTGCTTGTAGCCATTATCAAGTCATTTTAGCTTTTAGGAAAGAACACAAAATCAAGAAAGCCTTAATTTCTTCATCAAAATTGATACCCACAGAAGATAACTAACTGGTAATAGTATTAAACTCATTTAAATGATCTACTATAGATCCACTTTTTGTCATTTTCATATTAAATAAATACTTCATGAGAAATACCTTGTTTGAAGTAGAGGGCTTTTCATACAATTTCTCTAGGGTTTGCATCAACTCTTCTATTGTCTTTTTCTTTGCAATATTAAATGCCACTAATGGTTCCAAGCATAATTTAATGCTTCCAAGTGCCCTTCTATCCAAAAGATCCCAGTCATCATTTGAAATAGATCACTGATTCTTGGTTTTTCCTTTGAACGACTTCCATAAATCCTTCTAATAAAGATAGTCTTCCATTTACATCTTCCATAACTAAAAGTTCTACCCATTAAACCTGTCAACTCTTAGCTTACCCTCATCTATCATCGCTCACACTCAACCATGAAACTTCCACTCAACTGTGAGACTTTCTTGTAGAGGATAACTAAATGAACAACCTGACACTCTAATACCACTTGTTAGGATTAAACCACAGACATAAATAAAAATTACATGCAAATATAAAAAATATCAAAAAATAATAGATCACATAGAAAATAACAAAAGACACCAAGATTTAATGTGGTTCACCCAATCCTTGGGCTATGCCCACCAAAAAACAAGTCTGATATTATTATGGTCTAGTGATTACAACTTGATTGCAATCCATAATCCCTTACAATTCAATACCACCATGAGAACCAATTTTTTGCATCACAACACTGAAACAATCCCTAACTTTTAAGCCCTTTTATACAAGTATTTTTAGCACTTTAGGGTTATAATTAATAATTACATGTTGGCCTAAAATATTGATAAATTAGGGCCCAATTTTTTTTTGAGGTGATGCCCTAAGCCCCAAAGAATTTATGAAGTATTTACAGTACTTTCTTGATCAATCACCACAAAGTAATAAAGGATGCCATAAAAAATGCTCTAGTACTTAGAACACCATATTGTGAAAAACCCATGCATATTTTTTCTTTTTCTTCCTTTCACACTATTGTGGTAGTCCTCCTTCAAAAGAATGAAGAGGGTTATGAACAAACTATTTCCTTTTTTAGTAAGTCATTGCACTCTACAGAGCTCAAGTATGAAATTAATGAAAAACATGCATATGCTCTTGTAAAAGTTGTGAAATATTTTAGATGTTATTTGGTAGGTGTTATAGTTATTACATTTTCTCCTAGTGCTAGTATAAAAGATATATTTTCCCAATAAGAGGTGTCTGATAGAAGGTGCAGGTGGGTTAACAAAATCTAGGAGTTTAATAATAAGATTCAAATTACAAAACTGGTGAGAGGCCAAGGATTAGCAAAATTGATGGCTCAATCAAATTTGAATGCTAACTAGATAAATGTTGTAGATGAGGACCATAGGTCAAACATATGTGATATAGATGATTGTGATTGGTGTAGAAATGCTTTTTGATTTTTGGATTTGATTGTGTCTAGTTTTTTTACATCAATGTTTCAGATCACACTAAATGATCCATCATCAAGATGCTAGAGAGAAAAGAATGTTTCAGTATAGAAATGTTATATACTATTTGTAGCATATGGAAGCACCTCTTAATTTGAATGATAATGAAAGGAGATTTGTGAAGCTGAAGGAAATTAGATATATTATTGTCAATGGGAGGCTGTGGTGGAGAAATTTTGAAGGTATATTGCTAAAGTGCATTGATCATAAGTAGTCAGAAAAAATACTCATTGAAATAAATTTAGGAGTATGTGGAGGGCATTACATGGCAAAAACCACTACCCATAAAGTGATGAGAGTTGCATTCTAGTGGCTGATCTTATTTAAGAATTCACATGATCTAGTCATAAAATGTGATCCCTTACAAAGGTTTTCTAGAAAGTTAAAGTTCTATGGAAATAACCCTTTGAATTTAGTGGTAGTGCAAGTACCTTTCTAGCAATGGGGAATGAACTTCATAGGTGAAATATCAACTAAGTCTAGTTAAGGTTATTGATGGATCCTAGTATCAACAGATTATTTGACAAAGTGGGTAGAGGCCATTCCTACCAGAAAAGATAGTAGCAAAGTGGTAAATGATTTTCTATTGAACAATGTAATAAATAGTTTTGGATGTCATGAAAGAATTGTGACTGATAATATGCTTTGAGTTAGAATAATTTATGAAATTTTGTGATAAATATGGCATTAAAAGATCAACATCATCCCCCTATCATCCACAAGGAAATGGGCAGGTTGAGTCTACCAATAAGATTCTACTAAAAATTATCAAGAGGACATTGGATAATAATAATTAGGCATGGGATTCCAAGCTTCATTTGGTAGTTTGGGGTGACTAAGTGACAGTTAAAAAGGAAATTAGTGTCTCACCTTTTGATCTAGTGTATGGAATCTAAGATAGAATGCCTTAGAATAATTTGATAGGCCTGTATAACTATATCCAAATGTATGATGATGATATAATAGATGACATGCATGAAAGAATGGATGAGTTGGTAGGATTGATTGAGCATAGGAAGGAAACCTCTGCCAAGAATGAAAATTTTTAGTTACAGACAAAACATCTATATGACAAGAAGGTAGTGGTAAGAAAATTTGAGCTTGAAGGAAAGAATGGAAATTTTGAACCAATTTATCTTGGCCCATACTTGACAGAATCACATGAGGTGAAGATTCATATATCTTGAAGGAATTATCAAGAAATCTTCTTGAATTTCTAGTTCATGGATAATACTTGAAGAAGTACTTTTGTTGAAGGTACTTTTCTTTCCATGAATAGTAGTTTAGGTTTGTGTATAGTTGTAAATCTTGTGTATGAGTGTGTTTTGATGGGATTCAAAATTGAATTCTCATTTTGAGTACCATTACAAGCTTTTGAGTACATCCGAGCCCTATAAGCACATTTTAATGCTTGTTTACCTGACTATCCTTTTGAGGAATAAGAGGTGTTTAATGTTTCCAACACTTTGCATTCAACTTGTTCATGCATCCCATGAAGATAAATTTCCATTTTAATTAATTCCATGAAGTTTCATTTTTGGCTATGTTCATACTTGCATTTTTTATTTAGTGTCAAACAGCGACAAGAAGCCTAGTTTGCATTTGAATATCTTGCACTTGGTAGAGTTTCATAACTCGCTGCTTTGGGAGTAATTTTTATACATATCAAAGAACCCATATTTCAGATTTCAAGTCATTTTGATATGTTTTGATTAGGTTTTTAATCCTTCAAAGTTGGTTACTTATCTTTATGATACTAATGTAAAATTGTTCAAAATTATGGGAGGCCCTATTTGACCTGTTGTAACTTTGAACTGGTAGACCATATTGAGAAAATTCCTTTTGCATTACATTCTAGAGGTCAAAAACTTGCTATGTTCTATGTTTGAGCTTAAGAAAAATGTATTTGATTAGTTTTTAAATGTGATTCTAAATGCAAATTATAAAGTTTTACTGGTGTTAAGAACTGTAGATTGGTTAGTACTCCTATTCAAGATGTCATAAATCCAAATATGTGATTATCTGAACCAAATGGATTGTACTAGTTTCTAAATCTTGTCAAGTCCATATGTACACTTTCCCAAGTCCATTCCATTTGTGAAAATAACTTTTTTTTCCATTGTTTCGAATCCTACAAATCCAAGTACCCCACTTTGCATGCTTACGAAATGCATCTTCTTATTATTGATGAGCCCAAATCACAAGTTTATGCTCTTCTTATGAAAGTGAATTAATGTCCAAGTTTTTGTACTCCCAAGTGTCAGTTTGACATGTTTTGAAAGCCAAAACTGAATACAATTTATGGTTTTCTGACAAGTTTGCTTGTAGGAAATTTCATGAAGGCAAATTTGAGGGTCAATATCTTTCGACCCAGGTGTTTTCATAACATGATATTTGAGAGGGTAAGAGAATGTGGAATAGTGAATCAATATGTAAGTTTTTAGAGCCTACCTATTGGATTCAATCAGTTTTTAAGGTCAGTCAGAGGACCCATTGGCATGAAATTGGTAGTTTGTAGAAAAGGTTAAAATTAGTTTTTAAGGGTTGAATCAGTGGTGAAAATTGATTTTAATCAATATCAGATGTTAATTGGATTAATCTTATAGTTTAGCTATTTCAATTTGAATTTTTTTTAGCCAGACCCACTTTGGGGCTTGGCTAATCCTATCAAATTGATAAGATGCTAGGAATGGGGAATGTCTAAGGGATGTTATTTAAAAAAAATCATTTAGGGTGCATGATCATAACAAATCAAATGGTGTGTAAAAGTATATACCTAATGAGCAATAAGAGATGTGAATTGGCCAAAAGGAAGAAACTATGTTGGATTTGAATGTGAAGGAGATTGTCTAAAAAATTTGGAATGTGTTGGTTATCGATTAATCTACACCATGTGAAAAGACATTGGGGCAATTGTTCATATCGATAAGGGCCCTACTTCATAGCAAAGAACTCTGAGCAGAAATCAAAGTGAAGGGTCCCCAAATCATTTTCTTTATCTCCTAACATATGGGCCTAAACTATGAGAAATTGATTGCATGAAGAAACACACATCATACATAACATTACAAAGGCAGTCCATGCCTTAGTAAAAATGCACAATGTTAAATTATCCATACAGTGATCAAGTGGATTTTCCTAAGAGATACATCATACTAGAAGATGAGAAGCCATTTTCAACCCCCACTTCCAATTGATCAAAGTTAGGTGGCTACCTTAGTACAAATATGAGGGAGAGGATGTTCTTCAAGAATTTGAAATAACATCTAATCATGTTAGTTTTGATAGTATAGATAAGGATCCTTTGGGTGCTACTTACAAGAAGCTTTGTTGCAATATATCTCTATTACCTTATGATAGCTCAAATTTTCAACTAGTTAAGAAATATCTTGAGAAGACGAATGCATGAACACACAAGGAGTAAGCACTTGAGCTTGAAGATATATTTCTAGCTGATAAAGAAAGGGAAAGTGATGCATATGAAAAATATAAAAATCTTCAAAACCAAATGTTTCTTTGGCATGGCATTTTAAATTTTTTTGGGTACATAAGGTAGTGTTGACAGTTTTGAGCATATGGATTGCCATGTGGAAGGTTTTTTCCTTTGCATATTTAGGAAGTATCCACATGCAATGTCCAACTGACACATTATTTGAAGGTCTTATTAATGGCACATGTTTGAAATGGGCAAAATTGAGGGGATTCTACAAAATATTTGTCCTTTTTAAAAAACCATGGTTAAAGGGATGCCATCTAATTTGTTCCAAGTATGGATAAATTGCAAATAAATTTGGCAAATCTGTGCAACATGTTGTGATTGTTACCTTACAGAGTTGACGAGATGGCACTAATCTAAGTTGAATCTCCTATTAGCTTTCAAACATAAGACATATGAAAATCATCCTCCAGTTATACAGAGCCATCAATAAATCAAACATATGTAGATTTTGTGGCCATCCTCTAGTGTAAGATTTATGCTAGTAACATTGCCTATCTAAGGTTTGATTTGAAGGGCTTCTAAATGATTGATTGTAGAAGGGGTAGAGGTTGTGAATTCAATGGTCTAGATCATCTATTTGTAGTAGTATGTGATTATGAAATTGCTGGAGGTATACAAAGCCATTGAGTGAAGAAATTGTGTTATGAATGTAAACAAGGTATGACAAAAATGCTAGTAAAGTATGCTCCCCTTTCCATCAAAATGCAAAATACACATCCATTGCATGAGCAATAGTGAAAATTTCTCAAGTCATGAGAAAATGTAGGAACCAATGAAGGTTTTAGTCCCACATTGGGTGGGTTAGCACCTTTTTTCAATGTTTAAATAGCATTTAACACAATGCTATCATGTATTCAAAGATAAGGGATTTTTGAAAGCTGTAGGCTCATGTGTGGGGGCCTACCCATACCTAGATTGCCAACTAGACATGAGTAAAAGTTAAATTTTGATAGTGAATCCAATTTAAGAGAGAAAATAATTATGATGTCAGCACATGATAGGTGGCACTAAATTGTGATGTCACAAAGATAATTGTATAGTCAAGATTAAACCACACGACTACACCAAAATAGAGATCCAACTATAGTCACTGGGTCTCCAATAGTAAATGTCAAGTTAGAAAAGTGTCATGACTGTGCGAAAAGTCTCATTTTTCCTAGTCATGAGCCTTAACCATAGTTAAGGGGATGAGGCCACGATGTTGCAAAACAAGGTTAGTCACTCTTTGGGGTCAATGTAGAGTTAGTGGTTATGGTCACAAACTCATGAGGAGGTGACATGTGGTGAGGGTAGTGCAAGGTGGCAAATCTAGTCAATTAGGAGCTGACATGTGGCGATAATTTGATTGTCAATAGGAGATTGATCTAGAATGAGAAAGAGACCAAAATATTAAATAATATAAAAATTAACATTTTATTGATTTTCTTTCAATTTTGAATGTGCAGCCATAGGGGTGAAAATTTTAAATAAATTTGAAGATATTCTATAGTTTTGACTATGGACTATTTAAAAAATTTCATTTAACCTTTAAGTATGAAATGGGGAATAAATTTTCAAATTGACTTTAGAGGCACATTTTTTATCAGAAAGATGCAGTATAATATACTATCAAAATTAGGAGAAACTAAATTTTCCATTTTTGTAGTTAAGTTTTGCATAAGTCTTCAATGGTAGAAGCTGTAGGCAATTTTGTATTTCTAGGGCATCCTCAATATTTATGCAAATTTGTTGTTTCAGAAGGAATAATATAAGATTTTAACTAGTTTAAGATAAGATGAGATCCACTAAAATGACTACTAAAAAGAATTGAATATTTTTTAGGGTAGTTGCAAGTGATACTATTTTTTTGGAAGATGCAATTGGAGATTCATGACAAGGGAAAATGAAGACAAGTGAAATCAGATTGAAGGCTCATGTACTTTTTGATGTATATCTCATTTTCCTTCAAAATAGAGTTTTTTCTTTCTGATTATTCTAAGAAGATATTTTAGGCTTTCTAATAACAACACTTAATGAGATTTGATTTACAGTTAATGAGAGAAGAGATAGTTTCTACAACATTAGAAGGAAGATTTTTAGCTATACACTTGGCAGTAGCAGATCCAATTTGGGAGCCTCTCCCTTGTCTATATGTCTCTCTTCTTTCCTCATTATGAGGGTTCTAGTTCTGGAGAATTTTTCTCATGACTATGATAGCATAGTTGGTTCTAGTTTCATGACTATGATACCATAGTTGGTTCTAGTTTTATGACTGTGATACAATATTTTTAGTTTTCTCTGGATATGAACATCTGTAACAAAGTTTTATGTATAGTCTTGGTATATTGAGTTGTTTCTCAATTTTTTACATGCATCTTAAGTGTATTGTTTCAAAGAGATGAATACAGTGAACAACCAATTTCTTAGTTTCATTCTGATTCTCATCTCCTTCTTCTATTATCTGCAATTTTTTGTGGTTTAGGAACAAAGGGTTTAAACCCATTTGTAGCCCCTTAAAGTTGTATGTCTTATTAGGTTTTTCCATTGGAACAAAGAGCCAAGTAAATGATTACTTACCTTGATAGGGTTTTAGGTTTCATCAGAAGGATATTGCATAAGTATGAGAGTTTTCATGAACATTGATGTTTGATTCACAAGGTGATAAGATAGATTTGGGGTCTTGATACATGATATATGCCAATGATTTCTAGGGATGTGTGTTTGTAAGTTGTGGGATTTCTCAAAAGATAAGACATTAATTAGTTGCAAGATCAACATGTTCTTACTATTGCATATTTAAATTTTGTTGATATCAATATTTAATTGAACATCTTTTCCCTTTTAGTTTAAGAGTTAAAAAGAAGTTTCCCTCACTTAGTTTATCAAATTCATGTATCCTATTATTAGCTATTTCAGGTCCATGAATGTTTGCAATTGCATAAACATAGAAGATTCAGGGGTTTTATCTATTATATGGATGTAGTTATATGTTTTAACACTGGTACCATATAAAGAATCTGAGGTCCACTCGCCTAGGTCTTCTAGAGCCTAAAGAAGAAGAAGGATAGTAAATAGCCTTATAGTTGGCCCTAGTGTTTGAATAAGTACATTGAACATGGGAATTAGCTATCCCTAGGTGTATGTGTTCTTATCACTAGGTTATAAAAATTTGTTAATTTAGGAGCCAAAATGTTCACATGTATATATTTGTTGTTTTTCTCCTGTGTGTGCATAGCTCTTTGAAAAAGTTATCATTTGAAAAGTATGTGGACTACTTTAACCAGAAATTCTAAGTCCTTATATGGGTACTAGCTATCCATTATCCCTGGATAGAGCCTCCATTGGCTTGGTTTTTCACCTTTTTTTTAAAATCTTAAAAAATTTGTTGAGAAAATCTAGTTTATTCATTTTGAGAAATTATGGCTTTCAATTTTCATGTATAGAGTTACCCTAGCAAAACTCTAGTTCCTCATCCATATCCTTGTTTCCATTGTAAACCCTCTCTCTTTTAAAATGTATTTTTTTGCTTATAAAAGACCTTTGAAATTTTTAAGCATGACCATGCAACCAAGGTGATCACATAGTCATTACATGGTTAAGCTCTTCACATTTTATGGTGCAACTATGAGAAATAGTTAAAACTCTTTAATCACTTTGTTGCAGTAGTTTATTGCAAAAGGTCATACTAGATAGTAAATAAGAGAAACAATTAAGAAAGTAGCATTCATGTGGTCACACAATTAAATCTAAGGTTAGAATTTCAAGCCTGACTATGCAAAAAGGGGTTATGACTTAGTCATAACCCTCTTAGCATTTCAAATATTTGACATGTGGTGGCATTTAAAAGACTAGCTTGTCATAAAAGTCAAGTTATGATGCACTTATGTGAACAACATTGAAGAAATTCCAATCATTATTTTTCTACCTAAAGTTCAAAAGGTCAAAATAATGGAGTGACTTAGCAACTAGATGTGATCACATAGTTAGAGGCCTAAAGATACAGTGTTATGAGATAGTTTTGACCTAGTGAAACTATTAGTACACATAACTAAAATTATTGATCACACGATCATGAGGCTTGAAAGATAATAAGGATTATGACCTATGACTGGGTGACATAGTTAAAATATTGTTACATTTTTCTTGATTGTGTAGTTAGAAGATATAAGGTAAATCAAAGCTATGATTTGGTGAGGCTATTAAGAAGGATACAAAAAATTCTTAGTCACATGGTCGCATAGTTAAGTGGTAAAAGGAAAAATAAAGTCATGACCTAGTGAATTCTTTAATTGTATAACAAGTCCAAAAATTAAAGTTAAATAAAAGACTGTGAATTGGCAAAAAGGTTTTATAATCTTTGAAGGATCCTTTGACTACATAGTCATAGCATTAGAAAAGGGTAGTCAAAGTATATGCATAAGATTGTTGATCACACAGTCACATGGTTAAAATTTTAAGTTGAAAAGGAAGTATGATTGAGAAAAATAGTTAAGAGTTTGTTTAAAATTCAATGATCACATGGTTGTGCATCTCAAGTGATAAAAGAAAATGAAGGCAATGATCATGTGAAGCGGTCAAGAAATGTTAAGTTTTATGTGATCGCTCAGTTGTATAGTAAAGAACATGAAGCAGAAAGGAAGCTGCAAAGCAATGATAAGGATTTTAAAATAGTGATAGCTAAGTTGCAAAGTTAAGGGGTTAAACTCAAAGGTAAAAAGCGTAGCAGTGACCAAGGCATTTTCATAGTTGCAAGCATAAACATAAAGTGGCAAATGAGCCTTGGGAATTTGTGAATAGTCAGTAGTGTCTAGTGTTCACATGGCCACAACATAAGAGTTTAATATTTAAGTGACTATTCAAATCTCATGATTATAAAAAAGATAGGTACTATATGAAAAAGTGTAAAAAAGATTTTGAAAGTTGGTAGTACAAATATGCTAAAGCCAGATAGTGACACTTTTTGAGTTTTCAAAATTTCTTGTGCATGCCGACTTAAAGACACCATTAATGCCATTCTTTTTCTCAACTACTATTAAAAAGGTGATGCAATAGATTTCTAATTACAATATTCATAGAATTTTAGAGCAAAGAAGATTGAGCACAAAGTTGCTTTCAGATTTTTTCAGTTCCAGAGAGAGTATTTTAAGAAGTTAAATTCATAGAAAATTGCACATGAAGAAGGAAAGATAATCACTCAATGTGGAAGAAACCTCTCAAGGTGCTAAGCAACCAAAGACAAAGCTAGTGAACTTGTATGCTAAGGAGTGAGTCTATTTCTTACCAGGATCCTCACTTGTAGAGGCAATAAATTCCCACATTTTCAAGGATACATATAACTTTTGTAGGGATATAACTATACCAAAAACCAATGGAAATGAGTTATTCTAGTATTTATATAATAATAGGTTTGAGAAACCACCAATTTGAAACCCTTGGATCAGGAACTTGACAAAATTAATCATGCTAGAGGTAATAGTTGATGTAGACCTAGTAAAAGCTTTGATAAAGTCCTATAATTATACCACTCATGGATTTCATAGGAAAGATACGAGTCTACTATGCAAATTGGATAGAGAAAATTTCATTGAAGTCTTCAACCTTGGAGGACCAATGAAAAGGCCCATTGATTAGGAGAAATTGAATGAGACATTCCAAAATCAAAAAGTTTCTTTAGTGGGAAGGTTATGTGAAGGCATATGCCTAAGGCCAAGAAGGAGAAGGGTGAGCTACCAAAGAAGGTAGGAGATTTCATGCCTCTAGAGTTTTTCAGTAGGTACTTCCAATATACTATATTTGGAGTAGATAAGGTGATTTGACTAGATGGCACAATGAATGCTCCTGGCTATATCTACATTATGGCCC
Organism: Cupressus sempervirens; assembly: GCA_028749045.1. Taxonomy (NCBI): domain Eukaryota; kingdom Viridiplantae; phylum Streptophyta; class Pinopsida; order Cupressales; family Cupressaceae; genus Cupressus; species Cupressus sempervirens. The sequence goes on along the minus strand of CM053784.1, from coordinate 609,599,849 downwards.
TAGACATTCATGATACACTATAATGTTGGGTATGAATTTGTTACACCCATAATTAATGTGATTCACAATGAAATTGTTGCTACTTAGAAGGGAGATATTGGGAATTTAAATTTCCACCACTACTCATTGTTAATTCACATCATCCTTTACAAAAACATAGGGCACATCAGTCCTAACTTCATTAAGGTGACTAAGGAGAATGAAGAAAACTTGCCTATGCAGTTGTGGAAAAGGTAATGGAAAAGGTTATACCCTTACGCCAATGTTGTTTCTTTTTACAATGATTTAGTTTTTGCTATTTCCAATTTGCTTGATGATATAATAGAGAGGGTTCCTAGGGGGGTTAAAATGCTAATAAGACCTTTTGCTTGCCCTGATGATGATAGAAGACTAGGCCATGATTGAACTAGTTTCTTCTTTTTTGATAGTTTTTCCTTAATAAGGGTTTATAGAGCCCCCAACCCCCTCATGTTTTGCTTAGATATATTCTAGAAAGGTTGAGGGAAATAGAATTCTATTGGTAATTAATAATAATGAATAGAAAATACCTAGGTCCCATAGTAAAGAAGGGTTCCTTTGTCCATAGAAATATAAAGATAGGAGATCTTATCATTGGGAAGGATTCCACAGAAGAGATAGATGCATATATGAGTGAATTCCTATTGCCCACTTCTCTAGGTAGGGCATATGATCCTAATGATTTGGTTAGGCATGCCTTGAAACAAATGAGGAAATACACTCTCCCAAATAGAAAATGTTACTAGGAAGAGGATGTTATAATGAACTATTTAGAGACAAAAGGCTATAGAGATAGGACCCTAAGATGGAGAGAGATCATGAGGGTGGAAGAGGAAATGAAGAGAGTTCATCCCTCATTCAAAGTTTTTTTACCATGAGGAGAGATACTTGGATAGGTACAATAAGTGCCTAGAAAATTTTGATAATATAATGTCTCAAGTACATATTGAAATAAAAGAAAAAAGTTAGCTTGAACTCCCACAATAAGAGGATGTGGTTGAAATTGAGGTTGAAGATGATCAACCTGAGAGTTCATCATGGGTGCAAGGAGGTAGGAAAAAACAACAATTAATAGAAATCCTAGATAAGGCTAGGGAGAAGACATTATAGATATTTCCAAGGGCCACAAAGTATTTTGATGACATTAGGCATAATTTCTTGATTAGGCAGGCTAACCAACATGAAGGAATCCCTAATAAAACTAAGCTTCAAATAAGAATGTTGGATGAAAGGATAGTACAACCTCAATAATTTATGAAGGATGATGAATTCATAAATTTAGAAGAGTTTAAGTCATTTCTATTTAAGATTAAAGAAAATGAGCTGACCTAGAAACTATAGCTAGGAGATTCACTAGAGAAGACAATTGATTTGGTGTAGAAGTTGCAAGAGTATGAACCTAATAGTGAAACTCTCATTGTGGATGAGGCTAGAGAGCTAGTACAAAGAAGTGGAATGTTACTATTCCTAGGATGAGAGCTCAACTCATATTTTATGCTCAACTAGATTAGAAGACAAGACAAAGTTGTCTCATTTGAGTAGACAAACATTGCAGGAGAGCTACAAGGGTCAAGATTCAATGTGAACTTTAGGAAAATAATAGTGTGGAGCATGGCCCCTAAGTCATACAAGGAAAATGTGATGGAGGTAAGAGACTTACCCCAGGGAATGCGATATTATGGAATGTCACTACTATTTCTAGTGACTAGATTCACAATTTAATGAATACTACATCATTAATGAGGAAGAGAAAAATAGATATTCTTGAAAGGAAGTTGTACCAAACATACAGCATATCCATTGATTCAAGGAAGAAGTATGAGGAAGAGCTTAAGAAGACATATGTGTTGGAGAAGAGAATAACTACCCTTGAGGAGGAGGTGAGGAATTTGAGAAATGTAACTAGGCCTATTACAGAGGTTAGGGATCAAGAGACCCAAACTAAAGATGATACAATAGATGTGGGTATGGATCAAAAGAAGGAAGTAGATGAGCTAGATATTGGAAAGTGTTGGTCTTAGATAGTTTTGACATTTGAGTGTCAACACACTTAATCTATTTTTGTATTGAAGCGGAGTACACCAAGTATACCGAGCCACAGTATGTACCAAGCTAGTATTTCTTTAGGTGCTGAGCAATATATAAGTGCCAATTGATATACAGGTACCAAGTTAAAATTGATGCCGAGCAAGCCAAAATGTAGTATATGCTGAGTGATCTAGAATCATATAGGTGCCAAGCAATCTAGGATAGTATGTGTTGAGCATTAGTAGTCTAATATGTGCCATGTAACACAGAATCAACATATGAGTTTGTGCCTTCACAAACTCAGATGTAAACCATTTTTGGAGCCAACATAAGAATATTTCAAAGGAGAAAAAGGATAAGGAAAAATCATTTGCATTCCCTATGTGATTAGCATGCAACCAATAAAAAAAATGGAGAAGGCATGCAACCAATTAAAAAAAAATGCAAGGTATGTTCTGGAATTTGAGATTCAATGTGGATCGTAGATCCATACCTAACCCTAAGTCTTCCCATTATTTAAAAGGAGGTCAAATAATCCATTGCATGAGTGGATGAGAACAGTGTATGGGGAGATTATAACAAAATTTTAGTGTGAAGAAGGAAGGACTTAGAGAAACAGAGCAACATTTTCATATCCAGTAGAATAGCACAAGGGACAAGGGACAAGATCAGATATCAGATCTTAAAGGATCAAGATCAGAAGAAAGTAGTTCAAGTGCCTGAATTCAATAATTAGAGATTGCATACTAACAGGTCAAATGTTCTAATACTTTCTTACCATTGTATTAGATGCTGAAATCCTATACTAATACGTTAGCCTAATAGCTAGGTGGGAAAACCTTTGGAGAAGGTGATTGAAAATCTTATGTATTAGGTGGGTTTAAAAACCTATTGTAAATCCTTTAATAGGGTGACACTTCATGTAAAGTTTTTTCTAAATCCTCTAACTAGATCACTATTGACACAGTGTAAATCCTTTAACAGGGTAGGCCTTTCACAAGGCAGACCATCATAAGTGGTTGAACATTTATTGCTATAGCAATTCTTGTGGTTATCATCCCCACCCCAATTTTACCTTCTTATTCCTAGAAAGTTTTTGGGTTATCAATTCTGGTGTTATGTGTTATTGCATGTGATTTACTTTATGTTTCTTTACATATTTACATGCATGCAATTTGTTTTTTAGTTATATGTTTAAAGGATTGAAAAAGGTTAGAAGTGTTATACTTCTAATTCAACCCCCCCCCTCCAAGAGGTACTCTTCCCATTTTGAACATTCCAACAATTGGTATTAGAGCATTGGTTCTCACAAGGAGAAGCCTAAAAACTTGGAGATAAAGGTCAGAAGATGGAAGTCTTCAAACTTGGGAAGATCATTGACAATCAAGTGATTGATGTGCATCTCACTCTTCACAAGGTAGAGGAAGCCAGAGAGGAGCTAAGAAAATCCTTAAAAAGAAGAAAGGAGATAGCCATAGATGAAAATGACATATGCTACAAGGAGATTGACATGACACAAGTGCTTGCCAATGGAGATTCCAAGGAGTTTGATGCAGCAATAGCAGAACTGATGGAGAAAAATAGAACACAAGCTAAAGAAATCAAATTACTGAAGTTTAAACAAGAATCACAAGCCATAATGCTTTTTGAAGTGACTAAACAAAATAAAAGAGCCATTGAAGATGAGGCCATGATAGAAGATGACAAATGAAGTCTCACCAATAGACTGGAGAAGAAGACAATTGAATTTGAAAATATCTCAAACATGTAGCTAGACACCTTAAGCTAGATGATAAATGCTCATCATGAGCTAAACATGAAAGATATTGAGATTTCCACTCTTAAGTTTTAGAATGAGAAATTTTAGAATGAATTGAAGAGAGAAAAGGAGATAGCAAAAATTTACAACAAACTCAATTAGGCTATCAAGTACTTTGAGAAATTTCTTAAATCACTAAGGGCTAGTAATGAAACTTCAAGACTTGGTTACACCAACACTAAACAAGGAGAATCATCTAAGACTTCAAAATAAAGGACCAATAATAGTAGTAACAAAGGTAAGAATACTAAACCTACTTGTAATTTCTATGGTAAAAAAAGACTTACCTCTAATGTGTGCAGGAGCAAGAACAACTATCAGCATAATAAGCCCACAAATGCAAGCTTTTGTCACAAGTGTAAGAAATAAGGACATCAAGCATATGAATGTAGAACCAAGACCATGAGGACAACAAGATTTGAAGGTCACTGCAACAATTGCAAAAAGTATGGACATAGAGCATTTGAGTGTAGATCAAAGCCTATGTGGACACCTAATTAGCCTACAAGAGAAACCAATCATGCATATCACTACAATTGGGATTACAATACCAAGTATAGCTGTCACTATTTTCAAGAGTATGGAAACATCCCTGAGAATTGTATAAGAACACATTTCAAGGGAAGTTATAGTAGGTGGCTAAACCAAACTACATGTTTTAGTTGCTTGAAAATTGGTCATATCAGTAGGAATTGTCCAACAAAGTCAAAGGCACCCAAGAAAAAAGTTAACAAAGGAAAAGAGAAGGTTGATGTTGAACAAATAAGAGGACAAATAAACAAGACTTGGATGAAGAAAGGTGAATGCAACACATCAAATAGAGAGATAACTTCACCTAAGAGGTCAAGTGATAACACTTTATCTAACTAAGCAAAGAAAAGTGTATGGGACTAACATACAAAGTCAAATCATACATTAGTTCCAAAGAATAAAGAAGTACTACAAAGAAGAAATCTACATGAGAAAAGATGCCAAGCAAAATTTTGAAGAAGTTGCTGAGTTACTCTTAGATGACAAGTGAAGCTCCAATGGATGCCGAGTTTCCAATAGCTATCAAGTTGATAGTTGAAGCCGAGTGAAAAAGAAGTCTACTGGAGGCTAATTAAATAAAATATAATGAGAGCTAAGTGATAGTGAATCCTTCAAGTGTCGAGTTTATAGCTATATGCACAAAGCATTTAATGCTAGGTCTTTGACAGATATAAGGTTCAATTTCTTTCATTTTACACCATTCAAACGAAGAGAAAAGATGAGAAGAGTGAAGAGGTGATCAAGTAGCTACCCTACAATCATTTACATCAACTCTAACAACAATTTAGAGAAAATTCATCAATTTAAAGGTATTTATCAAGTGCTGAGCTACGTAGAGTTATAGTTTTTAATACACTTGAAACTGTAGTTCAGTAAAATGGCTTCTAGCTCAAGAAATCCTAAGGCTAAGGAACACCATGAGATTTAACTAGTTAGCAATGAAGTTAAATAGCCTAAGTTTAGACCAATCCCCAAAGTTGCCTATAAAAATGATCTAGCTTGTGCACTATCTATCATTCCACCCAAAGTTGTCATGGTTCAAGATATAAGGAAGTGCTACAATTGCAAAATTGGTGCTATAGGTGACCTAGAAATCTTTCATGCCTACGATAAGCTATGTGACAATGGAATACTAAAGGATGAGTTTCAAAAAGAAGAAGGATCTGACCAAAACCCTAGTTTTCCCTAAAATGTTTAAAATAGAATGGATTCATATTGTTCTAAGCTGAATTCATGATGGATATATTTGGCTAGAGATTGATGAAGGTACACTCTGATACCATTTGATGGGGACACAACCCAAGCACATAATGGACACAATAGGAAAGGGAAAATTGTATTAACTGTGTAAATGTGCTATTACATTTAGTACAGAGAAAATAGACTTCAAAACATGCCCTAAGGGCTTACAACAGTATAAGTCTGGAGATAATTTCTCCTTTTAGTACCTCCTCTCAAACTCCACTCCGAACTGCCTTTTACAATGCCATAAATGTTCTTAAATAGACCTCGGAGGGTTAAGGATTAGGAATACATTCTAGAAAGTGCTAGTTGGCATCCACTAACCAAATGGAAGGCTCTAGAAGTTGCATTAGAAGTCGGCACAAAATTAGAAAAATCAAGAAATAGTAACCAAACTTTTGGGAGGCATAAATTTTGAACTGTAGCTTCGATTGATGAGCCGTTTACATTTCTGAAAAGCTCTCAAAGTGCTTTATAGCTCTATGGACCAGCTTTGCTTGTCCCCCATTTTTTGGCCCTATTCAAGGTCATTTAATGCCCCTAACCTGACTTTGAAGCATTCTTAGGAGGTCTCCAAAAACCAAAAAATTGCAATAACTTTCAAACCGTAGGGCCTTTCATCCTAATTCTTTTTCTAGAATGCTCTAAATTACAATTACAATCTTCTGACCAATTTACACCTTCTAGTTCACCAAAATGATGGCTCAATTACATACTCCTATTTTTTTGGCATTTACATGTATCCCAAGGTGTTTAAATACTCTATCCTTGAACACTGATAGTGGAACTATGAGAGTTGGAACCTTTATTTGACCCAAATGGGTATCCAGAAATGAAAACACTTGAAACCAAAACTAAGTCTAAGTACATTTTTTTTGGTTGACATAGGATTGCCCTTATACTTTTGGATGCTCCTGCATCAGACACCTAGGGTAGATTGAAAAGTGACTTGTCACTTTATGAATGGTAGAGGAAATCCTATATGGGAAACCTCAGCTGCTGAAATTCAAGTTGAGTCCTCTATCGGCCATCCTTTCCACTTGACCAAATACTCTTTATACTGCCTATTTCTGGTACTCCTACCCACATGACTATTCAGAATCTCCTCTATCTCCTCCTTCTTAGAAGTAGGAATTAGACATGGCTCTAACATCATCTCCTCATCTGCACCTTCATCATGATACTCTACTAAGTTTGCAATGTTGAAAATAGGAGAAATGTGAATTCCATCTAGCAACTCCACCTCATATGCATTTCCTGAGTCATGTTTCTTTAGAATTTTGTAGGGGCCAAATTTCTTCATTTTTAGCTTGTAAGTATCAGCTGGAAATCTTTCTTTTTGTAAGTGTAACATGACTAGATCCCCTACTTGGAATTCCTTATGTCTTCTCCTTTGATCAGCCCTAGCTTTATACTCTTGATTCATCTTGGTAATGTGTACTTGGACCTCCTCATGTAGACGCTCGATATGTTCAGCAAATTCTTCAGCTTCAACACTTGTCCTCTCTCCTTGCTCTATCTTCCTTAATTCTAGTGCAGTCCTTGGGCTACTTCCATATACAACTTGGAATGGTGATCTACCAGTACTCCTCTTTATAGAGTTATTGTAAGAAAACTCTACTTGTGGTAGAATCAAATCCCACCCCTTGGGCTTATCCCCAACTAAACATCTTAGCAAATTGCCCAGACTTCTGTTTACCACTTCTATTTGGCCGTCAATATGTGGGTGATGTGTGGAACTGAATTTCAATTCTATCCTCAACTTATTCCACAATGTTCTCCAAAAATACCCTAAAAATTTAGTATCTCTGTCAGAAAATATACTCCTTGGAGGACCATATAGTCTTACCACCTCTCTGGAGAACAAGTCTGCAATATAGAAAACATCATGAGTTTTGTGGCATGGAATGAAATGTGCCATTTTGGAGAACCTATCAACCACCACAAGTACTAAGTCATTACCCCTTTGTTTCCTTGGCAATCCAAGAACAAAATCCATACTTATGTCCTCCCATGGCTTTGATGGAATAGGAAATGACTTATATAGTCCAGTATTGTGACTAAATCCCTTGGCCACTTGACAAATCTGACAACTCTGTACAAAATTCTTCACATCCTGTGAAATTTGAGGCCAAAAATAATGTTCTCTAAGAATGGCAATGGTCTTATCTTGACCAAAATGTCCTGCCATCCCTCCACTGTGTTTCTCTGTAATCAGATTTTCCCTCATGGAACTCCTTGGAATGCATAATTGACTGCCTTTGAATAACATACCATCTTGAATTAGATAGTCTAACCACTTAGTTATATTTATAGCAATAGGCTCCTTACAAGCTTTCCACGCTTTAGAAAAATTAGGATCCTCAGGGTATAGATCCTTGAGTTCATCAAACCTAACTACTTCAACCTACATTACTGTAAGAAACAACTGTCTTCTACTTAGTGCATCTGCCACCCTATTAGATTTTTCACTTCTATGCTTCAACATAAATGTATAGCTCTGGAAGAACTCTACCCACTTCATATGCCTTTGATTGAATTTACCTTGGCTATTTAGGTATTGTAATGCCTGATGATCAGTATACAAAACAAATTCCTTTGGCAATAAATAATGCCTCCATTTATTTAAGGCTTGAACTATTGCATAGAACTCTTGATCATGAACAAAATAATTCTTTTTTGCATCATTCAACTTTTCACTAAAATATGCAATAGGCTTACCTTCTTGGCTTAATACAACCCCAATAGAACTTCCACTAGCATCACAATCCACCTAGAACACCTTTCTAAAATTTGGAAGTGCCAACATAGGTTGTTTTTTCACCTTCTTCTTCAACAATTCAAAACTTCTCGCAGCTACCATAGTCCATTTGAACTCTTTTCTATCTCCTTTTATTGTGTCAGTCAAGGGTGCACATATGCCACTGAAATTCTTAATGAACTTCCTGTAAAAACTAACCAGACCATGAAATGATCTTACCTCAGTAGAAGACCTTGGAGTAGGCCATTCCAAGATGGCTTTTACCTTCTCTGGATCCATTTTGAGACCTTTAGGTGATATAACAAACCCCAAATAGACTAACTCCCTTTTTGCAAAGATACACTTCTTCAGATTAATTAACAGTTTCTCTTGCCTTAACCTTTCAAGGACACTACGAATATGAAATAAATGTTCTTCCAAAGTCTTGCTAAAAATTAAAATATCATCAAAATAGACAATAAATTTTTTTCCCAAGAACTTCTTAAGTACCTCATTCATAAGCTGCATGAAGGTGCTTGGGGCATTCGTCAATCCAAAGGGCATGACTAACCACTCATAAAGACCCTCCTTGGTCTTGAAGGCTATTTTCCACTCATCTCCTTCTCATATCTGTATCTGATGATAGCCACTCTTGAGATCTATCTTTGTGAAGTACTGAGCTCCACTCAAGCAGTCCATAAGATCATTCCTTCTTGGCAAAGGAAATTGATATTTGATGGTTATCCTACTTATAGCTTGAGAGTCTGTACACATCCTCCACTCTCCATCCTTCTTTGGTGCTAGTACTACAGGTACTATACATGGAGTCAGGCTCTCCCGAATCAAGCCCTTCCTCAATAGCTCCTGAACCTATCTATTTAGCTCCTCAATTTCAGTAGGAGTCATCCTGTGAGCAGCCTTGTTAGGAAAACTGGCTCCTGGAATTAAATCTATCTGATGGCTGATTTGCCTTATCAGTGGCAATCCTTATGGAACATTATCAGAGATGATATCTCCAAACTCACCTAGTAAATCTGAAACTTCAAGTGGTATTTCACTACTACCTTCTTTATCTTTCCTAAGGATCAAAGTATAGAACATACACTGATGTTTCATGCCATCTAAAAACTTCCTTCCATCAACAAGAAAAATCCTAGCACTACTACATACCTTTTCAGCTTCCCTTTTCATGGGCTTCAATTTGTGGCAAACTCCATCCTTTGTTAGAGAGTATGTGTTTGCATGACCATCATGTACTACATGCCTATCAAACTACCATGGTCTACCCAACAATAGATGGCAAACATCCATTGGAATAACATCACAAAGAACTTCATCATGGTAACTCCCAATTTTGAATTTCACTAAACATTGTTCACTTACCAAGACCTTATGATCATCTTTCACCCAAGCAATCTGATAGGGTTTGGGGTGTTTCTTCCTCTTGAGCTTCAACTTAGAGACCATCTCCTCTAATACCAAGTTATCAGTGCTACCACCATCAATGATCACATCACAACATTTATCCTCACACTTGCATCTGGTACAGAAAAAACTCCTCCTTTGTCCTGGTTCAATCTCACCACTTAGTAGGACCCTTTCATTTATTAAAGTCTCTCCTCTTTTTGCATCCTCTAAATGTGATGATTGTGCATCCTCATCCACATGAGCAACCTTATCTTGACCCTTAGTTCTCCTATCTGTCCTTCCTTGTCATTGAGGACATTCAAAGGCACAATTACCTTCTTCATTGCAATGGAAATAGGTACCACGAAAGCCTCCTCTTCCTTGTTCATGTCCTCTACCTCTTCCTCTCTAATTTCCAAAGTCTTGATCATGGGAGCGATTGAAAGCCTCGTTCCTCTAGTTCTTGCTAGTACCCACATCTTCATTTTTCTTTTTGGTTTCATTTTAGCCTCCAGATGACCTACCACTACCCCTTCCTCCTTGACCATGCCCTCTTTATCTCCCTTCAAAGCTCTTATTTAGCTTCTCTTCAACTCATAGGGAAAACTGGTATGCCTCTTCAACATTGGTCATTCTTACCAGACTTAATTCCTCCTGGATGCTAAGTCGCAACACACTAATATAATGAGAAACCTTATCCTTATTTTCTTTTGCATGCCCTACTCTAATCAAAAGTCAGTAAAAATCCTCTGTATATTCTTGGACTAATTTTTCTTCTTGCTTTAACCCATGCATCTTCTTAAACAAATCAAGCTCGTAGTCAATAGGAATGAATTGCTTCTTCAATTTGTCCACCATACGATCCCACCTTGTGATCTTCTCCTTTCCTCTTCTATTTCTTTCCAATTAAACCTCTTGCCACCAGATTTTGGCATGTCCTTTCAATTTTTCCTTTGCAAACTTAACCCTATTTGGATCTCTGATATCCTCATACTCAAAGCATTCTTTTGGTTCATTGATCCAATTGATCAACTCATCTAGTTTCCAATTTCCTAAAAATACACCCACATCAATTGTAGGTCTTTTTCCAAACTTAGTAATGGCCCTAAAAAGCCTTTCCTCTACCTAATTTAGAACTTCCCTATCAAATTCCCCTTCTGGTCCAATTTCTTCTTCTTCATTATCGTCCTCACTTTCATCACCTGCAGTAACATTTGTTCCTCTACGGAGCTCCTCCTGCAATGCTTGTACCTACCTTTGGAGGGCTCTAACCTCCTTAGGATTAATAGCTCTAGCCCTTCCACCACACTCTCTTTGTGGAGGCATCTTCTTAACTCAAACCCACAACCACACAGTCCTAGTGCAAACTGCCTCACAGTCAGCACTCTGTCTACACACTCAGGAAAACTAGCTCTGATACCACTGATGAAGGTACACTTTGATACCACTTGATGGGGACACAACCCAAGCACAGAATGGACACAAAAAGAAAGGGAAAATTGTATTAACTATGTAAATGTGCTATTACATTTAGTACAGAGAAAATAGACTTTAAAACATGCCCTAAGGGCTTACAATAGTATAAGTCTTGAGATAATTTCTCCTTTTAGTACCTCCTCTCAAACTCCACTCTGAACTGCCTTTTAGAATGCCAAAAATGTTCTTAAATAGACCCTGGAGGGTTAAGGATTAGGAAGAAATTCTAGAAAGTGCTAGTTGGCATCCACTGACCAAATAGAAGGCTCTAGAAGTCACATTAGAAGTTGGCACAAAATTAGAAAAATCCAAAAATGGTAACCGAACTTCCAGGAGGCATAACTTTTGAACCGTAGCTCTGATTGACTAACTGTTTACATTTTTGGAAAGCTCTCAAAGTGTTCTATAGCCCTATGGACCAGCTTTTCTCATCCCCCATTTTTTAGCCATGTTAGAGGTAATTTAATTCCCCTAACTTGACTTTGAAGCATTCTTAGGAGGTCTCCAAAAACATAAAAATTGCAATAACTTTCAAACCATGGGGCCTTTCATCCTGATTCTTTTTTTGGAATGCTCTAAATTACAATTACAATCTTCTGACCAATTTACACCTTCTAGTTCACCAAAATGCTGGCTCAATTACATACTCCTATTTTTCTAGCTTTTACATGTATCCCAAGGTGTTCAAATACTCTATCCTAGAACATTGATAGTGGAACTATGAGAGTTGGAACCTTTATTTGGCCCAAATGGGTATCCAAAAATGAAAACACATGAAACAAAAACTAAGTCTAAGTACATTTTTTTTGTTGACATAGGATTTCCCTTATACCTCTAGATGCTCCTGCATCAGAGATAGGACCTATGAAGATTACAAAGAGGATTGTACCTAGGGTTACTAGAATTCCAACCCTAGATCGGCCAGAGACTTTGAGAAAAAATAGAAAGGAGGTAATTGAGAGGAACATAGGTGCAAAATGGAACAATAGGGAAATGACTATTGATACTGTGATTGAACCCCTACTTGAATTTGCTATGAGGATAATGTCACATAAATTCTATCAATCCAATAGACTAAATAACATACCATACATAGCTGTTGATGTGGCTTATAAGTTGGTGAAGAAGGATCATACCTATGATCTAGCTAAACTCATGTTGTAGCAAATCAATGAGAACCTAGGAGCTATAAGGAGATCAAAAGGTGCTCAATGAAAATTTGGCTCAATTCTCATGTGCATATTATTTTATGTGATGGAAGAATTACCTTCAATTGGGAAGGTGAATTGGAATTCTAACAAGTCAGTAGTTACCCAAATTAATGAATTCATTGATTAGATGGGAGACAATTTTGAAGCCCAGACGACTAGCTATTTTGAAGACTTTAAAAAGTCTATGAAGCAAAGGATGAGGATACCAATCTCATTAGTTGAGAAACATGTCAATGATATATGTTTCTTGGTTGATATTGATTTCACCTACATTCAAGTAGCAATCCCCAGGGTAAGATGGCTAAGGCCATTAGGATACGAATTGGATGTTGATGAAGCTTCAGTAGTAATCACAACATTGCTAGCAAAAGAAATTGATAAGGAAACTCCTCACTTTTGGACATATGATGTTGTTAAGTCCAAAGTTGAGACTAAGTTGAAAACTACTTTAGTTATCAAAAAGAAGGATAAAATGGTAAGAAAAATAAAGAAGACATTTGGAGCAAATATTGAAGGTGAAGCAGGAGAAGAAGAAGTAGAAGAAGTAGAAGGAGATAGTGAAGAATAAGGTGAGCAAGGGAAAGGGCTAGTTGAGCTAACACAAGGCCAAGGAGAAGACAAAGAGGAAGGTGCAAAGGAAGAAGAAACCAATAAAGCACCTACACCTACTGAGTAGAAGAAGAGAAAGGCAAAAACATAGCCTATAGCTTAGCTAAAGCCTAAGAAGGTAACAAAACCAACTCAAACCAAGCTAGCTCCAACTAAGCTAGTAGCAACAAGGGCCACAACAAGACCATCAACTCAAAAAGCCAAAGATGCAATAAAGGAAAAGAAGAAAGCTACTACACGACTAGCTAAAGAGCCCAAGAAAAGAAGAAGATATGTGGCTCAACTAGATACAAATGATGAAAGGATAGAATCTAAGGACGTAAGCCAATTTAAAGTGGTAAGCCATCCTCCAAAATATAAAAAATGATAAAATTTGTGACAAAATTAAAAATGTAGATTTAAATGATTTAAAGTCTTTCAATTTTAATAAGCTCAGTAGGGAAGAGCAAAATAAAATAGAGGAATCTGTGTATGCCATGATGGCAGAGTTCAAAAACACACTGCTAGAGCTTGATAACACTATGCCAAAGGAACTATATGAGATAGTGGACCATAAATGGCATTATTGTTTTAAAATGGAAAGGGATATTAGAGAGTCTACCCTAGCACAAGCAAAGCTTGAAATGACAAAGGCTACAATAACCAAGGCAAACAAGAAACATAGTAGGAAATTTGCACCCAAATACAGAGCCTTTTGCATTCTTCAAAAAAAAGTTGAAGATGTTGTAAATAAATCTACACAGATATGGAAAATTATATAAAAGATACCTAATGATAAGGTGGAAGAACCAAATAAGGCAGAATCTAGTGCCAAAGAAAAGGTGGAAGAAAAGAAAGTAGAAGAACAAAAAGGAGAAGAGAAAGCAAAGGAAGAAGAAAAAAAGGCAGAAGAAAAGAAATGTGAGGAAGAGAAAGGAGAAGAGGAGAATAAGAAGAAAGAAGAGGAGGAACTAGCTAAGGGAGAAGAAACTATGGCAACAACTGATCAACAAGAAGAAGAAGAATAGAGTGTGCAAGACACACAATTTCCACCTCCTAGCCCTCCTCACACAACCACTACACCTATAGAGATAGTAATCATAAAGGATGTTATTGACAAGATAGCTCAGAACATCAATCCACTTACTGTAGAGGATCTCTCAAAGATCCTTCACCAATCTACTCTACATGTATATTTGTGTACAAGCCCTATATTGGTGAGTGTAGATGAACTACAAAGAGTAGTAGTAGCACCAAAAAGAGAAATGGTGAAGCCAAAGGAAAAAATTTTTACATACACTACTACTAGAACTAAAGTTTTGATGCTGCCACCACCACCTCCACCAAGTGCAACAAGTGATAATGTTCAGATGTCAAGTGCAGAAGAGAGGAAATTAGATAGAAAAGAAGATGTAGAAAAAGAAAAGGAGTAGGCTACCATTTAGGCATTGGTAGAATTATGAAAGAATGGCACTCCTACTAAGACCATTTAGAAGTCATGCACTAAAGCTATTCCTTTACAATTTTCAACACTATTCTCGAGTTCAACAAGAGTGGCTAGGGTACTTCATAATGGAGACCCTGAACTAGATGAAGAGATTGTGATACCCTCCTATGATTCCAAAACTATCACAATGGCACAAATGACTGAAATGCAAAATGCATTGGATAGAAGGATGAGGTAGGAAATATTGAGAAAATAATTCAAACATAAGCAAGCACTTTATGAAATCAAGGACATCTTTATGGATGCCTTCATCTTGCAATCACTAGATTAAGGACAACCAATAATTGAACAACTATTAGACATAGATGACCAGGTGACAAATGAGGACCAGGACACCAATGTTAAACTAATGGAATGGTCTGAAAGAAAGTTTCAAGGAAAGGTTAATGAAAGGATATCAAGTGGAATTGCACTTGAACAGGTAGAGCTAGCCAAGACAATAGATAAGGCCAAAATTGTTCTTGAAAACATTTTTTTATTATATAGGAAGTTGTGTAATTTTTCCAATTTCACACGAGAAACTAATCAACGAATAATGAACATGGAAAGAAACTTGAAAATCTCTAGCATGCAATTATCTAGAGATCTAGTTCAGAGTGAGAAGCATTTTACACAATTGCTTCATACACAAAGGGAGTTAGTTGTATTAACAGTAGAGGAGGCAAACATTAAGGCTAAATTGATGTAGATGCAGTCCTCCACAACCCCTCATTTAGAAGTTCTCCACAAGGAACAAGTTTATGCTAAATTTTTTTTAAAGAAAGATCCAAATCTTTCTACCCTTGATGACTTGTACACCTTGCTACAGAGACTTCCATCTAGCACAAGTCATTGGACATTTCTTTGGAGAATTAGGATGTAGCTTTGAAAACAATAATGGAGGTAAAGAGTAATTTTTTTGTATAAATATGGTATTACTCCTTAGAACCCTTTGACATTCGTGTCAAAAAGGGGGAGAATTAATAAAGGGGGAGATATATGTTTAAGGAAGATATAGTATACTAATGAAGATATAAGATAGGGGGAGAATACCTATAAATTTTGATAGCCAAGAGGGGGAGATACAAAATTTTGAAATTTTGGCACTCATATGGAAAATAGCTCTGATGCAAATGAAAAAATTCCATAAGCTCTAACAAAAATAGATACAAAGATACAGGTATAGAATACAGGTATAGGATAGAAGACAAAGAGTATTAGGCATAGTCAGCACCAAATTTTGATTACAAGAATGATAAGGCACAAATCAACTCAGGGGGAGTTAATTTATTTTGAACAAATTTTAAAAATTTTGTGGATAAGGCATTCATAAGGATAGAATAGAAATGATTAGTTAAGTGTGTTTGACACTCATGTCAAAGGGGGAGATTTTTGGTCTTAGATAGTTTTGACATTTGAGTGTCAACACACTTAATCACTTTTTGTATTGAAGTTAAATACACCATGTATGCCGAGCCATAGTGTGTGCCAAGCTAGCACTTCTTTAGGTGCCAAGCAATATATAAGTGTCGAGTGATATACAGGTGTCAAGTCATAGTTGATGCCAAGCAAGCCAGAATGTAGTAGTATGCCAAGTGAGCCAAAATCATATAAGTGCCGAGCAATCTAGGATAGTATGCACTGAGCATCAATAGTCTAGTATGTTTCGAGTAACACAAAATCAACATATGAGTTTGTACCTTCACAAACTCAAATGTAAACCATTTTTGGAGCCAACATAAGAATATTTCAAAGGAGAAAAAGGATAAGGATGAATCATTTACATTCCCTATGCGATCAGCATGCAACCAATCAAAAAAATGGAGAAGGCATGCAACCAATTAAAAAAAAATGCAAGGTATGAGCTGGAATTTGAGATTCAATGTGGATCATAAATCCATACCTAACCCTAAGTCTTTGAATTATTTAAAAGGAGGTCAAATACTCCATTGCATGAGTGGATGAGAATAGTGTATGGGGAGATTATAAATTTTAGTGTAAAGAAGGAAGGACTTAGAGAAATAGAGCAGCATTTTCATATCCAATTGACTAGAATGGCACAAGGGACAAGGGACAAGATTAGATATTAGATCTTAGAGGATCAAGAGATCAAGATTAGAAGAAAGTAGATCAAGTACCTGAATCCAACAATTAGAGATTGCATACTATCACGTCAAATGTTCTAATACTTTCTTACTATTGTATTAGATGCTAAAATCCTATACTGATAGGTTAGCTTAACAACTAGGTGGGAAAACCTTTGGAGAAGGTGATTGAAAATCCTATGTATTAGGTGGGTTTAACAACCTATTGTAAATCCTTTAATAGGGTGACACTTTATGTAAAGTGTTTTCTAAATCCTCTAACTAGGTCACTATTGACATAGTGTAAAGCCTTTAACAGGGTAGGCCTTTCACAGGGGAGACCATCAAAAGTGGTTGAACATTTATTGTTGTAGTAATTTTTGTGGGTATCATCCCCACCCTAGTTTTACCTTCTTATTCTTGTAGGGTTTCTGGGTTATCAATTATGGTGTTATGTGTTATTGCATGTGATTTACTCTATGTTCCTTTATATGTTTACATGCATGTAATTTGTTTTTCAATTATATGTTTAAAGGATTGAAAAAGGTTAGAAGTGTTGTACTTTTTATTCATCCCTCCCCTCTTATAATCACTCTTCCCATTTTGAACATTCCAATAGAAAGGAGATAGAGATTAGACAATGGAGAGTATGCTCTCACATAAGATTAGTATCCTAAAACATATTCTCAAGGTGTTCATAGCAGTTAGATTATACTAAAAGGAGTAGAATACCAGTGTATAGAGGCACTATCCATTCTTTCCCCTTTGTTTACTAAATTGGGTCCTTATATACCATTCTTTGATAAACTAGTCCCAATTTTGCCTCAAAAGAAAGAATTTCCTAAAGAAACCATTATTTCCACAAGGAAAATGATAAGTAAAGTGAAAGAATTGAATGCATTCTTTTCTGGAAAGTTACAATTAATAAGAAACAAAATGAAGACCATTTCCAATGGTACACCTAGTTTTATCTAGAAGATAAGTGATGATGAGAATAAGATAAAGGATTGGAAAGAATAGTTAGATTCTTTTGATGGTATTCTAAAGCATGAGAGGTTTTTTCTTATAGCACTAGAGAAATAAATATTGCAACAATATTTGATATTGTTGATCTTTTGTACAAGATGGAAGAAAACATGAGCAAAAAAGTTTCTAAAGTTAGAAATCTAACTAATATAAAGTGGAATAAGTGCCTAAATAAAATAAATGTAGTTAGGGGAGCCACATAGAAAAATGAAGAGTCTGATATTACCATCTAGGAGGTAGTAGATAACATAAAGGATATTCCATGTAGAGATAGTGATTGAGCATTTAGTAAAGTCAAAGAACATCAAGAGGGAGGACAACTATTTGATAGAGACACCTTATCTTTGTAGTTCACCTTCTATGGGTGTGCTCTTATTACAAATTACATAGTTGATCCTAAAAATTGGAACCAATAGTTGCTCAAAATTTTTCTATCTCCAATATTCTTATTGTAACTATTTTATTCTCATTTGAAAAAGTCATTGTAACCCAATTTTGAACATGTGTTCTCCCATATTAAGCTAGTTGCAATCATTGTTTCTATAAAAGGATTCCCAAGATGTGGAGTGATGGTTTGAATTTCATTTTGTTTAACTAGGTTTTGTTCAAGTTTGGTCCATGCATACTATAATTTTGTTCCAAAATTGAATAGAAAGTTAATATTTGGTTTATTTGAGTTATTTTTCTAATAGGGATGGTCATTGACTATATACAATTTCAAATAAATTAATACAAAATGTAGAATGTTTTATGTTCATCCTAGATCATGTCTCTTCTCTTATTTCCATTCTGTCTCTAATATTTAATGGAAAAGTTTATTAAATTTCAGTTTTAATTCATTTTGAATTATATTTCAATTTCATTTTGCTAATAATATGATGGGTTATGTAATTGTATAACATAAATTGGAAGAACTGTATGGTTGTTCATTGAAGATATTGATAAGTATGAGATCTGGAAATGAACATTGATAATCTTTTCACAAAGAGTCAAGGTGAGATCTAGAAGTAAATGCATAATTACTATGAGTTTGTATCCCAATAGATAAGGCACTAGTCATCCTCTAAAAGTTGATCTAGTTGGAATACTTTATAGTGCATAAATTCATATAAAATCAACCATTTAATGTTCTGTTATTGAAGTATGGAAACATCAACATGTACTTGATTCATGTAGTTTAGGGTATGATAAAATAGAAAATTATCATCTCTTTTATTGTTATATAATTAGAAGAATTAGGGCTAAACCATCTTTTATTTTTGAATTCATGCTGAGAATCTGAACTTTAAGTAAATAAAGAATGAATTCCTAGGTATACTCACTTGAATATTATAGAATTCAAAGTGGAGTAGACATCAAAAATATCATCAAATGGTCCTTTTAGTTTGCTTCTTAGAATACCCATTATGGTCTTGAACAAATTCCTAGAATTTTTGATCATCTAAGAGATTGTTGAAATTCTCTCAAATCAGAAACTAAAAAGACTAAGGGAGAAAAGGAGATAGTGTAGCCAAGTTCCATTGGTGAACTCATATCGACCAAGGAACAAAGATCAATAGAGGAGCCAAATAGTGTCTAGGGCACATAAGCAATTGTTCATAGATGGAGTCTAGAGTTCCAAACAAAAAGTGTGTAGTTATCATTGCCAATCTCTAGTGCCCCAGACTCTAAAGGAAAGAGGATCAAGAAGAGGAAGGCTTAGCCACTTGGGAAGCTAGTAACATTAGATGAATTTATTATGATTCCAAATTAGAACACTAATAACTTACCATATGAGCAAATGAAAAGTTGCAATATTCATTGGTAAGGAAGACAAGACAAGAAGAGTTGAAAATAGAACACCAAAAAAAGTAGGTATTACATGAGATTAAAGATTTTTTCCTTTAAGCTTTTGATGTGGAAAACCTAAATGAAAATGCACCTATTCTAGACCAATTAATTCATATTGTGGAGAAGGTCAATGAAATAGAAATTGATGCAAATGAGAAGTTGTTGCAATGGATTCCAAGGAAATTTGAGAATCAAGTTATAGAAAAAGTTTCTACTAAAATTTCATTAATGGAAGTTCAACTTTTAAACCTTGCAAATATTGTAGAAGAAGTTGTTAAGAATATTCATTCTTTTCACAAAAAATTGTGTGATGTAACATTATTTACAAAGGAAAATCAAGAGCTTATAGATCAATAGGAAGTGATTTACAATTTTTTGGATTTACATTGAGCATGGATGCAAGTACAAGCTCATTTTATTTTAATTGATTAACATTTTCCTAAGAAAGATTAATTGAGTTGATGGATAATGATGGAAGAATAAGGGCTAACATTATCTCTATTCAGACAATGTTGATACATCACTTGGGGGTTAAATAGAGAGAGCTTCAATAAGTAAAGGATTTAGTAAAAAGAGATCCAAATATCTCTAGTGTTGATAGTTTGGTAGATTTAGTAGCCATGCTAGATATCAATGCTCAATTTTTGGAGTCTATAAGGACAAGTTAGGATCATGCTTTGGCCATGATATTACATATCTAAAAATAATTTCTAGACAACTATGGCACTACCATTGCTCCACCCTAGTAGCCACGAGTGACAAAAACAAGGGGGACAATGGATATGATCAAGATGATCAAGGAGATTTTTGTAGAGAAAAGAAAATAGTTTTGAAATTTTTTGAATTCTACATGTATATATTGAGTAGAAGAGTCAACACATGTACAATGCACACCAAGTTAAGGTATGGACCATATTCTCAATAGGAGTACTTTTATTTCATTTTTGTATTGAATAGTTTTTATGATGATGAAGTATTCCTCCCACTAATGTCAAAGGGGGAGATTTTTGATCCCTAAGTCATGTTTTTTATTAGTGTCAAAAACTTAGTCATTCAAAAGGTAGGGTTATTTAGCCATAACTATGAACGAGTCATCTTATACAAGCCAAGCTAAGGAATAGAGACTTGTAAATATTCTAGGTCATGGACTGAGTAGTAATTGTTGGATTTGAGAAATACACAAATCAAATCCACAAGCCCTCAAATCACCTGTACATAGAAAACCTGTCATAGAGAAGAAAAAGACAAGAAGAGGCAAGGGTTTGGTCTAAAAATAAGAAAATTGTATTATTAGATAAAATGTGAGTTGTTGTAATATATGATATGAATTTACAATGAGAGAGACCGAATATAAAGGCCTTAAGGAAGCTTTTAGAACAAGCTAGAATGTACTAAAGATAAGGTTGACAACTAAGCATACGTCCACAAAAGGTGGAATATCCTCAATCAAGGTGAGAGGATAAGTATGACTAGATAGGAACAAACTCACATGTTGTCAACAACTCATCAACTACAACTATTAAATAAATGCATTAACCTAAGTAAATTTAAGTAAAAGAATAAATAATTAATAAATAATTATTTACTCTAACACCCCCCCTTAAGTGAAACTTAGGGGAATTCCTTAAGCTCACATTAACTAATATGAAATGTAGAATGGGTCCCTGCAACAAGGCCATATTAGGTACCCATGTACAATGCAAAGAAATGCAACCTCTAAAAATGGGGAAATAGGGAAACCTCATGGGAAAAACCCTCCCCTATAAAGAGGTAAGTACAAACATGCTAAAAAAATGAAGGAAGGCCTCAAAAAGACCCCCCAAGGACAACTTCCACCAAAAATGTTTCAAGAGACTCTCTCAAAACCATAAGTACAAACAGTCCCCCCATGAGAGATAGAAAAAATGCCAAACACCCCCAGAATAATGGAGCCCCTGGAGAAAGAATCGAACCAATGAAACTCCAATGCAAAGTAAACAAGTGAACAAAATAAGGGAACCCCTAAATGAGAGGGAAAACTAGAAGGCCTAGCTGATGCTCAAAGGAGAAAATATGAGGATCCTGAAAGGGAATCCCCAAGGTAGGTGTGATGATACTGTCATGAATGTACACCATAGAATCCACAATAGGTGCACCTGGAGGCTTGATAAATGAAGCTAGAGGATCAAGTAGAATGGAAGAATAATTCTATAGAGGCAAAAAGCCTCACTAGATGTGGTGTTGTAGTCAAAATAGGGATCTTAGGAAAAATACAAAGGTTCAAGTATCCTGACTACACCACATGATGCTCCTGTGAAAGAGAAGTAGTGTGCTCCAAAAATGGAGATGGTGGGAAAAAGTGCAAGAAGGTGTAGAGACAAGTGGAAGAATCAACTATCCTTGCAGCAATAAGGCCTCCTATAGCATGATCCTAAATGAATACCGAATCAACAATAAACTCAACTATCTTCCCTGATCCTCTATGTGTAATCTAAGAAATTGAGAGAAGGTTGGTAGACAAAGATGGAACATACAATACATCATTGAATATACAATATTGGATGTGAACTAAACCTTTCCCATAGAATGGTAGGGTAGTGTTATTCCCCATGAGAATATGAGGAATGGGAGAAGCCTCGAGAGTAGAGAAGATGCCTTGAGAAGATGTCATATGGTAAAAAGCACTTGAATCTAGTATCCAAGGGACCTATGAAGATGATGCAATGGATACCCATAATGCATGAACCTTTCCAAGATCTAGTGTAGATGTTGAAGATGTGGAAGAAGACTAAAAGGAAAACCCCTCTGAGGTAGAAGAGGATGGAAAGGAAATAGTGCTCTTCTGAAGAAAGGCTTGCAAACCTACAATTTGTTTCTCATAACAATCAAATATTTTTTGAAAATAATGTGCCTCATCATGAGATCCTTTCTAAAAATAGGAATAAATAGGAGTCTGAGTCTTCTTTTTCTCCTTCTTCTTAGAAGAAGATGATGAACCAATAGAAAGGGGATTTGATATCTGCTTCAGCTTCTGCTCATGTGTATCCTTGGCAAGCAATGCCTGCGACTATGAACCTAAAAGTGAATCCATCTGAGTGATCTTGGACTATTCAAAAGTTAACCTATCACAAAATATCTTAAATGAAGGCATCGCATGTCTATCACCCAAGGTATCCATAGTGGAGTAGAAAGTGGAAGAGAAGATCTAATACTGTCCCCTCAACTTTGAGAGTATTGGAAAGATACATTCATCATCTATCTTGGTTTTCCCACATCCCTACAAAAGTGTACGTAGAGATTTGAACTTCATAAAGAAGTACTCAATGGTGGAGAAGTTAGTAGGTGTCAAAGATGTCAACTTTTCATCAAGCTAAAGTGCCTAGAACTTATTCACTGTGCCAAAAAAGACAAGAATTTCATCCAAATAGCCCGCAGAGTGGTCAAACCATCCAAGTGAAATAGAAGACTATTTGAGATGTTCAGTGCAATCAATCCCATGGCCTCATCCATTTTATTCTTATGTTGAAGAACCTCAAAAGGGTGCATTGGAGCAGGTTGGTTTTCATCTAGACATGACCATAAGCCTCTTGACATGAGAAGCCTTGTCATTTGTGCCTTCTAGGTGTGATAGTTGTGTGGTGTTAGCTGGGTCATAGAAGGATCCAACATTGAGAGAAGAAGATGGAAGTAGAAGGGTCTATTCTGAGGTAAATTGTAGAAAAGAAAATGCTCCCCCCCAACAACATATAAAGATATCCCTTAAATACCAAAGAAACAACTATAGAAAGCACAAAAATTGAGAAAAGAACCTAGATTCCAAATGTAGAGAGGGAGGAAAATGAAGCTTCTACTTCAACACCAAAAATAGGAGCTCAATATTACTCCAAACTAATTCCAAATCTGGAAAGTAGACAATAAATCATGCACTTTTAGAAAAAATAGCATTGAAATATGTGTCCATATGAGCCCAAATGAAGCCTTTGAAGGTGCAAAAAATGGGATTTTTGAGTTGCAAAAAAATTTAGGAATAGAGATGTCAAACTTCCTACACAAATGTGTAGATCAAAAAATTCTACCCCAAAACAAAAAAAAATTGCTCAAAAAAATGAGTCCATATGAGGGAGATATCTCTGTCTGAAAATCACCTTTGTAGTTATTTTTTCTGAATCATTGCCATCACACCTCCAAAAAATAAATAAAAAAGCCCAAAAAGCGTAAGATATGTTATGTCAAACCCTCTTTCTCCCTTTTCTCCAAATACTTTTTCTCCAAATACTAAACAACCTACAATAGATTTGGCTCTGATACCATGTTGGATTTGAGAAAATACACAAACCAAATCTACAAGCCCTTGAATCACTTGCATGTAGAAAACCTATCATAGAGAAGAAAAAGACAAGAAGAGGCAAGGGTTTGGTCTAAAAATAAGAAAATTGTATTCTTAGATAAAATATAAATTGTTGTACAATATGATATGGATTTACAATGAGAGAGACTGAATATAAAGGCCTTAAGGAAGCTTGTAGAACAAGCTGGAAAGTGCTAGATGATAAGGTTGACAATTAAGCATACATCCATAAAAGGTGGAATATCTTTGATCAAGGTGAGAGGATAAGTATGACTAGATAGGAAAAAAACTCCCATGTTGTCAACAACTCATCAACTACAACTATTAAATAAATGCATTAACCTAAGTAAACTTAAGTAAAAGAATAAATAATTAATAAATAATTATTTACTCTAAAAATACTTATTGCCGAGTGTGCTAATGGTTACTGAGTGTTCTAAAGATTGCCAAGTTAGTCATAGATATGAACATAAAGTGATATAGAGGATGAGCTTTTTAGTTCATGCTAAATACTATTAATCTTGAGAGAAAATATTTAGAAACAATTTATGTCAAGTGTTAGTATGATGTAAGTGTCAAGTAACATAGTTTGACATTTTTGTTTGGAATGACACTGAATCCTATGTAAACCATTTTTATTAAGTTGGAAGCATGCTTTAAAGATTGAGTCAGTAATCAAGGAGGTGATTGTGCATTGAAAGGAAGATCAGTAATCCCTTAGTAAGGGAATGTACCAATCAAAAAAATACAAGGATAAATGACAAAAGGATTAATTCTAGATCATTGATTTTGAACTTATAAGGTTTCTCTAATAATCTATTTAAGGAGGATCTATGACCAAATTTGATAATGTATGAGTGTATGGGAAAATGTGTGTGGAGGTTTACTTTTACATGCAAAGTTTTGAAGGTGAATGAGTGTAGAGATCGAGCAGTACAGTGAAGGGTTTTGACCAAAGATTGAGGAGATATGTCACAATAAGGTGATATTATAATGTATAGAGGATATCTCTTATCAAGAATTGAAGTGCTAACTAGAGGATAATGTACTAAACATTCTAATAGGTGTTTCAAGGTTTAGATCTCCTAACATAGTAGCTTTAATAGGCTTATGTAAATCTCCTAATAGATTACTATTATGGTTTCACAATTCACACCCCATTTCTCTTAGAAATGGGGACCCCCTATTAAATTTTGTTTTACCAAACCCCTAGTCTAGGGCTTGGGATTATTTTTGGAACTCCACCTAGAGTCTAGGTCAAACTCTAGTCCTCTAACATAGAAACCTAGGTGCTAGAATTGATAAATTTGAGTGTTAAAGGGTATATACTGTAGATGCTCGATGAGTGTAGGAAACTGAGTGCTGAGCTCAATAGCTATACTGATATAGATAAGTTTTGTCACTAATGGCAATAATAAATTAATTTCAACAATCTCCCCCTTTAGCATTAGTGACAAAACACTTATAAGCCAAAACATATGTACATTACTTGACTCAATGAATTTTGGTTTTTCAAAATTGATCTTTGTAGAACTACTGCATATACATTTCTATATACAAAGATACTTATGTACACATGCTAACTCTAATGAGTGCTAACTCCCCCTATCACTTATAGTGATAACTCTCCTCATTTATTATGCTAAATCTCTGAATCTTTCCTTTGAATCTCTCCTCTGAATCTCTCCCCCTTTTGACAATAATGCCAAAGGACTATATATATACAATTTATATGGTTACACCAAAGTGAGATAGAAATTCTTGATGTACCTTAAGGATGGTTACAAAACTACTATCCCAAGTCTGCTACAAAATTTGACAGGTGGAGAGACCAATTTGAACTTCTGTTGATAATTGGATCAAATGATCAGCCACTGAGAAGTTCTAATCTTGGACCAATGTTTTGCAATGAGTAAGATGTTTCTGCATTATGTCCATGATGGGAAGGATAATGTGTTGGATGTCTATGAGTGTAGACCAGATCGTTGCTTCCTCTCTCAATAGTTCTACCTATACATCTACTAAATATTTGATTTTGGTGTGATGGGAGGTTGTGGAGGAGGAGTCCATCTTTAGCTTGGAAGCACTTGATTGCATATCAATGTCAATCTTATTTAACTTATCCTTTATTTCTTTGGTAAAACTAGAAACATCACAAAGTTTAGCAAAAAGTGATGTTGCATTGTTAAAAGAATTTTCAAAATTTCCCAAAAATGTTGATAATTCAACTTGCTTTATTGCTATCTTTTGAGCAATATGCTCTAGCACCTTATTATCAAATTTCTTTTTAGATTTCTCAATAAGTTTCTCTTGACTGGAAGAATCCTCATTAAATTTTTGTACAACCTCTTCTAACTGAATCAAAATATGTTGAGTAGATCTACTTCAACACCTATAGCATCTATTATTATATTTTTGGCATTTTCAATTATTCTATATTCCTTATCCCTTTCTGATCTTAACTATTTTGTGTAGCTTTCATCTCTATTAGTTGACTGGCTAACCTCATCTCTTCAATGGTAGCATTGACATAGTCAATCTTTGGAATCACTATTTCTGTTTCTAAGTCAATATCTTCTGCAATTTCCTTTCCAGTGATCAAAAGTTTTAATGGATGCTTTTGTTTGACTTCTGTGATGACTGGTTTGACCTTAGGAATAGATAAAATAGTGGAGATAGAAGGGCTAGCAGTGAAAACTAGGATAGGACTTGAGGATTGAATGCCAATAGGAGTATTAACTGGATAAAAAATTGAAAAACTTCCCACAAATGGTAGCATACTCAGTAAAGTACCCATAGTAGTATCTAAGATGATCAGAGTGGAAGTGGATATAGATGATGTTAATGGAAACAAAACTGTAGAACTTACCGAAATTGATGAAAAAAAAATTGTGGAACTTACTGATACACTCATTGATGGTGAAGGAATTGAGGAGGCCGGCTTAGTAGCTAAAGAAGTGATAGACAACTCAGTAGATGAAGTGCTTGGCACCTCTATTTCAAATACTTGGAGCTGGGCTGGTGAAGATTGAGTAATTGATGTGACTGTTGTGCTCACAATCTCACTTGCAGAATCTATCTCCATGGTGGATGTAATAGTTTTTGGTGGAGAGTGAGGAAGGGATGCAATCACTTCTGCTGTAATTTTTACTTGATTCTCTTCATCTTTCTCTTCCTCATGTGCTTCTTCCTCCTTGTCTTCTTCCTGCTTTTCTTCCATTAGTGCATGCAACTCTCCTGGAGTAACTGTGATGGGTGGAGTGCTATCAAAATTATCACTGTCACTGCTGTCATCATCCTTAGTTTCAACTAGATCTTCACTGGGCTTTTGCAGATGATAGATGTTCTTCCACATGTTTGTTACATCATTTACAACGTGCTCAATGTCTTTAATTAAAATCAAACATGTGTGAAATCTAATCATCATTTTACCTTCATGGTTCTTCACTCCCTTTATTTCCACTCCAGTAAGATTCGATAGAAGATTCCTCAGAGATTGCTCATATATGTCTTTAGCCATTTGGGTGGCTAACTCCCATCTTGATTGTAATCTCTCCAATAGTTGTTTGGAGATTTGAGAGGCGAGCTAGTCTAGGGAGTATTTCCATTTACCCATCTTATTGAGTACTAGTTTCTCAATCTGCATTTTCTTAGCATTAGTTTTTGTTTCAAATTTTAATGCCTTGAAATTTGTGGTGCCAACTCCCTCTTCCAATTATTTAATCCTTTCCTCAAATGTGAGTGGAGGCCTGACTAGTATAGGTTCTTTCTTACCTTTTCTGGTTCTTCTTGAGAACACTGCAATAAGCTTCTTCTTAGGTTTGGTAATAATTGCCTTACCTTTCTTCTTTGGCAGTTCCTCTTTAGATTCATGTTCTTCTTTTTCTTCTTCTCCTGCTTCTTCTTCATCATCTTCTTCATCCTCACCTTTTCCTTCTGTAAGCATAAGAGGGCCTATAGTAGTTTTCAACTTAGCTATCTTCCTCCTGCCTTTGCTTATAGCCTGGGGTAGCTTGATTTCAAGCTCAATTCTGGCCTTTGCCTCATCATATGTTTCAAAAATTGGTTGCTTTGGTTCTACTAGCTCATTCACTAGTGCTTCAATAATGTCCCTGGCCTCATGAATATTAACCTCATAAAGGAGAGGTTTCACCCATGCAACTCGGGGTCTGACTACCTAAATGTACACTTTATCATAGTCAACCATAAAACAAACATCATCTGTATAATCTTCAACCAATTTTGGAGGAATTCTAAACCTATTGTTCATCCTTTCCTTGAAATCTTCAAAATAATTATCCATGATGCTATCAAAATTTTCACCCATTTCTGCTACAGACTCATTAATCTGATAAAGAATGGGAATATCTTTTCTCCACACTATAGTTCCTTTAGATGGAAAGAATTTTTGAATGTAGAAGAATAAACAAGTCAAAAAAGAACCAAATTTATAGGGATTGTTCTTTGAAGTTCTTATACTATCCATGTTCTTGTTTAATTGTTTCAACAGTAGTTCATATAGGTCAAATTCAAAGTTTTTCTTTACAATTTTGAAGACCAAATCCATAGCCTCATAGGGTACACTATTCAGTTGACTAGAGCTATAAATTTT
Organism: Cupressus sempervirens; assembly: GCA_028749045.1. Taxonomy (NCBI): domain Eukaryota; kingdom Viridiplantae; phylum Streptophyta; class Pinopsida; order Cupressales; family Cupressaceae; genus Cupressus; species Cupressus sempervirens. Next base: position 609,571,424 of record CM053784.1, on the reverse strand, counting down.
GTGGGTAATGACATGAGTGCCAAATTTTAGTTTGACATTAGATACAATTCTAACCTTTAAACCTTTGCCATCCCATTCAGCTAGGGTTTGCTTCTGTAACTCATCCCATCCTAAGGTTTTGGTAACCTTCACTTTGTTGAGCATAGGGAGACCCATGATTTTGTGAATCATCTTTTTAGTAATTAAGACTGGCTACTCTAACCATAGTTTCCCATTGTGCACCTGACTTAGAATATACCTAATCCATTTGGTTTGGAAGCTCTTTAGCATATGCGAGATATGAGTCAAGCCTTTGGTTTCAAGATGCTAATGCTCAGGTTTCAAAGAGCCATCAACACTCATTTGTCCTAGGGCATTATCCATCTCTAGGTTTCCAATCTCTTGAAGAGAACATTTAAAATGTGTACAAATATCATTTATAAGGAGTACCTTTGGTGGAATTTGAGATTGAGTACTGTTATGGTCAAGTGATTCTGCAATGGTTAGAACAATTTTGAAGTTGGGCGCTTTCCATTCTGTACCCTTTACCAGCATTTTTGAACCTCATTTTGCCTTTGTGCCGTTGCTGCTCCAAGATGCCATTGATGCTCGATAAAAGATAGAAATTTTTGAACAAATCTTTTGCTAAAAAATCTCTTGGAATCACTCAAAATTGCTTGAATTGCACTTGAAAATTTTTAGCTTTGAAATCACGATGAAGAATGAAATCAAATTCTACTCTTTTGTTGAAATTTTTTTCATTAATGCTTAGTACGAGGGTAGCTGAAATGATATAGTGTTTGATAGGATGTCAATGACTTGCTTGGTAGAAGCTTGCAACTCAGTGATCGAACAAAACTTTTAATTACTCCCAACCTAGCTCAGTAAGGTCTTCAACTGACTTTCCTCGGTAGATGCAACTCGACAAAAGATATGCTTTCTTTGATCTTTGTGTATCTAGAATACTAATTTGATCATTTTTCTTTCTTTTATTTTGGAACTACTTGAGATATTACTAGAAGATGTAGTTCCATATCCTTATTTATGGATCTAACTGGAGATGGTGGAGTCACCCACTTCTTGAGTGACATTGCCATCATTTGAACTATTTTTCTTGGTAGATTTTGGAATCCACTGTTGCCTCTGCTTTCAAATGTTTTTAGCTTTAGCTTTCTTTTCATCTTCAAATTTTCTTATATTAATGCAGTTTTTAGCTATATGACCGAGTTCTATACATGTATAACATCTTACTGTTGTATCTCTTTTTCTCAAGTGATGCCTTGAGTAGTCTTTGCCAATGTGTCCATATTCTCCACAATAATGACATCTACACTAGGTATTGTAGTCCCATCCAAATATTTCTTTAACAAGTTGTTTAGCCAAATTGAATGATTTGGATCTGCATTGGAATGCCTTGTGACCATGCTTCTTGCATTTGTGACAATTGCCTTCAAATTTTTGTTTTTCCTTGCATTCATTAGCTTTATGACCATGCTGACTATAATTGTAGCATTTACCATTGAATTTACCTTTTCCATTGCTCCAACACTTGTTTGATGTGTGACCTAGCTTACCACAGTGATTGCAAGTAGGTCTTTGATTCCTTTGGGCACCTTGTTTGGAGGTTTCACCTTCTTCCCTGTAACCAAGTCAAGCTTTACCTTTTTGTCTATGAAGATTCTGCTCAATTTGTTGATTTAATTGAGTCATGTCTACTTGAGATTTCATCATTCTCTCATTAATTTTCCTTTCAGTGATCAATTCATTCTCCAAACTTTCATTGATTTTTCTTTCATATCTCAATTCACCTTTTAAGCTTTCATTGATTTTTCTTTCAATTATTAAATCATTTCTCAGACTTTCATTCTTAGATCTTAGATTCATAATTTCTTCATTTGCATTAGATAGTTGATCTACAAGATTTTCATGCTGAAGGGATTGATTATTTCTTGCCTCTAAGTCTTCATTTTCTTTGTCTCTTTGTTCCAAAACTTCACATAGCCTGATTGATTGGATTTCTTGTTCTCTTTTAAGCTTTCTTACTTCTTCCTATAGAGAACCATTCTTTGCTTGTAGTTCCTTGATAGCCTCATTAGCTTCATCTAAACTACTTGATGGTAAAAGGTCTTCTATCTTTTCTTCAACATACTAATAATCATTCATTTTTCTTGCAAGTTCCTTCCTTCTCTTCAGGGATTGAGAAAGATGCTCCTTTGCTTCTTTGAGTTGAGCCATGGCCATTTCCATATCTAACTTTTCATTTTCAATAGCATTGTCAAGTCTGAATATCTCCATTGTCATTGATCTTTGCTCAAGCTATCAAGCTTTTTCCTGAGAACCAAACTACTCTGATAGCAATTGTTGGAAATATTCAAGATATGATAGGTTACTAAGAGGGGAGTGGTGAATTAGTAACCTCAAAACTTAAAACAATTCAACAATTTAACCATATATACTATTCACCATTTATTCTTCTAATCTACTGCATATATGAGAAATCAAACATCCATAACACATGTACACAGAGATTTGGTAACCTAGAAACCTTCCAAATAGAAAGTAAAACTAGGGTGGGGATGATACCCACAAAATTTCATTGCTGTAGTATGAAGTTGGCCTGTTAAGGCTTATATTGATCGCTTCTAGTGATCTGCCCTATTAGGAGCACAAAGGACTGCTAGGTCCACCTTGTTAGAGGATTTACAAACATACACTAAAGTATGCACTTTGTTAGGAGATTTATACAAAGATTGTTAAGTCTACCCTATTAAAGGATTTACAAAACTGATTCACCTATTAGGATGAAATAATGGATCTACGTACAAACTTGATTTTTTGATTAGATCCTTGAAGTATAGATCACCTCTTGTGATTGATGAATCTTTACTGATTCTTGTAGATCTTGTAGAATATTCTACATTTCTGCTGATTTGCTTTTGTTCTTCTCAAAACATTACATGTCTCTCTTGATACTCTCATCCATATTTTATACTTCTTGCAAATGATATAATACATTACATATATACCATTCCAATAATTACAATTACAAGGTTGGCCAAAACAAAAGTGAACAAAACATTACTGAGTCAACCCAATAGTAAATAACTCGGGTTCACTGAACTGACTCAGTGACCTTCTAATACTCGACGTCCACTACATTACTTGGCATTTTCATGCACTCGATAGAAGTGAAGGCTCAGTCCATACTAATCACTTGACATAGTTCTAAACTCGGTAACCACAGGTGACTCGGTAGATGCAGTGTCACTCGATAAAAACTAGAACTTTTGTTTACCTTAATTTTACTTAGTAAACACTACACTTTCATTACTCGATAAACACTATGCTTCCATCACTCGGTAAAAGACTACACTTACATTACTCGGTAAACACTGTGAACCTCGATGAACACTAGAATGTTTAGTGTGAACTATGAAGCTCGGTTAATACTGGAATGCTCAATGTGAACTATGAAGCTCGGTTAACATTACAATGCTCAGTGTGAACTGTGAAGCTCGGTTAACATTGGAATGCTTAATGTGAACTTCGAAGCTCGGTTAACACTAGAATGCTCGGTATACATAGTAGATGCTTGGTGCAAACTATGAAGCTTGGTATATACTGTAGATGCTCGATGAGTGTAGGAAACTGAGTGCTAAGCTCGATAGCTATACTAATATAGATAAGTGTTGTCACTAATGGCAATAATAACTTAATGCCAACACCTCTTGGGTGTGATTCTATTAGCTCAAAGGGATCTCTTCAACTTCTGATGCAAACACCTATGATTATCTTCAATTGTCCTGTTCATTATTCCCATGAGGTTCTTGTTAGAGGATTTGGCCAATCCATTACCTTGAGGATAATAATTTGAGGAGGTTCTTAAATATATCCCATGTTCTAGAGCCTAACAACATATATGAGCTCCAATAGAATATTTGGCATTGTCATATATAATTGTGGAAGGAACACCAAATCTGGTTATCATTCCACTAAGGAATTCAACCACAAAAGCCTCTTTTGCACCCTTGAGAGCTACTACTTCTATCCATCTTGTGAAATAATCTATGGCTACCAAGATCCACTTGTGACCAACACTAGAGGGTGGGTTTATTGGGCCAATAAAATCCAAACCCCATTGAGTAAAAGGTTGATCAACATGAGTGGGATGGAGGGGAAGGGCAACCAACCTTTTGCTTTCTAGAAAAGAAATTACATTTCTCCCACTTCCTTACCTACTTATAATAGTCATTAAATAAGGTCACCCAAAAATAGCTAGCCCTGATTATCTTCATTGTTATAACTATGGTTGAGAAATAGCCACCAACAAGACCATTATGAAATTATTTTAGCAAACTATTGACCTGATTAGTCTGGATGCATCTTAATAGGACTCCATCAGAATCCTTTTTGAATAATATTCCATCCATGGAGACATAGGGGATATCTTGTAACCTAAATTGTCTCCTCCTCATTCTATCTAATCCTTGGGGATATCTACCTTTTAGAAAAAAGGCTTTCATATGATGTAACCAATCAAACTGATCTACATTCTCTATTGGTTGCTCACCTTGAATCAAGGGGACAATCTTCTCATGTCTCTTAAAAGATGAAACCATCTACTCAAAAAGTCTTAAACATACTACTTCAACTTCTTGGCTTTGATGAAGCCTAGAAATGCCTTGGAGACCTCCAAAAATGCAAAATACTAGAACATAGAAAATACCAAAAAAAATGGATTTTGATATTTTCCCATTTTTGCTTGTGTAAATATCCTTTATATCTTCCTAGATTGTGGTTTGATCATTCCTTCCTCCTTGAGAGATCATGGGCCTCATTTTATCCATACTTTGCATCAAATATGAAAAATGAAGTTGGATTTGTTCACGTGTAAGCCATTTTCCATATTGAACAAATTTTCATGCTTTTACCACATGCTTTTTCCATACTATTGTTCCTTTTGGTGGAAAGAATTTTTGCACATAAAAGAACAAGCAAATTAACAATGAGCCAAATTTGCAAGGGTTATTCTTTGAAGTCCTAATACTTTCCATATTCTTTTTTAACTGTTTTAACAGTAAGTCTACCAAGTCATATTCCAGATTTTTCTTTACTACCTTAAATGCTAAATCCACAGCCTCATATGATACACTATTCAATTTGATGGAATTGTATAGTTTATATGCAATTACATGAATGCCAAAGCTGAGTTCCATGTCAGATATATTGTTAAGCTTTAGTCCTCTTCCATCCCATTCTGCTAGGGTTTTCTTCTACAACTCATCCTGACCTAGGGTTTTAGTGTTTTTGACTTTGTTGTGTATAGGCAAACCTGTGATCTTATGAATCATCTTCTTGGTTATCAATACAGGTTGCTCCAACCACAACTGACCACTGTGTACATGGCTTAGAACATATCTCACCCATTTAACTTGGAAATTCCTTGGTAGGTATGGAATGTGGGTCAAGCCTTTTTCTTCTAAGTTCTTATGCTCAAGTTTCAGGGCTCCATCAACACATAATTGTCCTAGGCCATTGTCCATATCTAATGTACCAATTTCTTGAGTAGTGCATTTGAAATAAGCACAAATATCATTAATAAGAAATACCTTAGATGGAATTTGCGATTGAGCTTTGTGTGGGTCAAGTGATTCAGCAATTGCGGGCACTAGTTTGAATTTTGGGGCTTTCCATTTGACTCCTTTCATGAGCATTTCAGAACCCCTTTCTTCCTTGCTACTGTTGGTGCTTGTGGATGCCGTTGCTGCTCATTGGATGATAAATTCTTCAAAAAAATTCTTCATAGTAAATTCACTTCAAATCGCTTGGAATCACTAGCGTGCAACTAGAAATCTTTTAGCTCTAAGTATTCTTAAGTCGTGGTGAAAAATGAAATTGAATTCTGCCCTTTTGTTAGAAATAATGTCATTAATGCTTGGTATGAAGGTGGCTGAGATGACATAGTGCTAGCCAGTCTATCATTAATTTATGCAGTAAAACCTTGCAACTCGGTGGTTGAACAAAATCTTTGATATTCCTGACCTAGCTCGGTAAGGTCTTTAACCAACCTTGCTCGGTAGATGCAACACGGTGAATGATAACTTTTATTTGATCCTTGTATCTGAAATACTGATTTATATCATTTGCACTCTTTCACTCTAGAACTATTTAAGATATGGCTTAGAAGATGTAGTTCCTGATTCTTCTTAAATATAATTGGAAATGGTGGAGTCACCCATTTCTTGAGTGACATGACCATTATTTGAATTGTCTTGCTCGGTAGATTTAGGAATCCACTGTTGTCTCATCTACTTCTGAATGTTATCAGCTTTTTCTTTCTTTTCATCTTCAATTCTTCCAATATTCATGCAATTCTTGGCTATATGACCAAGTTCAGTACATGTGTAACATCTTATGGTTGTATCCTTCTTTCTTAGGTGATGTCTTGCACAGTTTATCTGAATGTGTCCATATTCTCCACAATAGTGACACTTGCACCAAGTATTGTAGTCCCAACCAAATATTGCTTTGATAATTTGTTCTGCTGGATTGAATTTTTTTGATTTGCATTCAAATACCTTGTGATCTTGTTTCTTGCATTTGTGATATTTGCCTTCAAATTTTGGTTTTTCTTTGCATTCATTAGCTTTGTGACCATGCTGATTGCAGTTGAAGCATTTACCATTGAATTTTGCCTTTCCATTACTCCAAAATTTGTTTGATGTATGACCTATCTTGCCACAGTGATTGCAAGTGGGTCTTTGATTCCTTTGGGCACCTTGTTTGGAGGTTTTACCTTCTTCCTTATATCCAAGACCAGCTTTACCTTTTTTTTTATGAAGATTCTGCTCATTTTGTTGATTCAATTGATTCACGTCTGCTTGAGATTTCATCATCCTTTCACTGACTTGCTTTTCAACATTTAGGTCATTTTCCAAACTTTCATTGATTTGTCTTTCAGATCTCAGATCACTTTGTAAGCTTGCATTGATTTGTCTTTCAATGATTAAATCATTTCTCAAACTTTCATTCTCAGATCTTAGATTCATAATTTCTTCATGCTAAAGGTATTGTTTATTTCTTGCCTCTAAGTCTTCATTTGCCTTGTTTCTCTGTTCCAAAACTTCACATAGCCTAATTGATTAGATTTCTTGTTCTCTTTTAAGCTTTCTTACTTCTTCTTGCAGAGAACCATTCTTTGCTAGGAGTTCCTTGATTGCTTCATTAGCTTCATTTGAACTGCTTGATGGTAAAAGGTCTTCAATCTTTTTTTCAACATACTGATGATCATTCATTTTTCTTGCAAGTTACTTCCTTCTTTTTAGAGATTGAGAAAGATGCTCCTTTGCTTCTTTGAGTTGAGCCATGGCCATTTCCAGATCTAGCTTTTCATTTTCAATAGATTTGTCAAGTCTGAATATCTGCATTGTCCTTGATCTTTGCTCAAGCTCTCAAATTTTATCCTAAGAACCACAAAGCTTTGATACCAATTGTTGGAAATATTCAGGATAAGATAGGTTACTGAGAGGGGAGGGGTGAATCAGTAACTTATAAAAATTTTAAACAATTTAGCATTTTAATCATTCATCATTGATTCATCTAATCTACTACATAAATGAAAGATCAAAAATTCATTGCACATGTACACAGAGATTTGGTGACCCAGAAACCTTCCAAATAGAAAGTAAAACTAGGGTGGGGATGATGCCCACAAAACTTCAATACTATAGCATAAAGTTGGCCTGCTAAGGCTTACAATGATCACTTCTAGTGATCTTCCCTATTAGGAGCAAGTAGGACTGCTAGATCCACCTTGTTAGAGGATTTACAAACATACGGTGAAATATGCACTCTGTTAGGAGATTTACAAAAAGACTATTAAGTCTACCCTATTAAAGGATTTATAAATTGATTTACTTGTTAGGATGAAGTAGTAAATCTATTTACAATTGTTTGCTGATAAGATCCTTTTTGCATTGATCACCTGATGTGATAGATATAACTTTTTTGCTCCTATGTTGACCTGGCTATATTCCTTTTACTCTGCTGCTGATTCACTTTCACTTTTTCTCAAAATATAACAATACCTTCTTCACATGTGAACATCACTCTCTTTTTATTTTCATATCCACCATACTACAAATGATATCATACATTACATATATACCATTCCAATATTTATAATTGCAACATCGGTCGAAACACAAGTGAACAAAACATTACTGAGTCGGCCTAATAGTAAATAGCTCGGTTTCACTGAACTGACTCGGTGACCTTCTGATACTCAACATCCACTACATTACTCGGCATCATCATGCACTCGGTAGGAGTAGAGGCTCGGTTCATACTAGCCACACAACATTTCTTGGAACTCGGTAACCATTGGTGACTCGGTAGATATAGTGTCATTCGGTAGAAACTAACTTCTTCGTTTACCTTGCCTTACTCGGTAAACACTGAGTCCTTCATTTACCTTTTTCACTTGGTAAACACCGAGTCCTTCATTTACCTTTTTCACTTGGTAAACACTGAGTCCTTTGTTTACTTTTTTCACTCAGTAAACATTGAGTCCTTCGTTTACCTTTTTCACTCAGTAAACATTGAGTCCTTCATTTACCTTTTTCACTCGGTAAACACTGCTAAACTTCTCGTTTACTCAGTATCCTCTGGAATGCTCGGTGAGAACTGTTTACCTACTAAACTTATAAGGTAACCACTAAATGCTCGATATACACTATAGACTAAGTGATGAGCTAGATAAGCATTCAGAATTGAATAAGTGTTTGCACTAATGACAAATATATCATAATTCTAACAATCTCCCCCTTTTGCATTAGTGACAAAAACACTTATGAGCCAAACTTATGTGCAAAATTTGACACACTGATTTACATATATCTCCCCCATACAATATGCACAGAGTATTTACAAATATCACTATCTTTACACATGGCTTCCTATCTTTACACATGGCTTCCTTATTTACATATATCTCCCCCTTTTTGACAATAATGCCAAATTACACAATATATATTTACACAGAGACACAAAAATGGGAGATAAACTCAGAGTGTACCTTGAGAATAAGTGCCAAAGTCTTATCCCAATTTTCTTGCAAGATTGTGTAGGTGGAGAGTGCTATTTGAACTTCAGCTGAAAGTTCAATCACATGATTTGCAACTGAAAAATTGTTGTCATGGATCAATGTTTTGGAGTAGGCAATGTGTTTTTGCATTGTGTCCATGATAAGAAGGATCATATTCTGAATGTATATCAAGGTAGAGCTGATCCTCACTTACTCTCTCAACAATTCTGCCTACTTTTCTGACAAAAATTTGATTATGAAATGATGGGATGAACTTGAATTGGGGTCAAGTTGTAGCATTTGGGCACTGACCTTCATATCCTCATCAATTTTATTTAATTTTTCTTTGATCTCCTTGGTGTACTTGGTAACATCACAAAGTTTGGCAAAAAGTGAAGTTACATTATTAAAGGAATTTTCAAGATTGGCCAAAATTGTGGACAATTTTGCCTGTTTTATTGCAAAGTGTTGAGCAACACCTTATTATCAAATTTCCTTTCAGCCTTTTCAATCAATTTTTCTTGACCAGAGGTGTCCTCATTGAATTTATTTATAGCCTCTTCTAACTGAATCAAAATGTGTTGAGTAGAATCTACTTCAACACCTATAGCATCTGTAATTATGTTCTTGGCGTTCTCAATTATTTTGTATTCCTTATCCCTTCCAGACCTTAACTGCTTCAGCATAGCTTTCATCTCTATTAGTTGACTAGAAAACCTCATCTCTTCAATGGTAGCATTTTCATAGTCAAAGTCAATATATTCTAGAATTTCCTTTCTAGTGATCAAAAGTCTTAATGGATGCTTTTGTTTGACTTCTGTAATGACTAGTTTGATCTTAGGAATACACACCATAGTGGAGATGGAAGGACTAGTAGTAAAAACTGGGATAGGACTTGAGGATTGAATGCCAATAGAAGTATTTACTAGATCAAAGATTGGAACACTTCCAAAAAATGATGATACACTCAGTATAGCAGTATCTGAACCAATTGGCTTTGAAGTAGATTCAGATAATGCTGAAAAAATTGTAGAACAAGCTAGAACTGACAAAATTGTGGAACTTACTGTTATACTGACTGATGATGATGGAGCTGAGGAGGTTGGCTTGGTAGCTGAAGAAGAGGGCTGCAACTTGGTAGATGAAGTGGTAGAGACTTCCATTGATGATACCTAGAGTTGTGATGTGGTAGGTGTAGATGATAAATCTGATGTAGATGCTATCAAACCTATTGAAGCTGACTCCAACCTTGATGATGTTATAGTTTTAGGTGGAGAGTGAGGAAGGGATGCAATAACTATTGTTGCAATTTTTACTAGATCATCTTCCTCCTTATCTTCCTCTTCAACTTCTTCCTCCATTCCTTCTTCCTCCTTGTCTTCTTCCATTAGTGCATGTAGCTCTCCTGGGGAGACTATGATGGATGGAGTGCCATTAATATCATCACTATCACTGCTATCATCATCCTTGATTTCTACTGGATCTTCATTGGGCTTATGTAGATGATAGATGTTTTTTCACATGTTTGTTGCATCATTTACAACATGCTTAATGTCTTTGATTAAAATCAAACAAGTGTGAAATCTGATCATCATTTCACCTTCATGGTTTTTCATTTTAGTCTTTATTTCTACTCCAATGAGACTTGGTCTAAGATTCTTCAGAGATTGCTCATAGATGTCTTTTACCATTTGGGTGGCTGACTCCCATCTCGGTTGCAATCTCTCCAGTAGTTCTTTGGAGATTTGAGAGGCAAGATGGTCCAGAGAGTATTTCCATTTACCCATCTTGGAGAGTACAAGTTCCTCAATCTACATTTTCTCAGCATCTATTCTTGTTTCAAATTTCAATGCCTTGAAATTTGTGATGCCTGCTCCTTCTTCCAATTGTTTGAGCCTTTCCTCAAATGTGGGTGGAGGCCTGACCAGTATAGGTTCCTGTTTTCCTTTTTTGGTTCTTCTAGTGAATACTACAGTAGGCTTCTTTTTAGGTTTCGTAATGATTGCCTTACCTTTCTTCTTTGGAGGTTCTTCTTCAGATTCTTGTTCTTCTTTTTCTTCTTCTCCTCCTTCTTCATCATCTTCTTCATCCTTGCCTTTTCCTTCTGTTAGCATGAGAGGATAGGTTGCAGTTTTCAATTTAGCTATCTTCCTCTTGCCTTTGCTTATGGCGTATGGTAGCTTGATTTCAAGCTCAATTCTGGCCTTTGCTTCATCATAAGTTCCAAAGGTAGGGATGTTAGGAATAGTTGGTTCATTCACCAGTGCCTCAATGATGTCTCTTGCTTCATCAATATTTAATTCATAAGGCAATGGTTTTACCCATGCCACTCAGGGTATGACTACCTGTATGTACACTTTATCATAGTCAACCATGAAACATATATCATCTTTATAATCCTCAACAAGCTTAGGAGGAATTTTGAACCTGTTATTCATCCTTTCCTTGAAGTCTTCAAAATAGTTATCCATGACTTTGTCAAAATTTTTACCCATTTCTGCTATAAACTCATTAATCTGATATAGAATTGGAATGTCTTTTCTCCATACTACTGTTCCTTTTGGTGGAAAGAATTTTTGCACATAAAAGAACAAGAAAATTAACAATGAGCCAAATTTACAAGGGTTATTCTTTGAAGTCCTAATACTTTCCATATTCTTGTTTAACTATTTCAACAGTAAGTCTGCCAGGTCATATTCCAGATTTTTCTTTACTACCTTAAATGCTAAATCCACAGCCTCACATAGTACACTATTCAATCTGCTGAAACTGTATAGTTTATATGCAATTACATGAATGCCAAACCTAAGTTCCATGTTAGATATATTGTTAAGCTTCAGTCCTCTTCCATCCCATTCTGCTAGGGTTATCTTCTGCAACTCATCCTGACCTAGGGTTTTAGTGGTTTTGGCTTTGTTGAGCATAGGCAAACCCGTGATCTTATGAATCATCTTCTTGGTTATCAATACAGGTTGCTCCAACCATAACTGACCATTGTGTACATGGCTTAGAACATATCTCACCCATTTAACTTGGAAATTCCTTGGTAGCTGTGGAATGTGGGTCAAGCCTTTTTCTTCTAAGTGCTTATGCTCAGGTTTTAGGGCTCCATCAACACATAATTTTCCTAGGGCATTGTCCATATCTAATGTACCAATTTCTTGAACAATGTATTTGAAATGAGTGCAAATATCATTAATAAGAAGTACCTTTGGTGGAATTTGCAATTAAGCTCCATGTGGGTCAAGTGATTTAGCAGTTGCGGGCACTAGTTTGAATTTTGGGGCTTTCCATTTGACTCCTTTCACGAGAATTTTAGAACCCCTTTTCGCCTTGTTGTTGCTGGTGCTTGTGGATGCCATTGCTGCTCGGTGGATGATAAATTTTTCAAACAAATTTTTTGCAGGAAATTCACTTCAAATCGCTTGGAATCACTGGTGTACAACTCGAAATCTTTTAGCTCTAAGTATTCTTAAGTCGTGGTGAAAAATGAAATTGAATTCTGCCCTTTTGTTAGAAATAATGTCATTAATGCTTGGTATGAAGGTGGCTGAGATGACATAGTGCTAGCCAGTCTATCATTAATTTATGCAGTAAAACCTTGCAACTCGGTGGTTGAACAAAATCTTTGATATTCCTGACCTAGCTCGGTAAGGTCTTTAACCAACCTCACTGGGTAGATGCAACACGGTGAATGATAACTTTTCTTTGATCCTTGTATCTAAAATACTGATTTATATGATTTGCACTCTTTCACTCTAGAACTAGTTAAGATATGGCTTAGAAGATGTAGTTCCTGATTCTTCTTAAATCTAATTGGAAATGGTGGAGTCACCCACTTCTTGAGTGACATGACCATTATTTGAACTGTCTTGCTCGGTAGATTTAGGAATCCACTGTTGTCTCATCTACTTCCGAATGTTATCAGCTTTAGCTTTCTTTTCATCTTCAATTCTTCCAATGTTCATGCAATTCTTGGCTATATGACCAAGTTTAGTACATGTGTAACATCTTATGGTTGTATCCTTCTTTCTTAGGTGATGTCTTGCACAGTTTATCGCAATGTGTCCATATTCTCCACAATAGTGACACTTGCACCAAGTATTGTAGTTCCAACCAAATATTGCTTTGATAATTTTTTCTACTAGATTGAATATTTTTGATTTGCATTCAGATGCCTTGTGACCTTGTTTCTTGCATTTGTGACATTTGCCTTCAAATTTTGGTTTTTCTTTGCATTCATTAGCTTTGTGACCATGTTGATTGTAGTTGAAGCATTTACCATTGAATTTTGCCTTTCCATTACTCCAACATTTTTTTGATGTGTGACCTATCTTGCCATAGTGATTGCAAGTGGGTCTTTGATTCCTTTGGGCACCTTGTTTGGAGGTTTCACCTTCTTCCTTATATCCAAGACCAGCTTTACCTTTTTTTTTATGAAGATTCTGCTCATTTTTTTGATTCAATTGATTCATGTTTGCTTAAGATTTCATCATCCTTTCATTGACTTGTTGTTCAACATTTAGGTCATTTTCCAAACTTTCATTGATTTGTCTTTCAGATCTCAGATCACTTTGTAAGCTTGCATTGATTTGTCTTTAAATGATTAAATCATTTCTCAAACTTTCATTCTCAGATCTTAGATTTATAATTTCTTCATTTGCATTAGATAGCTGACCTACAAGATCTTCACGCTGAAGGGATTGTTTATTTCTTGCCTCTAAGTCTTCATTTTCCTTGTTTCTCTATTCCAAAACTTCACATAGCCTAATTGATTGGATTTCTTGTTCTCTTTTAAGCTTTCTTACTTCTTCCTGCAGAGAACCATTCTTTGCTTGGAGTTTCTTGATTGCTTCATTAGCTTCATTTGAACTGCTTGATGGTAAAAGGTCTTCAATCTTTTCTTCAACATACTGATGATCATTCATTTTTCTTGCAAGTTCCTTCCTTCTTTTTAGAGATTGAGAAAGATGCTCCTTTGCTTCTTTGAGTTGAGCCATGGCCATTTCCAGATCTAGCTTTTCATTTTCAATAGATTTGTCAAGTCTGAATATCTGCATTGTCCTTGATCTTTTCTCAAGCTGTCAAACTTTATCCTAAGAACCACAAAGCTCTGATACCAATTGTTGGAAATATTCAGGATAAGATAAGTTACTGAGAGGGGAGGGGTGAATCAGTAACTTATCAAACTTTTAAACAATTTAGCATTTTAATCATTCATCATTGATTCATCTAATCTACTGCATAAATGAAAGATCAAAAATTCATTGCACATGTACACAGAGATTTAGTGACCTAGAAACCTTCCAGATAGAAAGTAAAACTAGGGTGGGGATGATGCCCACAAAAATTCAATACTGCAGCATAAAGTTGGCCTGTTAAGGCTTACAATGATCACTTCTGGTGATCTGCCCTGTTAGGAGCAAGTAGGACTGCTAGATCCACCTTGTTAGAGGATTTACAAACATACGGTGAAGTATGCACTCTGTTAGGAGATTTACAAAAAGACTATTAAGTCTACCCTATTAAAGGATTTATAAACTGATTCAGTTGTTAGGATGAAGCAGTAAATCTACTTACAATTGTTTTCTGATAAGATCCTTTTTGCATTGATCACCTAATATGATAGATATAACTTTTCTGCTCCTATGTTGACCTTGCTATATTCCTTTTACTCTGCTGCTGATTCACTTTCACTTTTTCTCAAAATATAACAATACCTTCTTCACATGCAAACATCACTCTCTTTTTATTTTCATATCCACCATATTGCAAATGATATCATACATTACATATATACCATTCCAATATTTACAATTGCAAGGTTGGCCAAAACACAAGTGAACAATACATTATTGAGTCAGCCTAATAGTAAATAACTCAGGTTCACTAAACTAACTCAGTGACCTTCTGATACTCAACATCCACTACATTACTCGGCATTGTCATGCACTCGATAGGAGTAGAGGCTCGGTTCATACTAGCCACACAACATTTCTTGGAACACAGTAACCATTGGTGACTTGGTAGATATAGTGTCACTCAGTAGAAACTAACTTCTTCGTTTACCTTGCTTTACTCAGTAAACATTGAGTCCTTCATTTACATTTTTCACTCGATAAACACTGAGTCCTTCATTTACCTTTTTCACTCAATAAACACTGAGTCCTTTGTTTACCTTTTTTACTCGATAAAAACTAAGTCCTTCATTTACCTTTTTCACTTGGTAAAAACTGAGTCCTTCATTTACCTTTTCCACTCGGTAAACATTGCTGAACTTCTCATTCACTCAGTATCCTCTGGAATGCTCGGTGAAAACTG
This sequence comes from Cupressus sempervirens, assembly GCA_028749045.1. Lineage (NCBI taxonomy): Eukaryota > Viridiplantae > Streptophyta > Pinopsida > Cupressales > Cupressaceae > Cupressus > Cupressus sempervirens. The sequence goes on along the minus strand of CM053784.1, from coordinate 609,556,039 downwards.
TTTACTTGCCAAACTTATAAGGTAACCACTGAATGCTTGGTATACACTGTAGACTAAGTGATGAGCTAGATAAGCATTCAGAATTGAATAAGTGTTTGCAATAATGAAAAATATATCATAATTCCAACAATATACACAAGATTTGAATAATCATTTGATTAACAACCACTGTTTGACCATCTGTTTGAGGGTGGAAAGCAATAAATTTTTTTAGTTTTGTGTCCATCATTTACCATAATGAAGATGAAAATTTACTAAGAAAGTGACTATCCCTATCTAAAATAATGCTTTTTGGTAGCCAAAAATGAACCCAAACATGCTCAAAAAAGAGTTTTGTAGTTTCTTCAACAAAGATTACCTTTCTACTAGCCACCAAGATTGCTATTTTTGAAAATATGTCAACTACAACATATACACAATCATGCCCATGTTTTGTGGTAGGAAAACCACACATAAAATCCATTGAAATTGAATGCCAAAGTTTATCTAGAATAGGAAGTGGTAAATATGAACCTAGCTTACAATTTGTAGGCTTCACAATGGTACATGTTGTACATGCTTGAATCTATTTCATTGCATCATTTTTCATTTTTGGTTAGTAAAAATATCTTTGTAGTATAGTAATAGTTTTACCTATTCTAAAATGACCAACAACCTCACTATAGTGAGCTTCCCATATTAATTTCTTACGTTCTTTCTCAAGAACACATATTTGGCCAAAGTGATAGAGCATTCCATCTTGTAAGTAAAAATTGTTCACATGTTTACCTTCCACTAGCTGAGTATAAACATTAAAAAATTCATTATCATGTTCATACAAGTGGGCCCAATTTTTTGTTTGGTGACCACATGACTCTAATACCATACTTATTCCTACAATTGGAGGCCTACTTAGACAATATGCTACCTTATTGGTGCTTCCTTTCTTATGATGAATGTTGAGATGAAATTGTTGAAGATAAGATGACCATGTTTGATGCCTATCATTCTATAATTTACCTTGTGTTTGCAAAAATTGAAGGGGTTGTGATTTGTGTGGATGATAGTCTCCTTTCCCAATATATAATGTTTCCATTTTTTGCTAGCATATAGTTATTTGTCATAGGTGGGATATCTATGTATTTTATTAGAAAAAGTCTCACTACAGTAGGTAACTAGATGTCCATGTTGCATGAGGACTGCTCCCAAGGCATATTCTGATACATCGATTTGTATTTCAAAAGATTGTTGTAAATCAAGAATAGATAAAACTAGTGTAGAACATAACCTTTGTTTTAACTCCTCAAGTTCTTGTTGTTGAGAACCTATCCACTTTAATTTTACTTTCATACCTCCTCAGAATGAATGATTCAAAGGCCAAGACAAATGTGAAAATCAAAAAACAAATCTGCAATAAAAGTTAGCTAGCCCCAAGAAGCTACACAACTTTATAAGATTCCTTGGAGCAGACCAATCTTTAATTACCTAGATCTTTTTAGGATCAACATGAACAACCTCACTATTAATAACATATCCCAAGTACTTAATAGTTTTAATACCAAAATAACATTTTTAAAATTTTCATAGAGTTCATGGTTTTGTAATGTAGAAAGTATTTGTTCCACATGTTGCAAATGTTCTTCCAATGTTTTATTGAAAATTAGAATATCATCTAGATATACAACTACAAATAAGTTAGTGAATGGCCTAAGAACATCATTCATCATCGTCATAAGTGTGGTTGTGGCATTTGTGAGACCAAAAGGCATCACCAACCATTCAAATAGTCCTTCTTTATATTTAAAGGTAGTCTTGCATACATCTATTGGATCAATTGATACTTGATGGTACCCAGATTTTAAGTCAAGTTTAGTGAAGAATTTTTCCCCTCTAACCTAGTCTAAGAGATCATCTATCTAAGGAATTGGATATCTATTTTTTATTATGATCTTATTCAATGATCTATAATCAATAAAAACCCTCCATGTACCATCCTTTTTCTTTGCATGAACAATTGGGCTACCATAGGGAGATGCACTTGGGCAGATATGTCCTTTATGAATTAATTATTTTATCTACCTTTTTATCTCATCATTCTCTAGAACTGATCTCCTATATACTAGCTCATTAGGCAATGGGGTTCCTAGTATCAAATCAATAGAGTGTCTAACTTGGCAATGTGAGGGTGCCCCTACTTGTAACTCAAACACATTATGATATTTTATCAAGACCTCATCCATTGATCTTGTTGTTTTGTTGTGATGGACACCATGGAATGAGAATTACACACATTTTTCTTTTTCTCCTCTAGACAGATCATTAATAACACAAATGTACCAATTTGGGCTATTAACCTTCTACATTGTTTTGCACTAAAAAAAAATGTAGAGTGTGGAGGACTTACCTCTGGAATCTAGTAGTTTGGTCCATCTAATTTGATTGTCACACTCCATGGCCTTGACTCATACACTCCATGATGTTGATACATGTATGGCTTCCCCAAAAAAATATCACACACATCAAGAGGAGTTACAACATAGATCACATAATCTTTGAATGGTTTTATGGAATATGAAATATAACATTTCTTGTTTACTTAAATGTCTCACCCTTGGCTCACCCACCCCATAGAATATGGTTGTGGGTGTGATGTTGTCTTCAGATTCAATCTCTTTATAGTCTCAAAAGATATCAAATTCTTTTGACTACCACTATCAACAATAAAATGTAAAGCTTTTCCTCCTACCCACATTTTTGAATGGAATAATCTCTCTTCATCATCACGAGAAAATACCTTTGTAGTGGCCATAGTGGCATATGGGTCAGCCTCAATAATTTGTTGATCCTCTTGTTTTCCAATTTATGTCATCTTGAGTTCAATAGCTTCTTCATGGGTTTCCATCATTAAATTCTTCATAGTTCTACAATCTTTAATGTTATGAGAGGGACTTTTGTGGACTTCACACCACATATTTGATTCTTGCCCTATTTTTTTTTACCACCCATGTCTTCTTTGTTGGTGAATTTGGAGATGGTTCCTTGGCATTCATTTTTCCATTGGCTAATTACCTTCACCTTTCTATTTGTTGTTCATAGGACTTTCCCTCCTCCCTCTTTGTTTGAACTTCTCCTCAATCTTTGATGTATATTTGAAAGCATTGGGTAATGTTTCTATATTCAAGAAATCCATTTTAGTCTGAATGTATCTAGGAACACCACTCTTATATTTCAAAACTCAATATTTTTTTGAGTCTTTGATGCCAAGCTTTGCAGAGAGATCATGAAAAATGTTGGTGTACTCCTAAACTAATTGGTCTTTCTTTTGTTGGAGTAATTACCATTGCATATATTTTTGTTCATAGGTATCCTCTAGGTAATATTCTTGATTTATATGCTCTAAAAATTCTTCCCATGTTTTTTTTTCCATCAAATAACATAGAAAATTCATGTCCATCTTGAGATTATTGGGTTTTTTTAGTTGTTAAGTGTACCTCCCATACCAACTTCACATGATTCTCAGCTTTGAGGAAGGAAAAGTTTATCTTTTCAATATATAAGAAATTATTAACACAAAAATACCTCTCCAATTTGGATAATTAGTCATCAACAACATCTACATCAATTTTTCCTTGAAAAGTTGGAATGTCAAAATTTACTTGCACCTTGAATGGGGTTTGCCTGCCAAAATTTGAATTTCTTGGATTAGCATGTAACTATCATTTTTCAAGCATTTGTAAATTTTTTTGCATAATTTCTTCATGTTGCTTATTTAATGCCTCTTCTACTAGTGGTTTGAGGGATTCATCCATCCCTTCCAATGATTTTTTTTTTCATCTAAAATCATGTGCATCTCAAAGGAAGATAATCTGAGAGATCTCTCATGGCCAATCTCAACCTCTAATAAGCTGACCGCATATGATGGGACATACATGAATGAACAAGCTTTGATACCACTGACCTAAATTATGAATTTAAGTTAAAATACCTGGTGTAGAACATGTGGTATTCTAACTAAATAAAAAATATTTAAAATACAACAATAGATGTTTTGCAAGCCAAAAAGTGATCCATTCAATTTGAAAAATAGAGTTTATGCAAATTTGATGGATCCTAAGGCTCATCATTATCCCTTAGATATGAAAACAAAATGTCCACAAGCTAATTAATTATAAAATAAATTCTAAAAACTATAAAAACTTATATTAAAATTTACATCTACTTGTAGAAGTCATAACTTTCTACTCATAGCTCAAAATCACAAACTAATCACTATGACTTCTTGGCCTTGCTGAAGCCTAGAAATCACGTAGAGACCTCTAAAAATAAAAAAATACTAGAACATAGAAAATACCAAAAAAATAGATTTTGATATTTTCCCATTTTTTCTTGTGCCAACATCCTCTGCATCTTCCTGACTATGGTTTAATAAATAAATTATTTTTTTTGGTAGTGAGCTCTTCTTTTAATTGAAAGTACATGTTTGGGTAGTGAGCTCTTCTTGCATCCATTGTACCATAACTCCTAATAGGGTTGGAATCTCCTAATAGGGATTCAAAGTCTCCTAATAGGGACACTTATGTACTAAATGTGTTTATAGACTCCTAATAGGGTACATCCTCTAACAAGGAATATATATATATATATATATATCTTTGTTGGCATCAACCCATTGGGGTTTTCCCTTGGCTAGGGTTTTCCTAGTTAACAAAATATGGTGTTATGAGTTCTCTTTGTGCATGGTTATTCTTACTATTCAATATTACTTTTTTACTTTCTCATGCATGGTTCAAAGTAATAAATAATATCTAGTTGGTAACAAAAGGTTATAGAATATTGATTCCCCCCCACCCCCCTAGCCTCAGTATTCCCTATTTCTAACAATTGGTATTAGAGCATAGTTAGAAGAGGCTTAACAACTTGTGTAAGATCCCTATGGATATGGAATAGTTGATGAAGAACCTTTAAGAGACACTTGAACAAATTGATCTCCTTACTAAAGAAAGAGATAAGCTAAAAGATAGATATGAAGACTCCAAAATATACATAGGAAAATTGAAGGACAAGATTGAACATCTCAAATCCAAGCCTAAATCTATTAAATTTGAAACTGGTGATGATGAATATTCAAAACTAAAAATAGAGTAAAAGATCTTGAAGCATGAATTGAATATTTCCAATCTAAAGTTGAGTTTGAAGAATGATCCTAACAAAGTTGAATCTAACTTGAAGACTAAAAATTTAGATCTTAGAGTGAATCTAGCAAATAAGAGATCCAAACTTGAAGCACTAAAAGATCATGAAGAAGTTGAAAAGTACAACACTATTGTGAATGGTGAACTAACTCAAAGCAAGCTACAGCTTGAAAAGCTTTATTCTAGTAGAGAAAATATTAATGAACACATGTCAGTACAAAGATGTACTTATGATAAGACTGGTCTTGATTACCTATTTAACATGTCTACAAAGAAACCTGACAGTGGATCAGATCTAGATATATCTAATGATAAGATTGAATTCAATCAATCTTTTGATAAGTCTAAAGAAGTTGGACAAGAGAAGGAAACTAAGAAATTGGATGAACCTAAGCAAATTGTATCTCCTAAAGAAAATGGGTATGAATTTTGAGGTAAGTATTTTCCATGTAATGAAATAGGCCATATAAAAAGAGATTGTACAAATAAGTCATTTAATCATGTTACAAATTTTTATTGTTATAATTGTCATGGTATTGATCATAAAGCAATTGATTTTAAGAAACCTAAATATAATAATGATAAAAAGAATAGTAGAATGTATGGAAATACTAACCCTACAGATAGAAGAAGATCTAATGAGAGGACATCAAGAGAAAGAAGACCATTTGAAGAAAGAAAGAAGATCATGTGTTATAAGTGTAAAAAATTTGGACACATAGCCCTGAATTATCAAGCACCTATTGATCAATAGAATCCTAGAAGTAGAACCCCAGTATGTTGGTTATGCAAAAATTTTACACATATAGCAAAGTATTGTAGAATGGATAGAAGGAACAATGTTAGAATCTTTAGAAACATAAGGAATAATGGAAGAAAATTTAGAAATGATAGAAGGAATCATGAAAGGAACTCCATAACTAAAAAGATAATGAAGATCAAAGAAATTTAGTTAGTGAAATTTGAGAAGAACTTGATAAGATATTTATAAAGGGATTACCTATTGGATTTGAAGAAAAATCAGATGAAGATTAAAGTCAGTAATCAAGTTTGATTCAACCAAGTTGAATTAAGAATTAAGATTGTTCACATCACCATAATTTTAAACTTCATTTAGAGATCAAACTGAGTAGAGAGGTTGAGAAAAGATGTATCTAGATGAGTTTAGATTCTAGCAAAGCTCTCTTGAAATTTGGAACTTATCACAAGTCATGAAGGAAATAAGAGTTACTATTATAATAGAGAAAGTTTACTCTATGATAGTAGATGAAATCTATGTTTTCACAACAAATTCCAAGGAGAAATTATTTTTGGAGCATTTTCATGATGAAAGGAAGCTATGATTAAAATTGGGTAGCATTTGAAGATTAGACAGATGATTTTTAGTAGATATTTGATTTTAGAATGAAATTATCAAGATTTTGATTTAGAAAAGTATGTAATTAATGAAAGTTCAAGTTGGATAAATAAATAGAGCACAAAATTGATTATTTCCACATTGCAATTATCTCAAAATCTTAGAGCACCCAGAAGCAATTTGACAAAGTGATTTTGAGAAAAACTTTGATTCTAAAATAGGTATTTTATCATTTTTTTCATAAAATTTCTTCAATAATTTCTATTTGGTAGAATCATGGATATGTCAATAGTTCACAATGTTGATAATATTAAGAGACTAAAATTGAAGGTTATACCTATGAAACCCTTAGAAGGAAACCTTAATTTGGCTATATTAACAACTCTGAACAATGTAGTTTACTTGGAAGACATAGGAAGTTATTGTCTAGCAAGTTTGAAACTATTAGAGGTGAACTTATGAACAAGGATATGGAAATTGTTTTCAGCCATGATATGAATATGAATCCTAGATTTGAACATCTAAAAGATTTAGATTTATTCAGATATTACTTCTACCATGAACTTGATAATGAAGAATGGATTCAAATTATATTAAGAAAAATTCATAATGGGAAGTTTTTGATAGGAGACAATGTAGTTGACATTTCTACCGACCTTATTCATGAGGTTACTAGTCTTAGAAAACAAGGCAATGTACCCATTGGTGAGAAATTAGTCAAGAAGAAGGTTTAACTTAATACTAAACCAATTTATAATGGCAAGGCAATGGTGATCAACACCATTAGAAAACATGATGGTAGATTCTTGAGTAGAATCATTGCATATTCTATTTGTGCAAGTTCTAAGAGTGATGAGACGTCAACATACTTTATCTATGTAGCCTACAAGATTTGTATTTAGAAAGAACAAGTGAATTTGAGTGAGATTTTGAGAGTAGAACTCGAGATTCTAGAGAAGATTAAGAGAACTAAGAACAATTTATTCAGATTATAGTCACTAATAATTCATATTTCTTTCATGTACTTAAAATATTTCCATTTCTATTAGTTACAAAAATCATAAGCAATGAAAGATGTACTATGGATAAGATAATAGATGTATGAAGAGGGCATCTTGTAGATAAAATCTTGGATAGTGGCAATTTAATTATGAGAACATTCTAGAATGAAATGAAATAAATATTCAAAATTGTGCCAATAATTGTTGATAGATTTAAAGATGATATATGTTTTATGGTAGATACAAACCTAACTTATGTTGAAGTAGTAGAACCAAGGGAAAAAATTCTTGAACCATTAGGTTATGAATTGAGTGATGATGTAGCTATTGGTTACATTGATCTATTGTTGAAATCTAAAAAGGCGAAAGCCTCATACTAACTTTGAACATATGAAGAGATAACTCAATCAACTTACCAAGCATCTTTAGAAAAAGCATCTCATAAGAAGGTTGAGACTATGATGAATAAAACATTGATTGAGGCCAGTTTGATAGAAAGAGAATCATAGGTAGTCAGACAAATAATATCTAGAGTATAACAATTTGGTGAACAAGCTATGATGTATGTAACACCTCTATCAGTTGGTCAAGCATCAAATGTATCCATTACAATAGAGAAAAGCATTCCATATGCTACTGTATCAACCAAGCAACCAAGTGAACCCCAAAGGAAGTTTGAATGGCTAGTAGAAGTTGAGACTCCCAAGTCAAAAAGAGTTAAGCAACACGCTACTAGACTTGAGAAAAGGAAGGAAAGATTGTTGACAATTGAAGATTCTAGTGAGGAAGATGATGAGGAACAAGAAGTTAAACAACCTAAAAAGGTTATTGCTTCTAAGAAGCTAGTAGGTAAAACAAGGCAACCCTAGAAACCAAAGATAGAAAATATTAACACAACTATTGCCTATGAGAGGAACTTTATGGAAATAAATAATTTTTATGATTTGTACAATGATATTGAGAAAGAACAGATTGATATCTCTATTGTGAGATATATGATTCTTAAAAAATTTAAACTTGAAGACATTGAAGGCATTGTGAATTAGAAAGTCTATAACAAACTTATAGCAAAGAAGGCATTAGTTTGTGAAAAAGACACAAAACTTTAGAAATCCATGATATGAACTATGTGCAAAACTGATGATGAAGAAGAAATTAGGAAATTGATGAGCAATCTAGCACCTTACTTATGAAGTAAGATGAGGCCATTTTTGTTTATGGGAGGTGAGAATAATGTCATAAGAAGTGAAATAGTTGAAGCCATAAACAAGATGATGATTGAGCTAAAGAAAACACCTACCACTATAGAGAAAACTTTGGAAGTATCAAAAAGTGGTGATAATATGCAAATTGATTAAACAAATATTATAATTAATATTGAAGATGATCCTTTTAATCATCTTGAGTCCCATTCTGAAAATATTCTAGATCAGTTAAAATTGATTGAAGAGGAGAAAAGGTAGTTAGAAGAGGGAAAAAAAATTGAAGAAGACAAGATGAAATTGTTTGAGAAGGAGAAGGAGCAATCAAAAGAAAAGAAAGAATAGGAAAGGAAGGAAAAAGAGGAGAAGGAAGAAAAAAAAGAAAAAAAAAGGGAGACAACAGAGAAGAAACAAAAGGAAGATGAGACTAAAGCATCTAGCTCATCCACTCCACTATCTCTTGCCGATCTTAGAGGTGATGATGATGATCAATCTAACTTGATCTCATCTTTGACCAAGTTGATTGAGAAGAACAGGAAAGTCAAGAGTCTTCAAAAGACATTAATGGAGGTGACTGATAGATTGCATAACACTTTGGAAACCAAACATATAGAAGAAGACTCCAAATAGAGAGAAAATTTTGAGAAGATTATCAAATTTCAAAAAATCTATAGCTCAAAAACTATCAACCATTGATAGACAATTGGAGGAATGTGTTAAAGCAAAGGACACTTATTCCAATTTTACATACACTGACATTAATGCAGTTGAGATTACATCATATGCCTTATGTGCAATTCTCACTACTACCAAAGTAGTCAAGGACACATGGGAGAAATGTATGGACATTCTAAAGGAAAATCATGATGATTCTATGAAGATGATATTAGCTTGAGGTAGCAAGAAAGAAATTTTGGACAGTTTTTTACAAAAGTTAGATATAACTTTTTGACAATTTTTGGACATTTCAACCTTTGTCATTGATGTCAAAGTGGGAGAAGTTGTATGAGAAAATTGTAAGTAAGTTATGCAAAATGGGGGAGCATTTGTAAGATGAAGTATTTGTAATAGATGGTAAGTATAGTCATGTTGTAAATTTTGAAAAGTTTTTGATACTTAGCCAATTTTCCTACTTTGTTGCCATCAATGTCAAAGGGGGAGATTGTTGACAATTGGATATATGTAGATATGTAAATGTTCTCATTAATGGCACCACATGATCTACATGCTTGTAGAAAACCTCAAAAATAAAGATATTTAGCTTTTTGGTACCTAGAAAATTGTCTAAGTATGAAAATGGTTTACAACAGTGTATTGTTTTATATGCAACTTATTTATATGATGTTATTCTTGAGAGAGAAGATATATAGAAACTATATACATATTGATGATAATGTGTAAAAACTTAGACATCAGTATAGACAGTACAAAATAGAGATATTTAAGATTTACATAACATATGAATGAAAGGTAAAGGAATAATTTTGTTTACAAAATAATTACTTGACCAATTAGGGACAACATCCTAGATGTTTACTCTAAATTGGAAAGTTTATTTTGGTCATAGCCAACATAGCAAAAATTTTTGAAAAGGCTATTTATGCAAAGACATCTTGCAAAATTATGTGAAAGTGATTTGTGAAGTTATATGCAAAATTTGTGAATGCAAAGTTTTGTATCATATACAAAAGTGAATTTTTGATAACTTGACTTTGTGATCCAAGATCGAGCTAAAGTTAGAGTTTAGCTAAAAGAAGGTACATCATCTATATTTATATATTTGAGGAACTTAGAGGATAAATTACTTGTTTGGGTAGTGATATCTTCTTGTAATTGAAAGTGTATGTTTGGGCAGTGAACTCTTCTTGTATCCATTGTACCATAACTCCTAACAGGGTTGGAATCTCCTAACTGAGATTCATTAAAGTCTCCTAATAAGGAATCTTATATACAAGATGTGTTTATAGACTCCTAATAGGGTCCATCCTTTAACAAGGAATATATATATATATATATATATATATATATATATATATTAGTATGTCTTTGTGGGCATCATTCCCACCAGGGTTTTCCCTTGGGAAGGGTTTCCTTAGTTAACAAAATATGGTGTTATGAGTTCTCTTTGTGCATGGTTACTCTTACTATTTATCATTACTTGTTTATTTTATTATGCATGGTTCAATGTAATAAGTAATATCTAGTTGGTAACAAAAGTTTATAGAATACCAATTCACCCCCTCCCCCCTCCCCCACTCAGTATTCCCTATTTATAACATGGACAATTGGTTTGGAGGGATGCCTAATTTGTTGAAGTCTACCTCAACAAACCAAGCTGCTTCTGAATCTAGCTTGCCCTTCTATTTGATGAGTTGATCCATGTACATCTTGTGCCTGCTAGCCTTCTATATTCTAGAATCTAACACTTGTTCAAATTCCAACTTGCTTGATGAAGGTACTACTGTAGGTTCCAAATCAGAAATGTCCCCTTGGCTACTTTGAGGTAGGGTACCTTGAAATCAACCAAATCTTGCACATTGAAAATAGGAGAGATTCCTAAATCTTATGGAAAATCAATCTTATAGGTGTTGGCTCCATATTTGGCTATGATTTTGTCAAGCCCCACTCATTTCATTTGTAGCTTAGTTGGTATACCTTTTTTCAATTTGGAGTAGTTCAAATGCACCATAACATAGTCACAAACAAAAAATTGAATATCCTTCCTTCTTTCATCTACCTTGGCTTTCAATTTTTGGTTATTACCCTAGATAGTTTTCTTGACTTCTCTTGGATTTCTTTCATGGTTTGGGAAAAGTCTTTAGCATGTCCACTTCTATGTTCTATTCCTCCAAGATCCCTCAACTCAAATACACCCCTTGGTTGCATTCCATACACAATTTCAAATGGGCTTATACCTCTGGTCCTATTCCTACTATCATTGTAAGCATACTATACTTGGGGGATGATCATATCCAATGTTTTCCCATACTCCTTAGTTAGGAATCTCAAGAGATTACCTAGCACTCTATTAACCATCTCAATTTGGACATCAGTTTGAGGATGATAGGATGAACCAAATGATAGGTTTGTACCAAGTCTTCTCCACAAAGTCTTCTAGTTGCTCATGAACCTCACATCTCTATTTGAAACAATTCTTAATGGAAGTCCATGAATCCTTACAACCTCCTTAAAGAATAGGTGTGAAATGTGGCTAGTATCATTGGTAGTCTTAAATAAATTGAAGTGCCCCAACTTACTAAATTTTTCAACAACTACATAGATACTATCATAGTCTTGTTTTGTCTTTAGAAGACCTTCTATGAAGTCCATTCTCACACAATCCCATGACCTATTTGGGATTGGTGAGGGATAATATAGAATTGCATTACTCATTCCTCCTTTAGCTTTCATACATACCATAAATTGCTCTACATACCTAGTCACATCTTTGACTAGTTTAGGTCAATAATAGAACCTTTGGACTAGTTCTAGAGTTTTTCTCACACCAAAGTGTCCACTTAGGCTTCCATTGTAATTCTCTTGTTTTAGATTCTCCCTTATTGATCCCCTTGGTACACACAACTAATTACCCTTAAATAGAAATCCATTGTGCATGGTAAATTAAAGTAACTTGCTATGGAAATGGTTCTCAAAATCAAAACACAAAAAATTCCTTGGGTAATAGGTAGTGTATCCACTTCCTAAGAGACTAAACTAGGAAATAGAGTTCTAGGTCATGTATGAAGAATACTTCCTTTTGGTCTCATTAAGTTTTTCACTAAAGAAGGCTACTAGCATACCTTCTTGTCTTAACACCCCCCTACTACTAGGCCATTTGCATCACACTCTATGGTGAAAAGTTTCTCAAAACTAGGTAATTGCAAAATAGGTTGGGTAGCTACTTGTTTCTTTAGCATATCAAATAATTTATTAGGTTCTAAGGTCCCTTTAAACTTAGACTTGACCCCACCCTTTATGGTATCTAGCAAAGGTTTGCGTATGCCACTGAAATTCCTAATGAACTTCCTATAAAACTAAGCTAGACCATGAAAAATTCTTACCTTGAAGTAGATGTAGTAGTTGGTGGCTAGTTTATGATAATAATAACCTTCTCTTGAAACATCTTCAAGGATCCATTTGTCACCACAAAGCACAAGTACACAACCTCTTGTTTGAAGAAGTCACACTTCTCAAGGTTTATAGCTAGCTTCTCCTCATTAAGTCTCTACAATACTACTTCCACATGTTTGATGTGCTCCTCCCTTGTCTTACTGAAGATGAGTATAACATCTAGATATACAACCACAAATCTCCTTGTGAAGTCTTTAAGCACCTCATTAATGAGCCTCATGAATGTTCTAGGGGAATTAGAGAGATTGAATGGCATCAAAAGTCACTCATATAGTCTATTTGTTGTCTTAAATGTTTTTTTCCATTCATCTCCCTCCTTAATCCTGATATGGGGGTATCCACTATTCAAGTCCAAAATTATGAAGTACATTACTCCTCCAAAACAATCTAGGAGATCCTCAATCCTAGGTATGGGAAACCTATACCTAATTGTGATCCTATTTATGGCCCTTGGCCCTTGAGTCTTAGATGCTAGTACAATAGGGACTGCACATGGGCTTATGCTCCTCTTGATAAGACCTTGGTACAATAGTTCTTGCACTTGTCTTGCCACTTCCAAGTTTTGGTCTGGAGTGAGCTTGTATGCTACTTTGCTTGGAAAATATGCACTAGGTACAAACTCTATTTGATGGCTTATCACCCTTATAGGAGGTAGAGTAGTAGGGGTTCCATCACTTACAATGTCATTATATTTCTCAAGCAATGCTTGTACCTCTACTAGTAGTGGCTTTTTGACTATCTTCTCCTCTCCTTTGTACTTCAACACAACTACAAAACTTTTGATCTTGTCATCCCTGAGGGCTTTGACAAATTCCTTCCCACTACATAGAAACACACTAAGCATCTTGAACTATGATACTTCTCCTTCTAAAAAATATTGGATTTTAAATGTTTTAGCTCCTTTCTTGAATGATATAGAGTTTTCTTTCCCATAATACACTACCTCTCTATCATACTACCAAGGTCTACCTAATAGTAGATGGCAATAATCTGTAGGAAAAATGTCATACAATAACTTGTCCTTGTACCCTACTAAGGAGAAATCAACACAAGTTTATTCATTGACTAATATACTTTGACTGTTATTGAGCCAAGTCACCTTGTATGGATTGACATGGTGTATCTTAGTTAGTTTAAGCTTTTTGACTACATACTTTGATACGATGTTATTAGTAGAGATTGAATCCACCACTACCTTACAAAATTTACCAAGGATCTTGCATATGATTTTAAATAGAGCCCTCCTATGCTTAGGCTCATCAGGAGGAGGTTGCTTGATCAACACCCTCCTAAACATATGTTTCTCACATTTTTTAGACTCTATGTGATACACTTCATTCTCCTTGCCACTTGATTTATCCTCTTGTACATATGCCACTCTCTTGTCATGATTTTAAGAAGAAGGATTTTTAAGGCATTTATATGTTGGATGGCTTTGCTGACCACAATTGTAACACTTCATACTAGAAAAGTATGAGGTACTTTTGCCTTATCCTTTGCCTCTATTGGAACCTCCTTGGTTAGCTCTTCCACTATTGTAACCTCCTCTAGGAAATATTTTAGTGGCTTGCCTAGTGATCTTGATCTCACCTTGGTTCTTCTACTCATTACCTCTACATTGGTATCCTCCTCTTTGTCCTCTCTAATTTCTCTCCTTGCCTCTATCCTTGAAGTTTGATTCTCCTTTCTTTCTAGTCTTCTCTTCCACCTTTAGGGCTAGTTGATGGCACCTTTGAATAGTAGTAGGTGTCCATAAGCTTAGCTCCTCTTTGACATTACATTTTAAACCACCCAAGTACCAAGCTACCTTTCTTGGCTCTTCCTCTTGCTTTTTGGATTTAATGCATAATCTCTAAAAATCCTCTATATAATAGGCTGCATCCAAGTCTCTTTTTTATAGTCCTTGTCTCCTCTTATGGAGTTGAATCTCATAGTACTCTAGTAGGAAATCTTCCCTTAGTTTGGTTACCATGGTATTCCAATTGGCCATAGGCTTCTTTCCTATCTTGATTATCTCATTTCAAACATATTTCCACCAAGTCAATGCTAATCCTTTGAGTCTTGACTTGGCTACTTTGATCTTTTGTGCCTTTGACACCCCTTCACATTCAAAATGGTTCTCCATCCCATCTATCTAATACATCATTGCATCTATGTCCATCTTCTCACTCAATAGTGGCACATCTTACAAAGCCTTCCCTCCTAGGGATTTTATGGCCTTCAAGAAAGGTTCTTCATTCAAGATATGGTCTAGCTCAGGGAAAACATATTATTTTTTATCTCCCTACTCCTAACATTTCTCTTCTCTTCCTTTTACTTGGCTGCATCAACAACTGTATCCAACTTTACCTTTACCTTTGCTAAGGCCTCTTTAAGGAGTCTATTCTTGTGCTTTTTCTCATCAACTTCCTTAGCTAGCTCTACATTAGTCACCATACTTGACTCACCCACTGACTCTCAAGTAGATGCAAACATAAACCAAGTTCCCAAGTCTTTAATTTTCTTTGATTCAACCCTTTCCATCACAATTCCCTAAGCTTGATTCAACCCTTCCCACTTCTTCACACCAAAACTACAACCAACCCCAAAAATTGAAATGACTCTCCAAATGGAGGAATGGTCATCTAGGAAGGCATTTGGATTCCCTTCAAGGTCCACAACCATAACTAAACTTGCTACCCTAATCAAGTCCCAAAAACCATGCAAGATTACAAAAAATGCTTTTAACAGTGCTATAAGAAATTAGCCCTCCTAATGAATAAAATCCCAAATAACTTGGAAAAGTCTTTAACATGGGGGAAAATAATCCATTGATCTAGACACCCTTTTTAAGGAACTCAATGATTTTGGTGGTCTTGGGTTCCCAAGCAATTTGTACAATATGACCACAAATTAACCCTAAAAATAAGGGTTTTAAGGGTTTAGAAGGTTTTCTGAAAAAAATTATGTTTTAATTTCCTTAGAAATTCCTCCAATGTCTCCCATTGAGGTTTGGGATTCTTAAAAAATTCTGCTATCTTTCCTCAATTTTGGATTGAAGCAGTCTGAGCACTCAATCCCTCTTATTAGCTTTGTACTTGACTATGAACTCTAGCCATGCATCTTTAGCTTTCCTAGGGCATCAACACAAAAATTATTTTCGTGCTTCTTAGGTCTCCTCCTTCACTATACATTATGTACAAGGAGTCATCTTCCAAATCCCAAGAGTTTGTACAAATCCTATGGTGGGAGAGGGAGTTATGACTCCATCTCGGTCAAACACTTGATTCATAACAATAGATACACATAATACAAAATAATTTATACAAGCAACTAAAAAATTCAAAAAACATAAAATAAATTTGTATAGAATCACCAATAAAACTCGTCTTTCCAAAAAAAAAAGACCCAAATTCAATCCATTAGAATGCCAAGATCCTCAAAAATATAAAATTGTAACTGATTAACTTACTGATAGTCCATACACACCAAAGTATCACAAACTTCTAACCCTCTCAAAAGGTTGAGAATGGCCTTATAAACACATGAAAAATCTTATCCCAACTACTTTAGATAGTTACCAAGCTCCAACTAAAAATTTGTTCAATTGCAACAAAAAGTTGTCAATAATAACATTGACAATTTTTTAGCAATTTTTACATCTTTAAGTGTTTGACCCTAAAACTTGCTCCAAAGGTTACCAAACCTTACCAAAAGCATTAAATGGATATAAGACATGTAAAAAGGTTCTAAAAACACTTATTTTTCCATCCTACCCTTCAAAACACAAAGATTCTCTATTATACCTAATTAAGCAATTATGAACAATTTAGGCCTTATGGGGTGTGCTCACCTTAACTCACCTCAACCTAGGACTAGGTTAGCCCTATTATTCACCTAGTGGTGTGGCTAGGACCACTACAATAAAAAATAACATAGGATCCCTAGGTGTTCCATGAGCCCACCTAGGTGCCCTTGCACCACTTGATTTCTTCCTTCATTCCTTAAATTAATTGCTTGATCTACATTATATTAGAACAATTAACTACTACAGAAACATACTATATCTCTGTTGTGGATTGAGAAATATAATTCTTCTTCTAGCTTGTCCAAGACACTAGCCTCTTTCCAAGAAAGAATTCTCCTCCACTAGTACTTTTCCTATCATCAATACTCCCTACCCAATCTACATCAATAAAGGCTCCCAACTCAAGATTCCATCCTCTCTTATACCATTTCCCATATTCTTTAGTTCCTTTCAAATATCTCAAAATAATTTTGACTACCATCATGTGATTTTCTTTAGGATTAGTAGAAAATCTTGCAACTATGCCAACTACTAATGCAATATCATTTTTTGTGTGAACCACATACTAAAGTTTCCCAATAATTGATCTATAAATAGTTTGATTAACCTCCTTTGAATCATCATTCTTTGAGAGATTATGTCCAATAGACATAAGTGTCTCAACTAGTTTGAAATCTTCCATTCCAAATACTTTCAATGTTTCTCTAATGTATTTTGATTGAGGGATGTATATCCCATCTTTCATATTATGAACTTGTAGACCCAAAAAGAATTTAATCTCTCCAAACATAGACATTTCAAAACCTTTCCTCATTGCTTTAGAAAATTCTTTGCATAACATCTCATGTCCACCAAATATGATATCAACCACAAATATTTCTTGCAAGCAATATCTTGTCTTGTGGTCCTACCTTAATATAAAAATTTCTATTATCATTTATCTTTTCAAAACTAATTTTTACTAGATATCCATGTAGTCTTTCATACCATGCTCTAGGAGATTGCTTTAATCTATATAAAGTTTTATGAAGTTTGCATACCATGTTTCTTTGTCTTGGATCAATGAAACCTTTAGGTTTTTAAATGTAGACTTCTTCTTCTAGGACTCCAGTAAAAAAAGATGATTTAACATCCATTTGATATACTTTGAATCTCTTTTGTGTTGCATATGCTAGAAGTATTCTAACACCAAGTCTTGCAATAGCAAAAAATGTTTCATCATAATCAATACCTTTTTCTTGATCATAACCTTTGCACATAAGTCTTGCATTATTCCTTGTCACTTCTCCTTTGTCATTCAACTTATTTCTGTATATTCATTTTGTACCAATCACATTTTTATCCTTGGGTCTAGGAACAAGAGACCAAGTTTTATTATTTTCTATTTTCTCAATCTCTTCATTCATTTCCTCTATCTAACTTTTATTTTCTAAAGCATCTTTTATAGATCTAGGCTCATATACTCTAAGAAAATATGTACCTTTTAGTTTGTTTCTTGTTAGTATGTCTTCTATCTCTCCAATTATTTGTTTAGGTGCATGATGCCTTTTGAAATTTTTTGCAAGTCTTGGATCTTTCATACTTGATTCTAAACTTGGTTCACCTAGTTCTCCAAGATTTTTATCCTTTTTTCTTAGGCTCCTCTTATTGATCCAGATGTAACTCAGGTTATACTCCCTATGACTCAGGTTGCACTATCTGTGACTCAGGTTGCATTGCCTGAGGCTGCAACTTGGGTTGAACTATCTCTGACTTAGGATCAACTACCAGATAATTTCTAGACACACTTGGTTGTTGATTGGCTTCAACCTTCTAAGGTAAAGTTTTAGGTTCCTCATAATCGATAAAATTTTTGTAATCTTCAGGCTCCTTGCTATTCTATTCTTAACTTCTTTTTGCAAATTCATCAATCTTTACATGTGCACTTTCAATGGATTTGGATTCAAACATTTATATGCCTTGCTTTTCTTAGAGTTCCCTAGGAATATACCTTCATCACTTTTTGCATCAAGCTTTCCTTTCCTTACATCTTTTAAGATATAATTTTTTCTTCCAAATAATCTAAGACAATTAACATTAGGTTTGTATCCATACCATAATTCATAAGGTATTTTTTTGGTACCTTTCTTCAGTTGAACTTGGTTTAGTGTATGAATTGTTGTGTTGATTGCTTCTCCCTAGTATTTTGGTGCAACATTAATCTCTATCATGAGTGTCCTTGCACATTCCATGATGTATCTATTTCTTCTTTTTGGTATTCCATTTTTCTGTAGAGTTCTAGGTGGTGATACCTATCTTTTGATTCCCCTTTAATTGTAGAACTCATTGAATTCATTTGAGATGAATTCTCCACCTTTATTTGATCTCAAACATTTTAGGTTCTTCACTATTTCTTTTTCAAATCTAGCCAAATACCATTTGAATTTTTGAAAAACATCAAACTTATCCTTAAAAAACATTATAGTCATCATCAACAAATAAAAAGATATATATGTCCACAATAGTTTTCCACACCTATTGGACCACAAAGATATGTGTGAACAAGTTCCAAAATATATTTAGAATTGTAGGACTTACTTTTGAAACTTCTTATACTCATTTTACGATTTGACATTGTTTACACATGTCCATCTCAGGTTTCTTTAGATAAGGTATGCTTCTTACTCTTTTGTTATTTCTTATGGTGTTTAGGTTATCAAATTCAACATGACACATAATTTTATTTCATAGCCAACTTTCTTCAATCTGAGCTAGAGAGCATGTACTTTCAGTGAGATTTAGGTACAACAAATTTCCTTTTGTCTGATCTTTAATTCCAACTAGTTTTCCTTTTCGATCCAATAGTTTAGCTTTTCCATTTATGAATTCAACTTTGTATCCTATATTGTTCAACTATGCTACACTGAGTAGATTATGTCTTGATCCTTCAACCCAATAGGAATTCTCACATTTGGTTCCATTAGTTAATACTATGACTCCTTTTTCTTTTACATTACATGGTTTTTTGTTTCCAAATCTAACACTTCCACTATTGAGTGTTCCAAATGTTCAAATTTAGTTTTATCACCAGTCATGTGATGAGAACAACCACTATCTATGTTCCATGTATCAATTTTTATAATACAAGAGATAAGTGTCATCTTTTCATTTTCCTCATCATCAGATTCATTTTTAACAACAAAATAAACTACTTCATCTTAATCATTATCACCATTAGAATCTTTTGCAATGTAACATGATTCCTTAACTTGCCTTTGTAGTCCTTGTAGCTTTTGAATTTTTTCCTTGCCTTTGAACTTGTTGAACCTTTTCTCATATTTATTTTCCTTGTTTGGAAATCTTGCAAATATATGACCAACTCCTTCACATGACAAAAAAATCAATGGAATTTTACCTCTAAATTCCTTTTCCTTTTTGCTGCTATTTTTTCTAGAAGAGCTTCAATGACTTCAAGATATTCATCTAATTCTTCTTCTTCTTCACTTTCAATTTACTTTCTTTCTAAGTTCCCTACTTTTCTACCAAGGGTTGGTTTTTCTTTGAATGCAAATTCAAGATTTCTGTAATTGGGAGCATAGTTATCAAAGTTATCCAACTCAAAAGAAGTCAATCTTCTCACAATAGTATCTAGGGTTAAATCACGTGTTGGATTGCATCTCATCTCTTGAATAGCTAAAAATCTAATTGCATAAATATGAAGAAGAGTTCTTAGTACCTTGATGATTACTATTTCATCATCAAATTCATTACTTGAAGCTCTAATTGTATTTACACTTTCTTTGTTCCTCTCACTGTATTGGGTAATGTTCTCACCTTTTTTTATTTTCAGTCGATCAAACTTAACTCTAATTTTTTTTGTCCTAGCTCTTTGCATATTTTTGTCACCTCTAAAGACTTTCTTTAGCTTTTCCCACATGTAAAATGTAGTAGGACAATCTTTGACTTTATCAAATTTAGAATAGTTCAAAGAGGATGCAATATCAATCATTATAATATTGTGATCCTTTACCTCTTTTATTTTCTCCATACTCATAGGTTTGGGTGGTGGAAAATGTTTGCTATCCAAGTAGAACAAACCAACATCAGTGATGCTTGATATATGTAGCTTCATCAACTTGTGCCATGCTAATTTTTTTTCTATGTTTAGCTTAGGGATCTCCCTTCTATAGGACATCTTTATCTAGCTTAGGTCCTTAAAAATATTTTTTTCAAGAACCAACTACTCTAATACTAATTGTGGGAAATGTAAGAGAGTAACTAAGAGAGGAGGGGTGAATCGATTACCACAAAAGAAAATCCTTGTCCCTTAGATGTCAAAACAAACTTACATTGATCATGCAATATTGACTAGCTTGGTTAATATTAGAATTTCACTATCACTCAGTTAACAACGCAATATTTAGATTGATTAAACCATTTTATCCTTTAGGAACTTAGTTGTAGAAACATAAAGCATAAGAAAATAATATGAACACAGATGACACCAAGATTTAACGTGGAAACCCAATTTGGGAAAAATCACCTTGCAAATAGTTACAATAATTTTCATTCTTATGAAGCGATCCATATTAGGAGCCAACCTTGTTAAAGGTTATAAAACATACTATTAAGTATGACCCTGTTAGAGGGTTTAGATTACCCTGTTAGGAGTGGCCTAGTTAGAGGTCTTCAAACACATCAATCTTGAATTGTCACCTTGCTAGAGGATTTACAAACTGACTATCAAGTCAACTTTGTTAAGAGATTTCTTCATTGCTACAATGGTTAGAAAGCAACAACAATTTTGACCTGATCTATGAAGAAAATTTCTTTGCAGATTTAGATCTTTGTTCTAGCTTGACCTGTAGATCCTTCCTAGTTCTTTGCATCTTATCTTCCACACTTTCCTTCTTTGTGTTTCCTTCACTCACATATCCATCTTATTTTATTTTTTTAGACTTGTCACATTTTATCCTCACAACTTGGGAAAAAAAAAACTTGGTTAACACTATAATTAATTTTTTAAAACTTAAGAAAAAAAAAAAAGCCAAATGCTCGATGATAGTTTTGTAATCACTAGGTTAACACTCTAGTCATTATTTCACCAACTCACCAATTATGGACTTATCACAACATAACATTATTGCAAAAAAATCAAACCAAAATTATACTCTCATAGTACAATTCATTCAAGTAGCTATTGAATATCAATACTTTTCAACTCTTTCATTATCATAACTTCTTTAAATCATCTTCATCAGTAAAATCCTCTTCATAAATCAAATCATATGGTACTCTATTGAATTAGCATAATGTCTAATCAACTAAGGCTTGAAATCAATGACAATATGACAACTGATATCTTTCTTACATATAATAATATCTTTCACAATCACATTATTAGTTGGGTCTAACAACATCATGACAAATGAATTATATATGGGTGTTGGATTGATTCCATGCTTTCAGGAGGGGGAATCAAGGATAGATGCATTTAATGCATAGTGGGCATTCATGTGATTCTTTATTACACCCTGTTCCCTTCTTTAATGAGCATGTAGAGTGAGAATTTATTACCTATTATAGTAGTGAATTCCTTATTGCATTAATATGTATTCCTTTTCTTTTACCTAACCTTAATTAGGGGTGATGTGGCATGATCTTATTCATCAATTATTGTGATCATTTGGGCCATCCATTATAATCAAGGACCCATATATATAAATTCCTCACTTCTCATTTGTAAGGGAGGATTTTCTGAGGTTGTTTCTATAAGCTACTAAGATAATAGAGTTTTCACTAAATTTTGGTGAATACTTGATGTATCTCGGTGCTTTCTTGTTCTCTCAAATTCCCTCATATAGGTTAAATTGAATTTATTTAAAATGTTTTGATTACAATGGAGAAGATAATGGTTTATTGATGAATTAATTTTAGTTCACACTTTTGATATTTTAGTGATTCTAAATCATTGCGCAAAGTTATCCTAAACCCCTTTCATGCATATGTTTAACTACTATCATTTGTATACATTGTTATTTATGATGGTGTATGTGGTGCTTTCAAAATATTTCACATAACCTTTGAAGATTGCACCAGTTCATGCATAGTTGTAGTATAACTTGGTAGAGAAAAACTTGGTAAATGAAGGAAGTTGTCAACTAGAATACCATTTTTTATTATCACTACCCTTAGGATTAGAATAGAACCTCTAAACCCTATCCCATTTCATTTCCACATATTTTGTGAAAATCCAAAAAAAGTACTTTATTGAAAAACCTTTAGATAGTTCCCACATTTAGTATGGCTTGAAACAAATTTATGTAAACATACATAAGGCCTCCTCGTGATCACTAAAAAATTGCATCAACCACCAAGATTATCCATAGTCAAGACCTAAAATTGGAGAAACCTTTAAGTTATCGTATAATCTTATGGAAATCTTAGCATACATTATACTTTATTCAAGAGAGGATAATATATTTTGGTATTTTGTTTTACTATTTGGTAGGTTATAAAAAATGAATCAAAACAACCATTATGTATCCTCTAGATCATTCTTGATAAAGATAATTAATCCCTATATCCTTCTAGCAAGATGGGATCAAATGTGGGAGACACATTTACATCCACTTGCTAATCATAGACTCATGTTATTGCACATGAAATAAACTAGTTATAGATAAATTAGTGTCTATTTATTTAGAGTCAAGTATGTTTTGTGGGGTAAAAGTGTGAATTATGATGGTCTGTATTTCCTAGATCAAGTCTGTATGTGTGGGGTAAAAGTGTGAATTACGACCTGTATTTCCTAGATCAATTGAATCTAATTGCTTGTTGTTTCTTTTTTAGGATAGAAGACAAAGAGGAAGCAAGAAAGAAGAGAATCAAGAGAATAAACAATTAGAATCGATTAAATGCCAACCAATCATTTAGGGAATGAATGACCCCTTCTCACATTTTTGTGTTTATGTTTTACACATGTATGTATGTATTTCTTGAATTCAAAATACATTTCGAATTATTTATAGCTATTTTTATGGCTTGTGTGGAACATTTGTCCAATACTTGGATAAATAAAATATCACATTTTTAGAAAATAATTGTAGAATTTGACTTCTATACATTGTAGTAGGGTATGTGCAGGATCATGGTCAATCAAACTATAACCTAAGTGGCAATGAAAAATCAGAAAATGAGGCTTATGTCAACTTGACGTGCAATTTCCAAGTTGTTATGAATTTTCTATCAAAATTTTGAGAGAAAATAATCTCTAGTAAATTTAATTTAGTTTCTAAAATACTAGGCCTTATCTTAAAAAAAAAAGATTTATTGGTCAAAATTTTGAATTTTGATGCAATAGTTAAAAAATTTAGGATAAAAATAAGAAGTAGACATATGTCTGCCCACCTTAATTAAACTCAAATGATAATATTTTTTAATAATATTATAGATATAAGAAGTAGACTCAAGCTTAGATGTGACACATATTTTGGGTATTTGTTTTCTAAATAAGTAATTAATTATGAATTTTCTACTATATTATTTTAAAAATAAAAAAATCTCTTGTCTAACCACCTTAACTAATTTAAAACTCTGCAAAATTTAATTTTTCTTTCTTTAACTTTTTTCCATTAGAAAATAAGTAATAATTACTTACTAAACTCGTAATTTGACAAACATTACATTTATGGAAAGCTAAGAGCATTCTTAAGAAATCCTTTTTGTTTCATCAATTTTGGGTGAGAAAAAAGTCATCAACTACATGTTTGATGTAAAAAACACACAAGAATAGGCCAAAAACATGTTTTTGGGACATTTTTAAAGTTGACCATGTAGGTTTGGTATCAAAAGATATACTAGGCTTTATAAAGGTATTAAATTTCTACTTTGGTAGCATGATGGGTAGGAAAAAAGTTGGAATAGACTTGGAAATGCTTTGGGGCATTTCAAAACTACATAATTTTTAACTCACCACTTTTTGGCACACCATGATCCTGTACATACCCATTATTTTCTTTATAAAATGTAATAAGGTAGTTTTATGGCTCTGCTTGAATTGAGCCTTTGTGAAGATTTTGGTAATTTCACAAATAACTTCATCATGATAAGATCCATTTTTTTAAAATTTTAGTACACATTTATCACTTACGCATAGATTAAGATCATCCTTTATATATGCAATATGATATGGCTTTATATATTTCATCCTTACTAATTGCATCTTGGTAACCGATTCCTGTGATACTAGGTTGTCTAAACTCCCACTATCATTGACAACTTTTCTATACTTTACTACAACTTTACATCTTGTCTTGAATAAGCCCTTAATCAACACAAATTATTGATTATGTTCCTTATCATATAGTGGTTTCCTGACCATCAAGGATTCTCCATATCCCAATTGATTTATAGATCTAGGTGACTCTTCCTTCATTAAAGCATTTTTGCTATTGCTATGAGTCCTCTTGCATAAATTTTCTTGTGTGCACTCAAATTCTCTATGGCCTTCTCCACATTTGAAATAAATGCCCTTGAAAAAACCTCCTGTCTTCTATCTTATAATTATTAATTCTAGTGTAACTCCTCTTCTTCTTAGTATACACTCCATAAAATGTGTAGCCAATACAATCCTCAACTGATACTTTTAGCATTGAAGTAAGTTGAAATGAGAAAGGTATATTTATTTTAAAATCAAAGAATCCAAATAAAAATATGAATGAGTTTTCTATTATGGATTGATATTTAATCCCAAATACTAAAAATTAATAGGTTTGAAAGTGAGTAAGGATGAAAAAGATCTAATTTAAATCTAACCTTGCATAAAAAAAATGTTAGTAGTTTTATGCACTTAACAACCAATTTTGAAATACAATATTTGTCTTTTATTCTCATATTAAGGTTCATGAAGTCTCCAAAATTCTATTATTAGTAAGTTGGAGAAATTATTTTAAAATATATTAGCTAAGAAAGGAATTATGTAATTCTATACTCAAAGCCAAGTGACTTAAACTTGATTGGATACACTAATAGTGATTGTCTAGGTAGTATAGATCATACAAAGAACACTTCTAACTATTTGTTTTACTATAGATAATGTGTAGCATTGCAAGATTCAAATAAAGAATCAATTGTCATCTCTTCAATTTCTAAATGAGAGCATATGAGCGATACAAGGCTAACATGTAAATAAATATGGATGATATGAATGTTGAAAGAATCAAAGCATAAAAAATAAGATGTAACAAAAGTCTATTGTGAAAGAAATTTAACTATTGCAATCTTGAAAAAATGAGTTTTTCATGAAAATATTAAACACATTGATAAAATGTATCATTTTATTATGGACATGACTAATAATGGAGAAATCAATTTGTAACATTAAAAGTTTGAATAAAAAATTATAGACATCATTACAAAGGAACTGGAAAAATATTTTTTTGTTCATTGAATAGACATCTTTGATATGCTTAATCTTAAATTATCATCATCATTCTTCTCACGAGTGTTTGAAAATGTAATTAAATATTATGTAATTTTATTTTTAAGCTAATTGATCTGAATTATTTTATAAATTTATAGGACAATATCAAAAGAAAAAATAATGGTATTATAAACACATAATAAACAATATAAGACTTTTATTTATTCATAATATTAAAAATCTCATATAATTATGGAGAATCCATAAGTGAGATGTATGTCTATGAATCAATCAAATTTAGACAAACTTGTATCAAAGTTTTGTGCCCCTCATAAAGGCTTTGTGCATGAGTTCATAAAAATAGAAGAATTTTGTGAATGAGATGTATGCCCATGAACTTCATAGGAGGTTGGCAATTCTGTGGTTGAGATGTGTGCCCATTAACTCCATGTACAAGATCTGATACAAATTGGCAATCCTAGTAAATGATATGTATCCCAATATCCTTCTCCTCATTAAATTTGAATTTAGACTCTTTATATATCCTCATGGAATTTGAAAGGTAATTCCATCTAATCACCATTAACAATTTAATGGAAAAATCAAAATTGAAAAATAATTACTTGAATATAATATGCCAATTTAATTCTAGTCACTAAATATATTTTAGGTTTCATGCCTTTTTCTCTAATTTTTTTTGAAGATAATAGATATAAGTTGGAATTAAAGAAAAATGTTAGATATTCATCATATCTATCACATTAATGTCCCATATACTTTAGTCTTCTCCTACAATCCTTTCATTTTGTCTTCTTAAGCTTTTCTTGTCCTCTCATTCACTTAAGACAAACAAATTTAAAAATGTAAACTTACTTCATAGTTTTTTTTCTTAATTCCTCACATATATCATAACTAATAGTTGCACACTTTTGTATGTGTATCAATGAGTGGATAGGTTTTATTTTAAAATTTAAGATAAATATAATAAGAAATTTTCATAATCTATTCTCGTAGAGTTTCAGTGCTTAAAAATACCTTACATGAGGACACATTTTGTATGGATTTCATATTGACTTATTGGATATAATTATTAATTTTCTTGTGATTAATGATATTCCTAGTACGGGTGGTACTCTCCTAGTTAAATAATATGTATCACAAATATGTTGCATATTGTAGGGTTTGATTACCTATGGTTGTTGGGTGTGAATTTTAAGTTAGATTTGAAGTTTTATGTTTGTACATTGTATTCTAAGGTTGATAGTGCATCCTCACATTAGAACACATGGAAAATTAAAAAAATCATAATCTTAATTTAGATTTTAAACTAATAAAAAAAATTTATTGAGTATCACATTTAAGGTTTAATTTGCAATTAAACTAAAGGTGAAATCAACATCACTTATAAGATAAGAAAAAATAAAAGCCCTCAAAAAATACTTTACCTAAATTGAAGTGTGCAATCATAAAGTAATACAACTAGATCTAGGTTTTAATTGACATTGATTTTAGAATCAATGTCAATTAATTCCATAAAAGTACCATAGAAGACAAGCTTAGAAGACATAATTGCAAATCCATTAGAGTAATGTAATTTAATCAAATTCTTATAACTATATAATTATCATGTCCCATTCAAAAATAAATTTACATAAAAAGAAAATCCTTAAGAACCTAGTTATAAGAATCCAAAGGAATTGATACAAACACTATACTTTAAACACAAACATGTCAAATAAAAAAAATTGGATCACTATACTCAAAATATTAATGTATTTGAAAGGTTTTTTAATAAACATATAAGAATGAAAACTATCCAAATTGAAACAAAAACTAAATTAAAGAAACTATTAAGCATACATGAGTAACTTTGTTGATTTAGATTTTTTGCCCATTGTTGTGAGATATTATTTATTATAAATTTCACACATATATCTAATATATCATATGGAGATAAGAATAGAATAAAAATAATGTGTGGGAATAAAAATAATTAAAAGACCAGTCAAAAAAGACACCTAACATTTTATTATATTATATTTTATATTTTGATTATATTTTAAGAAAATGATAACTATGTAAATCTATTTTAATATTTAGTATTTTATAGTTTAAATCAAAATTTTAAAAATAATGAGTGAGACTAAACATAAATAATTTTATTTTAAATAGATATATTATATCTAAAATATATTAAATCATCAACAAATTAAAAATATGGTATAATAGTATTATAATTGATTCTATAATATTTTTAGTAATGCGTGGCAATATATATAATACATTAAATATTAAATAATTTTAGAAAATGATACTATAGAAATCTATTTAAAATAGATATTTATATGTCTAAAATATATTAAATTATTAAAGAAATAAAATTAATTGTCAATATATCATAAATTTATTCTATAATATATTTTTTAGACATGCTCCAATATATAAAATATTAAAACTAAATAATAGCATTTAAAAAATTAAAAGATATAGAATAAATTTATATAAACTTAACCTTCAATAATATTATATTATATTGCACTATATTATTATACTATTTTAAAATAAGTTATACATAATATTATTATTATGTATATTATTTTATATATTATATATTGATTAAAAAAAAATTAAGCATCACATACATATTATATGTCTTTTAGATAGCAAATCCAAATTTTATTAATTGAGTCACAAATTAATGAATAAAATATTATACATATTTCGAATATGCCTTTTGGAAGGGCTAATCAACTAAATTAATATATACTATAATGTTGTTTTTTTGAAATATATAGTAAAAAGAGGGGCAATCTTTTAGTTTTGGTGTCTATAAAAAGTATGTAGATTGGCAAGGTTGTAGTATTAGTTGATGATATAGTCTTAAACATGACATTTTTTATGTTAAAATATAAAAGAACATAAAATTAATTATGTTAATAAAATTTAAATATATGTAATATTAAAAAAAGTTTCATTTAATCAGGTTTTTATTTTTTTATATTTTTATTTCTATAATTCTCTACACTACATTTTATTTTAAATATGCATTGTTTCATCTCCATATCTATCCATGCATGTTAGTTGATCATTCATCATTCTTTAATTAGTTATTCTACATAGATTGCTCAGTCACCTGTAGCACTCCTTTATCACTATGTTGTTTTAAAATATTTTTGATGGATATGTGGCAATGTAAGGAAGAGAAACCGGTAGTTGAGCTGGGTCCAATAGATGATCACCCTCTTGTGAATATTTTATCCAATCTTCCCACACATTTTTACTATATATTTTAATTAATTTATCTATTTGTAAATAAAAAAATCTAAATATTGATAAAAAAATAGATCAATACTTAAACACATGAAAATTTAAATAAATGATATAGAAAATATAAATAAATGCGCTCATTAATTAGTGAAATAAATAACTTATCATCTCAAACAAAATATCACAGCTATCTAAATTATGTGTTACTTAAAAAAGTGTATATGCTCACTTAAATAAATATTGATATCTTAGTGTACAAATACTATATGTATGTGTACAACTATTGGAATAGTAATGTATATGCATATGCATAGAGTAAATCATATTAATAATATGTCTTATCACAAAAATGGTGAATACTAATGAATGCCTTTATTTTCTCATGAAATGTGTGAGATTTTCAAAAAAAAAAAAAAAAAGTGTTAACTACTTGTCCCTTTGTGTTAGACATAGGTTATATAATAATGTATCATTTTTCTAACAATAAATAACTATTTTATGTTGAAGTATTTGTCTTTTTGAATCTAATATAAAAGTTATATATAAAAAATATTTATGACTAGTAATAACTATTTGGTCTAATTACATATACATTACATTTTATATAGTTATACATGTTGGAAATGCATTGTGGGCTAGGTGATTGAGATAGTTTATAGGAAAATATATTCAATAATATATCAAAGGGTAAGAAGTTAATTTTGAGTAATTTTAATTTAACTTAAGAGGATAATTAACTTAAATCAACATGTATATTATTGTATATACTATTGCAATCATTCTATTTCATTTTTATTTCAACCAATGACATCTACTTATTTTTATTTTTATTGTGTTGATTTTTCATTTTTGTAATGTATAGATATGTAATTTTTATTTTTTTATTTCTAAAATCAATGAAATTATTTTATTTCAATTTCATAGGCTCAAAAACTAATAATAAACACTGTGATGCACATATATGAAACATATAAAATAATAACAAAAACTAACAATAAATACAATTAAGCTATAGACTATGAGTATATATATACAAACTATAGCGTAATTATATTTATTGTATTAATATTTAATATTTGTTATTAAAATTGAAATATTCATATATATACATACATACATACATACATACATACATACATACATACATACATATATATATTCAATTTTTTAAAAATAAAACTAAATATTAATACAATAAATACAATTAAGCTATGGTAACATTACATTTATATAGTAAAAGTTATATTTAATGTTAAAATTTTCTTATATTAAAAAATAGGTTGTTTTAAAAGTATTTAACTATGAAATAATTTTAAAATATAGATTGATAAATTTTTTAATCTTTCTAAATTTTAAAATTATAATTTTATGAAAAATATTAAAATACTAATTAAATGATATTAAATATTACATTGATTTTTTTATAATAGTTAAATTTATTGTATTGTTCTAGTTAACTTACAACAAATAAGCCACTATGGTACTTGTTAAAAAACATGCATATACTTCTAATAATACATTAGATTAAATATTTAATATATAATTTATCTTGTATCAATACATAAAATAAGAAGTGTTGCTTTGTTACATCTTAATAATTATAATAGGCAAAAACAAGCTTAATTAAACAAATATTCAATTATATTGCATCTAAATTATAAATTTCCTTTCCATGTACTCTAAATTTAGTACTACTACACTTATAAGTTTTGTTATCTTTCAAGTGTTAATTATGATTCATAAGATTAAATTTATACCTAAATCCTCTATATGATTGACATCACATTTGATAAACACTTTAACATGTCAATTCTTTTTTCCTAGACCTTATAGAAAATGACATGGAGAAACTTTAGCAACATAAATTTTTTTATTGTTGCACAAGTCCTTTTACAAAATAAATAAACAAGAGTACTAAAAATGAGATCTTTGTTAGAGTTTTAGGTGACTCCATGTAATACCCTTAGGATCAATTGGAAGACCAAGATAACTTCCACAAGAGATTGACAAGACAATTTCATTGAGATGCAAAAATTATATTATTGATTATGGACTTGACATCCCATAGATTGATTATGATGTAGGAGCGTCCTAAGATAGTTAGCAATCATGTTTATAGGAGCATCAAGCTTGAATTTGTCAATTTATGGTTTGTGTGGTTGGGGATATGTTTGAGACATATTGGTTGACCTTTTCCTATGAGTGCATAATGATTGGAGTGATTGTCTTGGAATTAAAGCCTTTTTGGTAGTTGTTGGTAACATGTTCCTAGTTTACTAGCATAATTTGGAGATTATTTCCGTGAGCTTTGATTCATGGGAGTTGGCTTATGCACTCTTGGATTTGGATCATTGGATAGCACGTGGACCTATGCCTATGGGCACATATATTTATTTTGTCATATTAGTTAGTTATGCATTGTAAACTTGGGGGTTGTTCTAAGTGTGTATTCAATTTAGTCTGTCAGGCTGACTTGTGGCTTAAGTGTGTATTTAATGCGAGTGTTTATTTAATGTAACTTGTTAGGTTGACTTGTAGTTTGGTTTAGAATAAGTAGAAGGTCCAATAATGTCTTGAGTCATTCAGTTTGACATGGCAAAGACAAAGTAGTTGAAAGGAGTGAAGTTGAGCATAGTTGGTAGCTAAGTGTGGGCCTTGGAAAATAAGGATGTTGCTTGGTCGCTTGCAAGCACAAATTTAGATTCTTCTTGGGGTTTCCACTAGGTTGAAGGTCTAGGCTAGATAGGAGTTGGATCTTATGAGGTCTTGTATAACTATTATTGTATTTGTTGATGTATTTGGCCATAACCGAGAAGGCCTTACAACTAGGTATGTTGGATGTAAATTTTATGATCCTATTATGGGAATTGGTATTGTTTTGGATCTAAACCCATGTCTTATTATTTATATTCCTCTATGTGGTTACTTGTTAGGGGCTAGGTCATCTCCTTTGGAGATTCACTTTCCTTGCACTACATCAAGTGGTACCATAGTGAGGTTTGTTGTGGTTGATGGTTTGTGGCTTTGGGTTTTTGAAGATCTTGCAAGATGCCTCCAAGAAGATTAGACCTTAGGGTGATTGTAGGTCTTTTTCATGTTGTGGAGACTAAGATTTCAAAGAGCGTTAAAGAAAATTTTAGATATAAGATAAAATTGATGAAGAATTATATGATTGTTGAGATTGTGAGAGCTATAGTTGGTGTACCTCAAAATGTGGGTACTAGATCTGGTTAGAGGAATTTGTTTAAGACTTTGAGATTGTTGGATCTAGTGGAGAAGATAGAACTAGTCACATGGAGAGAACTATGGAAGATAGAACTGGTTAGTTGGATAGATCTAGATCTTGAAGCTGAAGCATAAGATGGATGTTTCTAATTTCTTAAGTACTTTGATTCTTAAACACTTTATTAATTATATTGGTGAATTGGAAGAGTACTTTGAGTTAGAGGATATTGGAGATTTCCGTAGAGTGAGGTTGGCACAAACTAAGTTGAAAGGACATGTTGATTTATGGTGGAAAGAATTGCAAAAAGATATAGAGGAAAAAGGTGAAATGAAGATCACTAGATGGATATTGATGGTAATAAAATTGAAGGCTAAGTTCATTCTTGTTGATTATGAACTTGAATTTTTTAATAGGTTGGAAAATTTGAAATAGAAGGATGTGTCTATGAAGGATTATACTCAAGAGTTCTACAAGTTAACTATTTGGTCTAGACATAGAGAACTTTATAAAGAAAAGGTGATTAGATATATCAATGGTTTGAGATTAAATATTTAGCATGAGATTGGTATGTTGAAGATTGATTCAGTTGAGGATGCTTATCAATGTGCTCTAAAGGCAAAATATAAATTGAAGAGAAGACATCAAAGTAATTCCTAAGGCAAGGAAAAGAAGGAACACTTTATGAAAGATAAGTCAGTGGCTGAGGATGAACCAAAACTTGTTGAACATAGGAAAAGAATAGGTAGAGGTGCATTTAAAGGCACTTGTTTCAGATATGGTGATGAAGGACATAGATCTTTTGAATTTCCCAATACTAATGGAAAGGTTGATGATAGAAGAGTTGTTGTGGTGAATGAGGTTGATCACTCAATGAATGAGCCTAAAGTAGAGGGGGGAAACTTGTTGATTTAATGAGTATTTCTTGTAAGAAGGTGTTGTAACCTTGTAAAAGGAAGAAATCTTTTAGGACTTGTTGCAAGTCTGGAGGTAAATGCTAGAATGTGATTATAGATGGTGGTAGTACTAATAACCTAGTCGCTAGAGATGGTTAAGAAACTTGGTTTAAAGAGAGTTAGACATTCTTGTCCTTATAGGATTAGTTGGTTGCAAGATGAATATGCTTTGGATGTGACGGAGCAGTGTCTTGTTAATTTTTTAGATTAGGCAGTATGTTGATCAAGTATTGGGTGATATTGTGGATATGAGTAGTTGTCACATATTGCTTGGTAGACCTTGGCAGTGTGATTGAAGAGTAGTGCATGGTTGTGTCAAGAATATGTTTACTATTGACAAGGGTGGCAAGAAGTTTTCCTTGGTTCCATTGCAAAATGCAGAACTTGGTAAGAGGAACCTAATTTTTGGTAGGTGAGTTAAGTTGAAAGACTCTGAAAGAGTTAGAGATTAGCATAGAAAGAAAACTTGTGGTATGCCAAAGGAAGATGTAAAGGGGAAAATGAAAGTAGTTGTTTGTTGTTGGAAATGATTTATAAAAATGGAAAAAAGGAAATAATGTATAAGTTGAAGTGGTGGAAGACATATATGTGAAGAACTATTTTGGGGTTTATGTGTTGAAACCTAGAAGATGTTCTTCCAACTATTAAGAACATATTATCTTCGCACTTGGGGTGTTTGATGCGGGAACATCCTAGGAGAGTCAACAATCTTATTTACAAGAGCATCAAGATTGGATTTGGGGATTTATGGTTCATGCGGTTGGGGATTGTATGCAATAGTATCCTAGTTTGTAAAGACCATTAAAGTTGAATTTAATATTCACAAACTAAAATAATATGACAATATGTATGAGAGGACAAAGGAGACACAAAAGAGGAATGAAAACCAAGTATAGTAAGCCCCCTAAGTGTGAATTTGATTCTTAGATATGTCCACAATGATGGTTAGATTTGTACATAGGTATGCTCAAGCTTCAAGATAGGTAGGAGCCTTCAAAAGGGTAAAACATGGTGTGTAGAGTGAGTGAGAATTCCTTCATGGTGATGGTGTGATTCATTGATTTGTTCTTTAAAGGGGCATTACGAGTTTGCATGAAAGTTGATATGAATTATTAGAGGGGAAGGGTCCAATTTATAGGCCAAGGGGTGGTGATATGGATTACTAGGATGCAAGGATGGAGAAAGGAGGAGGGAGGGCTAGGATGCAAGCAAAGGGGAGCACATGGATTGTGCTTCTTCAAATCCATAGCCTTGTGACAAGTATCACAAGGGTATTGAATGAGGGAAGAGGGTCAAAATGAAGGATAAAAGGGAGTTATGGGGGAGAAGGAGTGTAGAAGATGTATATAAGATGCTTTAAAGAGCCATTAATGTTTTATAAGAGCATTAACATCTCTTTGATAGGAATGTAAGAGGGATGGGGTGGGAGGTTGACTTTGGTTTGGGTTAGGAAGTCTTAACCCTTGGTTAAATTTGTGCACATGTTTAGGAAGGGGATTAGGCTTAGCTTAGGAAGGGGTTAGGGTACAAATGGTATGTTAGAGGAATGCAAGTGGGCTGGCATTTATGAGGTGGGTTAATTAGTTGGTTAAGTGAGGTCAGCATGGGTGAATGTGTTGGATTTAGCTAATTATAGGATTTAGGAATAGTTAGGGGAAAAGGATTGATTTATTAAATGCTTTATTTAATAAAAGTGGATGTGGAATTAAATAAAATAGGTATAGTGCAATTATTTTATTTAATAAAAGAATAGGGATTTAATTGATAATTTGACTTTAGGTTTTCATTTGATTTTATCAATTGGACTATAGTTAATTAAATTAAATAATTAACTAGGGGATGACAATTAATTAATTAAATATTAAATATTTAATCAATAATGTCCTAGGAGATGACTAAATAAGATTACTTAAATGATTTAATCAGATTTAGGTGTCTACATTTTGCCCATCTTTGAGATAGTGTTGCCCTAGTCTTGAGTAGAAAGAGGAGAGACTGAACTGTGTGATGCCCCCTTAAGAAGGTGTCAGGGAGAGAAGACAAAGCTCGGTGACTTCTTGAAAAGGGTCAACAAGTCAAGGTGAGCAGGAAGAAACATATGGATGAAAAGAGGGTTAAAATTATAATAATATTGCAAAAATAATAGGGTTAGAGTGAAAGGGGATGCCTAAGGTGGAAGGGAGGGAAGTATGGCACCACTGGGGGCCTATAAAAGGGTCTAGGAGGGCCATAATGCAAAATTTCTCTCATATCCATAGCAAGATATTATTGGGTGAACCCACAATAATGGGTTCCACTTTAGTGGAAGGAAGAAACTTGAAAAAGCTAGCAAATTTTCGAATCTAGATTTACCATACGTTCACGCAAACAATTTGGACATGTTCGCGCGAACATGTACAATGCGCATGTTCACACGAACATATACACGCGTATGCACGTATGTTCGCATGAACATGTGCATTGTGCATGTTTGCGCGAACCCATGCTGGAACAATTTTCGGCAGTTTAAATTGGCTTTTTAACTTTTTCAAAGTCATTTTCACGGCGAGTCCTATTCATTGAGCATTTGGGCGAACGTGTGGTTTGTGCTACTTCCGGCGATGTCACCTTGTCATTTTTCGTTTTGATTTTCGTTATCTGGTATGTCCAAATATTATTAATTTAATATTTTCAATGATTTTGAATTTTTTTAAATATTATCAAAGTAGATTTTAATGTTTTCAATGCATTTTTTTTATGTTTTGAAAATATATTTGAATGTTATTTACGTTTTTAATAGTTTTGAAAACATATCTAATTGTTAATTTAATATTTTTATTGTTTATTTATATTAATTTAGAAAATAAAAAAATATTAAATAGAAAACATTAGAAAACATTAGAAAAAATAGTAAAAAATTTAGGAAAAACATTAGAAACCAAATTTAGAAAAAACATTACGAAAACATTGGAGGATTTATAATTTAATATAAAATTTAGAAAACAAATTTAGAAAAAAAAAGTAATAAAACATTAAATAAATATTAAAAAATTTATAAAAAATATTAGAAAATTTAGAAAAAAAACATAAAAAATTTAGAAAAAAACATTACAAAAACATTGGAAAATTTGTAATTTAATATGAAATTTAGAAAAAAAATTTATAATTTTTTTTTAAAAAAAATAGAAAATTAAAAAAAAAACATTAAAAAGTTTAGAAAATTTAGAAAAAACATTAAAAAAAATTAGAAAATTTAGAAAAAAAATTACAAAAATATTAGAGAATTTATAATTTAATATAAAATTTAGAAAAAATATTTTAAAAAATATTAAAAAATAAATTTAAAAAAATATTAGAAAATTTATAATTTAATATAAAATTTAGAAAACAATTTAAAAAAAAAAATTGCAAAAACATTAGAAAATTAAGAATTTAATATAAAATTTAGAAAACAAATTTAGAAAAAAAATTAGAAAAATGTTAGAAAATTTATAATAATATAAATTTTAGAAATTTTTTTAAAAAAAAATTAGAAAATTTACAATAATATAAAATTTAGAAATTTTTTTTTGAAAAACATTAGAAAAAAATTTAAAAAAAAATAGAAAAACATTACAAAATTTATAATAATATAAATTTTAGAAAATAAATAAATAAATAAATATATATATATATATATATATATATATATATATGTCAAATGTAGACATGTATGTTTTCAATATTAATGTTTATATATATATATATATATATATATATGTCAAATTCACTTTAATGTCTTAATCTTAGAAGTTTAATTAAATGACATATCTCAAGGGTCTAGATCCTAAATTGTACACATAAAAATATAGATTAGAATGTATAATTTTTTATTTTGAACATAAATATACATGTATATTTGTTCATGGTTAAAAGTAGATGTATGTACATGTTTTAAATAAATTCACATTTTTATATGTATAATTTGTGTATATGTTAACTATTGATCTTAATTTATCTTATAACTAAGTGTAATTAACTATATTTAATAACACATGTCTTAAGGGGAGATCCTAAATTATACATAAGAATGTAGATTAAAATGTATATTTTATTTCATAAATGTACATGTAAATATGTTCATGTGTTAGATATAGATGTGCATACATATGTTTTCAATATTCATGTTTAAATGTACATATGTTATTATTTTTAATGTCTTAATAATTAGAAGTATATAATTAACTATATAATTCAATGACATGTCTTAAGGGGAGATCCTAAATTATACATATATAAGAATGTAGATTATTTTGCATATCTAGGTATGAATATAACATACATGTACATCCAAACCCTAACCCTAACCTAACCAAACCCTAACCCTAACCATAATCCGAACCCTAACCCTAATCTTGATCTTAAAATTTAATTTCTAAACCCAATATTATAAATGATAATAAATACCCTAAATCATAATCTTGAACCAAATCATAAACTTCATATGCTAAGTTCCCTTATCCTAAATTCTTAACCATGGACAATAATGCTAGAAATTATGTAAGTTCGTGTAAACCCTGACAGTGTCATAAGGTCTCAAATCTTACCCTAAAATTGAGCCTAATTACACTAAAACCTTATTTGAAAACCTAATTAAAGCCTAACTTACATAAAATTAAAACAAGTTGACCCTAATCCTAAATTGTTAAAAATTACATTTGAGATACATGCACATACGTTCAAACACATGTACATACATGAAGTATGACCCTTGTTTTAAATGATATATATGTAACCCAACTTGAAACCTAAACCTTGAAACATTATCATTTAAGAGTAATATAAATAATTTATTACCCTTTAATTGAATTCTCTAATAATACCCCCCAAAGTATAATAAAATCTTAGAACAACAAATTAACTCTAACCATAACCAAACTCTCAACTTTAAAGTTATCTTATACTTATATGCAAATTAATCTAGGTCTAGATGTGTTACAGATTATCTAGGTCCACGATGTGTGATGTATGTTTAATTGCATGTGTATAATTTTTAATGTTAAAAATAAAAAATTGTGTACAACAGGTAGTTTAGCTCTTCATACATTTTTATAGATTTGGCTTCAAACAATATGCTTGATGCGGCTTCTGGTATGACACCTAATGTAGTTCCTATTGTGGCTCCTTCTGTAGCACAGGTTGATGCAGTTCTTGTTGTAGCACCTAATGCAGTTCCTGATATGGCTCCTCGTGTAGCTCGTGGTGGGGCTCGTGCTATAGCTTCTGGTGGGGCTCGTTGTGTACCTCGACGTAGGGCTCGTCGTGCAGCTCATGTTCCAAGTCAAGCTGCACTTGCAACTCCTGTTGGAGGTCTTGTTGCACCACCTCCATGCATCGATATCGATGCTTTATTTGCATTTTCAGAGCATGAAGTTGCTAGACTGCAGCACTCTATATTGACCTCTGATGATGGTCTTTATAGAGACATATGTACTATGATATGTAGGAGTTTATAGGATTTGATAGCTAGGTTTAGAGGTCACTATTCATTTACTCCTATCATATTAGCTTCCATATCTAGGGAGCTTAGGGTTGAGGTTTCAGGAGATGCATCATTTGATGACGTCAAGAGGGTAGCCCCCAAAGACATCATCTAGAGAGAGCTCTTTCTAGCTTATGAGGGGACACATGGTCGGGTGAGAGCCTACAGAGTCACACGATGCAGAGACCATATTATTGCTAGCATGATTTATCCACGATTTTTAGCTGCATATGGTCGTTATCCTAATAATGACCAAATACCCCTTTATTTTGCACAGCAGTTGTACATTGAGTTTCGTATAGGGCTCAACATCAACTACTTGGATATTCTTGATTATTGTGGACAGGGGCGTGGTCGGATCGTAGATCATGACTAGTACCACAATGTAGATCGTCTGCCACCTGCAGATCTTAGATAGTTTGTTGGATCGAGGATGCCTCCTATGATTCCTACACATGCGCCTATTGCAGATAGAGTCATCATTGTTTCCCAAAGGGAAGCAATTGACACTATTGGGCACATTGCATCTGCGACGGCTAGTATCACATCAGATTCTATTGGTCGTCATCTTTATAGTCAATGTCCTTGTCTAGTTGGTCAACCATCTTCATAGGCATCTAGTAGCACTTCAGGTGCCTCCTTTGATGATGCATATAAAGCTGTTGGGCTACCACTGCCAGGCGATATTCATGGTCTTTCAGGACAGTAGACACATATGGATATGGCATTGTATTTTTTGGAGGATATGTTGCACTTTATTAGCTATATTTTTGATACACAGAGGATTCCAATACACGTGGTGATGGATGTTGTTAGATAGCATCAAAGCCTCGACACAGTTCCACAGACATAGGCTGCCACACCAGTGACAGATGATACACCTATGTGTAGCTGATAGCATTCGGCACCAAACTCATGACACTCTATAGATGACTAGAGCATATGAGTTGGAGATGTCCATATCATAGCTGAGGGCCTTGATGATTTTGGTGAGTAGTTGCGAGGCCTATCTGAGATTGATACTAGTTCGACCCTGGGTATTTCATCATACATGGACTTGTTATTCAGACCTGGCAGCACTAATTCTACACCAAATGTACCCAGCCAGTTACACTGTCCACTTCACTCAGATTTACTAGCAGTTGGACATGGAGTTTCAGGCTTGGGTGCATCAGTAGATGATATGATGGAGTCTGCTGATCATCCTCCACCTTTGGAGACCCAAGTACATATATATTTTATTTTTAATTTTAAATATAAATGAAATTAAAAAATATGTTCATTTATTGAAAAATTTAGTTCAGATATATATATATATATATATATATATATATATATATATATATATATATATATATATATATATATATATATATATATATATATATATATATATATATATATATATATATATATATATATATATATATATATATATATATATATATATGTAGATATTTAATTTAATCTTTAACTCATAATAAATCATGTAGGCATAGGTCGCTGAGCACATGGTTACACATACTGTTGGTTCAGGGCATCATATACATGAGAGAGATGATTTTATTGAGGCACCTGGTAGTGCTCAGGTACTTGAGTTTTAAATAGTTTGTTTAAAGTTATTTAAATATTTTGAAAACTATATATATATATATATATGCAAATTTGTATTTAATTTGAATGTATATGTACATGATGCATGTACGTATATATATGTTTTAAAGATAGAACTCTAACACATGTATGTATATATGTATATATATTTGCAGGGCTTGGTTGATGCGCCTCAGCGAGAGGATGTACAAGAAACTTGATCAGAGGGTCATTCTATTCGTATGTGTCTTGAGGGGTCCTTCTAGTAGTAGATCAGATTTATATTTTTTTTGATGCATATATATTGGAGGTCCAGTTTTCATGTACACATGTGTATTTCAATTCCTTGATGACATGCATGTACTTTCACTATTTATTTGATTATTGAGTATTTTAGTGTTAGATACCATCACATGTACGTATATATGACTTTTTATATATTGCTACATATGTATATTTATTCAAGATTCACATTTTGCATTTCAGATACATAGAGATATATTAGATCTGTAGATGTTTATTCTGGAGACGTGTATATGTGTACATATGTGTATTTTTTTGTGTTATAGCTATAGAACATGATCTTGAGACACGTGTGTACATGTATATCAATTATCAATTAGTAAGAAGTTAGAAAGATACATATTTCTTAAATTATCAATTACTAACCTGCTAAAGATAAATATTAGTTTTATGTGGATAAAAATATGTTAATTAGGTAAGCCAATACATTATTTTAGAGAGCTTTTACAAAATATAATATTAAAAAAAAAATTAATTTAAACTAATTTAAAATTTAAGAGGACATGACCGTAGATGTAATAAAGTAATATTAAAATATATAGTTTTTTAATAAACTAACCTAAATGATAACTATGAACTTATAATCTTACAATTTTAAAAACACATACTTTAATTTTCACTTATGAAATTCAATCTAGTTTGAAAAAAAGTTGATAAATGAATTTAAATTATTAAATTCATCCATGGTACAATTAATTTAAATTATTAAATTATATAGTTTTTTAATAAACTAAATTTGATAATTAAGAACTTATGATCGTACAATTAAAAACACATTTAATTCAAGATGAAATTCAATAGTTTGAAAAAAAGTTGATATTTAAGAATTGTAACATAGATAATGAAATTGTGTAAGTTCGAAATTGAAACATAGATAATGAAAGTGTTGAAGTATGAAAAATACATGCAAGACAAGCAAGCAATGTTTGAAGTATGTGATGCAATCCCTAATTTGTGTCCCAAGGAACTAATTGGTTTTGGATTTCCTAGGAAACCTATTGGCCAACGTTCAAAGAAAATCAATGTGTTCATGCAAGGCCCACCTTTCTTCTACTATGAGAATGATGCTTTTGCATCGAAGGATATTTGGAAGACAATATCCGAACAATTTAATAGTGTTGAACCAGAGTTGGTGGACTCAATGTTCTTTTCAGCTTCCAAAAGAGCAAGAGGGTATGTGCATAACCTTCCAATAGAAGAGCGATTTCAAGCAGAGCCTCTCCCCCCATGACTATTTAGGAAGCACTTCCGCAAATAAAAAAGTATTGGCCTTCATGGGATCAGACGACAAAAAAAAAGTCCATAGACTCAAGACGATGTGGCACTCTCCTTATTGATCAACTAAGAGTTATGATTCAGAATGCACAAGGGCAACTGCAAGATAGTGCACAAAAATATATACTTCAAAAGTGTGAAGAGTGGAATTTGGTATGGGTGGGGTTAGGTGACCTTGTCCCTCTAGACTTCCATGAGATAGAGTTTATATTAAAATTTGATAGAGATCACACTCATGGAACTTCTTGTCCGATTGACCGCTTGTGTTGTTTGGGTAATTCATTTGAAATAGATACAGTTGCATATCATTTATCAGTCTTGAAAGCATTATACTTTGATGGCATCAAAGTACTTTCTCTATTTTCTGGTATTGGTGGAGCAGAAGTTTCTCTTCATCGATTTGGAATACATTTAAGTTGTGTTGTATCTATTTTAAATTATGAGTTTCCTCGCATTGTGATGGAAGTGAGAGAAATAATGCACTCAAAAGCCTCAACTAATAATTTTTCCTGATCAATGTGTAGGCTCATTTTTTTTGTAAATAACTCAACATTAATAGACTACTTGAAAAATGGAAAAGGATTTTAACCAGAACAGAATGTTCTCTACTGATTTTAAATTTTCAAATCAAAGGATTACATACCCTAACTAAGAATAGTAATTTTTTTCATTTTCAAATTAATTTTATAAAGGTCTACAATCAGAAAACACTTTTATTTTATTTTAACGAGAGTTCAGTTTTCAGTCATCCACCGAATTTCTTTGAACTGACTCTAAAGTGGTTTGTCGTGGAAGCTTATCATAATAATAATGTTTCTGATCTTCTTTAACGGATGGTTTTTAATTATAACTTTTGGAGGACCTCCGTGGGCTTAGAAAGTATGTGTTCTATTTTACAATGATACTAAATCACCATATTTATTGTTTGCAACTACTTGAATTTCCTTGGAACTTTTTAAGGTGGAGTATTATTAAATTCATCCATGGTACAATTAATTTAAATTATTAAATTATATAATTTTTTAATAAATTAATGAAAATTAAGAACTTATGATCGTACAATTAATCTAAACACATTTAATTCAAGATGAAATTCAATAGTTTGAAAAGAAGTTGATATTTAAGAATTGTAGCATAGATAATGAAATTGTGTAAGTTTGAACTAACTTCTAGCCTATTTATATGGAGTTGTTAAATTATTAAATTCATCCATAGTACAATTAATATTATAGTTTTAAAATAAACTAATGATAACCGAAACTCGGATATTCAGATTAAAAACACAATTTCACCAAAGTTGATATTCACAATTTCACCATAGTACAATTGAAAACACATTTCAGCAAAGTTGATATTCAGATTATTATAAAATAAATCTGAAAGGTCTAATCAACCATGATGTACACTTATAACATCCAATATTTTTTCATGATCTTCACTGTCTAGTCTCCACTTGCGACGTACATGCTTAAGTTTGACTAGATGTAGACAAAGCCTTGTAGCAACGACCAGGTGGCTATATTGTAAAAATTTATTGTCAAGTTGATAATAAACAAAGTGTATTCCATGTTGGACTATTTTCTCTTGCTTCAAATATGTTCCCTCTATCACAATAGAACCTGTACCACAAATTTAAGTGTTTTAAAATTAGACAGATATGAAGTTACCTAGATAAATATATATTTATTTAAATATATATGTGCATGTACATGTATATGTATAATTTACCTATGGGGAACAACATTCCATCACTTTCTTCAGGGTCATATAACTTTGTCCTCTTTGTAGTACATTGCAATAAATAATAACTGACACATTCATGATTTCTAGGCTCAACAATCACTGCAAAGACATCTCCTGCATAACAAGTATACATGAATGCATGTGTATAATATATATATATATATATATATATATATATATATATAAAAGACAATTGAAATTGATAATTAAATAAAAAGTTGAGATTAATTTTTATGATACTCACCCACTTTTACCAATCCAAAGATATGATTATAATCATCAGAAATCAATGGAATATCATCAAAATTTTCATCTTCTTTATCAAATGTATCGGTAACATCAAGTGGTACCGAAATCCATGCACCTGTATATCCATGTGTTTGATTGATGCATTCTTCATAGTTTTCATCAATGCAACTATCACAAAAACATGAGTATTCTCTTGTCTTCAATGTCCAATTGCAATTATCTGTACTCATGACTAAATGTAAGGAACGTGTCTTTTCTATCCTCTTGCAACCATGCATGTTTTTTCTATTGACACCTGAAAGTTCGTTAAATTGAAAATATAGAAAAATTAAATTTAAACTTCAATGAATTCAAAAATAAAACTTAACAATAAAATTTTATAATTTAATTGCATAAAATTTAAACAAACGTACACATCCATACTTGTTATCTCCCAAAAGACTCTATATGGTGTCTGTCGACTCATTGTTGATGATGTTCTGACCTCATCTAATGCAAAATGAGTCTTACACCATTCAACAACATCATGTGCATCATTTACGCGAACTCACTGGTAATTCATTTGATACTATCGCAAAGCACGTTTGATGCAAGCTCCAGCACCATCATGTTCACCTTTCCATGGTCACTCTCAAAGAAATTCCATATGTGTTTTATATTCTCATTGCGATGATATCTACAAAATGCAAAAAATGGT
Organism: Cupressus sempervirens; assembly: GCA_028749045.1. Taxonomy (NCBI): domain Eukaryota; kingdom Viridiplantae; phylum Streptophyta; class Pinopsida; order Cupressales; family Cupressaceae; genus Cupressus; species Cupressus sempervirens. The sequence continues at coordinate 609,511,181 of CM053784.1, read as the reverse complement.
CTAGATGATTTAAACTGCGCAACACATCCATCAGACCAAACATAATGTTTATCAACATTTATGTTTCTTTCTTTCAAATAAGAAAAGAATGTATTGAAGCAATGTTCTACATAGTGAATGTCATGTTCTTTATCATCACTTATATAAAAATGATATTCCTTTATAATTACTCATGCTTGAACTGTACTCTGAACACCATCCAAATCTAACTATGCATGTCTATAAAAAACATGTTCCATAATAGTGACCTGCTTATTAAAGTAATAATTTGATTGAATTGCTTTTTGATGAACAAATGAATAGTTCTCTGCAAAATCAACAACTGATACAATTGTTCCAAGTGGAAAATTATATCTTAGAGTTTGAAACTTTTATGCTTGCCACTTTGCAAAAAATGCATGACAAATATAAGGTTGAATCAATTTCTTAAATCTGTCCATAAATGTTAGAACAGGCAACTCCTCTTCAACATATTCCAGCCTTTTTGTTTCTTTCCCCAACTTTGTTTCATTCTTGACATACTTGTAACTTTTGCAATTCAATATTTTTGTTACATCAATATTTTCAGTTTTGAAAGGAAATAGAGCCAATTCACCACATGTTTCACATAATCCTTTGATGCAATTTATTTTACTAGTTGGATCATCTATGTTGTCACACAAAATGGATGATATAAACTCACTTCTCCTACTAGGAGGAGCAGCATGAAAAACATATGTGTCTTCTATAAACTTTCAAAATACTTGATAGTGGAGATCAAACTCAATATGATGAAGACAACAACAAGTTTCAAACACTTTGTTTGACCTCACAAAGTATGGCTTCAATTTTTCAAACAATGTTTGCCCAACTTTTACATTAGGATGTTCATTACAAAATGACACATATAACTCATGCTGTGTTGTGTCCAACCAATGTTTTGTATGATGTTCATATTGACCAAGTGCAATCTTATGCTTGATAACATCTCTACTATTTGATGAAGGATGAGTGTTATCAATCCAAAATGATATGACTAAATTTTTTAATAACTCTTCAATTCTATCAGAACAAGGTGCTCTACATATAATTGCCCAGTTGCCCTCCATAGTACTGTCATCCACAATTAATCTTCTCTTAACATATTGTCTCATTATTTTCCTACTAAAACCCATTTCAGACGAAATTGAAGATATTTGTCTATTTTGAGACATATTTTTACTTACAACAGACATCAACATCACTTTTCTTGCTAGATACTTATCTTTAGTTCGAGAGTTCTTTCCTATGTTTCTCAAACCTTGTTTAACATTTTCAATCAAATTAGTTTGCATGCTAGAAAATATTCTCTTCTTTGATGTTGTGTTTACACCTAACAATTTCAATGCCTCTTGCAACTTTTTTTGTGTAAGCAAAAGTGAAAGCAACTGAGCTTGTTCAAGTGTCTTAGTATTATCAAATTGAGTCATAATTTCTTTTATCTTCTTCTTCATTGACCTTCTCTTAGACAAACTTAATGGTTGAACATTAGCTACAAGTTTTCTCAATTCATCTACATCCATTTTAAGTAAATGCTCTAAATTCTTATAAGAAATACCATACTTTACAGATTGGACAATATTTAAGAGTTCATCCATACCAGTTCCTGCACCTGATCTCAACCCTTCTTTGATTTCTATTTCTGGAATTTCTACAGGGATGGATCTTGAGCCTTCTCCAACATCCATTGTTTGAGATTCAACAGGGAAATATTTTGACCCTTCTTTGACTTCTGTTATTTGAACCTCTATAGGGACTGATCTTGAACCTTCTTCAACATTCATTGTTTGAGATTCCATAGGGAGTGTTCCTAACCTCTCTCCTATATGCACTACTTCTACTTCTATTAAGCCTTCTTCGACATTTCCTTCACCTTGTTTAATTCAATGATAACGTGCCACAGTCTTCTGAATATTTCTTTGTTCTTCTTCATCAGATCTTTTTCTTGCATATTTGTTTTGCCTTCCTTTCTTGTTTCCCATTATAAAATAAAAAATAATAATAATTTATCCCTTTCCTCAAGATAAATTTTGTGCAATAACCAGATAAAAAAATCACTGTATAGATTTGTCTGTCACTGTTGGTACTTTTAAATTGTTTGGCAGAAATCAATAGAATGCAGTCATCTACAAAAAAGCATAAATATTCTTCATTATAATATGACTAAAATCTACGAGTCGCATTCTTTACAAGTGGCAACGCACCAAATCCTTCTTAAGCCATCATTGAATCACAAATAAATAACATGGTATGAATACTAGAATGTTTCTCCTAAAAAATAAAATTCTTTTCATTTTATGAAAATATATCAGTCTATTTTTTCAAGAATAAATTGCTACATAAAAGACAATGGCATTGGCTATCAAAAGAAGCAAACATAATGTTAGAAATCCCCTCTTTCGTTTGTAGCGCTCATGTCCTTCTTTCTTCTCCAAATGATGTGAGTCCTAAAATCAAGTCTTAACCTCCTTTTGAGATATTTAGGAATTGGTGGTATCTCATCAAACAAGGGATTAACATTGATGTGTTCAAATGTACCTTAGATGATTTCGATGGTTGATTCTTGATGAGACCTTATAGGTGCCATTATTTCATTTGATAACTCCAAAGGTTGTGTCCTAGTGAGTGCTGGCATGATACCTCAGGATGTAGATGCAATGGAGGGAAACTTAAATGAACTTTATGCCTCTCAAGTGCATACCTAGACTACCAACTGTGCACTTGAAGTGTGCAGTTGATAAAAAAAGGTTGCAGTTGGTAAAATAGAGTTGTAGGGTGCCTAAAATGCAAATTTTGAGTGTTTCGAATAATTTAGAGTGTTTCCTAAGATCTTGGGATGCAATACAAGGTGTGGAAGTGCAGATTAGGGTTCTTGAACCTAGAATGAAATACCTAATTACCAAGTGCACCTTAAAACTACCAACTGCGCCCTGAAACTACCAACTTCACCCATGAAGTGTGCAGTTGGTAAAATAGGGTTGCAGTTGGTAAAAGAGGTCAAAACTTGATAATTAAGATGTGGGTATGCAAGATATGAGTGTATTTGAGTTTTTTAAGTGTTTAGAGATGTTATGCAATGTGAGGAAATGCTAAATGACATAGGGTTTTGATATGAAAAGTGCAAATGTCCTAGGGATGTTATGCAAGTGCAAATGCAAGGTGTCGTTTTGAAGGTATGCAAGATGAAGATTATGATATGCAAAATGAAAGTTAGGGTTATATTTTTGACTTGGTAAAGATGCTAAAGGTAGGTGTATGCAAAGTGGACTATGCAAGGGATGGTTTCCTAGGGTTGATAATGACGTTTAGGCAATGTAAAATGAGGATAGGTGATCAAGAAGACAAGTTGGTTGATGAACAATTTGATAGGGTTTGATAGTGAAAATGATGCTAGGGTTTTCACAATGCAATATGAGGGGGATATACTACTAGGGTAAGTCAAAAATGACATTTAGGAATATGATTATGCTAATGATAGAGGTATACATAAGGTTTTTTGAACTTAGGTGAAATCTTGACAAGGTTTTGACAATGTTTGATGTTTTGACAAGGTTTTGCAAGTTTCCAAGGTGTAAATTTGAATGTTAGCTTTTATCTTGATTATGTTTTACACACACACAAGACACATTAAGACAAGAATAGCTATTGTTAAAAGTGAAAAATCACACCACAACCTAGGCTTTAGGACTGTATCCACTGAATTCCTACTTGAACCAAAGTTTAACCGTGCTTATCGAGAGTGGACAATTTAGGACCTTGGCACCACAAGCTCCCCCTTATAGTGCACCCACTTCTCGGGGCTACCAAGATCCACATCTCAAGGGGCATGACTTCCCAAGGGACTGTTGTCTCTACTAAGGACCGTGAGAATGTAGGATGTCTTCACGGGCATGGGTGACCCCTTGAGCTAGTGGGTAGAAAGGATTTTGGCCACTAAAACATGGTTTTTAGTAAGGGCATTCCATTCAGCAAGTGAGTGACAAACTTCCTTAGAAGGTCTCCCAACCCCGAAAATCAAGGTTTGATGCACCATAAGGGTACTAGAGGAGAGCTATCACTCAACAATACTGTCAACACGACTTTCACCGTAATCGAGTTTTATATAGTGGCTAGAACATTGACCTGGCTTTTGGCCTGTTACTACTCTGAGGTCATCCCCTGGCATACCCAATATCAACTATATTGGTCCAAGGTAGGCCTCGTATAAAAGTTACATGGATTTCTCTTGCACCCAAGATCCATGAATGGTGAGGGGAGAGGATACGTCCAATGCAACTCTTAGGGATTTAAACACTGTAGATACACCAGACAAAATAAAAAGTTCATTTTAAGCACCAAACGAAGTGTTATTTAATCTAATAAATCCACACACATGGTTTTGACAAACACACAATGGTCTTTGACAAAGTCCTGCAAAACAAGCATTAGTTGTTTGTTACGATCATGTCTTTATTCCATGATTGCCACATGCTGCAAGGAGACCATTAGTAACACAATAAGAATATAAATTTTTAACACTATTAATATGTTACTAATTTTTAATTTAACTTCAATGCATCCATCAAACAATTTCACTAATGAAAGAAATAAATAAATAATTTAAATGTACAATATTTTTACCAAATTGATGCTTTCGATTTTGCAAATGAGATTCATGACAAAGACAAACAATGCACGTAGGTCAGGTTGATGGAAAATAGTTATACAAATGGAAAATAACTTTACAAATGGCAACTTTTTTGGATTTTTTTGAGTGTTCGCACGAACACGTTGAATTATATATGTTCGAGCGAACATATGCCCAAAATTTTTTGATAGCCGCAAAATTTGATGGCACATGTTCACGCAAACATACGTTCGCGTGGATATGGTAAACATGTATGTGCGAATGCCATGTTCACGTGAACATACAAAAGCACAAAAATTTTCACCTATTTTTCAGATTTTTTTTTTGCTCTTTTGACTTCCATAATTGCAAGAGAATGATCTCCTACTGTAAAATAAAAAAGGTCAAAATGTGCTACTCGAAGCAAGCTTTCCAACGACTATAATTTTAATACATAATTTAATCATTAAGAATTTCAAATATGAGTTTAACTCATTATAGGTTCACTACCGATTGAACATCAACCGACTTTGACACCTCGAGAAAATTAGTAAACTAGGTCAATTTTTTTTTGAAAAATATGGAGGAACTGGCTTATTGAGATACCTTTCTATTAAAAAAAAAAATGGTTTATGATAAATTGACTTCAACTTATCTGTGTCAAATGGAACATATGTCTAAATTATGGTTCATGTCACTTCAAAACTTCATAAACTATACAATATTCAACCAAAATAAATCAAACTAAATGCATCCTCTGGATATTAATGTTAAAAATCTAACATCAAAAGAATTACTTCATTATCATTTCTAGAAAAAAAGTTGTGTGTCAAATGGACTGTCACTTTTTAAAATATTGAATTTTATTATGTACCACTTTTCGGAGGAGATAAAAAAAATTGACATAAATTTTTTTTTTTTTTTTTTTAGATTAAAAAATATGGTTAAAAAGTAGAAACAAAGTACTCAAAATCACTAGTTTATATCATCTTGAAATTATTTATAGTTTTGGAGATATAGTCACTTGAATGTGACGTTTGTTGCAAAAATATTGATTTCAGTGTCAAAATTGGTCAAAAAGTGGAACCCATTATTGTGGGATCACCCATATTGATTGTGAGCTCTGGGTTAGATGATGTGATGGTTGCACAAGAATGACTAGAGCATTGGGAAAATGTGGTATGACACATGCAAGCATGAAGGACATTAGATCTGTCAGTAGGTGCTAACACTTTGGTTTATTGATTTTATATTTTTTCTTTATAGTGTTCCTAAAATATCAAAAAGGCATTCCCGTAGGTAAATTAGGAACCAATAATGCTTTAAATTCAATTCACTAATTAATTCTATTTAAGAAAATATGATCTAAGTGTATGCATGAAAGAATGAAAGAAATAAAACATTCATAAGAGTTGACACAATGATTGGTACCTAGAAACCTTACAAATAGAAAGTAAAACTTGGGTGGGGATGATACTCACAAGCTTCAGTACCATTGTACAAAGTTGGTCAGTTAAGGATTACAAATGATCACTTCTAGTGATCTACCTTGTTAGGAGTAATAAGGACCATTAGGTTCACCTTGTAAAATGATTTATACAATACAATGAAGTATGCACTCGGTTAAGAGATTTAGCATAAGACTGATAAGTCCACCTTGTTAGAGGATTTGATTGATGCACCTATTAGGATGAACTAGTGACTGATCTCTACTTTTGTAATTTAGATTACTGATTGAGATTCCTTTGATGTAGAAATGATCACCTTGTTGTGATAGATGAGACTCTATGTTTCCTTATACTACTTGTAGCCTTTACTCTTCAATTCACATTCATACTTGTTTCATACAAATACTCTTACACATTTGGATATGACAAGATGTCTTACATATATAATAATGCAAATAATTACCTTCCAGATTTGGCTACAATACCAAGTCAACAATCTTCACCAAGTCAGCTCAATTCTATTACTCGAGTGATATTCTAACACTTAGAAACATTGTCAACTCGACATGCTCTAGCACTCGGTTGACACTAGTTCTCAATCCATATTGGTCACTCAGGAGAAGGCATCAAATTTCTTAGCACCAAACACTCAATGAACACTGGAGAATTTAGTTGACACTGAAGGGCTTGGTTGACACTATATCTCTATCAACACTACCTTCCTTCTTCTTGGTTAACATGGCTAACTCGATAGACACTGTTAGCTTGGTTAACACTACATCCTTCTTGGTTTACACTGTGAAGCTTCGTAGACTCTTTGAAGCTCAGTAGCAATGTAACCAACCAAATGATTAACTCTTTAGGCACTAATTGACAAATGATTTGACCACTAGGTCAACAATCACCCCCTTTGGAATTAGTGACAAAAACACTTATCATACCAAAAGTTTGAATACTTAAAAAAAGAGTCAAAACTCCCCCTATCAATATGCTTAGGCTTGTAACTAAATTGTTGACACTAACTTTTTTTTAACTTTTTCAAAAAAATTTTTTTTTATCTTTGTTGTACATATATTTCCCCCTTTCTGTATTTCCCCTTTGATGTTGTCTTCCTCCTTATATACATATATCTTCCTTTTTGTATGATATAATTATTTCCCCCTTTAACACAATTGCCAAAAAAATAATTACAAGGTAACACCAAAATGTGAAAGGAAATAACTAGGTACCTTCAAAATTATAGACATTGTTCTATCCTAATTACCTTGCAAAACTTTGGAACCGTGCAAAGCTATTTGTACTTCAGCTGATAATTTTATCATATGATCAACAATTGAAAAGTTGTTCTCATGGATTAATGTTTTAGCATGAACAATATATTTTTGCATTACACCCATGCTAGGAATTATCAAACTTTGAATATATGCCAATGTAGCCCAGATTATGGCTTCTTCTCTCAACAATTCTACTTGCAAGTCTATCAGATATCTAATCTTGATGAAATGTGTAGAGCTAGTGCTTGGGTCAAGTGACAACTGATGTACACTTGCCTTCATATCAGTATCTATCTTAGACAACTTGTCCTTTATTTCCTTAGTAAAATTTATAGTATCACTTAAATTTACAAATAAGGAAACAACATTATTTACAAATTTTTCAAAATTAACAAGAATAGTGGACAATTCCACTTGATCAATAGCAATCTTCTATGCCACCTTTTCCAAAACTTTGTTATCAAACTTTCTTTCTACCCTCTGTAGTAGTTTTTCTTGTCCACTCAGATCTTCATTAAACTTAGTGAAATACGTCAACAAGTTGATCCAGTGTAGGTTTTTTCTATCAACTTGAATACTAAGTGCATCAATAAATATACCTTTTATGTCTTCTAGTGCTTGATTCCTCTCCTTCCTTTTTGCTCTCAACTTCTATTATTTTTCCCTTTTCTTCCAAATCTCTCTAAGGGTGTCCATCTCTTCAAGAGTGAGATTAGAGGTATCCTAATTTGGAATAACTATATCCTCATCTAGGTTAATCTCATCAATGGAGGCTTCTATCTCTCTACCTTTTTCCTTCAAAATAGAGGAAGGAATAATTTCCTTTCCTTTACTCAAATCCTCAATTCTTGATTGATGCTTAACCTCTAATGTCATTGCACTTATTGATGAAACACTAGAAACAACATTACTAATAATAATAGGAATATTCACAATACCTTACTAAGACTTGGTTTGCCCTCGAGCTATGGAGGGTGGAGCCTACAACTCAATAAATGAAGTGGTGGTAACAACACTCATCACTGCACTCAGTAGGATAGCTCCAAGAGTCAATTGAGTGCTTGGTGGAATGATGTTTGACTCAATTTTATGTGACTCAGTAGTAACCTTCTCAGAACTTCATATGATCAATATTTTTCTCAAAGAATTAAGAAGGGAGGCCATTACCTCTACTACTATCTTCTCAGGATCAGAATCTTTGATATCTTGAATTTTAGGTAGATCCTCATTGACTTCATGATCATCGACATCCTCTTGATCATATTTCTCATCATCATCTTCCTCATCATTAACACATCATCTACTTATGCAACCTCCTCAGTATGCTTTAAAAAATGCAATCCATAGATGTTCTTCCATGCATTTGTATTTGATTGCACAACAGATTTAGTATCTTTGGATAGAATCAACAATGCATTAAACTTAGGAGTTAACTTTTGTTCATGCTTGATCAATGCTTCCTTTACTTCCTTATTTGAAAGATCTAGAATTAATTTCCTCAATGTTTTTTCCTTGATATCCCTAGCAACTGCTATAGAATTGTCCCATTGAGGTATAACTGCCTTAAGTATAACATCTAGAACTTTATTTTCAATTCACTTGGAGCATATTTCCATTTAACTATTTTTTCCATTAAGGCTTCTTCAATCTAGTTTTCCTCTTACTTACTCCTGGTCTCATACTTAAGTGATTTGAAATATGTCATACCTCCTCCTTTTGTGAGTCTTCTTAATCTTTCTCTAAAGGTAGGAGCACACTTCTAAAAAATTACTTGCTACTCTTTTCATCATCCTCATCTTGAAGCTTTAGCTTCTTCCTAGACTTGGTAGGCCTTTTGGTGAAGAATGTAGTAGACGACCTTGTAGCTTTCTTTGTTATAGCTATCTTCCCCCTTTTTTGGAGGTTTCTCTATTGCTTCTTTCTCTTCTTCTTCTTCTTCATGTTCCTCTTCTCTTTGTTCTTTTTCTTAAATATCATCTCCCTTTCCTTCTATGAGAAGAAGAGGGGAACTAGATTTCTTGCTTTCCTTTTGGATCTTTTCAATTATCTTTCTTCCTCACATTAGAGCTTGAGGAATCTTGATTTCCAAAGAAATTTTGGTCTTTCCCATTCATTAGTACCAAAATATGCCACCTTAGGATCCACAAGCTCATTGACAAGAGCCTCAATGATATCTATTGTGACATCAATTTTTACCTCATAACCAAGAGGTTGTACCCATTCCACTCTCGGCCTAACTGCCTAAATATGTATCTTGTCACAGTCCACAAGGAAACATATTCTTTTTCATAATCATCAACTAGCCATTTGGGTATTTTGAATCTACTATGCATCCTTTCCTTAAAGGTCTCAAAATATGCATCCATGATGCCCTCAAAATTTTCGCCCATTTTAGTTATAAACTCATTGATATGCTATAGAATAGGTTTATCTTTCTTCCAAAATACAAAACCTTTTGAGGGGAAAAAATTCTAACCATAAAAGAATAAATATACTAGGAGTGATCCAAACTTGCACAGATTAGTCTTGGATGCTTAGATGCTCTCCATGTTCTTTCTGAGACGGCTCAACTGCAACTTGACAAGGTCAAAGGATAGATTGTTCTTGACCACCTTGAATGCTAAGTCTATAGCTTCACATGGAACATTGTTAAGTTGATTGGAACTATAAATTTTGTGAGCAATTACATGTATTCCAAACTTAATTTTCATATATGTGATGCCACTAAGTTTCATTCCTTCGCAATCCCACTTGGAAAAAGTCTTCTTTGCTAGCTCAACCCAACCTATGGTTTTTGTGGTTTTAGGTCAATATAGCATAGGAAACCTAACAACTCTATGAGTCATCTTCTTTGTTATTTGAATAGGTTGGTTGAGCTAGAATTGCATGTCGTAGACACAACTAAGGATAAACCTAATCCACTTTCCTTGAAAATCCCTTGGCATTTATATAATGTGGGGTTAAACCCTTTGTTTCTAGATGCTTATGCTTAGGTTTCAAGTTTCCATCCCCACATAATGCCTCATATTCTTGATTCATCTCAAAAGTACCCAATTCTTGAATCAAATAGTGATAAAATGACCTAATATCATGTATCAAGAGTATCTTTGGAGGAATTTGTGAATGTGCTCTGACTAGGCCTAGTTCCTTTGTAATTGCTGGACAAAGTTTGAACTTCAAGTTTGTGGGTGCTACATTTCTTATTAGCATCTTGAAACCCTTCTTAACCTTTCTGCTAGACGAAGATGCCATTATCACTTGGTGATGCAAAAACAATTCTTTGAAAAATATTCTCTAAATTGCTCAGGGGATTAGGAATGCTTTGCTCTACTTTCTCTGAAATTCATAGTGAAAAAAAAAACCTTCAAATCTTTCCTTTTAAACAAAAATATGATTTCAAGTTGTCATTAGTGCATTGTATGCCGAACAACTCAATGATAGCCTATCCAACTTGGCCAAGTCTTCAAATTGGTAGATACCCTTGACTTGGTTAGAACTTCAAACATGCCATCTGTATCCAATCTCAATTAGGTCTTACAACATGACCTTGCTCGGTAATATCTTGTAACCTGACCTTGTTCAGTAAGTTCTAAGAGATTACTCCAGTTGTTATCTAACTCAGTGATCCAAATGCATCTAAAATGATGATTTGGATCTTCTTGCTTGCTAACTAGAATTGATATAGGATGTTTCCTTCTAACTCATAGTTTTAGTGATCTCCATGGATAACTAGCTTGAAATGGTTGAATCACCCAACTCATTCTCTTGGGTGTTAACATTTTCAAGACTTTGACTTGCATTCTTTGGAAATTTGTTTATCCATTGGTACCTCATTTGACTTCTGATATATTGTTAGCCTTTTCTTTCTTTTCATCTTTAACTTTACCTTAGTTCATATAGTCTCTAGCTAGATGTCCAAGTTCTTTACATACAAAATATGTCTTTGTAGGGTCTCTCTTCCTCATGTGAGCTCTTATGCAATTTGCTCCAATATGTCCATGCTCACCATATAAGTGACATCTATACATTGTGTTATAATCCGAACCAAAGATCACTTTTATAATGTTCTACTAGATTCCATTTCTTGGTCTTGCATTCTAAAGATTTGCGCCCTTGTTTGTTGCAATTGAAACATTTTCCTTCAAACATGGTTTTTTGTGTGCATTCACTTGCTTTTGTGTCCTGGCTTGTTACAACTATAGCATTTTCCACTAAATTTTGATTTACCATTACTCCAACACTTGTTTGATGTATGCTCTAACTTTCCATAATGATTACAAGTAGGTCTTCTTTTCTTTTGAGCTCCTTGCTAAGATGATTCACCTTTATTTGTATAGCCTAATCCTACTTTACCTTTGTGTCTAAATTGAGTTTTCTCATTCAATTGATTCATGCTTTCTTGAGATTTTATCATCCTTTCGTTGGTTTTCCTTTCAATGCTGACATCATTCTGCAATCTTTAATTGTTTTTTCTCAAGCTAATAAGTTCTTGATTTGTTCAATTGAGTTGACTTATCAAATCTATTTGCTGAAGAGATAGATGCTCAATTTCATTTTCCTTTTCTTCTATCTATTCAATTAACAATTTATTCTATTCATTTTCCTTGTCCTTTTGTTTCACGTCTTCACACATTTTGACTAACTGAATTTCTTGTTCTCTGTTCAACTTTCTAACTACTTCATGAAGAGTGAGAATTTTCTCAAGTAGGTCTTTGATTGTTGCATCAACTTCATCTAAAATTCTATTTTGGCAAATGTCTTCAATTCTTTCTTCTATGTAGAGATTGTCATTCATCTTTGCTGTTAAGTCTTTTCTTATTTTAAAGGATTGAGAGAGTTGCTCCTTTATTTTCTTGAATTTTCCATGGTCATCTGCAGATCTAACTTTTCATTTTGAATAACTTTCTCAAGCCTATACGCTTCCATTGCCTTTGATCTTTTCTCGAACTGCTAAAATTTTGATGTGAGAACCAAATGCTCTGATACCAATTGTTAGAAATATATGGTGGGCTAGGTGATTGAGAGGGGTTGGGGGGGTGAATTAGGAAGCAATAACAATTTAACTTCAATTTACCAATTAATCCTCTTTAAGCTAATCTGATCTAATTGCATGCATGAAAGACTAAAAGAAATAAAACATTCATAAGGTTGACACAATGATTGATAACCTAGAAACCTTCCAAATAGAAAGTAAAACTAGGGTGGGGATGACACCCACAAGATTTAGTACTGTAGTATAAATTTTGTCAGTTAAGGCTCACGAATGATTAGTTTTGGTGATCTACCTTATTAGGAGCAATAAGGAGTGTTAGGTCCACCTTGGAAAAGGATTTATAAAATACAATGAAGTATGCACTTAGTTAGGAGATTTAACATAAGACTATTAAGTCCACCATGGTAGAGGATTTGATTGATGCACCTATTCAAATGAACTAGTGCTTGATCTCTGCTTCTATAACTTGATTTTTTGATTGAGATTCCTTTGATGTAGAAATGATCACCTTATTCTAATATATGAGACTCTTCTTTTCCTTATAATTCTTGTAGCCTTTGCTCTTCAATTCGCATTCATACTTGTTTCATACACATACTCTTACACATTTGGATATGGCAAGATGTCTTACATATCGTTTAATCCAAATAATTACCTTCTAGAATCAGCTACAATACTAATTCAACAATATTCACTAAGTCAGCTCAATGTTGTAACTCAAGTTTTGAAGAACACTTGGGTAATATTTTGACACTCGGTAACACTGGTGCTCAGTTCACATTGATCACTCAGGAGTAGGCACAAACTTGGTTAGTGTTAGCCATTTTAGCCACCCCCGCCCATTTTTGTTTTCATGTCATCATCACTAAATCCATGATCAAATGTGGCCTTTACCTTAGGTTTTGTGTTTAAGCAGGAGGCCATATGTCATCTTCATTTTTTCATCAAGTGTCACAATCTTATGATTGAGGTTTTTAGCATCTAGTCATAAGATTTGATTTTTCTCTGTTCCAATGTTATGAAGTAAAGGTTAGCAAGGAATCATAAAGGAAAATGTTGAGTCTCCCAATCTTATGATATCCCATATATCATAGCATCATGGGTGTATTCTCTAAAGCTTACTATCTTACGATCATCCCATGTTGTGTCATCATAAGTTTTTTATCATAAGATGGCAAGTGATATGATGCTACGACAAGCTGAAGGGAATATAAGCATAAAGGCTTAAAAAGGGAACCCACAACCATACAAGAGAAAAGGGATCATAAGATCATAAGAAAGGTGGATAGGTGTCAACATTTTGAGAGATCTCAAAGCATCAAAAGAAGAAAAACTTCAAAGGCTTGCAATCAATTACAACCATTGATCTAGAAGCAGATCAATGCTTATTGCATTCTTGCTTTCTGAAGATGCATGAAGGATAGCCAAAAAAAGAAAGTGATGTAGTGACACATGGAATGGTGGGGCCAAGTGCATGAACATAAAGAATTATTCCATGAGAAAATTGAATCTTCTAATCTTAGGATAATTTTTTGATCATAAGATCATAGGACCAAGCAATGAAGATTGTTGATGCCACGAAATGCAGGTGAATGTATAGTTGTAAAGGGTTAACATAAAGTGAATCCAAGAGTCTCCAAGGTTACAAAAAAGGAGAGAAAATCACCAACATGTGATTGAGAGTCAGAGGCAACAGTTAAGGGAAAGCTTCCAAGGTCATGACAAGGTTAGTTGGCTATGATCGAGAGATTGTAAAGAAAGAAAAGGTAAAGCTCGATGCTACAAAAAGTTATGTTGTATGGTCACAAGGGCTAAGACACGTATTGGTGATGCTATAAAAAGGTTAAAATACTAAGTGTAAGATTGTAATTCCAACTAATATCCTGATCTTATGACAAGTTGTTGCTCGTGAGATCATAAAAGATTTGAAGGGAACCCCTAATCATGTGATAAGTAAGTGATCGTAAGATCATAAAGGTCAAATTCCTTTCCTAAGATGATACAAAGGGTTTGAATTTTAAAGTCAATCGTAAGATCGCGAGCCCTAAAGTAAGACATGAAAACACTTTCTCCCTTTTTCTAAGTTGGAAACAAGATGATCTAGCTGTATGCTTCAAGATATAAGGCCACATGGTGAGGTTGACTGTTGAATCTAGTTGATTTGATGACACAACTAACTTGGTATTATTGTAAACACTTTCAAAGTGGCTCATTGATGGTGAAAAAATCCTTTGATTTCCTATAACCATCTTTTGGTGTTCCCAACACTTGATAAATACAAATTTCATTCTATTGCTACCTTGGTTATCCATCTACTAGTCAGAGTAGTTATGGTAGACATTTTTGTCTCTTTAGGACTTGAGTTTGCACATAAAGATCAAATTTTCTTCATATGGATGTGCTTTCGATCAAATCTTTCTGGGATTAATAGTTATTGTTGTTTGCAATTTGAAGATAGTGGTTAATTTTTATGGTTTCAATTGAAGTCTTCTCAGTTTTGCCTAAGCTATAAAGGCAAATTTTGTGACTCTTTTGAGGGTCTATTGGTCCCTTCCCTGATTTTGTATCAATTGTATTGTATACTCTTCTACTATAATTTCTTTTGCCTCTGAGTGAATATATTCTCTATTGTACCTCTCTCTTCAATTAATATATTGTACAATATCTTCTTTTCTTCTATTAATGTATTTCTTTCATTCTTCAAGTTGTATGTTGTATCTACTTTTCCTTTGAATGGTATAGAGTGAAGTTTCTTCCTTATAAAATTCCATTGGTTTTTGATTTGTACATGTGATTGTTGAGTTAAAGAAAAGATTAAATCTGTGTAGAAAAGATTGAATCTGTGTACTTTGGGATTATATTGATGAACTATGCAATTCTAGGTAGAGATAAGACTGAACATACTATTTGGTGTATCACCCCTCTAGATTAGAATAGGTAGTTTGATTTCATGCATTTCCTTCTCCCTTTTTCTTCAAAGAAGCAGTTAGGTGCATCCTAATAGCGAGGAAGTCAACCTTCTCCAGAGATGCAATCTCATTGTTCAAGTCCCACAACTTGGAGATTGTTTCCATGTTTCATAAGGTTGCCTTTAGGTCAAAATTCAGCAAAGGGTGTAGACTTTTGTGACAACAACTAGTACTAAAGACTCGGTGAACACTAGAGAACTTGATTGACATTGAAGGGCTCAGTTGACAATGCAGCTCAGTCAACATTATGTTCCTTCTACTTGGTTAACATGGCTAACTAGGTAGACATTGTTATCTTGAGGTTAACACTACATCCTACTTGGTTTACACTATGAACCTTGGTAGACTCTTTGAAGCTGGGTAGTAATGTAATTAACCAAATGATTAATTGTTTAGGCACCAACTAAAAAATGATTTGACCTCAAAAATACAATATTCTTTTAAAAACAAATAATATTTTTAAATTTAGCTGTTAGAGATGTTTAGATTTAGCTTTTGTCAAATGTTTAAAAAGTTATTTTTTAGACACATTTGACTAGGCACACCATTTTAACAAGTTGCATAATGAGTTACAACTTCAAACCTTAGTTATAAGTACTTAAATGTCTATTTTAGAGTTCTAAAAATAAATAAAGGTCTTATGATATTCCATGCAAAGACTACATGTTGACAAAGTTATCCCTTATGATTATTGGTTCCTCTCCCCTAATCACTTTAATTCCTCCCTCATTGCAAGTGATTTATTGTAGTTATGTCTAACTTTTGGCACACATTTTCCCTTAATTTGCATGAAAAATACGTGTGAGAATTATCTTTTGCATGAGCTTAAACTTGATGTTCTAAATGAAGGTTTTATATGTTTAAGTCTATAATATGTATGGGTTTATTGAGGCTGCTATAATACAAGTATTATATCTATATTTTGATAAAAAAATCCTTAATCCATGATCATGTGATAAAGAAGTCTTTGTAACTTTTTTTGGAATCCACACTAGTTTTTTTTGTTTCTATTGAGAAATTTTCTATAGTTTAGTCCTCTTGAATTTTCATTAAAGCATTTCATTCTTAACCTTCATTTTTGGTATCAAATCCTAGTTGATAACATTTGCTCCTTCAAATTCATGAAGAGTAGAAATTTGAAGATGCATTATCGAAGCTATCAAAGGAGAAGAGGTTGTAGAAAATTTAAAGATCCAAATCTATGCAATGCTACCTAAAGAAACACAGTGGACATTGTGCACATTTGAAGTTGTAAATCACTATCAAAGTTTGAAGTTGTAAGTCAAATAATTTAGGTCTTGGTACCCCTTTGTGTAAGAAATATTTGCAATAGAAAATGCTTAAATTTTTTAATGGAGATAAAAAAAACTCACAAGTTATTTTTGTGATATTTTTCCAATCAGGGAAAGCTCATGCCAAAATTGGATGGAAGTGCTTTTTGTTAGTGTTTAATTCCAATTGCAATGCTTGAATTTTTCAATCACCTCTTTAGCTTAAGTTTCAATAGTGATTTATGGATCATCTCAATATTCTTCTTTTATTACATGATGAACTTCAAGACAATTGATTCAAACTTCATCATAATTTTTGTTGTCAACGATGATTTTATTGTATAAGTCATGAAGTTTGTAATAATCAAAGATTAATTGAATTCATTGTTCAACTCTATTTTCTCTCTTTTAAAAATTTATGCAAGTTATTGTTCTTATTTCCTAGCTAGATCTAATTATTGTCAATGTAGATTTCACCTCCAAAAATAGGTGAAGCCACCCAAGTTGAAAGAATGAAGAACATCCTAATACTAATGTAGATGCTACCTCAAAACGACATGAGAGCAACTCTCAAAGGAGATGCTCAAAGGTTCTAAAAGAAATTAGTTGCAAACTTGAAGAGAAGGTGAAAAAGAGGAGATTTAAGTCAATTAGACATATGACCTAGTAGGGTTCTCCCACAATAGTGGGTTACACTTTTTTGCACATCTAGATTTTTACTGAAATCACCTATTTTTAAGAAGATATAATGATTTTATTCTATAGAGGCCCCATTTGAAAGAATCAATTGAAGAGAGTTAGATCAAAGTCTCTTAGATACACATCTATTTGATAGAACCTCTCTACTTTTCAATCATATATGCAAAGGATTCCCCTTCACACCTCTCAAAATAATGGGAAAAACTACTTTGGCATTAGCTTTTAGGGATCAAATAAAATGATTGTTAAATTTTTTAAATTTTAAGTTGGTGTTACTTGAAATGAGGTTTTAAATTATTATGCTATTAATATATATTAATTTTATTATGACTTTGAATTTTTAATTTTACTAAACATAGATTTTTAATCATAGATCACCTTCTCTATTCCATTCTTACTAAAAAATGGTAAACCAATTTTTTTAAAAAAATATCTAGAGTTTACATATCAATGTCCTCTTTCTAATTAAAAAAGGAAATGCAGATTTCAATATGTATAGATCAAACTGTGATACATGTATATATAGTTAATCTACATCTAAATTATAGTTAACTTGACCTCATGACTTAAGAAAATAAAAAAGTATTCAACATAATGAATGTAATCAATTGCAATCACGTGATATCTATGAAGATATCTAATTTCAAAAGAATCACACTTTTATCCCTTATAAAAAAAAAAGTTATGTTAAATATAATGAGTGTCACACTGTAAAAATTAATTTTATTATTGAAAACTAGTTTTTGAAGGAGGTGAAAAACTCCATGCAGATCAATTCAAAAAAATGCATAAGAATATATTCAAAATCTACACAAAATTTTAGAAAATTAGTAGTTTAGGTTATTTTTCAAATTTTTATTAGTTTAGTATATAAATAGATGTATAAATGTGATTTTTTTTTCAAAATATTCCTTTTAGTGTCAAAGTTGATAAATTTTTTAACCCACTATTGTGGGGACTCCCAAAGAAGAGGAATATTGAGTTTTATATAAAAATAATTTCCAAACTAAAAATAAATATGACTTACAATAATTTGTGGTTGATGATATTAGATGATTGTCATATTTAAATAAAAAGTTATCATTGCCAAAGTCATAGAAAAACAATATATCAAAACAAGTTAATTTGCATTAAGTTAGATTCAAAAAGCTAATAGGCTAGGTACTTGTCTAATCATAAAAGTGCTTAAGCTTCGTATGCTTCCACTTCTTACTTACCAATGGCAATTGGATTTTCTTGAATGTCTTAAAAGACTTTTTAGAAAGTTGATTTCTTTATATTTGACCATTTATTCCATTCCAAGAATATGTTTTGGCATCCAAAAGATGCTTAAGAAAATCTTTGGAATGTGTGTTGAAGCTTAGCAACTTAGCCAATTAGAACATGTGATAAGAATCTACCTGAATGAGTGATAGAAATCCTTTCAAGTAGCCTTTGAATATCATTTGAAAAACAACTAAAAATCCAAATCAAAGTTAGCTTTTCATTTATCAATGCAACATGTGAAGTGAGTTGCATTACACCATTTTTAATGTTCATAGCTATCTGGATGCATAGAAATGCATCGTTATAACTAGTCCATAGAGGAGTGGATTCAAGATTCAATTACTTTTTCTTATTTGGCCCATAGTAGTGGCTTCAATCATAAATTTTTGGTAATACAAAAATTTTTGAGCTTGATCACATTTTTCAAACTTGACGAGAATATGTTTGGATGCATTGCCTTATGTGATTGAGCATAAGTTCATTGTGTTCTTATTACAAAAGTATATCAGTCAATTTATTTCACATTAAATTATTTTTAATTTCATAATATATTCTTTTATATTATTTATTTTGTGTATTGTTTAAGCTTCTATATTTTATCTATCTATTTATTCAAGTCATTATATTTTATTGAACGTGGCTATTCTCCATCTAAATCGTACAGTTGACCAATTTTCAAAAAATAAAAAACACCATAGATTTTTCTAAAATTTTTAGTGTTTGATCTTTGTGATCTGCATAGTTTGTAGTTGAAAACAACAAAAAATTTAGGAAAAAAATCACTACATTTTTGTGAATCTAAAAAAAATTAATTTGACTTTGTTTTGTCTTTAATGCATTTTGGATGGAGATTACGCTATCCTTATTTTAGCTATATATTTATTCAAGTCATTGGAGTTATATAATATATGATATAGATTTTTGTTGAGATTGCAGTGATAATGGAAGTGGCATTCCTAGATATGTTAATTTTCAAAACATAGCTAGTTTCACTCTTATGTGTTTTAATGTGTAAATCTACTCATTATCCTAATTATAAATTATTGAATCAGTTGTTCTACTATGGTAGTTTTGATACTATGTATTTCATTGCAACCTTATGGTATGGGCATACATGTTAGAGAATTCAAATTCATCAAATTGTATTATGAAGATTCCATTTCCATCCTTGTGATACTCTATCATATTGCATGAAAAATTGAATCAATAAGATTTTAGGATTGAAATTTCATACTCATAACATGACCACAAATTGATGATTTTGAGTTCATGTATCAAAATTATTTGGAGGATATAAGACAAAGAATCATTGATATATAATAATGTGTTCACTCATATCAACTTGAGGTGATATTTATAAATATGTAAAATGTGAGTTATAAAACCAATGTGGCTTTCAAGAAAATGAATGAATTATACATGTTGATTACAATGGATAGGGAAAGTTAATTTTTTTTTGAGACAGTAAAAAGGGATAACAATTCTTAAATTATTGCTTGGATATTCCTACTCATTTATAGGTGGCTTTTCTTTCTATCAAATCCATATGTTCCTTTCCCATTTAGCCGCAAAAGAAAAACAATCAAACACATATTTTGGTTATGTCAATATCCATGACTCTTTTGATTCACCACAATCCCCACTAACTTCCTCCTTGAAAATCCACCTTGAGATTTCTCTACTAAAACAATATTTTTTTATAAAAACAAGTTTTACATAATGTTTAAAAAAAAAAAAAAAATTCCTTACATAAATGACAAGTTTTTATGATAACTATGATTCCATACTACTTTCTCTTCTGCATATTACCCATTCAATGTTAGAACTTCAAATGCTTCTTGTTGTGTTCTTCATGTAGATGAAATATTTTTTTGAATGGAAACATTTTTGTCTTCTCCCAAATCATTAACATCCAAGATCAATGATAAATAAAAATAGAAATAGAAATAAAAATATGTATGATGCTTGAATACACTCATTGCACCAAAACACTCCAATGCTCTTCATTTTGGGTGGCTCTTCACAATAAAAGGATAACTACTTGTACCAAACACAATTAGATAAAAATATATTTGGGTTATTGCCAACCATTTGGTTAGGAAGGAGGGTCATCCTACTTAATAGTCAAGTATCATTGAACTCAAGTGGTAGATTTTTTTATGTGACATGTACATATCCTATTTTTAAAAGAGTGTTTTCTTGCTATATTACATGTCATCAATTTATACAATAAGTTTTAATTATATATATCCATATTTCACTTTTTAAAGAAATTTTTATATCTTTGTGTCTAATTCTCACTATTGATAATATATTTATTTCAATTTTAAAAAGTTTACTTTCTTAATTGAGTGGTTTGTTGAGGATGCATATCAATGATAAAAATAATAAGTTGTGTGTTTGGCCATTGAATAAGCTTAATTTTGTGTTCCTTAGAAAAATGAAAAAAATTAAATTAAATTAGCAATTGAATGCTCCTTTATACCAAGCTACTCATTTCTAGGAGGCCTTTCTCTCTTAATTACTCACCACTCTCCCCATTTGCTTCCTTCATTAAAAGATTTGGAAGTCCACTCAAGTTATTTTTTTATTAGTGTAACATAAATTCTAAGTCTTTATGGAAACTATAATGACATACCACTTTCTCTTCTTATATATTAAATATCCATTCAAAGTTGAACTTCAAGTGCTTCTTGATGTGTTTTTTAAATGTAGATGGAAACTCCCACCAATTTTTTCAAGGAAGAATCCCCACCCTTAAAGGAATTCACCTCTCAAATTCCTAATGTATAGGTTTAGTTAGTTATGTAGGATTACAAGAAAAATATGCAAGGTTAATCAATTGTGCTATTCATATTTATGTCAAAATCATCTAGGCAATTGCCAAATTTTTGGTTGAGCATTCATGAATGCCTTCTTGCTTAATAGTCAACTATAATTGAATTTGAATGGTAGATGATTTATTGCAACATGTGTGTATTCTAGTTATTTTTTTTAAAAAAGAATTTATTTATTATGTAGGTGATTTCTATAGTAACTTTTTTATCATATCTTATCCCTTTTACCCTCCTGAACCATTTTATTAAGTTAGTATCTAATGGTTATTATTAATAAAATTAATTTATTCTAATCTAAAAAAGTTCACTTTATTAGTTAGGTGGCTTGTTCAGGATGCATACCAATAGTACAAATAATTGGTTCTATGATTTGGTTATCAAACACATCCTTGAATCTCCTTAGATAATGACAAGTAGATTTAAGAATAGTTTTCTTTTCATTGTACTACCAATTTTGTTGAAATGTTATTCTTAATTTTACTTAATTTTTATTAGTCAAACTTCTATATTTAATTTTTTTCAATCAATTTATTTGAATAGAAATAACATGTAGAATTTTTGTATCAATAATTTAGATCACACTTTACAATGCATAATTAAGAAACAAAAACTATATACTATAAAAATATTATATACACAATTAATCACATTCATATAATTCAACTATAATAATATACACACAATTTAATCCACATTCTTTAAATGTCATATTTATTTTCAATATCTTTTCTCTTACTCATAAGATTTCTTTGAATCACCTAATTATGAACCTTTTATACCTATTTGAAATATAAAAAACAAGATTCAAACTCTGATATCCCTAAATCTATAACAAATATTGCAGTAATTTAATTGATCACCATACCAAACACCTTTCGAAAAACTTTTATAGCTAACATAGTTAACCTTCGTAAAAGGGATGTACTGAGCTTATTCATGGAAGAAATAATGATAATTTGACCATAAGTCTCATTTTGTACATGATTAGGTAGTAGAAAACATCCCTCATCGGTTAGTCAATTGCTTGCAAGAAAAGCAAGAAATTTACCTAACAAGAAAGGATTTTAAGCCTTTCATATCTTATTACACGTATCCAACTTGGCTCCCATAATAACTTGTAGAGGAATTATTCAGAAATATATGATTGTCGTTTGACATTTGTTATTATCTCCCCATATTCTTATTCAACATGTAAAGTAAATTGGGACGTCCATCTCATGAGAAGGTCGCTTTCTATTGCTAATCAAACACACTCAACGTTTTATTATGAAGAAAACAATACAATATAGAGTGGTTAAGTAAAAGTCACATAGAGAAGGTAGGGGAGGGTCAACTCTAATGTATTTTCCTCCTTTACATTTATCATCTTCACAAGGCGTAAACAAATATATAAGGTATATTTGAACTTCACTATCATTTATGCTTCTTTGTATAGTCAATTTTTTTTAATGGTCACAATTTTGTCATATTCTAATTAAAGAGATAATTAGAGTAAATAGAAATCGTCATCTTTATTTTCATAATGAATTATGATATTGGAATAGAAGTTAATGAGAATAAATAGGTATAGCTATCTTTTCTTATGATAGATTATGACATTAAGATAGAAATTAAGAAATTAAATAGATATCCCATTCTTTTATTATTATAGAGGATTATGATATTAGAATAAAAGTTAATGATTTCCATTACAAATTTATGTTACAATTAAATCTAATTGTATCTCCATATGATCTAAACATTTTATTTAATTAACAAGCTAAAAATTGATTTATAATATAATAAAAGATTATTAGATAATTCTAACCATTTTAACCACAACCTATTACAACATTTAAAATAATAACTTAAAATAACATGACAATTTTAAATATAAAAACTTGCATTGAAATTAAAAACATAAATTGAAAGTTATTTTGTTTTATATTAAAAATAAAAGTTATTATTATTTTCTCTCATCTTGTTTGGGAAGGCATCACAATCTGTGGGTCATACAAGAATTCTATACTTTAAACAAGAACCACCACAATATGGAAAAGCTATGAGCTACGTTTTCTTGAAATGATTGGTTGCTAAACAGTGTTTTGAGGTGGGTGGCTCAGGCCAATTATTATGCAATCGCAGGACTCTGGCTGCTTAAACTTCGCCTTGATATTCAACATGAATAAGTCTCTCAGATTATGATTTGCATTGATCTCGAATAAGTCTGCCACATTGTAATTTCCATTTCTTTTTTCTGTAAATGACTTTGATCAATATCAAACTAAGTTTAGAGAGGAATATGGAAATGGAAGTTGTCTGAAAGATAGATAGATTCTAAGATTATTGAATGTTATTTGAATGAAGATTATAATTTTTTTTGTTGTATTTTCTGGGCAGATTGTGTAACAATTTTTGCATCAATGTTTCGGCTCTGTGATCCGAAACATTGATGTAAAAATTGTTACACAATCTGCCCAGAAAATACAGCAATGAATTCCAATGGATTGTGGAAAACTAATATCAACAAGATTATAGTTATGAAATGTGATTTGTAATGTTGATATAGAATTAGTAGAAGAAATATTCAATTAATGTAGAAAGAAGTTATAATAGTTGAGCATTGTCTTATAGAAAATCAATGTAAAAAAAGTGTACAATTTTTTTGTAACAATAGATTACGATTATTAAATGTAAGTTGAAACATTATTAGAAAATAAAAGAAAAACATTCAATCTATGTAAAAACAAATTAGTATAATTGAATATTATCAGAAATATTCTTATATATAGAAATCATTATTATTGAATCTGATTATCGTTAATATTCTTATATAGAGAGATCACACTATTATTGAATCTGATTATCCTTATATATAGATATCACTATTATTGAATTAGATTAAAAATAATGATATTATATATAAAGATTGCTATTATTGAATCTGATTAAAAATATTGATATTAAATTTGTAAGAGAAAATTTCAAACAAATATTTAATTTAGCAATTGAGAAAAACCATCTTTTGATCCATATACTTCCCTTTTCACGTGTTCCTCAAGGAAAATGACCCACTTAAAAAATTATTTGCAGTCATCTTCAAATTGGGTCCGCAAAAAAAGAAAAGTATAGAAAAGAAAGTAATATCCAAGCGTGCTGCTGAATCATTAAGTAGTTTAGTCGTCATAATAAGTGGCGATACTGGCGCTAATTAGATAAAAGCTATGTTTCTACGTAGCAGTGGACATACAAAATTTACAGGAAAGAAAACGATAGTATTTGAAACCCCACAAAAGGTTTTAATGGCTGCCATACAAGTTTGAGTCCTTGACCGTTAGGTTACATAGCAGGCAGTTTCAACACGCAATTAAATGGTATAATTGTATATGTACCGCACCAAATCACAACTGTTCATTAATATACAGCAATAAATGGCATAGGAGAATCCATCTGCCTGAAAGTTAAGTAACAAACACAGACTCAATTATTGCGTTTATGACAAAAGTGTAGACAAGAATCCATGAATACACACTACTGCTCAATCAAACTGTAATTTTGTACACTGGCCAAACCCAATGAAATTTCCCTTGTAATTCTGTATCTACATACGTACAGTACATTGCTAAGACTGATGATAGTTGTACTACTCTCCACGAGCAATCACTGCACACAAATTACAACATTGGAGGTCATGAAGAATTCAACCTACTGAGAATGATAACTTATAAAACTTGAAAGAAATCTGTTGTTGTTGTTGTTTCTGGATTTGATTGCTTGAGAATTTCAGTAATGATAACTTATAAAACTTGGAAGAAATCTGTTGTTGTTGTTGTTTCTGGATTTGATTGCTTGAGAATTTCAGTATAACATCTTTGGATCACACTTTGTGATATATAGTCAAGATGTGCTAAGCATAAGAGATGAAAATCTCATTGCACTAGATTTTCATGCTCTTTGATCCATTGTCAAGATGTTAGAGAGCGAAAGAAGATATAAATATTTTTGTATCATGCTCTGTGATCCATTATCAAGATGTTAGAGAGCATAAGAAGATAAAAATCTCGTTGTCTGAGATATTTAACATCGCATTTTAGATCACACTCCATGATTCATTATCAATATGTTTGAAAATTTAAAGTGATGAACATCTCAGGCAATCAAATCCAGAAAACATAAGCATTAGTTTCATCGATACAAAGAAAAAAATCTTACATAATCAAATCAAGCAACAGAAGAATTAGTGTCACAAAAAGGAAGATGAAAATCTTACATAATCAAATCTAGAAACAGCAGCATTAGTCAAGTATGAATTGTGAAAATTGAACAACCAACCTTTCATTATTGCTGCTGTCTGATGATATATTCAGGCCCTGGTGGAGAAGTGTCAACTAACTTCAACATGTTGCTCCAGTAGTCTTTGCCATCTTCAGTATTTAAATCTGACCAAGTGGGAGTCCCTCCTATTGCCTTGGGGTTGTTGGAGTTTTCTGTGAAGTCCAGCAGGAGCTCTGGTGGAATTGAAGCTCCATAGCCATGAGGAGAAGAGGTGGTGCTGTTGAAAGTATTTGATCTTGGAGAGCCTGTTGCAGATATCAATGGTGGAAGTGAATTGGACTTATGATCTGGCCATACCAAACTAGTATGATTAGCATTCTGACCAGGCATTTCAGATTTAGGATTGGGCAGCAAACCATTGGTGTACTCGTCCTGATAGGGAACCTTGACCATCCTCAGTTTGTGATCATCTTCAAGCTTTAGACTGTTCTCAGTGGCAAAAACAGTGCTATGTGGATTGAGGCTTTCATCAGTTAAACATGAATCACTTGGAGGTGCAATGGCAGCTTGATCCATGGTTGGATATGTGCAACCAAGAGCCAAAGAGCACATGTTGTCTAAGAAATGAGGTACTGAGCCCTGTTGATCTTGTTGCAAGGATAAACAGCCCTCCATGTTTGAATTGGGATCTGGGATACTATAGCTTCTTGAGCATTGGCTCGCTTGGGCCGCTTGGACCAAATGCTGGTCTAGATTCTGCGCGCCGTACGCCGCCATTGATCCTGCGAGTTGTTGTTGTTGTTGTTGTTGTGCCCAGAAAGTTGCTGCTGCTGCAGTTGCATGATCTTCTAATTGGCATGCAGACCTCAGAAGATTAAGGTCTAGGTTGATGTTCCCATTCTCAGAGCCAGGCACACTGGATGATCTGTAAGCTGCAAGGCTTAAGTAGTGTCTTGCCAGTCTTGCCTCAGCCTCAAGCCTTGCACTCTCCCATGGATTCATAGAAGAAAAATATGAGGCAAATGATGGAGGAAAAAGATCTGTCCTTGGCCTGTGGGTCATGGGATCAATACCCATCTGGAGCAACCGTTTCTTTAAATGGGTGTTCCAGTAGTTCTTGATCTCGTTGTCAGTCCTTCCAGGTAGGTGAGCAGCTATGGCAGACCACCTGAAAAGTTGGTATTTTCAACCAAGAGTTATACAAAGAAAAAAATGGGATCTTGAAACATGGAACTCAAAGATTTATACAAAAGGAAAAACTAGTGTCTTGAAACATGAATTGAAGAGTTATTCAAAGAGAGAATTAAGGTCCTGAAACATGGAATTCAAAGAGTTATACAAAAGGAAAACTAATGTCTTGAAAAATGAATTGAAAATTCATTCAAAGAGAAAACTAAGGTCTTGAAACATGGAATTCAAAGAGTTATACAAAAGGAAAACTAATGTCTTGAAACATGAATTGAAGAGTTGTGCAGGAAAGTAAACTAAGCTCATGAAACATAAGAAAAACACTAAGCTCATGAAACATAAGAAAAACACTGTGGTCTTGAAATTGAGCTGGTTTTTGATGACATTACTTGTTTCCTAACATAGCATGGAGGTGAAGTATAGTCTGCTCTTCTTCAAATGAGAATTTCCCACGTTTTATATCTGGTCTCAAGTAGTTTGTCCAACGAAGTCTGCAGCTCTTGCCACATCTAAGCAATCCTGCATCACCAAAAGCTTTTAAATGTTATCTGATATACATCTAAGAACATACTACTTTTTATTTTAATGCTTGACATGGAGTTCTTTGCTCTATTATAAGCTTCATGTTTCTCTGAGCAGGCCATCATCGATTTAAGTGTAGTTTGAATTTTCTAACAAATTCATTGATCTGGGTGATGTTTATTTCCAACAAATGTTAATCTCTAGATGTCTTATTACCTGCATGTTTTGGCAATGCACGCCAACTGCCATGACCATGCTTCTGTATGTATTGGATAAGTTTCTCATCCTCTTCTGGCGTCCAAGGCCCCTTCTTCAGCCCGTTCTCATCACAACAAGGACTTCTCCCCATATCTTGTCTCTGCAGTTATGATGGTGTCTACACAAACCAAAGCAAAACAAAACCATTTTAGCCTCAATTCATATAAAAGTCAAATTATGTCTCTCCTCCAAAATAGAAACTACAACAATTCAAAATTATAAGAAACATTAATTGGCTTCTCGACCTAGATGGGTATATTATATAACGGCTAGTTTTTACAGTTTACAACCTCAGTTATCATAATTGGAGAAATGGGCGTGTTTCATGTTTCGTACATGGCACTGCACTCATTAAACCCATCATAAATGTCTCCTAACAAATTCTCCAACGTCAAAAGGGAAAACCCACATCAGTCTTCCTCCTATGGCCTCTACTCTGAAGAGAATCTAATCTCTTCATTGGACATACAAACTCCAAATTACTCAATTCATCTGTTTTGGGTTTCTTATTCATGTCTTTCATCACTTACACTGTTCCCTAGTCACCAAAAAACTTGTTTTTCATGTATAAGAAAAACTAGCCCAAGGAGTTTCATGACAGCACTCAAACAAAACCAAGAACATAGTTTAGTTTTTTTCCTTTTTAACAACTCAGCAATTGGCCAATTGGGTATTCAAGTACAGTAGAAGCTACTACTACGTACAACTTGATAAGACTTGAACAATTGGAATAAGAATTGTAATAGCATACCTGGTCCACAGTAGCCCTGAAGCAAAACAGTGGACTCAAAGATGTACAGAAGCCAATAGGCTCATATCTCAGACAAACAAATACACAAAGCGTAGTACACTAATATGACTGAAAGTAATAACAAAGAAAGACTGCTTTTTTTTCTTTTGTTGTGTGTTTGTGCAATGAGTTAGGCTGATTATGAAGAAGCAAAAGCATATGGAAGCTCTTGTGACTAAATCATCCTTGTTATAATGGCAAAGCTTGGAAGAGATATATAGTGAGAAGAATAAGGTGACGATAGGCAGGAGGGTTGTTGTTGGCGAGAACTTACCAACTGTGCGTGTCTGTTAGGGTTAGGGTTTTTGTGTTGAGAAAAATATAGTTACTATAATATTAGAGCCGTCGACTTTTGCCAACGTTCCTCCTGATTGCATGGACATTGTGAGGTCACCATGTTTTTTTTTCTTTCTCTGCCACCAGACAAAAAACAATGGGAAAGGGAGAAAAACTAGTTAGAAATTGAAGTAAAAGAGAGTAAGAATGTTGAGCACGCAAATATCAGTTTCTGCTTTGAAACTTCCCCTACAAACTTAGCAGTTCACGCAAAAGCAGAATAAGAAATTAAAGGAAATCCATGATGTTTTTATTAATCTCCTTACGCTTCCTTTCTCTCACCAACGCCATTGGAGACTCTCGCATCACTGCCTACACAATCCAGGGAGGATATCTCACTTCATAGACTCTTTTGGTCCCACTTTCGGTTTTCCATTTGACACTCCTTTTTTGCATGCTGGATTGGATTTTTCAGTAAATGCAGGTTTGCTAGACTCTTACATCACATGTTAATAATTGCAAAGAAAGTTGAAACAGGTTACCCACTTGAAGAATTAACCATAGAGGCTCAAACCAGATTTTTGTGTGCATGGTTTAGATGTACTCCAAATTCCCCGGAATCAATCTTTTCATGCTGCTAACCGTAGAGGCTCAGATTTATTGTAGCTTAAATCTTGTGGGTATGGTTTTTATTCACTCCAAATTATTTGGAATCAATCTTTTCATGCTGGCTTTTTCAGTGAATGGAGGTTGCTAGCCTCTTACATCATATGTTAATGATTGCAAAGAAAGTTGAAAAATGTTATCCATTGGAGAATTAACCATAGAGGTTCAGATATTTCTGTAGCTTATATCTTGTTTGTATGGTTTATATGCACTCCAAATGATTTGGAATCAATCTGTGCCTTCCATGTCAGGAAAGTTGAGCCAGTTTTAGCCAATGTCAGTGTTGATTATGGTTCTTATCCTTAAGAGAGTATGTCATTCTCTTGTACTTAATGATTATGGATCTCGTGTCAATTGCATTTGTTAGTGTTTTGTCTGTGGCTTTTGTCGTTAGGTATCGAATAGATTTTTCTTGTCATAAGACTACAGTTGCTATCTTCTTTCTTGGGTGAAAAGCCAAAGGGAAGTTATGAGATTATCAAAGGCTCTTAGGATCATGCTCACCCACCATCTCAAATCATCAAGATTGTACATTCTTTTTAAAGTTTTTAAAATCCTGTTTTCTTTATATTGTTTTTATAGATTGATATATTTGAAACATTTTTGTTTCTAATAATTTCTATTATGATATATGATTTATGATTTTTGATAAAGATAAAAGATAAATTTGGTTCTAAAAAAATTAAGATTGTTTTGAATAATCCATTTCAAATTATCAAGAATTTAAGTAATTGCTATATTATTTTTGATTTTGAAGGTTAAATTTCTTTTGTTTAATAGTCTTATTAAAGATTTGTTTCTTTTAATAGTCCATTCATATCTGGGTAATGACATTCCACAAAAGATAGATTATAAAATGAATTTCACCAAATGTTCTTAGGATAGTGCTTTATAATCCATCTTAAATGATCAAGAATTTAAATAATTGGTGCATTATTTAGAGGCTAACTTTCTTTTAATAATTTATTTATAATTAGGTGTTGAATGAGTCATCTTAAATATGATTAGGCTAATAACCCGTCTAAAATTACCAATATTTTAAACATTGGGTAGATTTTTTGAATGTTAATTTATTTAAATACTTAAACTATAGTAAGTTATTAAATGAACAATCTTAAATTCTCAAGAGTTTAAACTATTAAAGTGTTTTTTTTTTGGGTTTACTCAAAAAATATAACTTATTAGCTATTTATTGTAAAAAATCCTTGTTTCACCAGTGAATTGAAATGTAAAAGGATGCAAAGGGAGAATCTTTTAGTTTTCTTTTTCATTTGGGGTCACATTTATTAGGTTTGTTCTTTATCAATAAAAGATATGCATATGTGCATGAAAATAAAAGACTAAATTGGGGAAAAAATAGCTAGTTCATTTTTTAAAGTGAATAAAAATTATCACTGAATGAGAAAATAAAGATAGGGGTAAAAGCACAAACTTGTGTCATCCTTTGGGATATCTTGAAGGGTTATGACTGAAAGGGTTTTGGCCATAACCCTATCTGTCATATGTATGCACCTGACACTTTCTCGAGTCAAGGGTCAACATGGCAACCAAGGTTATGGTCGAAACCCTTTTGGTTGAAATGGTTATGATTGACTCCTCATATTGATCAATGAATGAGGTAGGTTGGAAAGTGGAAGTCATTATGCCATCACATCTTAGATTTGAAAGGTGATCTGCAACTTTGTTTCCCTCTCGTAGAGTGTGTGAAATGCATATATCTTGATACTGATCTAACAAATTCCAAATCTAAAGGAGGATATACTTAAGCCGCTAGGAGAATGTCTTCCTTTTTATGCAGGCATTAATGATTACTTGAGAGTCACCTTCAATCTGTAGAGATTGAAAATTACCTTTCTTGGCAATTACTAAACTGACAAACAAGGCTTGAGCTTCTATTGAATTCTTAGTACCATTTGGTATAGAAGTAGTTGTTAATGCTAACACTTTCCCATTGCAGTCTCGAATACATGCCCCTAACCCTAATTTACTTGGATTGCCTCTAGATGCACCATCAAAGTTGATCTTCACATACCCATTATTGGGAGGATGGTATTGTACATCAGAGCGGTCTACCTTAGGTTGTGATTTGTTAGCTAATCCCCATCCTATAGGAATAAAAAGTTTTTTCCATTCGCAAAGGAAATTGGTAGCCCAAGATGTAGTAATAGGATTAATATTGCATCCACTAAGGCTTGCATTAATTACTTCTGCAATTGACATTTTAATACCTTCAATCACCTTATCAATAGAAGAAAAATATTTTATGAATATCCGCTTGTTTGTTTCCCACCAAATAGCCCATACAACTAATGCTGGGGAACACTTCCATAAACTTGCAAACAAGGCACGAGGGTGAATAATTGGCCATGCCTGGAGAATATCCCAAATATTATTTTGAAGAGTGGTAAAGAAGCTTAATTTGTGGAGAACAAAGGTTCAACAATGATAGGAAAATGACACTACACAAAAAGATGATCACCTATTTCATAT
This sequence comes from Cupressus sempervirens, assembly GCA_028749045.1. Classification (NCBI taxonomy): domain Eukaryota; kingdom Viridiplantae; phylum Streptophyta; class Pinopsida; order Cupressales; family Cupressaceae; genus Cupressus; species Cupressus sempervirens. The sequence continues at coordinate 609,479,356 of CM053784.1, read as the reverse complement.
TCATCATTGCATAACACACATTTGAAAGCTATAGCAATATTTAATCTTACTAATCTATTACTTGTAAGAATTCTATATATAATAGCAAGCAATGCAAAGCAACCAACTTTCGGTAGTGCTACATTATTCCAGCAAAATAAGTATGCTCTATAAGGCCTCTTTTCTAAAGCAATCCTTTGAATGAGTTTATATACTTCTTTAATGGAATAGTTACCATCCTTGGTAGGGGCCCACAACAAACTATCATCAAAATTTGATAGGAAAGCATGTTTCTATTCTAAAATGGTATGAAAATACTCTCCATCTTGATTAGGAAGAGGAAGAAGATCTGGGTCCTTCCAAAAGATTTTCCTTGAAAAGAGACAGACTGCAGAAATAAAGTGATGCATTTGAATTCCCCATAGAGATTCTAAGACTAAAATAATATCTCATGTGTTGGGTAGTGTGATCAAAGGAGGTTGATGATGCAGGAGTATCTTGGGTTGCCTTGTTATCCTGCTCATTTTGTTCACCTAGCAGTTCCTTCATGTGTCTAGTAGTCCTTCACGTGCCTAGTAGTTTTTTCATGTGTCGAGTTACTGTAGCATTCCTTCATGTGCTGAGTTACCCAGTGTATGCCAAGTGATTCTTCATGTGCCAAGTTACTCAGTGTATGTCGAGTGTTTCTTCATGTGTTGAGTTACCCAATATATGGCGAGTGTTTCTTCATGTGCCAAGTTACTCAGTGCATGCTGAGTATTTCTTCATGTGTAGAGTTACCCAGTGTATGCCGAGTGTTAGTATTTGGATGTGATTTTGCAAGCTGACTTGTGGGATTTATTTCATTTGCGACATTTATGTTAAGATCTTTTCTTGGGATGAGTCTAGACCATTGTTGGGTCAGCCTTCCTCTTATGTAATGTTCTAGAATGTTCTGTAACTCATTTTGGCAAGTATAAATAGAGAGTTTAGGCTTACAGTTAAGTAAGTTTTGAAGAGAAGAAGTTTTAGAGAAGTTTTGGAGAAGCTTTTGGGAAGAAGATTAGATAGCAGAACTGAAAGTGCAAATTTGCAATTGGATCTTTGAATGTGAATGTATTTGTAATTGGCCGTAACACAGAAGGCCTTACAGCTGGGCATGTAAGAAGATATCTTGACGAATCAATAAAAATAATTCACTCTTCTTCCTCCTTTGGTTACAATTATTTGTGTCTGTTTTGATTGTGTTAACTCTTGCAGGGTGGTTTGGATAGCTGGGTGAGCCTTTGGGCCCTAGTAATTCTTACCTTGCTTGCGTCAGTTGACCATTCTAAGAGTCTCTCCAAAAGCTAACTTTGTCTCCACTATCCACTTCCAAAGTAACATACTTAAGAACAATGTCTCTTGAGGAAACCATAAAATCCTAAATAACAAACCCCTTTGGAGGATGAAGCACTAAGAATATTCTTGATGGATCATTATTGTCCAAATACTTTTGTAGCTACATAATTTGGCACTAGGTAGTGTGAGATTTGGTATACATTTTCCAAACTAGTTTACCACCAAATGCAACATTCCTATTTGAAAAATCATGAACTCCCACACCTTCAATACCAAGAATATGTGATATGTCTTGTAGAGAAATAAGAGGGATTTTCTTCTCATCCGACCTATTACACATCCAGAGTAAACCTCTAATCAATTTTTGAATTTGTAATATGAATAAAGGTGGAGCTTTAAGGACAACAAGATAATAATTCAGAATAGCTACAAGAACTAATTTAATAAGAAGAATTATACCTGACAAAGAGAACCATCTAACTTTCCATGCAACAACTCTTCTTTTAATTCTATCAATCACTAAAGACCAATAACTCATCTTATTTGATCCCACATAAAAGGGTATTCCAAGGTAATTTGAATGTAAGAACTCCTTTAAAAATCACAGAATCTGCACAATTTTGTCTATAATAACTTTGCTAGTATTAAAGAGGAAATTTTTTATTTTTTGAGTGTTAATTTATTGTCCAAAAACATTAGAATATAATTGCAAAATATGCTTGATATGCCTAGCCTCTAAAACATGAGAGCTACCAAATCATAGCATATGATGAACAAATAATGAGTGGGTAATGGATAGAAAAGTACCCTAAATATGCACATGCTCCCACTTGCCTAAAAAATTATGAAGCTTAATGGTCCTGCTAAAAGATTTAGCCATAATAGTGAATAAAGATGGAGATAGTGGATCACCTTGTGTAGGAGAGAAGAAACCTAAAGCTTTCCCATTGATGATAACTAAAAATGAAGCTTAGAAATACATGCTTTGATCCATTTACACCAATTTTTTGAAAGACCCATTTTCTAAAGAACTTGAAAAAGAAAAGCCCAACAAACTCTATCATAAGCCTTCATCATATCAAGTTTGATCACAAAATTTGGGGACTGAGAAGTACTAATAGAGTGGAGAACTTCATGAGCAACCAAAGCACCTTCCATAGTTTCCCTACCCAGAACAAAACTCCCTTGCTTAGGAGAGATAATATTTGGGATAAGAATTTGAAATCACAAATAAATGGCTTTGGTGACAATTTAATAAGTCAAATTGCACAAAGAGACGGATCCAAAATCCACAAAGGTTTAGGCTCATTAGATTTTGGGATCATTGGTAGTCCTAACCAATGGTATCCCAATAGCTTTGATAGAAAAGAGCAATAAACCCATCAGGGCTTGAGGCTTATTCTAGAGGGAATGAAAAAATAACCTTACGAATTTCTTGAATGGAGAAGGGAGTCATAAGCATAGAATTCTCTGAAGGAGAAACCATTGTAGGAATAGCCTCAAGGAGCTCATTCACTTGAAAGTCCAAGGGCATTGGATATATAGCAGGGACAAGAAGGTTTTTGAAAAAATTAACACTTGCATCCCTGATATGTTGTGAATTGGTTAAAATATATCCAAATTCATCATCATTAATTTGGAAAATTGTTTTGGCAGCACTCTTTTGTTTAGCTGAAGCATGGAAGTATTTGGTATTCTTATGACCTTGCTGAAGCCATAATCCTCTGGACTTTTGTCTCTAGTATTCTTCTTCCCTACTACACAATTCTTCCCATTCAAATGCTCTTCTACTTGTGATATGTATCATTATTCATACCATTTTGATTGATATAGCTATATATATCATCTAACTGTGCTTTAACAACCTCTTTTTGTTCAAAAACATTCTTTAAGACATGATGGTTCCAATTCTTAATAAGTTCCTTTATATGTTTCAGTTTACTAGCAAATTGATGCATCTTGGATCCTTGAACAAAGGGTGCACTAACCCATCACTATTTAATCAACTAAAGGAAATGAGGATGTTGAAGCCATATTCTCACAAACTTCAAGGAAGATTTTGACTGGTTATTATCCCATTATTTACCTAAGTGAGAGAAATAGAAATTGCAAAATTATTTGAACCTGGCAAAGATAGGATCTTTGACTGAATATGGAAGTTGTGTAGTTTCCATTCTTGAGAAAGGAGGAACCTATCCAAGTGAACAATAATTTGCGCAAATCCATCTCTCCTATTTGTCTAGGTAAATAACCCTTTAGTGGGATGAATATCCATTAAATGATTGCTTTCCACAAAATGAGAGAAGTCATGAATGACTTTATTTGGTGGATAGATCCCTCCTACTTTCTCTGATTGGTTCAAAATTGCATTGAAATCACCCCCAAGAACAACATTCTGGAAATCTTGACTTTGAAGTAAGCGAGTGATGTTATTTCAAAATTTTAGTTTATATATTGTGTAGAAGAGGGCCCATAAACATTAATAAGAATGAAAGAAAGGTCAAAATTTGACATCTTAAGGATTTTCCAATTGATGTTTTGTTGAATGAGATGACCTTGAATAGTTTGGGGATTCTAGAGTACAACACGACCACTAGATGCTCCTATCCCAAGAGAATGTAAGGAAGACCATTTAGACCATTTAGCAAGTGTCTTATCAAATGTGTAATTAGTAGCTTAGTTTCTTATAACATATTAATATTTGTACTCATAGAATCAAGTAATTGCTTGATCCTGCATCTTTTGTCAAAGGTATTAATGTCTTTGACATTCCAAGAGTTGATCTTCATTGCAGACAAGGAGAACCTTTTGTTCTCCTTGTCACATGCTTTGTAACAAAAAATATATCATCTAAAGTAGTATGAATACCTGCTACAATTTCAATTTTAGTCTTGGATCCTTTAGATCACCCTTTGGATTTGGGCACTTTAGGGACCCGATGATACTGGACAATTGAAAGGATTTTATGGTGATAAAAAAAAACTAGCCACATAAGAGCTATCAAAATCCTTAACAGAAGGAGCATTATTACTCTCAGAGTCATCAAAGTGGGCATCCACACATTGGAGATTAGTATTAATAGTCTCATTTTGAAAATGCTAGTAAATACAATCTTCTAAACCCAAATAATCCTCATGAATGGAGGAGTTATCCAAAGATTGTATTTCATGTGAATTATCCTGAATAACTTTCAAAATTTTTGAGATCTAACAAGTATTTGTATTTTTGAAAGAAGACTAGTTATTCTAGAATTGAAATTATTTAAGCAAACCATCAATTGAAGTGGACTTCTAATGCTTTGAAGTAATACCTTCTTCCTTAGGAAGTTCAAAAATGATAGAAGATGCAATCCCAAAAAGTATCTACTCACTAGTCTACCAAGCCTTCCAATCTACAAATTAAGAATTAATGAACAAGCTCCGTAAGATAGGGGGAGATGTAGGGGATCCCAATATAAAGCACTTCTACCTTGGAGCCTTAAAGATTGGCAATATAGAAACAGTTACCAAGGATGGAGGAGAAGGATCACAACTAATATCGCAAAAATGAAGATTTTGAATATGAGGTAAAATTGACTGAAGGATTAGGGAGAATATAAGATTTGGCAACTTAATAAAACTCAAACATTAGAAATCTCCCAAAGAAGGGACAATGGCAGCTTTATCATCCTTATGGGAGTTTGAAGCCTATTTAAAAGTGCATAAGGCTGGGTCCAAATTGTGATTTGGACAAAGTCTTGTAGACCCTTGCATTGATGCTTAACATTGGAAATTAAAATGACCCAGTCTATATTGAAATTTTTGTACTGTGGCCTCATCCTAAATCTTAATGGATTGATTCCATATACCCCATTGAGAATTGATCATGAATTGAGTAGGGAAACTTTTCCTCATGTCTAATAGCAAGCAAACTCTAACATCCAAGTGTGGACAATCAAAAGGGATAAGATCATGTTTCAGAAAAATCCCTATTTTGTTAGCAAAAATTTCAAAAATTTGTGGATCTTTATACTCTAGTGGCAGAAGAGGAAGTGAAATCCAAAAGGGGAGAAAATGGATATCTGTAGGTTGAGGCTTAAAATTTGGGACCCAAATCATAGTGAAGAGCCCTGAGCCCTAACAAAACTAGCCTTTTTTCTTATGAGTGGAATCCCTAAACCCATTTGATGTGAAGATAGCAACAAAATATCAGGAATTGAGATCTAAATAAAAGAGATCTTTTAACCCTGGCCAGGAAGAAAATGCGCATTCCTTAATAGTAGAGAATGAAAGTGTAGAGCAAGAAAACTTACCTATAAGTGCAAATTGATGGAGAAGATCAATCGAATGCTATAACAAATGGCTTGAAAGTATGATTGACAAAAAAAATGTACATATGATCATTTAACCCTTATGAGACTACACCTTGAATCCAATTCTTTTGCCAAACCTAATGAGTCTTAGTTGGCTTGAAGGATGCCCTAGAATGGGTAGGAATTATTGACTCAAAGGAAAAAATCCTTGGCCGCTTGCTTTGATTTTGTGCCATCAGATTCACCCAAACTCTATGAAGGTGTAGGCTCTTTCTTCGTCACATCTTTCACAATATTTGTTAGCCCAGGTTAGGTACCTTCTCAAATATCGAAGATAGGTTGTTTGTGGGATCATCACTGAGTACCCTTTGATCTAGGCTTCCTAAGTCTGTGAGGATAGAAAACACCCTACTCCTCTGAACTAGTGGGTGAGGGGGAGGGTTAAGAAAATTTGAACTATTTTTTCCTTGCCCAAAATCATTTTCACAATATTGATCATGTCAAAGATGAAGTAGAGATTGAGTGAATGATTCCCCAACTTCAGATGTAGAGAGTACTAAGGGAGGTTTAGATTTATTTGTAGTCTTCTTTGAAAAATCCACCATTGAGGGGTTAGGAGAGATCCTTGAACACAAACCAGGATCATGATGAACATGAAATTGTGGATTCACAAAAAAGGGTTTGGCCAGTTAGACAACTTCTTTGCCATGAAAGATCAACTTCACACCCTTATATTCAAAGCAACCCCTATACTTTTCTTGAAAAGGGAATCATTGAAAACAAAGATCAAATTGAGCTTTTCATCAAGTTGTACAATGGGTGTATAGGAAAAGATGTTGGTAAGATTTTGGTGCCCTGGAGGATATTGCAATGATCGAGTGCATTTGATATTTCCTTGTCCAAATCTTCACATTCTAGGTCCCACACCATTATCCACTCCTTACCATACATTGATTGCAACACTTGTGCCTATACCTATCCCTGCAAACCCTTGAGATTCTGCTCTAGCTCCTACACTTACTCCTGTGCCTACTCTTGCAAAATTGCCATTTTTTTGTTTGCTCTATAGTTAAATCATATGTTAGATGGAGTAATATAGTATTTTTTTTATATTAAATATCTACTTAATCATAGATGTAGATTTTACATCAAACATAGAAAACTCAAGTTCAAACCTAGATAACTAAATTAATTACATTTTAGAAAACGTTAACATAGTAAACCAACTTCAAATGATACACAGACACACAGATACACATATATACATATATGTATGTACACACACACACACACACACACACACACACACACACACACACACACACACACACACACATTGATAAGTATAGATATATGTATAACTGACCTACATCTACATGAAACTTAGAAAACTTGTTCAGACCTATAGCTAGAAATTAGTTAATCGTAGAAACCATTAACATAGTAAACCTGTGTATGTTAACATGTAGTCAAAAATTAGGTAGAAGTTAACTTAATTTCAAATTAGTCTTTTATCACACATACATGTGCATTTTTCTTTTTCACATGTATACATGAGCTATACATCAAGTTGATATATATTTAACATGTGTGTTAAATAAAATGGTCTATATTTTTTAGTTGTTCAACTTTGTACACACATAGATACATAATTTAAATTAAATTTAACTTTTAGTTTTATACACTTACATATCTTAACTTTGTATTTATAGACATATCTTCTTTTCATATGATACATTATGGCATCTAGTACTAGTGGTGCACCTACATCCTCAAGAGAGGGTAGTATTCAAGGAAGGGGTTGTAGTGTTGAGTTTGGTACAACATGTAGACTGACATCATCTAATAAGGATATAGAGCATTTACTTAGAGACATAGTTGCCAGACTATCTCATGCTATTGAGTTCCTAGGTTCTACACTTTTAGCTTCTACCACCCTCCCTAATAGGGAGAAGATTATTGCTATGAGAGATGAGTTGCGTCATATGATTCATATGATTGAGTCATAAAACACATATGATGATATTAGTGTTGGGACATTTTACTCTTCTCTTTCTTGCAATGTCACTGGCACAATGAATTATAAACTGATTGATATAGAGATCTCCACCTCCATGATGAAGAGCGTGTTTCTCTTTTATATAGATAGGTCCAGGGTTAGAGGTTATTCATCTATGAAGTGTACAACTCATCTTGTTGCACCATTTATATATCCTTGCTGGTTAGCTGCACATCACAAGTGGCCACAGAAGCATGAGTTTCCTCTCTATTTTTGCAAAAAAATGTTTGGAGAATTTTATTTACATCATGATGTAGATTACACATATTTTCTAGGTCATGCTAGATAGTGCCTCAGTAGAATATCAAAGAGATTTAGACCTATGGACACCCTTGTGCCCATTAATAAATGGGCTATGGTGGGTCCAAACCTTTTGGTCATGTCGAGAGCTCCATAGATGGTTGCTATGGGTATGAATGTTCCAAATGATATAGTTAGGAATTAGATCTATTCTAGCATTTCCATATTTTCTACATAGTTATAGGAGATGTGTTCAGATCAATGTGGTAGATATATGTTACAATCTTTTGCTACCATTCTAAAAACTGCATCATTTAGCATATGAGTTGATGATGCATATGGGAGACCAGTTATGCTATCTCCACTATAGGTTTTTGCTATATCGTATGTGGATGCATTACATCGTATGTCATCCTATTGAGCATCTAATATTCTTGGTTCATAAAAGGTATTATTGACAGTCACAAGGATTCCTCTTAGTGACATTGGCATGAGGATTCCATATTGTCTCACACATAGTAGGATCGTAGAGTTCACAAAGACAAGACGACATTCCTGGACCTTCTATAACACCACCTCCTACACATGGCCCTACAACACCTAGCCCCCCACCTACTCAGAATCCTATAACACTTGCTCCTACATGGGTCCCTACAACACCTACCCCCCCACCTACTTAGGATCCTATAGCACCTCCTACATCAACCCCCATGTTACACCAACATCTATTTACCACTATGCTTTCATATGAGACGGTCGACTTGGACCAGGCTATTTTATCACTACATGATTCAAATATTAGTAAGATTGGCAAAGCACTGCATTATGCTATGATAAATATATTTATATGTTTAAATTTATTTTTTACTATAATTTACACTTATAAGTTTAACCTACTTGAGCTTAAATACATGTACCTAAAGACATAAATATATTCTTGATTCATTCTAACTTGTGTACATACATGTGTTCTATATGGTCTTCATGACAATATGTTGCATTTTGGCGATCTTTAAACTCCAAAAAATTGTGCATGACATGAGTCGGAGGTATGTTACAATTTATATATATTTGATATATACATGTGATATAATGTGTGTACACAATTTTATAACTCTAGATTTAAAACAAGTCTCTTTCATTTGACAGAAGGTTTAGGCTAGATCATAGAGCCTTTTGGGGCCATGGATGAGGAGGGGGATGTGATTGATCTACATGTATATATAGTGAGCTTGTCAAATTTTAGATGTCTATTTCATTGATGTCGAGATATTTTGTATATATATACATGTTATTTTGATACATTTGATATGGAGATCTTGATGTTTTTTTATGTTGTTTGGATACATTTGATTGGAGACCTCGATGTTGTATGTTGTTTGCATACATTTGATGTGATATTTTGGAGACATTTTATATGGTATTTTGGATACAATTTACATTGGTACATTATTTCATAGATGTGTTATTTTGTAGATGTACATGTTATGCTCATGTCTTATGTTCATGTTTATGTTCACATGTTACACATGTTCATGTTGAATGTATGTATGTTTGCAATATTCATATTTTTATTTCATAGATGTGTTATTTTGTAGATGTATGGATTATGTTCATGTTTATGTTCACATGTGTTACAACATTAAGTCAATAAATTTAATACATATTTAAGAATATAAATAGTACACTAAATAATACATGTGTTACAACATTCAATCACTAAATTTAACACATATAAGAATACAAAAAATACATTAAAGAATACATATGAACATAAAGAATGTAATACATGCTATAGAATAGATAAGAGTGCATTTAATCAGTAAAGAATAAATGCAAACATAAAGCACAAAAAATTAAATATATAAGTTTATTTTAATGAATATACATGTGCATATATATACATATGCCACAAACTTACCATAACTAAATTAGAAACATGCTCATAATCAGCTAGATATATAGGATCATGAATGTCAATGTCAACATCTTGAAAAGGAGGCTTTCTAACTATGTCCTTCAAATCTCAATGTGAAACATATCCATTCACAATATTTTCACATACATTCACTAGAATGTCCTTAATGTAGTCATCACAAAAACATGATTTTTCTCTTACTTTAGTTTGTGGTGTCCCGTAGTTACTACTTGATGTAAATTTCTAATACACGAAATTGTTTGGCAATTGTAAGGATTAGATCAATTTATATTTGTTACAAATTCGAAAAATAATGATCACATTTCAAAATAAATATATAATTAAAAACTTGAATTATAAGAATATATATTAAATAAATATATAATATTTACCTTTCACTTCCCAAAAATAATGCTGATTGAATTCAGTATCTTGAGTAGAAAAATGATCTTTGTACCATTTAATAATCTTATTTGCATTCTCTATCCTATTACTTGAATGTGTAAATGCATGTATATAATTTAAAATACACTAATTCTATATATATTTCTATATCTCTAGAGAGAATCTATATATGTTATAAGTAGATCAAGAACACATTAAATGTATATGTAGGTGCAAGTTCATGTTGCCAAAGTGCATGCTTTATACATGCTCCTGCTCCATTGTACTCCCCTTTTCCATGTCCACTTTCAAAGTAAGTTCCACAAAAACCTAACATTGCTTCTAGCATGTTACATGGCTAACCAATTAAATTCTTTTGTAGATTTAAATAATCCTTTGAGTTCATGAAATGAGATTAAAATAATTATAGACATCAAATTTAAATATGTGTACAAGTCAATATAAGTTTTAAACAAAGTTCAATAAAAATGTACACATGTACACACTAACCTGCACAACTATCAGACTAGATTCATTGCTTTCAAATATTTATTCCATGATTTCTAAGATCTTCAACGAACAGTGTAAAACAATGAGTGACATAACTCCTATCATAAACTCTATCATCACTAATATAGAAATGAACCTCCTTAATGATAATGCATTCATTTTCATCCAAACTTTCTATCTCATCCACCTCAAATTGTGCATGTTAATAAGTCACTTGCACAAATATTGCAACTTGTTCAAAATGAAAATATTGCCCTTGAAGCTCTGTTTTAGGTGAAAATATATAGTTCTCAGAGAAATCTAAAACTGAAAGAATATAACCAGGTGGAAAATAATTTTTTGAATTACAAAATTGTTTATCTTTCCATCATGCACCATGACAATGTTGTGTTGGTGTTTTAAAACTACAAGTTCCAAAATAGTATCAGGATGCAAAAGATCAATAAATGCCTAAGGATTGGGTAGTTCCAATATTTAGCACAATTTATCTAATATTTGGACCAACTTCAATAAAGCACATATAGGCTTTCTACTCTTTAGGCTTCATAGAGCCAAGGTGGGTGCACCTAGGCATTGAAATGACTTATTCTTTGATCTTCCTCCTCAATACTTATTCATTAAATGTTCTTATTCTTAGATCTATCTCTTATAAAAAAAAATGGTCAACAATGTTCTTGGATTTGTAATGAACTCCTTGATTTATAGTAGCCAACTATAATTCAAAGGAAATCTATTAGAACTAAGTGAATGACCAGCAATATTACTTTTTATTACATACTTTAAACAATTCTTTTTGATTTATCTATTGTGAAACCAATATGATAGTATCAATTTACATCTGAAATAATGACCAGTGCCTTATTTGTTGATTTCAGATTGGTTTTGACTAATGAGTGTCTACAAATTTATGTCAGATGTAACACATGTCGAGCACAACATGTAAATAATAGAGCATGCCAAGTCCACAGTGAGTGACAAACCACTCATGTGCCGAGTCACTCAAGTACCAAGTAGACAATGTATCTCGAGTGATTCAGGAGCCAAGCAAGTAGTGCATGTCAAGTGATTAAGATGCCTAGTCTTAGTATAGAAGATAGTATATGTCAAGCATTAGAGACTTCAGATGTTAAGTGGCATAGTTTTGTGATAGTAATTTGTAATGACACAAACAACTATGTAAACCATTTTTGAGCTGACTAAAGATTGAATTATGATATTTTGGAGATAAGGACAAATCTTGAGTTGGATTTCCAATGCTATTACATGTAGCCAATTAGAAAAATGGAAGGTTTAAGCTAAAAAATGGATGAATCATAGTCATTAATTTATACCTAACCATAAGTTGCCTATGTCTTCTTGAGGAGGAAAAACCCTAAACTATCTAGAGAGTGCAAAAAAGGTGAATGAAGGAGTGAATAGAGAAGTTTACATGTGCAAATAGAGAATTCATGGTGACCAAGGAGCTATGATATGAGATTGTATTATAGAATCAGTCAAAGGAGAATAGAGGAATGGAAGAGCATATAGCATAGAGAATCTAATCAAGAAGGATCAAGAATACATCAGTTTAGAGGTGATTTGTTATCAAGCAATCAAGTGCTAACTACAACATCATTGTTGAATCATTCTAGTAGGTGAATTAGTCAAATCTCTTAATAGAGTAGTCCTGATAGGCTATATTAAAATCCTCTAACAAGGTGATTACTTAATTGTGAGTTAAAGTCCATTAGCAAAGCACACTTCTAACAGGGTGTTGAAATATTTTAATAGGGTGAGATCTAATAGTCTTTTTAAACCTTTAATAGGGCAAACCTTTCACAGGGTAGATCATGTCTCATGATCAGAACATTGTAACCTTCATTGGATGCACTTTATTATTGCAGTAGTGAAGATTTGTGTGTGTCATCTCCACCCAAGTTTTACCTTCTCATTGGAGGGTTTCTGGGTAATCATATCTAGTGTCATACATGTGTGAATGTTTACTTTCTTACATGTTTTAGATGTATATGCTTTACATGTTATTTTAGTTTACTTAATGAATGCATGAGATGGATGTGTGGTGAACATTTTATGGGTCAAAGCTTAAACTATTGATTCAACATCCCCCCCCCCCCTCAGAAGTTTACCTTTCCTATTGCAATTCCAACAATTGGTATAAGAGTTTTGTTCTCTGAAAGAGAAGCTTTGCATCTTTGAAGAAAGATCTTGAAATGGAAGTCTACAAGTTGGGAAAGACTATTGAGAATTAGGAGATTAAAATACATCTTATTCTACATCAATTGAATCAAGCAAGAGAAGATTTAAAGAAATCTTTGAAGAGAAGGAAAGAAATTGCTATTATGGAGAATGACACACAATACCTAGAGATAGACACTACTAATCTATTTTTTGATAGAGACTCAAATAAATTTGATGCACCACTTTCAGATCTAATGGAAAAGAATAGAGCCCAAGCTGAGGAAATTAGAAATCTCAAGTTAGAGCAAGAATCACAAGCCATGCTACTATGCGAAGTGACTTAATAGAAGAAGAAAGTTATGGAAGAAAAATCCATGATTGAAGAAGACAAAAGATTCTTAGCTAACAGACTGAAAGAGAAACCATCAGAGCTAACCAAGATTCCCAACATGCAATTGGACACTTTGAGTTAAATGAGGAATGCCAACTAGGAGCTAAATATCAAGGACATTGAGATAACAACATTGAAGTTGTAGAATGAGTAATTGTAAAGTGACCTAAAAAGGGAAAAGGAATTTGCTGAAAGTTTCAATAAGCAAAATGAATCCATCAAATAATTTGAATAATTATTGAGATCCCCTAAATCCAGTAATGACACATTTGGGTTGGGATACACAAGTACTAAAGAAGGTGAGTCATCCAAAAGTGCTAAAAAAAGGAGCAAGAAAGGTAAGAACTCCAAACCTACTTGTCATAATTGTGGTAAGAAAGGACATACTACTAATGTGTGTAGGAGCTGAACTATGAATCACAATGTCATTCATAAGAGTATGGTTCACTATCATAAGTAAAACAAACAAGGTCATTAGGCACATGAATGTAGAACCAAGACCATGTACACACAAAGATTTGAAGGATATTTTTATAGCTATCAGAAGTATGGACATAGAGCTTTTTAGTGCAGGTCCAAACCCATGTGGTCATAAAGTAAGAAAACAAAGGTAAGGAACAATGGAAAATATTATAGCTGGGATTATTATACAAGATATAGTTGTCATTATTGTCAAGAATATGGACATGTTTCTAAAACTTGTATTAGGACACACTTCAGAGGTGACTACAAGACGTGATTGAGTCAAACCACATGTTTTAGTTGTTTGAAGACTAGTCATATTAGTTGATATTGCCCAACAAAGTCAAAGGCACAAAGTTGTGAGTTTGATAAAGGAAAAGGAAAGGAAAATGTTGAAAATGTCAGAAGTGAAATGGGCAAGACATGGAAGAAAAAGGATGATTGTAGCACATCAATGGAGAAGGGATCACTTCACCCAGTGGGTTAGGTGATCACACCTCATCAAACTAAGCAATCGAGAGGTATGTGGGACTAATATTTAAAAATAATATCATACATCAATTCCAAAGGATTTAGTACTAAAAAAATTACATAAGCATGAACAAAGATGCAAGATGTTATTAGGAATCTAAGAAAACTATTTAAGTTTTTCATGTTGTTACTGAGCATGAAAAGTTTCCTATATGTGTCGAGTGAAAATCTAATGAATTTTGAGCTAACAGATTGGATAGTTGATGCCAAGTTCATAATGGTTTTCGAGTGAATGAAATGTTATTGGATGCTAAGTGAGTGTAAAATTTGTTGATGCCGAACTTACAGCTATGTAAGCACTCAACATTGATTGCAAGGTTTCAAAAGGTTATTTGATCAATTTCAACTCATTTTACATTATTTCAAAATAGAGAAAGAACAAGGAGAGAAAGAGGTGATCTAGAAATCCATCATAAGTGATTGTAGAAGACATGTGCGATAATTCAACTCCATTTCATCAAATCTTGCAAGGTATTTACCAAGTGCCAAGTTACGCTATTTATATTTTTGTAAACCCTAGTTTCTTAGAATGGCATCTAGTTCAAAGAATGTAGAGGGTGAGGAGGTTTGGAATGTTCAACTAGTTAGTAATGAAGTTAAGCAACCTATTTTCAAGGCCATACCTGATATTGCTTACAAACAAGACCCCCCTGGTGCATTATCCATGATACCACTGAATGTTTAATGGTGCAAGATGTTAGAAAATGTTATAACTATAAAATTGGAAGTATTGGTGATATGGAGATTATGAAAGCATATGAAAGACTATGTGATAATGCTGTTCTGGGGGAAGAATTCAAAATTGTAGAGAAGAAAGGGTTAACACGAGCCCTAGATTTCTCAAATGTGTTCAAAATAGGATGGATTAGGATACTATTAAGTGGAATACATGATGGTTCACTATGGCTAGATAATGGACCCATCAAGATAACAAAAAGGATAATCCATAGGATTAAAGGGTATCCAACCCTAGGCCAGCCTAAGATATTGAGGAGTGACTCAAAAGAGGTTATTGAGGAAAAAACTGGAGCCGTATGGAATAAGAGAGGAATGACTATTGACGCCATTACAAATCCTTTGGTAGGCTTTATAATAAGGTTTATTTCACACAAATCCTACCAATCTAGTAGATTAAACATTGTGCCATGTATTACAGTGGATGTTGGTTATAAAAGTGTTAAGAAAGATCAAACATATGATCTTGTAGAACTACAATAATAGCAATTGATGGAGAACCTAGGAGCAATAAGAAAGAAAAAGAGTGCACAATGAGAATTTGGTTATATATTGATATGCATTTTCTTTTATGTTTGAAAAAAACTTTTCCTACATTTGGCATAGTTGTTTGGAAAAAAAACAAGTTAGTGGTAGTGTAGATTGGTGAGTTCATTGAACAACTAGGTGAGAATTTCAAGTTTGTGATGACAAGTTATTTTAAAGACTTTAAGCAATCAATGAAGAAAAATTTTAGAATTCCAATGTCACTAGTAGAAAAGCATTATGATGATATTTGAATTCTAGTGGATGTCGACTATACATTTGTTCAAGCTGCTACACCGAGGGTAAGATGGTTGAGACCCTTGGGATATGAAATCAATGTAGATGAGACCTTTATAGTTATTACTACATTAATTATGGAAGAGGTAGACAAAAATGCCAAGGCATTTGGAAATTATGAATTGGAAAAGTCTAAAATTACCATGCAACTCAAGACAACCTCTGTCATTAGGAAGAAAGATAAGTTGGTGAAGAAGTTGAAAGAAAAATTTGGTGAAGGTGTTGAGCAAGAAGAGGATGAAAAGAATGAATATTCTCAAATCCAAGCATGACTAGCTTTAACATAAGGAATGGAAGAAGATCAGGAAGAGGAGGAGGCAGAAGTTGTTGAAGGTGCCAAGGAAGAAGAAGTTGAGGAAGCACCTACTCCAACTGATCAAAAGAGGAGGAAGACCAAGGCACAACCTATGAAAAGGGTTAAGAAAACTATCAAACCAAGCCAAGCCAAGCCTACAACACCTACTATAAGGGCTAGTGCATGTGTGATTGCTCAAAAGGAAAAGGAGAAAGCAAAATCAACTGAGTAGGAAGGTGGTGTGTAGAAAAAGCCAAGAAGGAAATACAATGCACAAGTCAAATCTGATGAGGAGAAAACAAAATTAGATGAAAATACCCAATTCAAATTGGTGAGTCATAATCCTCTGTCAGACTTAGAAAATCCATGTGAGAATGTTAAGACTAATGTAGATTTGTCAAAATTTTCACATGTTGATTTTGATAACCTTGGTAAAGTTGAGAAAAATCAAGTGGAGGAAGATATATATGACATGATGGAAAACTTTAAGAAAGCTCCACTAGAAATTGCTAACTCTATGCCAAAAAGCTTATATGAGATAGTTGAGCAGAAATGACATTATTGTCTAAACTTGGAAAGACAAATAAGGGAGACTTCTTTTGCACAAGTGATGCCTAAACTTAGTAAGGCACAAATTGTTAAGGCTATGAAGAAATATATAGTTAGGTCTGTACCTAAATATAGAACCTTTAGCATACTACAAAATAACATTAAAGATGTTGTGAAGAAGTCCACATAGATGTGGAAGATAACTTATGGTCTTGTTATAGTAAAGGAAGGTGAACGAGAGCCTATTTAGGTGAACTATGATGAGGAAGATGACAATACTATTGAGGGAGGGACATAAATGCAAGTAGATGTCAAGGCAACAACTGAGGCAGAGTAGCAAGAAGAATAGAGTATACTAGATACACAATTTACAAATGTTAGTCCTCAACATGTAACAAGTGAGAATGCTAAAATAGTAATAGTTGAGGATGTTTTTGATCTCACAACTTAGAACATCAATCCCCTTATAGAGGAAGATCTCAAGTTCAGATACTTGATCAATCTACACTGAAGGAAAAACTATGGGATAATCCTATATTGGTGAGTGTAGATGAATTGCATAAACAAGTGACTGAAATAAGGGAATAGGTGAATACACAAGAACCACCTACCATTACCCCTCAAGTCAATCATGTACAACCTTTGGATAAAGTACCTGAAGCTACATCAGAAAAGGTTGATACAATTGAAAAAGTTGATACAGTTGAGAAGGACACAGTGGAAACTCAAGCCACTATAGAACAATAGAGTCAAATATGTTAGATAATCTTATTTGCACCTCCAACATAAGTACAAGGTGTAGACACCTACATTTGATTACACCACTTTGGTAATCCTATTTAGTTATCTCTAAAGGCATCATTAATTAAATTCCTATTTAATTAATCCTTTGCCATCCCCTAGCTGATTAATTTAATTAATCATCTATAGTCCTAATTGATAAATGAAATAATCTATCATTTATCACTTAAATCCTATTCTTCTATCTAATTCCAAAATCCCCATTTATCAAATAAATCTATTTGATAAATAAAACCCTCAAATCTAATAACCCCTAAAATATCCTAAACCCTCTTTTTAGCCTAATCCACCCCATCCACCCATACTAACTGAGCTTAGCCACTAACTCACCCACCCTCATGAATGCCATCCACTTGAAAATCTCTAACATCCCTAATCTAATCCTAAACCTAAGCATAATCCACCTCCTAATGTTGTCACATTCCCTAAGTAAGCTTAAGACTTTCCTAAGCCAAGCAAAGTCAACAATCTCAACTCCCTCCAAAATATCCCAACCACCCAACAATGAATGCTCTTACAAAGGAAATAAAGACTCTTACAAGTTCTTACAAGCCATAATGGAGGGTCTTTATGAAGATATTATGCCTTGAGTCTCCTTTGTTGACTCATCCATCCCCTTGCCTCCATCCACTCACCTTGTCACATGTGTCACTCCTTGGTTGGTGCTAAACAAGCACAATCCATGTGCTCTCCTCTCATGCAATCTCAACCCTCCTTAACCATTTCTTCATCCTTACATCTTAACCCTCCATCCCTCAAGCCCTTAGCCTATAAATTGAATCCCCTCCCAAGCCATTTCATTACAACCTTTTGAGCTAAAGTTATAATGCTAGTTTGAGAAGCAAAAGCCTTAACCATACCCTTATAATTCCAAATTGAGAGCTCACAAAGCTACAAATTTTCCATTTCCATCTCCATTGAAGGTATTTTGAAAACCTTGAGCATACACCCCACATCCACATAATAGACTCATCTCTAAATCAAGTGACCATTCTCATTGGGAGAGCCATTCCATGGCTCATATTCTCATTTGAGGGTTTTCACTTTGTCTCATATATGTCATGATTTTTATGCTAGTTAATGCTTTGTTCTCTTGATAGATTAGTGTTTCTTGCTAACATATTTCATATACATTTTGGCATGCCCGGTGGGACCCCACTATGGGACATTTAATCATCCATTTTTATTTATATGTTGTTTTTTCTAACAATCTAATGTTTCTTGTTGTTTGAGTGAGTTGTAGGGTGTTTCACTTGTTTTTTTAGGTTGAAGGGTGTACTTGGGAAGAAGATATACCCTCAAAACTTTGAAAATAGCAAAAAATTTAAAAAAACTGAAAAAAATTGCATTTTTTAGCTTTTTTTGCACAGTGTCGTCTCCGCAGTTTGGTGTTTACATCTACAAACTGTCATCTCTGCCAGATACTCTATCATCTTCACAACCAAATTGTCATCATTGTAGTTTGGCATCTCTGCCTGGTCTTCTGCTGTCGGTGCTGCCGCTAGACTGTCGTCTCTACATTCTTGACTGTTGTCTCTGTAGATCAGCGTCTCTGCCAGCTATTCTATCATCTCTGCCAGCTACTCTGTCATCTTCGCCGTCGCTAACCTATACTGTCATCTTTACAAATTAGCATCTCTGCAGTTCAGTGTCTCCGCTCGAGTTCCTATTTTTTGCACCACAAAATTGACCTATCATCTCCGCTTCTTTCTCTGTTGTCTCTGCAGATTGGCGTCTCTGCAAATCGGCATCTTCAAATTTTGGCGTCTTCACCTGATAAACTGTCATCTCTGCATGTTTATGTTGCATTTCTATTTTAGCATTCTAAGCATTTTTACGTGTAGAAAAAATAGCAAAAAAAGTTAAATTTTTTTTTCCATAGTTAAGCTTTCATTTTGGAAGATTTTGGGTGACTAATCAATTTGCTTTTTTGTCTTATTGCAGGTTGGAGCAACAAACTTAATCATTTTTTTTAGTTTATTCGTGGAATGAACTTGAATGGTTAAATACATTTTTCATTGAATGAATGTTGCTCAAAACATACTCTTGAATGCCATGGATTAAAATCAATTTTCTTTGGAATGCATGCTTAAAAAAAATAACTCAATCTTGAATGCAAAGATCAATTAACCATTGCAATATCAAACACTTCATTTGGAGCTTTTAAAATTGAACAAAACAAATCTCTTTTCCACATGCAATTTAAGCAAAGTTTGATTTTTGGACATTTAAGAAACTTCGTTAAGTTAAATACAAATTTGCAAAAATCAATTTGAGTAGTTTCTTGGACTCGCCTCTTTTCTAATCACCCATCAATTTAACTATTGGTTGCAATCTCAGTGCCATCTATGGGGATGGGTCTACTTGAAAAAGGTGTTAAATGTTCCACAATCTAACTCACTCACTTGGTCTTTGAACGTTTGCTTTAACTTTATCAAAATTCTTAAATGACCAAAACTCTAGATTAAATCGATCACACTTCAAGTTTGGGCACTAAAATTGAACAACTATTGACATGGAGGGCCTCCAGGCGCATGCTTGACAATCGAGTTTCACACACTTTTGTTTTGGGCTTAAAACAAAATCACACCAAATCTTGAATGCCTTAAAAGAAATTAATCGATACTTGACGTGGAGGGCATCCAGTCGTGCGGGTTTACTTTTTTGTTGACCCTAACTCTTCTTCTTGTATTCATTCTTCACTCAATTTTACTTTTGTTAAACACTTCAAGTTAGAATTGAACATTGTCTCTTAAACATGAGTGCTTGCAAAGTCTAGATCAACATACATAAGAGTCAGTTGGTAAAAGAACAAGTGTGTTTTTTAGCCCAAGGTCATCCAAGTCTTCTCTCCCCTTGTCATCTTTCAAGGCTATCTTGGGTGCATAAGATTAGGATCCAAAACCTTGTTTCTCTTTTTAGGAGGCCTGCTTGGAGATTTCATCACCCCTTGGGATGACCTCAACTCTAGCGTTCTAGTGGAGTATAAAGATCGGGAGGTGAATCCAAAGACACCTCTCTTGGAATCAAGATTTTGTCACTTAGGCTAAGCCTCAAGGAACTTTATACCCTTGAGAAGTGAAAGAGGAGAAGTGGGTTACCGCTCCTCTCAGCTGCATGACATCTTTTTGGTTTCATCTACGGACTTGGACATCATGTACCTTGGGTATATCGAGGACTCCCTAGCTAAAACAACTGTCAGCCTTGTAGACAACCATCTAGGATGTTAATGTGTTTGAAGTGACTGATCAAAACATTTTTAAAACATACACACTCCTCGGTGCAAGTATCACATTCTAAGAATCAAAAACTTCTATCTGGTTGTTCCTATATATTTCTTGATTTTTTATTTGTTGAATGAATGTTTGCCAAACTTGGTCAATCCTAGCTTAGGACATACTTAGCGTAGTCACTGCCTGTTCCTGAAGTTGAACAAGTTGAAGCAAAACAACCGAGATCTCTCAAAGCCAAGAAGATTCAAGAATTCATGTCAGAACAACCCAAACCTAAACAAAAGTTCCACAAAGTTAAACTCAAGCCATCTTAGGCATACCAAGAACTTTCAGCAAAGAGAAAGGAACTAACACCAAGTCCTCAAATTGCCAAACTCCACAAAGCAGAGGAAAGAGTTGCTGACGAAGCCCTTCAAGATGCCTGGTTAGATCACACCATCCAATTTAACCAACATCCAGGAGTTAACAATGCTTATGCCTTACCAATTAGGCATGATTTCTATGATTAGACCCCCTTTTTTCTCCACATCTTCTTGCATAAGCTTCACTTTTTCATTAAAGTCATCTTTGTAGGAAAGCCATCCATCTTTAGTCTTCCCCTTAAGCATCTTAGCTCATCCATCTCATTTAGAATCAAACCATCTAGCCAGCAATCCAAAATCTTCACATCCAAGCCTTCAAAATTGTTGTCACCTTGCCAAAAGTTTTCCATTCCTAAAATCTTCCAAATCCATCAATCTCACCAAGGTTATCCCTTTGACAGAGCTTTTTCTAGGGTAATCTAGCTTTGTCACTTGTCATTCCTCATCACCTTGAGCTAAAGGTTGGGATCCACAAGTGGTCAATCTTGTGTTCTTCTTAAAGGATCATCAGTCTATCCTTAAGTTGACACAATCAACACCAAGCTTGCACATAGGAAAGCAAACCTTTCGTGCTTTGGCAACATATCTTTGAAGTTAGCATCCCCAACCCAATCCTCCTTAGGTTTTTTCATATAGCTTTGCCTCAATCTAGGAGATCATTTGCATAGAAAAGCCTTCCCCTTTTTCATCCATCAACATTGTTGCATCTCATCCCTAGCAAACATTCTGCATTTTTCATGCCACCCGCCACTCGCTTAGGCAAGAAGAAGAAGGAAATAATAGAGCCCTATCATTTGGATCCAACAACATCTCTCCCCTTGAGCACTCAACCATCCTTTAGCCCGGAGAATTCTATACCATCACCTATTGACATTGAAGCTTTCATGAACCAACCAGGAAATGCAGTATTGGTGAATGCCATTATAGAAAAAAACAAGGAAACAATCATGGCTAACTTTCGAAGGGACAACATTGAAGCCTTCGACTTTGGAAGACCTCCCCCCTTATCAAATCCATCGCACCCCTTGTTTGAGAAACTCTCACCACCCATAGGCTCTTATGATTCAAATTATCCTCAATATATGCCAAAAGAAGAGCCTCAACTCACCCCATATGATCCAACAGACCCAAACATACCAGCCTCCACTCAAGTTGAAATCTCCCTTCCACAAGCCAATCCAGCCACCACCACTCCACCATTGGTCCATACCACTCCATCCCAAACCCTCTTTTTCCAAAACACCTCACCATTCACTCCCTTCACTATTGTTGTTGCTGCTCTCCAACCTAGCCTTCCAAATCCAACCATCTCCCAAATCAGTGCTAGCATCTTTAGCCAACCTCAACAATATACAACAAGGATGCCACCCATGAGGCCAAGTAATCAACCCTTCATCACCCCTAGCTTTTTTACCTTAGCTCAAAACACAATTCCATCATTTCCACTAGGTCCTTGGAGCTTAGTACCATTAGCCACAAATCCACAAGCTACTACCCTCACTCCACAAAGCTATCAAACCCCACAAGCTACTACCAATGTTCTTCCAAGCTCTCAAGTAACCCAAGCTCCTACCACCACTCTACCAAGCTTTCAAATCCAGCCACCAAGCTATCAAACCCCATCAGTTCCATTCCCAAGCTTTCAATTCCCACCACCTCCACCACTAACTAATCCATTACCTCCTATCACCAACTATTTTTCTATGCCACTTCTAGGAGGAAATACACCACCACCAACCACCAATTACTTGGCCTCTTTTGCCATGCAGATACCTTCCCAAATGGGGGCACAGCCCACACATATTGGTCAAACTTCACAAATCCAAAGTCAAGTTCCACAAGCTCCCTGATCCTTTCCCCAAGCTTCACAACTACCTTATACCTTACCTCCACAAAGTAATCCATTTATCCCATAGCTAGCTTATGTTCCTCAATCCCAACCTCAAATCCAATATCAGTAGCAAGCCTCGCAACACATGTAGCAATATGTGCCACCTCCACCTCAGCAACCCATCATCCACCATTTAGTTGCCCAAGCCATGTACAATCCCTACTAGCCTCAGGACACTCCTACATTGGGGGCATCGCAGCCATCACCCATTAATGCAGAATGGGAAGCCATGAAGAAAGCTTTGAAAAATATCCAAGAGGGAAATGATCCAAAAACCTTCAAGTTTGAGAATGTGTGTCCTTACCCATTTGACAAAGCCATTACCATGACACCATTTCCCAAGCATTTTGAGACACCCAAATTTGACAAATTCAGAGGAAAAGGAGACCCTGTCACACATATCAAAGAATTTTACATGCACTGCCAACAAGTGGCATACGATGATGTCTTCCTCTTGCATCTCTTTCCCAAAAGCTTGGCTGGACCAGCTTTGGAATGGTTTTATAGAATCCCCTATGGCACAATTAAAAATTTTGCTGAATTAGCTGAGGCATTTGTAGCCCAATATGCCCATCTTGTTGAAACAGAGCTATCAGTAGTTGATCTTGTCCACACTAAGAAAAAGGGTGGAGAAAGCCTTCCCAAATATCTGCAAAGATGGAAAACCCTTACAACCCGCATATCTTGCACCTTGCCAGAGTGCCATTTGGTGAAAATGTTTATTGATAATGCCCATCCCAGCTTGGCTCACCATATGACCATGAACTGTTTGTAGACCTACAAAGATATCAAAGAGAAAGGAATGATCCTTGAGCAAGGACTCATTAAAGATGGTGTGCTCAAGATTTACAAGGAAGCCAACCAAAATCAATCACATTCCAATGACAAGTCTAGTTATTGGAACAAAAAAAAGCACATTGCAATAGATGGTATCACTGATACCAGACATGTGAATATTGTTGGTCCTTCTCATAACTAGTCCAACCCACCATATCAACCAAACAATCAACAAGCTATCAACTACCAACAACAAAATAACCACAACTATCAAAACCATAATCCAAGACCAAACTTTCAAGGGTCTAGCAATCAAGCTAATGCCATCAATGTAGCTATAGGACAAAAGCCTAGATTCCAACTTGCACCTAGAAATTATACACCCCTTGGTGAGCCATTGGATGTCATTTTTGAGAAATAAGTCAAGGAAAACCTCATCAAATTTCCTCCTACCTAGCAAATCAACCCAAGCCAATCCAAAGCTGCATGGTACAAAGACAATGAGTACTAAAAATTTCATAGGGTAAAAGGTCACACCACCCTCAGATGCATGAAACTAAAGGATTATGTGCAGGACCTCATTGATCGGAAAGAAATCACTGTTGGTGTGCAAACCTCTCCCAATGCAGGCTTACAGATCTATCAAAATGCTTTTCCTCCACACAAAAACCAAAATCCTGGAAAAGCACCTATCCAAGCCAACAAAAACAACACCAACAACTGCCAGCCAAACCAACAGCATGGGAAGAACAATGACCACACTTCATCCTATATAGACTATGGTAGCCTCATTGGTTGTATATCCAAGAAAGAGCCTTCTATGAATGTTATCAATATCCAAGGACCAAACAATGAGTGTGCAGTAACCACTCAAAGAGCAAGATTTAACATTGTAGGCCCACCCATTTCACCAGCCTCGTCAGCTCCATCAAAATGCCAGTACAATATCTTGGAACACCTTGGGAACATGCTAGCCCAAATCTCCATTTTAGACCTTCTTCGCACTAGTCTTGTGTACAAACACATCCTTGATAGTCCTCTCATAGAATCTCGTGTCCCTTCAGATATCAACACTACTAATTTTTGTAATCTCATTGGACACCTATCCTCCTCATGTGCCCTATCATTCAAACCCACTGACATACCCGTGGTCGAGCCAAATCACACCCTTTCGCTTCACATAGCCATCATGGTATCCAATTTTGCCATGAAAAGAGTAATGATAGATAATGGATCATCCTTGAATATTTGCACCCTAAAATTCATAAAACAAGCTAGGTATACTGAGGCAGATATCATCAGTGAGGTTATCACCATCAAAGCTTATGACAACTTGGAAAGAACCACAGAAGGAACTATTTTGCTGCCAATCAAGGTTGGACCAATCATCCAAGAGACACTCTACCATGTTATTGATCTAAACCTACCATTTAACATCCTCCTTGGTCACCCATGGATTCATGCTATGAAAGCCGTTCCATCCACTTACCATTAGTGCGTCAAATTTCTGCATTAGAGCACTGAGGTAACCATCCATGCCGATCCAAAACCCTTTGCTTATTGAAATGCGGTTAAAGCTTCATATACAAACCATTGCCCTAGAATTGATATCGACACATCCATCGCTAGCTCATCCCACACTTGTAATGACCCAGAAACCATCCTCACCTCCACCTTGTCTACCGTAAAGATCAATAACAAAGGCTATGGAGAGTATAGGTTTGTCAGATGCATTTGTTGTCGGGGCACTCCCACTTGATCCATGTGCCCATGGATGATTGACATATCACAAAGCTAAGGAGATTCCACCTCCTCGATACAAATAGTTTGGCCCAACAACCTTTGTATCCTCAAAAATCTCTCTTCATGAGGAGCTCACTCCAAATATCAACAATTGGTTACATAGGGATGCACCTCAAAGAAATCAAGCATGCCTTGATCACTTTAGCCAAAAGTATCCCCAAGAACATAAGCTCATCATTGACAAATGGAACTATCAAGGTGGTGGTCTAGGACCAGAAGAAAGAGGCATGCAGTGCCCCATCAATGCACACAAGTGGGAATCAAAGTCAGGTCTTGGCTTTGGCATACCCACAACTAGGGGCACCAATGAGAACGGTCACACTTTTTTGAACATTCACCGCAAACTTGTCAAAATTGAAGACATTCCTAAGGAAGTTGAAAAGAGAGCCTACGACAATATCCCAGACCAAATCTCCCTTGGAGACTCTATTCTCCAAGAACTATCCATCCACCTTGTTGACCTACCACTCGCCCATCCACAACTCATAGATTGGGACCAACCAAGCGTCATACACATTGATGAGTTCACATCAGAGGAAGCACTTCTAAGATTCATAGGAGCTGAAACTCCTCACAAGAAAAAAAAGCTAGATTCTACCTATATCTATAAGCTAGATCCCAAGGGGTATTTTGGAGAAAATCCCCAACCTAGTTTCGATACACCCAAAACTGGAACTAAGGTGAATCTGAGACTAGCTAAGGCAGCAAAGAGAACCCCTCAGTGAGAAAATCTAGAGCCACAAGCAAAACATGAGGATTTAGCATTGTCTCCTCAAGATAATTGACCAGAGGTTTCTTCTATTCTAATTGAGGATACTAGGGAAGTCAACATCGGTTCTTTAGAGATTCCCAGACTTGTTCACATTGTTGCATCCCTATCACAATACCAAGTTGACCTCCTCTTTGAGGTCTTAAGAGAGAATATTGGCCAATTTGCATGGTAATATCAGGACATGCCAAGACTTGATCCAAAGCTTGTAGTTCATCATCTTGCAGTTGATCCAAAGATCAAGCCCGTCAGACAAAAGCTTAGAAAAATGAACCCAAAGGTGGCATTACTGGTCAAAGCTGAATTAGAAAGAATGTTAGCTGCTAAGGTTATCCGACCTATCAACTACTCAGAGTGGATCTCCAACATGGTCCTTGTCACTAAGCCTTCCGGTGACATCAGAATCTGCATTGATTTCAGAGATCTTAACAAAGCTTGTCCAAAAGATGATTTTCCCTTGCCCAACATAGATATGATCGTAGATCTTATAGCTGGACATGAAATTTTGTCCCTCATGGATGGATTTTATGGGTATAATCAAATCAAGATTGCAGAAGAGGATCAACATAAGACAACATTCACTACCCCTCGGGGAACCTTTTGTTACAACATGATGCCTTTTGGCCTAAAGAATGCTGGGGCTACCTATCAAAGAGCTATGGCAGCCATTTTCCATGATCTTATCCATAGCATTTTGGAGGATTATGTAGATGATATCTTTGTTAAATCTCACACCTTCATGGATCATCTTGCTGACCTGGAGAAAGTTTTTGATAGGTTATCCAAATATCATCTCATGTTGAATCCCAAGAAGTGTGTCTTTGGGGTCACATCTGGTAAGCTTCTAAGCTTTATAGTTTCTAAACAAGGTATAGAGATCGACCCCAAGAAGGTGAAGGCTATCTTAGACATGCCTCCTCCCCAAACACTGCGACAACTTCACTCTCTTCAGGGAAAGCTTCAATCTGTCTGGCCCTTCATCTCCCAGCTTGCAGATAAGTGTACACCATTTTCACACTTACTAAAGAAGGATGAGAACTTCAAGTGGGATCCTTTATGTTAGCGTAGCTTCGATCAGCTCAAGCAATATCTCACCAATCCCCCTATCTTAGTTCCACCAGTTCTTGGTTGTCCCCTAATTTTGTACATTTTAGCAATGTCTTTTGCTCTAGGGGCACTTCTAGCATAGCTTGATGACTATAGCTGAGAAAGAGCCATCTACTACATTAGTAGAACCCTATTTGGTTATGAACTCAATTATACTCCTATGGAAAATGCTTGTTTGGCAATTGTTTTCTCAACTCAAAAGCTTTGCCACTACATGCTAAGTTATACCACCCAACTAGTCTCCAAGATCGACCCTCTCAAGTATATGCTCTCCAGAACAAGACTTACAGGCCATTTGGCCAAATGGGTTATGCTCCTTAGCGAATTTGACATCCAGTATGTGGACAGAAAGGCAATCAAAGGGCAAGCTATTGCAGATCACCTAGCTGATGCACCTCTAATAGATGCTTATCCTTTAATCATAGAATTCCCAGATGAACATATCTATCTAATTGAAGAACAGCCCCCATGGAAACTTTATTTTGATGGCTCATACACATCTCATAGATTAGGGGCAGGAATATTGTTGGTCACACCTCAAGGAGATTACATTCCAAAAGATTTTAAGCTACAATTCCCTAGCACCAACAATATAGCTGAATATGAGGCTCTCATAGCAGGATTAAAGATAGCTACAGAATGGAACATCACTGAGTTACAAATCTTTGGTGATTCTCAGCTCATCATCAAGCAAGCCCTAAATGAATATCAAACCAAAGATGAAAAGCTATTACCCTACAAAGAGCTAGTTGATCAGCTAACCCAACATTTTACAAAGCTTTAGTTTACACAAGTGCCTCGAATATAGAACAAAGTAGCAGATGCTATGGCTACTATCGGCTTGCTCTTGGAAATTCCCCAAGCAGCTACACAGTATGAGTTTTTAGTCGAGTAGCTCCTCACACCTGCCTGTGCAAATGAGGATTCAAACCGTGTTTGTATCTTGGTTGGTCCCCAATCCCCTTGGTAGCATGAGATTCATGCTTACCTTAACAATGGTATCATATCCCCTCACCTCACATGTACCCAACACTAGAACCTCATCTGAAAGTCCTCCTGCTATGTTATCATAGCCAATACCCTATATCGTCAGGGTTATCACGATACTCTCTCTCGATGTTTAGACCAAAACAAGGTCGCGATTGTGTTAAAAGAAGTACACTATAGACTTTGCGGTGCCCACACAAGTGGTATTGTCCTAGCATGACAAATCCTTAGAGCAAGCTACTATTGGCCTACCATTAAAGAAGACTCCTGTGACTTTGTCAAAAAGTGTCTCCCATGTCAGCAGCACGCAAATTTTGTGCACACTCTAGCACAGGATCTACAGCCTATTGCACCACCTTGGCCTTTCGCTTGTTGGGGCATTGATCTAGTTGGAACTATCACACCCCTCTCATTTGATGGACATAAATGGATAATAATAGCTACAGACTATTTCACTAAGTGGGTGGAAGCAGTCCACGTAGTCTCAGCTACAGGAGTTCAGGTCTCCAAGTTCATCTTGTACCACATTGTTTGCCGCTTCGACATCCCATCCACCATCTTCACCGACCACGGAGGTAACTTTGAAAATCTCAACATGGAAGAATTATGCACTTCCCTCTACATCCATCACCACTTTTCTAGCCCATATTTCCCACAAGGTAACGGCTAGGCAGAGGCAACTAACAAAACCCTCCTCAAAATCCTAAAGAAAGTTGTCAATGATTCTGGCCATGATTGGCACCTACAAATAAATCCAGCCCTATGGGCCTATCAAACTTCCTTCCGTACATCCATAGGCACAACTCCATACTCCTTAGTCTATGGTGCCAAAGTGGTACTACCCATAGAGGTTGAACTTCCCTCCTTGTGCATATCTTTGCAAGGGCAAATATCAGATGAAGAATAGAGAGTAGCTCAGCTCACCCAACTAGATCTCTTAGACGAGAAGTGACAAATAGCCTATGATCATCTCATAGTCTACCAAACTCGTCTCAAAAGGAATTTCAACAAGAAGGTGCTCCCACGAAACTTTCAATCAGGTGACATGGTCCTCAAAGAAAACATGAAAGTCCAAGCAGATCGAGAAAAGAAAGGCAAGTTTGAACCTACGTGGCTTGGTCAAGTTTGAACCTACGTGGCTTGGTCCTTATGTTGTCACTGCCTCCTTTGGCTCTAAAGCCTATCAGCTATCTACACCAGAAGGAGAACTCTTGAATGATCCTACTAACATCATTCATCTCAAGAAGTTCTATGCTTGAAGATCCTTGGTACACCCAGCTTTTGAAAAATACAAAAAAAAATAGTAAAGAGAAATAAGCATCCAATGGTGAAAACTTGGCAATTCAAGCACCTTGGATAGGTACCTTGGTGAAAACCTAGTAATTCAGGTGCCTCATGTACTAAGACTAATCCATTATCTATCACTATCCTATCCTTCATCCATTCACCCACCATCCCATAAAACACCTGCTTGTTCCCTTGGTGTTCCAACCAAATATCCAAAATCTAATGGAGCTTGTAAATACCTCTTGTAAAACTTGTAAATATTGTACCTTAACTTGTAAATCTTGTATCACAGCTTCTATTATACCTTGTAAATCTTGTATCATCTCTTGTATATTTGAATCTTTTCCAAAGCTTGTACCATATTCCAGCTTGTAAATAATCTTGTATCCTCACTTGTATCCTATCACATGCACACAAAGAATCCCATTTTCACTTAAGCTTTTCGCAATCCATCTACTTATCTGCCTATCACCTATTGCAGACATCCCACCCTTCACAAAAATTTCCATCTCATAAAACTAAAACATGAACAAAACCTTGTACATTTGTAACATATTTTGGTCTGCTAACTTGTACATCCTCTTTAGCTTAGTACCATTGTATCTATCCAATTTTCATGTCAGTTCCTCCTTGATCAGCATCTTGCACACATCGCACAACCCTTGGTTAGCTATTCCAATGCATCCTTTAGCTAGATCTCCTATCAAAAAAGTGTTATCCTTCTTAGTTTAGCTTGCCAGATGCATCACTCATCCAGATCCATCAGCTTAGGTGCTCTCTGATAGATCCTTGCAGGATATAGATTTCCTCATGTCTGATCTTGGTCCGTTAGTACCTCGTCCTACCCATCTTGTTGGCAAATGGTTCTCTTTTGGATTTTCACTTTCTTTTGATTTGGAATCTTTTGTTTTGGGTCTTGAAGTATCTTTTCCAAGCAATCTCCTTGTTCCCTCCTTAAGGTTGCCACGATCTTCCATATCATGGTATGCTACAAATGGGGCAATCTGAGCATAAGGTCTTGATTAGGTCTTTTATTTGTTTTTTTTTTCTGCTTGTGGGTTACCTAGTGTTAGTTCCACACTACTTCCTCTGGGATTCATGTGTGATGCTGGGGCAATTCTTGCATGTTTGTTTTGAGTCAGTTTGTCAGTCCTCTGGACAGTTGGTGAAAAGGTCTTGATGTTCTTGGTAACCTTGGAAATTAACCAACAGTCCTATAGAAAATCTAGTTCTCAACTACATGGTGGTACTTCTCTTTGAAGTATCCCCCCAATCAAAAAGCTTCAATGGAATCCCTTCATCTCCATTATCCCCCATCCATATCTAGCCTCTGTATCTCCTACCCCAGCTTGTGCAACCATATCTCTCTGAATAAACCATCACTCTTAGCTTTAGGGATCCACAATCCTAGTCTTAGGGATCCACCAATCCAATCAATCCACCAAGCCTCATCTTTCAAGATCCACAATCCTAGTCCTAGGGATCTCCGAAACCCATCTTTCGCCAATCTGACTCTTTGAAATCCTATTGCATCAGCTTTTGAATCCCCTCATCCATCTTCCTATCCTAGATTCCTTTTATAGCGCTCTGCTCCTTCATCCTCCCCCCAATCCTGAAAGTATTAAGCTTATTTACTCTTGTGCCTTTGATTTTCCCCTTTATCATTCTCTTGTAGTGAGAGTTTGAGCTAATTTCGCCTCTTCTCTTACGCCACTCTTCGTCCTCCCATCTCAGATTCTTGTATTTTTCAAGAAGTCGTTGAGCCTCATTTTCTCTCCCCACCGCCTTCTTTAGGGGGGCATCTCTACGTCTAGTCTCTCCTCTTCTTATCTGAGACTAGGGCAACCTTCTTGCTAAAACATCTTCTTCATGTCTTCTTCATTCGAACTTCTTTGAAATAGTGTTATCTCAACACTATGTCAAAGAGGGGCAAAATGTAGACACCTAAATTTGATTACACTACTTTATTAATCCTATTTAGTTATCTCTAAAGGCATCATTAATTAAATTCCCATTTAATTAATCCTTTGCCATCCCCTAGCTGATTAATTTAATTAATCATCTATAGTCCTAATTGATAAATCAAATAATTTATCATTTATCAATTAAATCCTATTCTTCTATCTAATTCCAAAATCCTCATTTATCAAATAAATCTATTTGATAAATAAAACCCTCAAATCTAATAACCCCTAAAATATCCTAAACCCTCTTTTTAGCCTAATCCACCCCATCCACCCATACTAACTAAGCTTAGCCACTAACTCACCCACCCTCATGAATGCCATCCACTTGCAAATCTCTAACATCCCTAATCTAATCCTAAACCCAAGCCTAATCCACCCCCTAATGTTGTCACATTCCCTAAGTAAGCTTAAGACTTTCCTAAGCCAAGCAAAGTCAACAATCTCAACTCCCTCCAAAATATCCCAACCACCCAACAATGAATGCTCTTACAAAGGCAATAAAGACTCTTACAAGCTCTTACAAGCCATAATGAAGGGTCTTTATGAAGATATTATCCCTTGAGCCTCCTTTGTTGACTCATCCATCCCCTTGCCTCCATCCACTCACCTTGTGACATGTGTCACTACCTGGTTGGTGCTAAACAAGCACAATCCATGTGCTCTCCTCTCATGCAATCTCAACCCTCCTTAAACATTTCCTCATCCTTACATCTGAACCCTCCATCCCTCAAGCCCTTAGCCTACAAATTGAATCCCCTCCCACACCATTTCATCACAACCTTTTGAGCTAAATTTATAATGCTAGTTTGAGAAGCAAAAGCCTTAACCATACCCTTATAATGCCAAATTGAGAGCTCACAAAGCTACCAATATTGAAGCTATTCTAAGAACCTTGAGCATACATCTCACATCCACATAATATACTCATCTCTAAATCAAGTGACCATTCTCATTGGGAGAGCCATTCCATGGCTCATATTCTCATTTGATGGTTTTCACTTTGTCTCTCATATATGTTATGATTTTTATGCTAGTTAATGCTTTGCTCTCTTGATAGATTAGTGTTTCTTGCTAACATATTTCTCATATAAACAAGGTGCAAGTTAAGGCATTATGGAACATAAGGACAAGCCTTAAGAGACCAAGTTGATACCAAAGGTGAAGGAGAAAGTAGCCATTCAAGCCCTAGTAAATTTACTAGAATCTAGCACACCTTCAAGCCATACTCTTTAGAAGCTGAGGATAGATGCAACACCATTGCAGATCTTAGTGTCGAGTCCAAGCTCATCAAAGGCTGAAAAAGTAATACAATATGGGGATGTGAGCCTTGATGAAGAGATTGTGTTAACTAAGCATGATTATGACACAATGACCATAGAGTAGATGAGTATATTGCAACAAGCCCTAGTAAGAAAGAAGCATCAAGAACTACTCAAAAGAGAGTACAAGTGGAAGCAAGCATTGATGGACATCAAAGACATCTTTTTAGATGCATTTAGTCTGTCTACTCTAGATGAGACCAAGCCACTCATTGAACAACTAACAAATATAGTGAAAAAGGTTAGTGATGTAGACATTGACACAAATGCAAAATTGTAAGAATGGTCAGAAAAATAAATTTTAGAATAAAGTGAACGAGAAAATATCAGGTGACATAGCACTCACACAAGTTGCATTGGCAACTAAGGTTGAGGATGTGAAGAAGGTACTTGAGAACATTTTCTAAATGTACACTAAACTGTGTAATCCAACACTCTTCACTCAAGAAATAAGAAGTCACATTTTGAGTTTGAAAAGTCAAATCAATGCATTAGGTGCAAAACTACCTATGGCACTAGCTCAAAGTGAGAAGTACTTAAGAAATTTGCTACAAATATAGAGTCAATTAGCTACATTATCCACAGATGAAGCCAATATAAGGGTGAAACTGATTAGCATCCAAACAACACTCACCCCATACATGGAAATTTTACACAAGGAGTTAGGCTATGCTGAAATACTTATGAAGAAAGTCCCAAATCTTTCAAGATTAGATGGCCTAGTCCACCTTGCTACTGAGCTAGCCATTCAAATCAAGTCTTTGGATGTAGCATGTGAAAATTAGGATGTAGCTCTCAAAATTATTCTAGAGGTCCATAAATCTTTCTTGGACAAACACACTATCAGTGAATAGCCCATTGACATAAGTGTCAAAAAGGGGGAGAATAAGAAAGAAAAAGGGGGGGAGTAAAGTATGAAAGGGGGAGATATATAATTTTGGGAAGATAGAGAGGAGAATGGGAGAGAGTAAGAAAAGGGATAGAGACAAAGGTAGAATAAGCCAAGGGGGAGCAAGCAGAGAGTCAACATGAAGTCAAAGAGTATCAGTTGAGACATATTTACTTAGCAGGAGTATGGAATTTTTGAATATAGAATAAACCTATCAACTTAGGGGGAGTTATGAAATTTTGAGGTATCTAAGTTGTTACAAAATTTTGAACTTTTTAAGTTTTGTACATAAGTCGACTAAGAGATATAAGTGATATGTTATGCTCATAAGGATAAGGATATTAATGCATGACCAAGTGTTTTTGACACTCATGTCAAAGGGGGAGATTTTTGATCTAAGAATGGTTTTGACTAATGAGTGTCTACATACTTATGTCATTTAATTAGTTCATGCCTAGTTCATGCCAAAAAAGTAATACATGCTAAGCACAACTTGTAAATAATAGAGCATGTCAAGTCCATAGTGAGTGTTGAGCCACTCATTTGCCAAGTCACTCAAGTGTCAAGTAGATAGTGTATGCTGAGTGATTCAGAAGTTGAGCAAGCAATGCATGTCAAGTGATACAAATACTGAGTCCCAGTATAGAAGATGCTATATGTCGAGCATCAGAGACTTCTAATGTCAAGTTACATAGTTTTGTTATAGTTGTTTGTAATGGAACAAATAACTATGTAAACCATTTTTGAGCTAACTGAAGATTGAATTACAATATTTTGGAGATAAGGGTGAATCTTAAGTTAGATGCCCAATGCAATTATATGTAGCCAATCAAAAAAAGGGAAGTTTTAAGTGGCAAAATGGATGAATCACAACCATTGATTCATACCTAACCCTAAGTCATCTCTATCTTCTTAAGGAGGACAAACCCTAAACTATCTAGAGAGTGCAAATAAGGTGAATAAAGGAGTGAATAGAGAAGTTTTCATGTGCAAAAAAAAGCATTCATGGTGACTAAGGAGTTATGATCTAAGATTGTATTGTAGAATCAGTTAAAGGAGAACAGAGGAAGGGAAGAACATATATCAGAGAGACATATGATCAAGAAGGATTGAGAATACATTAGTTTAGAGGTGACCTATTATATCAAGAAATCAAGTGCTAACCATAGGATCATTATTGAATCCTTCTAGCAAGTGAATCAGTCAAATCTCTTAACAGAGTAGTCCTAACAGGTTGTATTGAAATCCTCTACAAGGTGATTACTTAGTTGTGTGTTAAAGTCCTTTAGCAAGGCACACTTCTAATAGGGTGTTGAAATCTTTTAATAGGGTGAGACTTAACAGTCTTTGTAAGCCATTAATAGGGTAGACCTTTCATAGGGTAGATCATGTCTCATGATCAAAACATTGTAACCTTTATTGGATACACTTTATTATTACAGTAGTGAAAATTTGTGGGCATCATCCCCACCCTAGTTTTACCTTCTCATTGGAAGGTTTTTGGGTAATCATATCTAGTGTCATACATGTGTGAATATTTACTTGCTTACATGTTTTAGATGTATATGCTTTACATGTTATTTGAGTTTACTTATTGAATGCATGAGATGGATGTGTCGTGAAAGTTTTATGGGTCAAAGTTTAAACTACTGATTCACCCCCCTAGAAGTTTACCTTTCCTATTATAATTCCAACAATATATATTCTTATACAGAGTCAAACCAACAACCCTTGACCTACTTTAATTGAATTGTAATTAACATTATCAACTATTAACCTTGATTTCATTCTTATGATACCCCTCCCATATACATAAAAACCCTACCAATTCAGAGAATAATTTACTTAACTCCTTTCAAATTAAAAGAAACATTTCAAATTGATATACAACTCATCAAAGCTACATTAAATTGAAATAACTTTGCTCATTTCAATCTTAAAATAATAGATATATGAAAACAGAGACAAAACTCAGAGACATAGATATGTAGAACTTCTCCTTTTGTATTAATTTTCCTTGAAAGCCATACAATATTGGTATAGGACTCAAAATATAACTCAAGATATGACAAAATTTATCATTTAATATTCAATGTATTTTCAAATTTTCAAAATTGAATACAACATATAATTGACAAAAACTTGGACAGATTGTAAATAAAAAAAACACTAAAAAATCTATAGGAATGGGACCCTCACTCGACATCTTGGAAATCATTTTATAAGAAAGGATTGCAATAAGCTTTAGATGAGAGGACACATGCCAAAATTTGATTTTGAATCAAAATACAAAGATATTGTTATATGTCACTTTATAAAACATTATGTGTATCTAGACAAAATTGGGGAAACAGTTGCAAAATTGGCAGGTAACACTTTCCTCAGGTGTCTTTAGCTTGAATCAATTTTTACTTTAAATACATGTCATTTTTAATGCCCTTTATTTCTATTTTCTCTCTTCTACCTCTAGTCATGACTTTAACCACTCAATCACTGTCCCTTGATGGTAAAACCTTTATACCTACTATAACCTCCTAGATAGCTATATCAATGTCCACATCAGGCTAGGTGGCATCTCTAATACCATTTAGCTCCTTGAGGCATTTTTTCCATGTAGCATTTGTTATAGCCTTAACCTTTGCAGTTATCTTTCTCATCTCTAACTCTAGTTTGTATGATGTATCAATTAAATCATACACTACTATAATGTTAGCTTCATCATTGCATTATTTCAAAAATCTAGAGTGATTCAGCTATTGGAATTCTTTAGAATAACTAAGAGGGGCAGGGGGAATTAGTTATCCAAGGTCTAGATATTAAAATAAAAATTTCATAGCTTAGTGAACCCATATCCATATAACATATTCAACATGCATGCATCTATTAGATTATAAAATCACTTAAACTTTTAGTTACTATCAAATCAACTTTGCATAAATATAAGCATGAAACATAATAGATTCAATAACACATTTGACATAATGATTTTAAGTGGAAACCTAAATTGGGTAAAACCACCAGTAACATGCTACTAATTCTCACTCTTCTGAAGTGATGCCCTATGAAAGGCCAACCTTGTTAAAGGTTACAATGCACAATGTTAAATGTGACCTAGTTAGAGGATTTTAATCACTCCAGTCCACATCTTCTAAGGCATATTTTACTATTTTAGATTCATGCATGCTAAGAAAACATGTATCATTTTTCAAAATTTTCCTTATCATTAGTCTAGCATCTTTATCTCCAATGATTTTTCTTGCAAAGTGATGTCTCTTGACATACTTTGACAATATTGGTTCTGCTCGATTTTCCTCATTTGGTCTCTCAACTTTTGAATCACTATGTACATCTCTATAAGGTATCTCAACATCTCTTTTATGTACACTAATATTAGAATCATAATATGTCTCAACTTCATTCTGTAACTCAACACCTGAATGTAGCTCAGTTCTTGAATGTAACTTGACATTCATAGTATGTGACTCGATAGTTACTAAAACTTGCTATTGATTATCTTCATCAAGATGCATATCTTCATAAAAATATAAAAATGATTTTATTCCTCTAGTTCCTTTATAGGTTTAGCCTCATGTACTTCTATATTTTAATCAAATTTCACATTTTCACTTTCCAAAACTTTGTTATCGTTAGTATTTAAACACTTATAAGCTTTACTTCTTGTGGAATATCCAAGGAATTTACCTTCACTTTTTGCATCAAATTTACCATTCCTAATATCTTTGAGAATATAATAGCTACTTCCAAACACCTTAAAATATTTTATATTGGGTGAGTAATTATACCATAGTTCAAAAGGTGTTGAATGAGTACCTTTCTTGACTTGTACATGATTCAAGGTATAGATAGTTGTACTCATATCTTCTTTTTAGAATTTCAAAGCAACATTCTTATCCATCATGAGTGTCCTAGCATGGTCCATTTTAGATATGTTCCTCCTTTCAATAATTCTATTTTGTGGAGGGGTCCTAGTGGAAGATGTCTATCTTTTGATTCCTCTATCATTACAAAACATCTCCAACTCATTTGATGTAAATTATCCTCCTCTATTAGATCTCAAACATTTCAGACTGTTACTTATTTCCTTCTCAACTCTTGCTAAGTGCCACTTAAAAATTTGGAAAGCATCATATTTCTATTTCAAAAACATAATTGTCATCATTCTAGAATAATCATCAACAAATAACATAATGTACTAATCTCATTTGGAGTTTTTCATATCAATTGGTCTACACAAGTTAGTATGAAAAATCTCTAATATTCCTTTAAAGGTATGAGTCTTACACTTAAAACTTGACTTTATCATTTTTCCTAACTGACATTGTTTGTAAATAATATTGTCAAGTTTCTTCAACTTAGGAAAACCTTTGACTCTTGTCATGTTACTAATACTAACCAAGTTATCAAAATTAATATGACATAAAATCTTGTTCCATAGCCACACATCATCAAATTCTACAACTAGAAAAGTAGAATTATCCATATCAAGCTAGAATAGATTACATCTAGTTTGATCACCTTTTCCAATTAGTTTTCCATCAGTATCATATATTTTAGGAATCTTGTTCTCAAACTCAACCTTACAACCTGAACTATTAAGCTATGACACACTCAAAAAATTATAGTGAAGTTCTTTAACATAATAAGCATTGTCACATAAAATTTATTCTGTGAGTTTGATAGAACCTTTTCCTTTTATCAGACAGGGTGCATCATTACCAAACCTTACACTATTTCCATCATAATAATTCAAGGTGATGAACTTACTTTTATCTCTAGTCATGTGATGTGAACACCCACTATCAATGATCCATCTATCATTCTTATTTACACAAGACACTAGTGCCATTGCCTCCTTGTCATCAGAATCATCCTTCATTGCAACATACACTACTTCATCATGATGATCATTAGATCCATCTTTGGTTTCTTCTTTAGCAATGTAGCAAGACTTCTTAACTTTATCTTTGTAATCTTTGTTTTCTTCATCTCTTCTACTTTTATACTTCTCTCCACCTCTATAGTTCTTCTTCTCTAGACATCTAGCAGTAATATGACCAACCTCATTGTAGTTAAAACACATGATAGGTAACTTACCCTTGAATTTTCCTTTACCACTATGAAATCTCCTTACTAGTAGTGCTTCAAGTTGTTCTACATCTTCCTCATCTATCAAATTATCATTGGAAACATATTTTACCTTTTTCTTCTTCTTCTCATAAGGTTCATTAAATGCCAACTTAGCTTTGAATGTAGATTCAACATTGTTAGATTTGAAGTTATCAAACTTAGATAGCTCAAAACTAGTGAGCCTACCTACCAAACCTTCAAGAGTCAAATTCAGACCTAGTATATATCTCTGTTCTTGTATTGTAGAAATTCTAACAGCATAGATGGGTAGTAGTGTTCTCAAAACTTTACTCAACATAGAATCATCATCTATCTTATCATTATCTCCTCTCATGGCATTAACAAAATCTTTTATCCTAGAGCAATATTGAGCAATACTCTCACCTTCTTGCATTCTCATATCATTGAACTTACCTCTAAGACTTTCAAATTTGACTCTTTTAACATTTGTGTCTCCTCCATAAATAGTGTGAAGAGAATCTCACATTTTCTTTGCTTTATCACAAGCCTTGATATCATCAACCTCAACATAACTTAGCGTAGAGGCAATCTCCAACATTGCTTGGTTTTTTCTTTCTTCTTTTTCAGATCTTTAGCAATTAGTTCTCCAACAAGATCAACATGCTTTATGGTGATGGTAGATTATGCATGATATCTAAGACCTCCAAGGTGTAGCTTCATCAGAATTTTCCATGCAAGAAAGTTATCTCGATTGAGATTTGGTACCTCTCTTTTTGACATCTTGATCTTTTTGCTTCTAATACCTTAAAACTAGTCCTCCTAAGTAGATGGCTTTGATACCAATTATTAGAATTCTTTAGAATAAATGAGAGGAGGGGTCAATAATTTATCCAAGGTCTAGATATATAGATAAAAAATTTCATAGCTTAGTAAACCCATATCCATATAACATATCCATCATGCATGCATCTATTAGATCATACAATCACTTGAACTTTTAGTGTACTGTCAAATCAACTTTGTAGAAATGTAAGCACAAAACATAACAGATTAAATAACACATTTGACACAATGATTTTATGTGGAAACCCAATTTGGGAAAAGCCACCAATAACATACTATTAATTCTCACTCTTCTAAAGTGATGCCTTGTGAAAAGCTAACCTTGTTAAAGGCTACAATGCACATTGTTAAATGTTACATGGTTAGAGAATTTCAATCACCCTATTAAGAGTGAGCCTTGTTAGAGGACTTTAGATCATTCACTTGGAATGTCACCTAGTTAAAAGATTTTCAAATAACTCAACACAACACATACTACATTACTCAACATCCACTATCAAATCACTCTACATGAACTAAAGTTTGTTGGTACTTGACATCAACTAAACTTTACTTGGCTTAAACTATATCACTTGGCATAGGCTAAAATTTGACTTTTCTTGGCTTCAACTAATTTCTTGCTCAACTTGCACTATCTTTGCTCGGCACCTACTGTCTACTAGGTCAAGCTTAGTAGACTCAATTCTTCTCTCTCATTCTTCTAGACTTTTTTAGTGTATCCAACCTTTGCAACCTTAAGTAGATAATCAATGCACTATAATATCACTATCTTAACTAATATTTATATCTCTTTTCTATATCATAAATCAACCTTTCCTCTAGGTTCTATTGTTACCTCATTTAATCAAATTCTCTTCATCAATCAAACAAATGATAGTACTCAAATCATCTAATCAATTGTCTTACCAGCAAGCAATGGGTTTGACATTAGTGACAAAATAATGATTGAAATACATTCTCATACCTATATCAATCTATTTTCAACATCAGGATATCATCAAAGTAGGATGACCATTTGAGCCATTCCTTGACTTCTCCATGATTATCCAAAATGGTGGGTACAAAATTAGGTGTTCTTTTGGAAATTATTTTCAACTTATTTTGGATTAACTACAACTTGCCCACAAAGAAACCATTCAACTCTTTTACCTTGTAAATTAGCTTTCTAACAGTAATAACTTGCCCCTTTGGTAAGTCCTTTTGCTAGGGAAGCATGGAAACAAGGCTCTCAAAGAATTGGGTGTAGGGGCCCCATGTGGTGAATAAAGGAGATAACATGTCAATTTCCTCAGAACATTTATATTATGCTCTTGTAAAACAAGGTAAGTTCTATCCACATTCTGAGAAACTAGCTTCAATGCATTTACCTTATGCGTTAGCAAGTTCTTGATGGTTCTAATTTCAATCTCCTTGGTGGACTCCAACTCCTCTTCATCCATTTCCATGGGTTGACCTATCATATAATTTGTCTCAAGTGTATGACCTTCTATGCCTTCATCTTCAATTTCAGTGGTGGACCTTGTAGTGTTTTTCAAGACCACTATCTCATTCTCTAATTGGAGATTTCTCTACTCCAATACATAGGTCTTCTTCATTTATTCTTCATAGTTCCTCCTGGATTTAATGTACTATTTGTAGGCTCCTTCAAGTTGTTCCTCCTACACATCTATCCCATTTTTTCTTATTAGTAATGTAGTAATTAATAATCCATAAATTTGATTACTAGAAGTAGAGTGCACATTCCAAAATATTATATTTCCCCTAGTGGGACTCTTTAATCTTCATATTTCCATTGTTTAGGCATCAATGTTATACCTAGATCTTCTTAGTTTCCCTAGTTGATTCTCATCTTCAAATGAGATAGTCTTTTCTTGCCTCCTCATATGATCCAACAAGAAACATGAACTAATGTTCCATCCTAGGAATACAATCATACCACTCATTAGTATTATCTCTCTAGCCTCTTCTATGGTGAGTGTTTCACTAATAGCACCATACTCTTGTAGACTCTTAACCATCTTAGTAATGAATTCATCTAAATCACCTGGTTTCATCTAAAGAGACAACTCATTCTGCTTCAATTTGAGTAGGAAACTCTTAAATTCTTTTGTTTTGATAAAATATTCGTCACTCATGAATTCATTAGCTTCAATGATCCCATCATCAAGATTTGAGCTTGAAGGTCCAACCTTTTGACACTTTGTACATCCTTAGTGGCATGAGAAATTAGATAATTTCTTCTTGCAATGCCAAATTATTGGCTATTCCTTGGTAGGATCTACACGGCTTTCTCCTTGGCCTTTTCTAGAATTTCTACCATTTTTGTGTTCTTGCTCCTTTGTTGAGCCCATTCTAAACTCTATGTTTGGTCTTCATCATAACTCATCTCTACAATTATATCCTAATTAAAACACTTAGGATATACCTTCTTTCTTATTTCCTCAGGAACTTGAGATGAGATTTCATCAAAGTTATGAATGCACTTATCAAATTTAGACTAGTAGTCTACTTTAGGATAGAATCCCTTAAAGGATGGATCTACCATTTTCATCTATTCTTCAAAACTTATAACATACCTAAATTTTATCATCCTCCCCCTATAGACATCCTCATTCAAAATGTCAGCAATAACTTCCTCCTCCCATAGACCTTTAGTTGGAGGCAAGCTATATCACCTCATCTACTTCAAAGTATATAGGGGTCATAGGTTCTAGCAGGGGCAATTGGCAATTTGTAATTTCTCAAGAGACCATTAGTTTCCTTTATAGCATTCTTCTCTATCTCAAAATCTCCTACTTTAGTGCATCTACAAAAAAGTCCCCTTTTGATAGTTCAATCTAAATATTCTCTATTTAATGAAATTAACTACAAAAATAACTCTACAAACCCTAGTCTTTCTGGAACATATTTTAGTAGAAGGTGGGCTGGCTAAGGTGATCCATAAACCCTAATAATAGTGTAATCCTAAAAAATAAAAATACCCCCCCAGTCATGCCCTATTCGTTTTCCCTCATCAAAGAATAAATTGGGCTTAACCACCTTCCTAACACTTTTAGGTATTCTTTTAGTTATGACTCTTATCATATTAAGAAGAGTGTATACAAAGTCATTATAGAAGGAAATTTCACTAGAATAGGGGTAGAATCTCTACCATATCCTTGTCAATCATTATATCGGTAATCTTTCTCCCTATTCCTCTTTGCTCTCAAAGAAACTTTGATCGAAGAATTGGGTATCAATGTTATACCCACATCCTCTAACTTTCCCTAGCTGATTCTAATCTTCAAATGAGATAGTATTTTCCTTCCTCCTCATCTAATCCAATAAGAAAGATGAATTGATGTTCTATCCCAAGAATATATTCATACCACTCCTCAATATCAAATATTTGGTCTCTTTTAGAGTGAGGGTTTCACTAGAAAGGTCATACTCTTGTAGTCTATTAACTATCTCAACAACTACTTCATCTAAATCACCTAGCTTCATCTATAGAGATAACTCATTCTGCTTCAATTTCAATAGGAAACTCTTGAATTCTTTTTTTTGATTAAATTTTTATCACTCATGAATGCATTGGCTTCAATGATCCTTTCATAAAGCATTTGAGCTTGAAGGTCCAACCTTTTGGTCCTTTTTTCCTCCTTAGTGGCTTGAGCCATTAGGTAATTTCTTCTTGTAGTGTCAAAGTATTGACTATTTCTTGGTAGGATTTGCAAGGCTTTCTCCTTGGTGTTTTCTAGAATTTCTAGAATTTTTTATTTCTTTCTCCTTTGGTGAGCCTAGTCTGAACTCTCTATCTCATCTTTATCATCACTAACCTCTACAATTATATCTTTCAAAAAACTTAGGATCTACCTTCTTTCTTATTTCCTGAGGAACTTGAGATGAAATTTCATCAAAGTTATCAATGCACTTATCAAATTTATACTAGTTGATGGGGACACGACCCAAGCATGGAATGGACACAATAGGAAAGGGAAAAATTTTATTAACTATGTAAATATGCTAATACATTTAGTACAGAGAAAATAGACTTCAAAATATGCCCTATGGGCTTACAATAGCATAAATCTAGAGATAAATTCTTCTCCCAGTACCTTCTCTCAAACTCCACTCCGAACTGCCTTTTACAATGCCAGAAATATTCTTAAATAGACCCCAAAGGGTTAAGGATTAGGAATACATTCTAGAAAGTTCTATTTGGCATCCATCAACCAAATAGAAGGCTCCAAAATTTGCATTAGAAGTCGGCACAAAATTAGAAGAATCCAGAAATGGTAACCGAACTTTCAGGAGGCATAACTTTTGAACCGTAGCTCCAATTGACGAACCATTTACATTTTTAGAAAGCTCTCGAAGTGCTCTAT
Organism: Cupressus sempervirens; assembly: GCA_028749045.1. Taxonomy (NCBI): domain Eukaryota; kingdom Viridiplantae; phylum Streptophyta; class Pinopsida; order Cupressales; family Cupressaceae; genus Cupressus; species Cupressus sempervirens. The sequence continues at coordinate 609,435,181 of CM053784.1, read as the reverse complement.
AGCCCTATGGACTAGATTTTCTTGTCCCCCATTTTTTGTCCCTATTCAAGGTCATTTAATTCCCCTAACCTGACTTTGAAGCATTCTTAGGAGGTCTCAAAAAATTGAAAAATTGTGATAACTTTCAAACCATAGGGCCTTTTGACCTGATTCTTTTTTTGGAATGCTCTAAATTACAATTACAATCATCTGACCTATTTACACCTTCTATTTCACCAAAATGATGGCTCAATTATATACTCCTATTTTTTTGGCATTTACACGTATCCCAAGGTGTTCAAATACTCTAACCTAGAACACTGACAGTGGAACTGTGAGAGTTGGAACCTTTATTTGACCAAAATGGGTATCCAAAAATGAAAACACATGAAATAAAAACTAAGTCCAAGTACATTTTTTTGGGTGACACAGGATTGCCCTTATACCTTTGTGTTAGAAGTTGTAATCTTTCCTTGGTGTGTTTATAAACCAAGGTTAGAACTCCTTTCTTTATTGTTGTATTATATTAGGATATAAGCCAAGGTATCCTAATATATTTCTTTTTTGTCCTTTTTCCACTACATCTTATTTTGTCATCTAGTGGAATATGTGAGGACAAATATATATTGTAATTTCTAATTTTAGATTATTCCTCCTTAAGAGGAATCTCACACTTGGCCTCACACACTTATGAATGGTGGCATTCATAGACATGGGAGTTACATTCCAACTCCTCTCTCTCATCTCTATTTAAGAGATGACCCTCTTCTCTCATTTAACAATGAGGTTTCTTCCTCTTCTCAATTATTGTATGAGCATTGCTATCTCTCTCTCTCTCTCTTCCTTCTTAGGCTTTTCATGCCTCATTCATAATTTCACAAGGGGTTTTCTTTGCTTTCCCCTTTCCAAATATGTTGTCTCATGGTGTTGGAGCTTGAAGCTTTCTCTCTCCTATTTTATGGTAATATCTTTTCATGCATTTACTCACTTAGATTCTTTCTTGGTATTGCTTATTTATAGATTTCTTTTTCCATTTCTAACATGGTATCAGAGCAGTTTAATCTTTTTTTTGAGTGTTTGCATGAAGGTATGATTCGAAGGAGACTCTTGAGAGAGATTTCACTAATTTCTTCTTTAATCTTTTTAATATGGAAGAAATTGAAATTTTTTTTTTTTGGATTTGGCTGGTTTACCACCAAATCCGTTTAACTTTTGTTTGCTCTAATTTGTGCAGGTTACTTCTTATTTTATATTAGTTTTTCATCTAACCCCCTTTGGTAGGCTTGCCGCCAAAAGGTTTTCCTATCTAGATATCTTTTTTACTATATCTTTCTGGTCCGGTTTCATGTCCTTTTCTGAACCTTTAAAATGAATTTAGTGTCATAGAGTGATGAATGTGTTAGCTATTCACGTACTTGGTAGAATTTTTTTCTGGAGTTTTTCTTCATAAACAAGCAAATAGTAAAGCTTAATCTGTTTTTACAAGCTTTCTAGCATTTGTTATTTTGTAATTGCTATTGTTTTCTCCTGTTATGTGACAGCCTTTGGTGTGATCTTGTATCTGTGCTACTCTGTGAAGCCTATATTTTTGTTTTACTTCAGTCATCCTTTTTTTTTCTTAATGTATAGTGGTTCAAAACAATTTTGGACCAGTATTTAAAATCTGTGACGTGGATTGATTGTTGCAAAAATAACTTCAACAGAAATATGGACCGGTTGTCACCCATTCATAATCAACATGAGCGAACTTGAGGTAATATGCTTAGTCGAGGAAGCCATTAAACCCCAACACAGGTGACCTCATGCTTCCTGCAAGGCCACCCACTCTCTCTTTCCTCAATTCTCTTAATAACATCTCTCTGCAACTCGGGGGGGGGGGGGGGGGGGGGCATATTCGCCTACACACTACCCTGTACAGCCACATTGTCAGCATTACAAATCTCATTCTCTTTGCAATGAGAATCCTCGTCTACAGCATTTTGAGAACAAGATCTGTAGAACCTCTTCCCTTCAAAGCTCCGCCTGGAAAAGCTTCCAATGCTACCTTTCATAATTCCTTTCAGAGGCATAATAAGCAATAATGTCGCAAATATTAGAGACCTCTTAATGCAAGTAACAAACCCTAGGCTCGTCGTTCATTGCGGAATTATTCCCCAAATTCAACAATATTTACATTTTTGGACACCCAATGGCGAAATATATAGGTTTCCTATCATTTATTGTAGGAGCAATCGCTCATACGGATCCCTCTTTCCACTTTGCCAACAAAGATTTCAGAGCCCGCTAGCCTGGACTGTGTTTGAAAAGCCATGTTTACATAATACATGGTGATACAAACGGTAATGATGAACAAGAGCAGTTTTAATTGGTATCAGTTTTCTTCTTCCTTTATTTAGATGTTGCAGTGTCTGTTGTAACATTTTCTTGTCTTTTCATGCAAGATTCTTTTTCTTTTTTTAGCTCTTAACAAAAGCATCATTTACTTTTATTATTGCCTCTTGTCAACCTATTTTTGGCATGTAATCATTCATTGTAAGACAAGTGCAATATTTTACTTTAAATCTCTCTTACTATTATACATGGTTTTCAGTAAGAAAAGGGAGAAGTTTAAGGAGGATTTTTCTTTTTGAGAAGTTATCTTAGAATTAAAAATTAAAACTAATCAAAGTTTTATTTTTATTTTTAACATAAAAAGTTAAGTTTTTTTTAAAAATATCCTCATTTATAATTTCTTTTTGAGGATTCTTATCTTTGATGGTGGGCCCATCCTTTATACCTTCACAAATGAATTGAGTACTCATGTTTACCCTTAATGGAGTTTTATACCTGATATCTATATTTAGTTGATCTTCCTTAAAACATTTTACTTAATTGGATTATGAGTAATCTTACACATTTGCCTTCATTTTGATATTTTGATGTGCCCATAGTTGCACTTTTATGCTTTTATAGCATTGTTCTATGCCGGTGTTGGCACTTTATGGTTTTATACCATTGATATACATGATTTATATGATATTTTTTTTGAGTTGCATAGGGAGCTTAATATTTTTTCAAGGTTAACTATGTAGGTCCCCTCAGTATAACTGATACATAGTTGCCTTATCTAGCCCATGGAGTATCCCTCCATCCTATATTGGTATGCACTCATTTTATATGGAGTTTCCCTCCATTTGATCCTATCTGTTCCATTTTGATAGGATAATATTTTTATGGAGTTTCCCTCCATGTTGTTTCATTTTTGTTCCTCAATGAAGAGGATGTTATTATTGGAGTTTTCCCCTCCAAATTCAGATAATTTGATCCAATTTGAAGGCAATATGTTGTTATATCCACATAATCCATTCTTTTGATTATCTTAACAAATCATGATAATTCTATTTTGATCAGCATGTCTCTCCTTTATGTTATTTCCATATATTAATGTGATAATGATCTGCATACATTATTGCTTAGATCATGAGTCATGCATGTTATGGAGGGATACCCCCATTAGCTTGCAGTGGGATGATTCATTAAGTGGACTATCTATATCCACATGATTGATGCAAGATTGATGCAAGTATCATTAGTTGGCCTTGTCTGTGGTCATTTGTGCATTAGTATAATATTCTTTTCATGAGAGCATTGATCAAGCTTTTTACTCAATTTTTCCTTGTTGACAATTTCTTGAGCATATACTTTATCTTGATATCAGGTTATCTCCATTGTTTTGTGGTAACATGTTTTACTCATTATTTCTCTATGAGAGTTTTATTATCCTTATTCAAAAGGATTTCGAATTTCCATTTCTAACAATTTGCATATATGATGGCATTCTACTTGTGGATAGTTGTCTTGTTGTTCTTTTTTTTTTAGGTGATCCATCAAGGAACCTTCTTGGTTTTCCACATATGAAGATCTGCCTATGCTTCCACTTGATCACATTCAAAGGAATCATGTACTTCTCTTGGATCTACAAATGTTCCATATGGCTTGAAGACAATCAAATTACTTCATATTGAAGATTAAGTTGCAGATTTTTGTAAATTATGGGTTTAATACCCTTTGATGTAATTTCCCCAAGTAAAGATTAAAGGGGGGTGTTAGAAGTTGTAATCTTTCCTTGGTGGGTTTATAAACCAAGGTTAGAACTCCTTTCTTTATTGTTGTAATATATTAGGATATAAGCCAAGGTATCCTAATATATTTCTTTTTTGTCCTATTTCCACTACATCTTATTTTGTCATCTAGTGGAATACGTGAGGACAAATATATATTGTAATTTCTAATTTTAGATTATTCCTCCTTAAGAGGAATCTCACACTTGGCCTCACACACTTATGAATGGTGGCATTCATAGACATGGGAGTTACATTCCAACTCCTCTCTCTCATCTCTATTTAAGAGATGACCCTCTTCTCTCATTTAACAATGAGATTTCTTCCTCTTCTCAATTATTGTATGAGCATTGCTCTCTATCTCTCTCTCTCTCTTCCTTCTTAGGCTTTTCATGCCTCATTCATAATGTCACAAGGGGTTTTCTTTGCTTTCCCCTTTCCAAATATGTTGTCTCATGGTGTTGGAGCTTGAAGCTTTCTCTCTCCTATTTTATGGTAATATCTTTTCATGCATTTACTCACTTAGATTCTTTCCTGGTATTGCTTATTTACAAATTTCTTTTTCCATTTCTAACACTTTGGATGCTCTTGCATCACTAGTAGTCTACTTCAAGATAGAATCCCTTAAAGGATGGATCTACTTTTTTCATATCTTCTTCAATACTCAAAACATCTCTAAATTTTATCATCTTATCCTTATTGACATGCTCATTTAAAAAATTAGTAATAACGTTGGCATCCTCCCATAGACCTTTAGTTAGAGGCAAGTTATATCCCCTCATCTATTTTAGAACATTTCTAACAACATTGAAGGGGTCATAGGTTCTAGTAGCGGCAATTGGCAATTTGTAATTTCTTAGGAAAGCATCAATTTCCTAAATTGCATTCTTCCCTATCTCAAAATCTCCTACTTTGGTGTATCTTCACAAAAATGTCCCTTTTTGATAGTTCGGCCTAAATATTCTCTATTTAATGAAATTAACTACCAAATGACCTTTACAAATCCTAGTCTTCCTAGAACATACTTTGGTAGAAGGTGGGGTGGTTGAGGACATCCATAAACCCTAATAATAATGTAATCCTCAAAAAGAAAAATACTCCCCCAGTCATGTCCTATCTATTTTCCCTCATCAAAGAATAAATTGGGCTTAACCACCTTCCTAATACTTCTAGGTATTCTTCCAATTACAACTCCTATCATATTAAGAATAGTGTATACAAAGTCATTATAAAAGTAAATTACATTAGAATAGGTTTAGAATCTCTACCATACCCTTGTCCATCATTGTAGAGGTAATATTTCTCTCCATTCCTCTATACTCTCAAAGAAACTTTGATAAAAATTTGTAGATTCTTGAATAGAATTAGATGTATGATCAAGGAACAATGATGGAACTTGAAGTTCTCCAGCCTTCCCTCTTGTGCAACAACAATTCATTATGGATTCTAGTGATGTTGTAGGTCACAAAATCATACCCAAAATTTGTGTATCAGTCTTGAATGTTCAAATCCATAATTTAATGTCCACCAAGTGCATTCATAGTTCCATTTGAACCCAAGGCCTTGTTCAAATCGAAAATAGTGTTCCCATTTCATTCTTCTTTGGTATTTCTCCTTTTTCCTTCCTAGACATTGGGATATGTTTGGTCATAGTTCTACCCATGTAGAAGCTCTTTGATTTGTAAAATTCTCATTCAATTTGTCCATATCAATTGGTAATGACATTGGACCTCCCAATTCGAAGGCTTCTATAAATGTCTCTTTGTTCAATGCCAAGAATATACTCCTGTCTTTTCTATGGAAAGACTTATTGACTAGATTATAAGACTTTATAAATGCCTTAACTAGGTCAAAATCTACAAAGACCTCTGATATGATTACTTTTCCCAAGTTTTAGGTCTAAGGGTTCTATATTGGAACCTTCTTTGTTCTTTTCTTGTAGAGGAACTAGAATAATTCACTCTCATTTCTATCAAAAACCTCTATATCTCTGCAAAATGTTTAAGGATATCTGAATGCATGATCATTTGTAGATTGAAGATTTGAAGACCTTGGTAAAATTTGTAGTCATTCATCTACAAACATGCTAGGGCTTTTTATTTTTTTCATATATATTCCTTAATCTATTATTATGCAATCATTTCTCCTTCCTTCTTTGTCATCTCTTTTAAAATATCTCAATAACCTTGAACTCCCTTATGCCAAAAACTTGCATTGTAACTCAAAATTCACTCTAATACTTCAAACTCAATGCAACTAGTAATGAAAATTCTTTTTCTTCTTAAAATTTATTTGTTTCTAGAATGGGAGTGTGGCATTAAAACTAGCATTCTTAAAATCCTTTCAGCCCTTGGAAAGATGGAGATTTCACTTTTTCACTATTTGTTCTTCCAGCTCACATTTTTTTTTCTAGCTTAGACATGACCATTTTAAATGTATTTTATACTTTCAAAACTGAAGGTTATGAAGTATAAATTTCCTTATCCTTCTTTATTTCTGGTTGTGACTCTGCAAAGATGGTTATTTGCACTACTTCACAACTTTGTCACTTAAATCCCTAACTCTTATATTAACCATGTGATGCTGTGACAGAAAGTAAATCTCCTCTTCAAAACCTTATTTCTTTATTCATTACATGGGCTTGTTATTCTTTTTCACTTCATTTTACTAACCACTACAAAGTGGTGATAACCATCAAGTTGACCTTATCATTGCATAACAACATTGAAACAAATTGTTTGTTAGTACCTTACAAAGTGATGAAATTCTTTGAACTTGACCATCTCATAGCTTCACTATCTATTAATCCTTTACTTCATTAGCCATGTCAATCAAAAGAAACCTCTACTTAATGTCTCTTCACATGATCACTTCTTTGAAATCAAACTATGACTTAACCCTTGTAAACTAGCAAAAGCCTTTAGACTAACCTTTTTGCAACTTCTTTGTGGCTTAGGACTTAGAATATTTATAACTTGCAATGTTGCAATAACTCAAACCTTGAACTTTTCATCTCTTCACTACTGCCAAACACATAATATTTTGTAATGTGCAACGTAGCGATGACTATCTTGACTAATTGTCAGATTCTCTTCGCAGTTTCCAACCTATAAACTTTAATTCATAATAAATCCCTATGAAGCTATGATAATGAGTTTTCTCTACTTTTCTATCCTAACCTTAAGTCATATTTAACCTCATGCAATGATGCAATGTTTGTTTAATCTTTAACTATCCTGATTACTCTTTTGCACTTTTGCAACTTGAAATATCTTATATTCTTTTCCACTAGTGATGTTGTGATAACCATTTTGAATTTAATTACTAGCTTCTTCCCAACCTCAAAGCTTAAGAATTTAACTCACCACTTAACCTTTTGAAGAAACAATTATAAGGTTTTGCCTCTTCACAATTGTAACCTTAGGTTAATCTTAGCTATTGACAATGTTGCAATAGCCTAGACCTTGTCTTCTATACTTATCCTTTGCATCATCATGAGTTGAAATATCTTAAGCTAAATATAAGTTGTGACTTTGTGATCCCTTTTAATTTTTCTCTTCACAACCTATACTTGAAATCCAACAATAATCATGTGATGTTGCAATGAGCATGTTGATAACTTCTTTGCAACTTTGCGGCTGCTAAAATAGTTAGAGATCATAGTTGACTAATGAGGTGATCAAAGCGATATCATGACATCGTGCAACTTAAAAGACTTTAGATACATGACTTATTATAAATGAAAAATTATCAATAGATTTAGGGATATAAAAGCCAATGTATAACCAAAATTCTTGATGCATCCCCAACTTATACTTGCATGTCAATTTATGAGTAATTCAACAAAACATAAGACATGACGCATTCTCCAAAACCCTAAGCAACTAAAATAATTTCTTCCTTATTTTTAGAGGATATTACAAATTTTTTGTATTGGTGAAAAATTAGGCTAACATGTTGGACATGTGGATATATCAATGGATGAAACTTGGTCATAAACTCATCATACCACAATTCAATCTCCTTCAATACTTTTTTTTTTGGGATTCGACTCCTATCTTATTTTGGTATATATCTCATATTAATATCTCATCCATGAAACTAGTGTTGATTCAATAATATTCTCAATTTGCACTAAAATTTAAAAAAAAGTCTCCACAATCTACACATTGATTTTTGATGCTTTGTACTTTGAACTCATTTGAATCTTCTAATTTATCACATAATGTAGATTTCAAAAATTGAGTTGTACTCCTAGGGATGACAAAATTTGGATTAAGTAGTGCCATAACATTTTTATATGATTCCAAGTGTAGACCAAATTCAACATGGTTTTGACAGCAACAAGTTTTACGTATCTTATTTATGTGTACAAAGGAAGGACGTAGACTCTCAGATATTCTCTATCATATTTTCACATTTGAAAATTTTGGCTTGAATGTTTGAAATAATTTACTTTGTATTACATCTATAAAATGTTTTGGATGTTTAATTTTATCTCTTGTCTCTTGATCTTTAATTTGCATAGTATCACATGTATTGAAAGAAACATGAGAGGATGTGGTCCAAAATTCAATAATCTATCTTTTTACATCTTCAAAAATTCTGCCTTTTTAAGGAACTCTCCAAATATTCACCCAATTATTCTCAATAATTCCACCTAGCATATTTCTCCTCCTAATGTATCTTTGAATAGTTCTTCTAGATATATGTAGTAAATCAAAAATTGCACGTACTTATTTTCTATGTGTCAACTTTCTACTAAATATAGTAGTCATCAATGCTCTATGTATAATGCTTGAATCACCTTCTTGAGTTGTGTTGTCAATTTAATTATAAGTAGTTTGTAAATGTTCAACTATTGTTTTATTAATATTATGCATATGGTTTTTCCTATTAGCACTACAACATTTTGGGCCAAATTGTGATGGTAGTGTAATTTGTGGTCATTTACATTTTTTTTTTGTAATTGTCCCTAATGCCATTGCAATACTAACATCGGTGTCATAATTGTGGCACCCTCTAATCATTAAAAAAAAGAAAATAGGACAGTTACTTTCCATTTGTTTTGATTTTGTAGAACTGCACGTGAAAGAGGTTGTCAACATTTTCATGGCCCTTGTGATTAATGCATTTGATTGTTATGCCCTTGTGATCTCTACATTTCATTTCCATGCCCTTTCTCTATGATTTGATTGTCATGTTGTGCCATTTCTCTATGATTTCATTATCATGTCATGCCCTTTCTCTACAATTTTCTTTAAGGGTGAGAAGAGGTACATTAAATGTTTTTATCTTTTCCTTACAAACATGTATGTCTTTATATTTCCTTCTAAACATGTATCTCTTTATATATTCGAAGAGATATTTTTCAAGGTGCTTATTACATATATGATTAGTTACATACATATTCCAGAATCTAAATAATAAAACAATAAAAGTCGCTCAACCCATGCTAAGTGACTTACCTCAAGATCCTGCACAAAAATAATCTAGACCACACAAAATGGGCAAAGTTTGCAAGAAATTTTATAGAAACATATCATAGAAGATATTTTTAGAAAGAAACTAGCCATAACCCAATTAAATTGGTCTACTTGTTGATTAGATGGGTTGATTACAAATTCCTATAGAACTATCATCAGATTAGGTACAATAAAATGAACAATCAACTTTAAAAAAAATGATCCATCTGTATACATATTCTAGAATTCAAATAATAAAACAATAAAACTCACTCAACCCATGCTAACTGACTTACTTCAAGATCCTACACAAAAATAATGCAGACCATGAAAAATGAGTAAAGTTCACAAGAAATATTACAAAACATATCATAGTAGATATTTTTAGAAAGAAACAAACCATAACCTAGTTAAATTGGTCTAGTTGCTGATTAGTTGGGTTTATTACAAATTCTTGTAGAATTGTCATCAGATTAGGTATAATAAAACAAACAATCAAATTTACCAAAAATGACACAACTGCATACATATTCCATAACATTTGTCTCTACATCATTTTAATTATTGTACAATAACATCATAGGGATGGTGAGTTTTTCAAATAGATGTAGAGAGTGCATTGTTGCATATAAATATTCATGAGAAGATCTATATAGATCAACTATAGGGATTTTTTGGGCGTTCTATGTTTCTTGTAGTATCCAACATTCATTATATGGCCTCAAGCAAGTCTATGGGGCTTGGTAGGAGAAGATGAACTATTTTTCTCTTTCTTCTAGTTTCACTCATTACCATTCCAATCCAATAGTTTATACTCAATAACAAGAGGGAAACAAAAAGAGGGGTATAATTTTATCTTGGTATTATACGTAGATAATTTGGTCCTTACAAATAGATCCCACTTTATGATTCAAAGTGTTCAGTTAACATTGATGGAGATTTTTGACATATGAGATCTTGGGCATCTACACTATTTCCTTGGGATTGAGGTTGTTCAATATTTCCATGTGATTTTCATTTATCAACAAAATAAAAATGATTTCAAAGGTTTGGCATGCTTGATTCCAAGCCTACTGCCACACTCTTTCAACTGGGCATTGTTTAGAATATCAATAGCACTTCTTTATTAGTTGATATTTTGTTTGGCAATATTTTATACCTAACACATACTTGTACTAATATTTCTTTTATAGTTGACCTTTACACTCACTTTTCTCATGATTCACATGAGTCAGTGGAAGACTATCAAATGCATTTTGATTACTAGAGTTTCTTTATGCATTTTGAGGTTTTATTATTTACATGAAGAAATGTGGTGTCCTCATTGTTTTGATGTGGTTTTGAAAGCCTCCATTAATGGAGATTTTCAAGGAAAACTTGTCAAAATGTTCAATAGAGCTTAAAATTTTGAGAAATAGAGAAATCACTATTTGAAAGATAGGTATAAGAAGAGAAGTTTTTGTTCATGGTCTTCCAATGGCTAATGCTTGACCCAACTCATTCTCTTTTACTCACAAAATAATATATGGTGGGTTCTTGTAGTGCACTGTAGTAGAATTCATCTGATTTCTCATAAAATGGGTATACAAAATGCCATTAATTCTTCTAATATTACTTAGGGAAATTGATGCCTCCTCCTTATTTATAACCTTTGAAGATGAATAGGGTTTCACTACTGTTATACAAAGAGGACAAGTAGAGTGAGAGTTGATGCAGGAGCATCCTAGGCTTTCCTGTAATCCTGCATGTTTGGAGAAATTTTGGTTAAGTGTTGAGGAGAACCAATCTTGGATTTTGGTGGAGTTATGCTTTCATGCTTTCATAGAGCTTGGATGGATTGAGTTGAAGTTTGAGCTATTTGTACCTTGCTACTGGAATTGTGTTTTCGAGTTTCTAGGTTCCTATTGAAGGATGTATAACTAATTTTAAAAAATGAATGAGAGGATGAAAACTTCAAGAATTGAAGAGGGAATGGATTACTTACTTGTGTCAAATGTGTAGGTTCTAATTCCTCATTAGTTGGGAGATATGGTAATTCTCCAAGAATATTGATTTCTGGCAGTTTTGTAGAATAATTTTTTATGCTTGACTTTCAGGATGGATGCACACTTATCCTTAGTGAATCAAATTTTTTTCTTTAAGGGGTTGTAGAGGACATAAATTTATACCTTTGGTTCAAAGAAAGAGTTCTAATTCAATTAGAGCTAGGAGATATCACAATTTTTCTCGGATATCATTTTTTCCACATTTAATTGTTGTTGTAGGCTGACTTGTGGCTCTTCAAGTATTTAATGTTACGGATGTAATTTCTAGGCCAACTTGTGGCTTAGATTGGTATAATTAGGGGTCTTTTCAAGTCTCTTAGTCATAGATTTTGGATGGAATGAAGGATAGATGTGAATTTGAAGAGCTAGAGCTATGGCTTAGGAACTAGAGGATCTCTTGGTGGACCTAAGGATACAAGTGTGGATTCTTCTTGATGTTCTTATCCAATTGTGTATCTAGACTAGCTGAGGTTGGTTTTTTAAGTTGGATCTTGAGGGATCTTGTAGAACTAATTTTGTAATTTCTTTTTCTATTTGGCCCTAACCTAGAAGGCCTTACAACTGAGCATATTGATGTAATCAATTATATTTTATGAACAAATTATTATAATTTGGTATCAGATCTTGCATTGCTATTGTGGTTTCATTATGTGATTATATTTTTGGGGTCTAGGACATCTCCTTTGGAGATACCCCTGGCTTGCTCTACATTGGATGGTATTTGAGTGAAGGTTGTTCCCAAGTGTGTTGATAGATCACTAAAGTTGAAGTAGTTTACACTAGGATTTGCAAAGAAGGTTGATCTTGTGGCTAATTGATTTTCTAGATTGGTGGATTTGTTGCTTAGGGTTTGCTAAAATTTTGGAAGATGCCTCTATTGGTGTTTTAAAATTCTATAGGTTTCAAATTACCCTGATGAGAATATGACACATCTAGGGGATGCTAACTTCCATCTTTAACATATCATTTCAGACACTGGTCCAACTATAAGGCTTGACCCTTCTTCTACTTTAGGCTTTGCAAGACCTAGGTGGGTGGACCTCATATTCAATCAATATGGCACCAGTGCAAAAACATACCCATGAATCTATCAAAGTAGATTTAACTGTTATTTCTCCTAATACCTCATGCAATAACACAAATATACAATAGCTAAATGCAAATCTATGAAATTCATAAGCTAAGTTGAGGGTTAGAATTTTTAGCTCTTCAACATGAAAGGGGGGAAAGCATTTGATTAATAATGTTGAATTCAAAAAAACCCCAAATATGCAACAACATGGACAAGTGATCTTGTAACTAATCAATGCCTTATCTATTGGGCAATTCCATGAATCAATCACATACATATAGATACCTAAGACATATTCATATCTTTAGATATTTTATCTATCCATTCACCTTGTAAATAGACATCTATGTTCAATCTAGATCTCATTCTTACCTAATATCCTCATCAATAAACTTGCAACCCTATCGATTTCCTTGAAGCATTTACATAACTCCTTGAATTATAAGAAATAATGAAATGACATACAACCTTAAGGGACTATAAATATGACCTAACCTCTTTGTTCAAATATCATAAAAAATTAAAGATTATTGATAAAGGAGAGAACATTTAAGATGAAACTCAACACCTACTATTCCTTGTATTGATTTCCTTGAAATAATACATTCATATGCATGAAATCAAAATATGAAAAACACCTAATAGATCTGAACTTTCTATATTATCTCTACAACTACTATTCATACAAGAGAATTATGCTGAAGAATGTGGTGTCTCAGTAGTGAGTCAATTTTCTACTCAAAACTGGAACCTCTACAAAGACTGAGAAAGAGAATGATTTAGGAGGAAGAAATTCCTGGATCTATTGTGAAGATGACATGTGTCTAGTTAAAAAACCTTTCCTAGCAATGAAAAGACTCTCTAATCTCTCTTTATAACTGGTGAATCAAATCCTTAACCATTTTGGCTCTCAAAAGCATAAAGTATCTCAAAAACTTGATGGAAAAATCATAACTGATTTTGATGCCCAATTTGAACTCAACACAAAAGTGAAAAATTAGTTAAATGGCCTTTAGAATGTAATATAATCTTTTAGAATCAATTTTTTCCATAATAAAGCTTCAACAAGCTTTTATATCTACCTTCTAACCAATTTTGATGCTCCATGGTGAAAATTACTTGTTTTGCTGAGAATGCCCCAGAAACCACAAATCTGCTTATAGCTCAAATCAATGAATACTTGTGCAAAAACTAACCTCAGAAATAGATAACTTGTCTCTTCCTAGTTTTGATGGTATATTGGAGTGCCCATTTTGATGAAAAAATGCCCCTATTATGCCCCTTTGAAGTTCAAGCTTGTTCTATGGTTTTGAATAGCATTTGCACAAAAATTTAACCTTTTATAAATTCTAAACTATAGAATAAATTAGAAATTTATTTAAAAAACTTTGACCTACATGTACTTTAGGGAAGAAAATATTAAAAATGTAATCTTTGGAAAATTCCCCTCACAGACTCCATCTGGGTCAAACTTGGTTTGACCACCCTTGTGACACATGTCAGACCCTAATTGGCTTGTTTCTTGCATAGTCATCTAACCCTCTATCTGAGTGCCACATGTCAGCATCTGATACATTCCTTTTTTTTACCATTTCACCATGTCATGTCATTGCACCACATCACTAGTCGCTATGTTGCTATCCCAGTCAGCACTTCACCACGTCATCAATGACATAGTGATAGAGTGACATGTGTCACCCATTTCCATCTCAACACCTCAAGAATCATGCCACATCTAGAGCCTCTACCAATGCCACCTCATCACCATCTCACTACCACATGTTAGCATCTCATTGGGTCACTTCCTACATAGCTCATGCCACACCATCGTGCCACCTCAGTATTTGCTATGTCACCATGTTAACTAGGGTGCAACTTTCTCTTGGCAACATAGCAACATCCGTTAGATCTACCATGTGGTACAATCTAGTACATCAGTGAACTCAAACTGCCACATCACTACTTTGTTCATCAATCTATCATCACATGCTACCACTTGTCAATTTTAGGTTCATCATAAGATCTATAGGTAGGACCCACATTCTCATTCTACCCATGCCAAATTTGTAATTTTCTGGCAAGTCACCATGTCGCTTGCTTGAAAATCTTTCCTTTTTGTGGTGGCAAAATGGAGACCATCAAAAATCTTCCCTTTTTTGACGACTTTCCTAGCGATGCAATTTTTTCAACAAACTTTTTCATTTTGCATGCTCATCCAAAATTACCTCAAGTGACCTACCAGCTGGCATCCACATTCGGGGCCCACCACAAAGCTATCCCCTTCCAAAATGTCACTTGTCTTTAAGACATTTGATATAATGTGTCCAGTAGTATTTAAAGAGCAAAAGATGCCCCCTTACAAGAAATGTGGGATTAAAACTTTAACCTTCTCCTAGGGCTCAAGGCTTCCTTATATCCAATGCTTTCTCTTCTTTCTATATCTACAAAAATGGAATTAGAATCTATTGATGCAAGAAAAGACATTATCTACATGACTAGATAACCTGAAAAGATCCACATCTGATGAATCTCTACATACCAGGTGGAATGTTGCAAAATTTTTCTTGTTCAAGAAGCTCTTCTTTTTTCCCATGGCTTTGGGAGATCATATCTCTACAATTAAAAATTAAACCCCTCCTCCAAATCACTCCATGTTGCACTATGGATCTTCTAAAACCCTTGAACCCACATGAATATAAAATTGAGCTCCTTTATAGGCATGACCTACCTTGGTCAACATGGAGCCAAACACAAAGAACAACAACCAAAGGAGGAAGAAGAGTGAATTACTTTTATTGATTCATCAAAATATCTTCATACATGCCCAGCTATAAGTCCTTCTGGGTTACGACCAATTACAAATAAATTCACATTCAAAGATCCAACTGCAAATTCACACTTTCAGTTATGCTCTCTAATCTATTCTCTCTCAAACTTTTTCTCCCAAAAAATTACCAAATTCTAAGCCTAAACATTCTATTTATACTTGCCAAAATGGCTTACAAATCATTCTAGAATCATTACATAAGAGGAAAGCCAACCCAACAATGGTTTGGACTCATCCCAAGAAAAGATATTAACATAAATGTCATGAACAAAATAAATCCCACAAGTCAGCTCACAAAATCATGTCCAAATACTGACACTCAGCATACACTAGGTAACTCGGCACATGAAGAAACACTCGGCATGCACTAAGTAACTCAACACATGAAGAGACACTCCGCATACACTGGGTAACTCTGCACATGAAGAAACACTCAACATACACTGAGTAACTCAACACATGAAGAATCACTTGGCATACATTGTAACTTGGCACATGAAGGAATGCTACAATAACTAGACACATGAAGAGTGCTATAGTAACTCGGCATATGAAGAGTGCTACAGTAACTCAACACATGAAGAGTGCTACAATAACTTGACACCAAGTGTAGAATGAACAAAAATGAGCAGGATAACAAGGCAACCCAAGATGCTCCTACATCAGACAATCGGGGTTGAAAGAAATGATTCTCTTGAATCATTGAGATGTCCCAAGCTTAGCTGAATCCAACTCAAATTGAGAAATCTATGAAGCATCTTCAATAGGTTTGTTCTTCCACTTCATCAAATATTCATAGTAATATTTTCCTCTCATACTCTTGCCAACTCTCTGATCTAATATCTGTTCAACTTCCTCAATCTATTTCTTAGGATACTCATCTGGTATAACAATTTCATCCTCTGACTCATGATACTTATACAAATCAGCAATATTAAATATATGAGATATATCCATGTCATCAAGTAACTCAACTTCATAAGCATTGCCACTGTCAAACTTCTTTAGGATCTTACAAGGTCCAAATTTCTTCATCTTCAACTTGCTATATGTTCCAACTAGGAATCTTCCTTTCTTCAGATGAACCATCACCTCATCACCAACTTGAAAATCATGGTGTCTTCTAGACTAATTAGCATTCTCCTTATACTTCTGATTGCTTTGTTCCAACCTCAACTTCACTTCTTTATGCAAGGACTCCATAAAATCAGCAAATTCTCCTCCTCCAATGCTTTTCTTTTCTTCACCAACAACATCTCTCAAATTTGATATACCTCTAGGATGCATTCTAGTAACAATCTCAAAAGATGTCTTCCCTATACTCCTATTCACAGAATTATTATATGCAAATTCAGCTTGTGCCAATACCATCTCCCAATTACTTGGCTTATTCCCAACTAAACATCTCCAAAAATTTTCCAAGCTTCTATTCACAAGCTCTATCTGTCCATCTATTTGTGGATGGAATGTAGAACTGAACTTCAGCTCAGTACCCATCTTTTCCCACAAAGACTTCAAAAAATAACCAACAAACTTACTATCTCTGTCTAAAATAATACTTCTTGGTAATCCATGCAATCTCACAATCTCTTTAAATAAAATTTTAGCAACATGCTTAGCATCTAATGTCTTCTTACATGGTATAAAATGAGCCATCTTAGAAAATCTGTCCACTACAACAAATATAGAATCATACCCCTTCACTATTTTAAGCAATCCAAGAACAAAATTTATACTAATGTCAGTCCAAGGTTTCTCAGGAACAATATTAGGTGTATAAAAACTAGTATTTTGACTCAATGCCTTTGGAACTTGACAAAATCTACAACTCTTTACAAATTTTTGAACATCCTTATACATTTGTGGCCAATAATACTTCTCTTTCAGCAAACTTAATGTCTTATCAATTCCAAAATGTCTTGCTAATCCACCACTATGCTTTTCCTTAATCAAATTCAACCTTATAGGACTTCTAGGAATACACAACTAAATACCTTTGAACAACATACCTTCCTGAATGAAATACTCATCATACTTACTTATGTGATCTGTTAGATTTGGTGCTCTACACTCTCTCCATGCCTCAGAAAAATCAGGATCAGCATCATATAACTCTTTCATCTCATCAAAACCAAGAACTTCAACCTTCATTTCACTCAACAAAGAATGTCTTCTACTCAATGCATCAACAACTTTGTTAGTAACTCCACTCTTGTGCTTGATCACAAATATAAAACTCTACAAATACTCAACCCACTTCATATGTCTTTGATTCAATTTATGTTGACTTCCCAAGTATTGTAAGGCTTTATGATCAATATACAACACAAACTCCTTAGGCATCAAATAATGTCTCCACTTCTTCAATGCTTGAACAATAGCATAAAACTCTTGATAATACATAGAATACTTCCATTTAGCATCATTTAACTTTTCATGAAAGAAAGGAATAGGCTTACCTTCTTGACTTAATACAACTCCTATTGCATTACCACTTGCATCACATTCAACTTGAAATACTTTGTTGAAATCAAGTAAAGCCAATATAGGTAATTCAAAAACCTTTTGTTTCAAAGTCTCCAAACTCTTATCAACTCCATGTGTCCATTTGAATTCCTTTTTATCTCCCCTCATTGTTTCAATCATAGCATTACAAGCAACACTAAAATTCTTTATAAAATTTCTGTAAAAACTAGCCAAACCCTAAAATGATCTTACCTCACTCACATTCTTAGGTGTAGGCCATCCCAAAATTGCTTTAACCTTCTCAGGATCCATCCTCAATCCATCAACTGAAATCACAAATCCCAAATACACAATCTCCTCTTGCATAAAAGAACACTTTTTCAGGTTAATCAACAACTTTTCCTCTTTCAACCTCTACAATACTTATCTAATATGCTCAAGCTGTTCTTTCTTAGTCTTGCTAAATATCAGAATATCATCCAAATAAAAAATCACAAATTTACCCAAGAATCTTTTCATAACTTCATTCATCAACCTCATGAAAGTACTAGGTGCATTAGTCAAACCAAAAGGCATAACCAACCATTCATACAAACCATCTTTTTTCTTGAAAGCAGTCTTCCATTCATCACCTTCTCTAATTTTGATATGATGATAGCCACTCTTCAAATCAATCTTGCTAAAATACTTTGCTCCACTCAAACAATCCATTATGTCATCCATCCTTGGCATAGGAAACCTATATTTCACTATTATCTTGTTAATGGCTCTGACATTAGTACACATTCTCCATTCTCCATTCTTTTTAGGTGTTAATATAACAAGTATAGCACATGAACTCAAGCTTTCTCTGATCAAACCTTTCTTCAACAACTCATGCACTTGTCTGTTAAGTTCTTCATTCTTTGCAGGTGTCAATCTATATGGTGCTTTGTTTGGCAAACTAGCTCTAGGAATTAGATCCATACAATGACTTATACTTCTTACTGGAGGTAAACCATCAAGAATATGATCAGCAATAATTTCTTTATACTCATTCAACAAATCTGCAATTTCTTTTGACACTCGGTCAATACTACCATCGGTCATTCGGCCACCACTAACTAGCACTCGATCAACACTATTTTCTTGCACTCGGTCTCCATTGACAAAACTTGATTTTCTTGGAATTATAGCAAAATAGACTTGATTCTTTTTCACTTCCTTTTCAAATTGTTTCCCATTAACCATGCAAATTTTTATAGCAGTACAATTAACCTCATCTAGACTTTTGATTAACGACGACAATGTTTATTTCTTCCCATTTACGCAAAGAGTATATTGATTCAATCTTCCATCATGTACATCATATCTATCATATTGCCAAGGTCTACCCAAAAAAATATGACAACAACCCATGGGCATAATATCACACAAAACTTCATCAAAGTAATGTCCAATTTTGAACTTCACAAGGCATTGCTCACTTACTAATATCTTATGCTCATCTTTGATCCATGAAACATGATAAGGTTTGGGATGTTTCAGCCTCTGCAACTGCAACTTTGTAACCAACTCTTCTGATGCTAGATTTGTAAAACTTCCACTGTCAATGATCACTTTACAACATTTTTCAGCCATCTTACATCTTGTCTTGAAAAGACTTCTTCTTTTAATAGGCTCCTCATCACCTCCCTTATTACATAAGGCTCTTCTCACCATCAAATTTTCTCCAGCCTTAGGTCCACTTGGTGAACTCTTAATGTCTTCTTGAATCATAGTATTTCTATTATTTTTCCCACCTTCAAAAGATCTACATTCAAAGGATCTATGCCCTTCTTTGTCATATCTAAAACAATTACTATGAAATCCACCTCTAGAATAAGAATTACCTCTTCCTCGATAAGAATTACTGCCTCCTCAATAAGAATTATCACTTTTCCATTTAGTCTTGCCTTTTTCATCATTCTTCCATTCAGATTTTCCTTTATCCTACATAGAACTGTCAGATCTACCACTTTCTCCATAAGATCTACCTCTGCCTATCTGGAATCTACCACCTCTACCTCTTTATCTTTGTTCATGCTTCTTTGTCAAGATCTCAACTTTCAAGGCATATTGATATGCTTCTTCTACACTTTTCAGCTTCACAAAACTTATTTCATCTTGTATTCTAGATCTCAATCCATTAATGTACCTTGCAATTTTATCAACATCATCATCCACATGTCCAGATCTAATGTCTAGTCTATAGAATTCCTCGGTATACTCTTTCACAGTCATGTCTTTTTGCTTCAAATTTTGCATCTTTCTAAACAAGCTAACTTGGTAATTAGTAGGAAGGAATTTTTTCTTTACCTTCTTCATCATCCTTGGCCAAGTTTTGATATTCTCCTTTCCTCTCCTTTGTCTATCAATTTTCAAGTGCTCCCACCATAGTGATGCATGACCTTTCAACCTAGTGACTACAATCTTCACCTTTTTATTATCAAGAGTGTTTTCATACTCAAAGAACTTCTCCATATCAGAGATCCAATCCAACATAGCATTGGTATCCAATTTTTCATCATAAGGAACAACTTCTACAATAGGATTTGAATTCACTCTAGCCAATACTCTCAACAATCTTTCCTCATCTTGGTCTTCTTCAGGTTCTTAATTAAGGTTTGGTGCTGCTGCTTCATCATCACTTACATCATCAAGATGTGCTCATCTCCTCTGGGCTATCTCCACAACATATAATCTATTTGAAATTTCTCTCAACTAATCCAATATAGCATTATCAACATTATTTCCTCTACCATGAACCATCTTTACAAATCAGGTTCTTGCAAGATCGTAACCCTCTACAAGTTATAGGTCAAATTTTTAGATCTGCGACCCTACAACCAAATCCAAATTATGATTCTACATGATCCAATCTCCACAAGGATGAACCTCAAGCTCTAATACCAACTAACATAGGCAAGGGGATGAAATAACTAGGGTCTAAGGCTCACCCAACTATCCAAACCACCCTACAAGAGTTAACACAATGGAAACAAACACAAAGAACAATAACCAAAGGAGGAAGAAGAGTGCATTACTTTTATTGATTCATCAAAATATCTTCATACATGCCCAACTATAAGCCCTTCTGGGTTATAGCCAATTACAAATACATTCACATTCAAAGATCCAACTACAAATTCACACTTTCAGTTCTGCTCTCTAATCTACTCTCTCTAAAACTTCTTCTCTTCGAAAATTACCTAATTCTAAGCCTAAATATTCTATTTATACTTGCCAAAATGGCTTACAAATCATTCTAGAATCATTAAATAAGAGGAAGGCCAACCCAACAATGGTCTGGACTCATCCCAAGAAAAGATATTAACATAAATGTCACAAATGAAATAAATCTCGCAAGTCGGCTCACAAAATCACGTCTAAATACTAACACTTGGCATACACTAGGTAACTTGGCACATGAAGAAACACTTGACATGTACTGAGTAACTCGACACATGAAGAAAGACTCAGCATACACTGGGAAACTCAGCACATGAGGAAACACTCAACATACACTAAGTAACTTGGTAGATGAATAATCACTCAGCATACACTGGGTAACTTGGCACATGAAGGAATGCTACAATAACTTAGCACATGAAGAGTGCTAGAGTAACTCAACACATGAAGAGTGCTATAGTTATTTGGCACATGAAGAGTGCTACAGTAACTTGGCACCAATTGTAGAATGAACAAAAATGAGCAGGATAACAACGCAACCCAGAATGCTCCTACATCATCTGACCCCTATAATATGATGCAAAAGGAAATTTCTTATTTGGGTGAACTGCGTCAAATTTATAGCAAGTCAAATAGGGCTTCCCAAAATTTAGAACAAATTGCATCAGCTTAACATTGATAAATGACCAACTTTGAGGGATTCAAAACCTAGTCAAACAGACTCAAAATCCAAAACACAGGCTCTTTGTATGGACACTAAACACTCTCAAAAGGGTGAGTCATGAAACATTATTGGGTGTGAGATATTCAATTACAAACATGGCCTCCTATGATTGTTTGACACTTGGGAAAAAATGCAAAATTGACAATTGATCAAAATGAGATTTCATAGAATAGCTTAGAATGTCAATTTATCTTCATGAAACACATAGGCATCTTGAAAGGAAGGTGTTAGAAACATTGAACACCTCTTAGGCCTCAAACAAATAGTTGAGTACAAATGCATCAAAATTCATTTATAGGGCTTTATTTTCTTAATGGTACTCAAAACTAGGGCCTCGATTTTGAGTCCCAATAGTGGTTCTATTCTAAGATGCATGTCCCTTGCTAGCATGTAAAGAATTTAGATCTCTAAAAGAAGTAGACCATTCCCAAAATAGCAAAAGCTCTCTCGAACAACTTTATTGAAAACAGGAAAACAACCACTCCTACTATGTACAAGCGATGACCTTGGGCCACCGAACATCAACAAAAACCTTTACCTCTATCATAAATCTGATTTTCATTTGAACTTGAATGAGGCAAACTAAAAATACTTCTCCTATTAGTTTCACCAATTAGATCAGCATCTTGAAACTCACCACTTGGCAAAACTAAATCTACATCCTTACTTCCATAATGCATATAAAAACTTGCTTCATTCTCAACCACTTGCTCATTATGAATGTACTGATAAGCATGCTCAAAATATCAGACTAAAACTAAAGACCTTCTCTAACAAATGAATCATGCATGCTACTAGTCTCAAATATGAAGGCATCATATTCAACATGGGGAAAGGGATCACACATACCTTAAAAATGTGTATCCTTATGCATAAATGGATGTTACTCAGAGGAGCAATTAGATTTATACTCACAAATATCATCAATGTCATAGTCTAAAACTAATCTAAAGTCTTCAAAAGGTCCTTTGAAATTAGCAAATGAATCAATCATTGTATTAGAGTATTCATCATAAAACTTAGTACAAGGTGCATGCTAATTTTCACTAATAACTTCATCAAACACCTTGTCATCCATCTCATCAAATGCAACATCATCATCTTCAACATCATACTTGGAAGAAGAACCATCTAACCTCTTACAGTAGTAGGATAATGTATCATCATTAAAACCATCCTCAATCAAATCTAAAAATTCCATGTCTTCTTCAAACAACAGGTTGATAACTCCATGTAGTGATCCTTTTTTAATATCTTGACAAAATATGGACTGATCATCATCAGGATCTTTATCATATAAAGCATTAGTATACAATTTAAACTCACTACTCATTTCATCTTCATGGAGACTTTTAGCATGTGAAGAAAAATTAGAATCATCACCCAAAGACACACCATTAACTCCATCCACGAAGCATACATAATATGATTCAATATTACTTGCATTGTCTTCATGAAGGTGATTCAAATGTCTTGCAAACAAATCATTATTTATCTTACCAATAGGTGCTGATACATTAATCTTAGAACCATTCATATGCTAATTATCATTGCACTCATCCTTAAGACATTCATCTACACAATTAGGTAATCTATCCTTATAAACAACCTCTTTATCCTCGTATTATGTAGACAACTCTTCTTCATGACTTTCAACCTCAAGCTGATTAGCATATTTCTAAAATGGAACTTCACTTTTAGATTTAAAAGCATAACTTGTACCTTTATTGGCATAAGAATACTCACTTCCATCATTGCTTTCTTTTTCCCAATTTGCATCTGATTCACATGAAGATGAACATATACTAGCACTTTCTTCTTCTTGACTCGAGAAACAACCCTTTCCATTGCCTTCACATGATGCTTCTTTACAATATATCAGATCAACAACTTTGCTACCATCACTTGAAAAATCACTACCAGCTTCTTCATCCTCATATTGAGATGAACATCCTTCAACTTCAAAGTTTACAACATTCTCAAAAAAAGGCATATTATCATTAGGAAAAGAAACAACTGAATTTATTTCTTGCATATTTAACTAATCTAGTGAAGTAATTTTTCATCTATTGTTTGATATTATAAACATGTGCATTCAATTCAGCAAGAAGGGAATCATTTCTTCTTTGCAACAAAGAGGCTTTATCTTTACATATTTTTATTTTTGAATTTTCAACAAAATTATCTACAATATTAGGGGTACCTATTTGCTGATCTAAAAATAAATACTCCTTTTGACATTGATTTTTCCTTTGCACCTCATCTTGCTAGCAAACATTCCTAGAGAAGTGACTCCAGGTTAAGCCATATTTTATGTTATTCTCAATTTGTATTTCTGTCATGAATGCCTGATGTAAAGTCTTAGGTTCTTTATCTCTCAATAGATAACTCATCTTCTTACCAAATGCACCGAGATAAATCACTAGACACACTTAATCATCTAGCTTATAAATTTTAGGAATATTGTTTAAAACTATTGCAAATTTGATATTAAATTTAGGAACTAATTCACTATTCCCAATTTGAATTTTCAAGAACTTATCAAAATAATCAGAGATGCTTATTCTTTCCTAGAACTACTTCATGAAGGCTGAAAGTAATTCATCCCAAGATGAAATTGAACATGTAGGTAGAAAGTAAAACCAATCTTTAGCATCACCTTCTAAAGTTTGAACAAACAACTTCATAAGAATGCCCTCATGAGCAATTTCAAAATCACCAACCAAGTCACTAAATATCTGAACATGATGACTGGCTGAATTTTCATGGTTCCCACTAAACTTAGGTAAATACTTTCTGAGGTTATATGGCATAGGGATCGAGAAACCAAGAATGCCATTGAAATTTAATGGCATATATCTCTTGGTAGAAATAGATCTATGATTCTCACAAATCGGCTGCATACTTGATGAAAAGAAACTTGATATTCTTCAAAAATTAAAAAACTCATTCACCATTAATACTTAGATTCACAACTTGCAGTAGATTTGAAAATACCTTCTACTAATTTCAACTTTGAAGATACTTCAAAATATAAAAACACTTTTGTTGAATCCACCTCTCACAAAGTATGTTGAAATGTACCAAACCAATCTCCTATTTAGTGCTAGAAAAACCACTTGATAGAGAAATTTTTGTGGAGCTTACTTTCATGTTAATGAAATCACAAGAAAGTGGGAAATACCTTTCAATACAGATGCCTACAACAACTTCAATGCGACAAATAACAATAGATTTAGATCTTATCTATATTTAGTAACATTTGCACTGCATCTCACCTAATTCTTTCACCCATTGTCAAGAACTTGAGATACATTCTTCAAATTTGCATTCCAACTATTGCATCCTTCAACATACCCTCATATTCATGAAGCACTAGTGCAGAGATATGACTTTGAGTCACCACTCACTTAGTGAGAAAAGATTTACCAAACATGCAAAACATAGCAAGTTGGTCTAGAATTTATAACAGGTAATTGAAAACTTTATTCAACAACATGGGAATTTCACACTCTTGACAAAGTGAAAGAACATGACATTAACTCTGAATTCTAACAGCAACTTATCAAAATGCCACATGACTTTGATATTAAAAATTGTTCAACTCAATCAAACTACTGCTGTCAATGAATAAGGATATTGGGGAACATGAAACTTTTGTAAGGAAAATGGAAACACTTCTTACTATAAATTTTTTGTATCCAATATGTTTCATGCCAAAGATTTTGATTCTTTCTATATGCAACTCCCCAGTAGAGTTTCCATTTTGTTGGTGTTTTAAAATACTATAGGTTTCAAATTACCTTGATGAGAATATGACACATCTAGGGGTAGCTAACTCCCATCTTTAACATATCATTTCAGACACCAGCCCAACTATAAGGCTTGACCATTCTTCTACTTCAAACTCTGCAAGACCTAGGTGTGTAGACCTTAGATTCAATCAATATGGTACCAGTGCAAAAACATACTCATGAATCTATCAAAGCATATTTAACCCTTACTTCTCCTAATAACTCATGCAATAACATAGATCTACAATAACTAAATGCAAATCTATGAATTTCATAAGCTGAGTGAGGGTTAGACTTTTCAACTCTTCAACATGAAAGGGGGAAAAACATTTGATTAATAATGTTGAATTCAACAAAACCCCAAATATGCAATAGCATGAACAAGTGATCTTGTAATTGATCAGTGCCTTATCTATTGGAAAATTCCATGAATCAATCACATACATATGGATACCTAAGAGATATTCATATCTTCAAATATTTGATCTATCCATTCACCTTGTAAATAGACATCTGTGTTTAATCTAGATCTCATTCTTACCTAATATCCTCATCAATAAACTTGCAACCTTGTCGATTTCCTTGAAGCATTTACATAACTCCTTGAATTATAAGCAACAATGAAACAACATATAACCTTAAGGGACTATAGCTATGACCTAAGCTCTTTTTTCAAAGATCATAAAACATTGAAGATTACTGATAAAAGAGACAAGATTTAAGATGAAACTCAAAACCTATTGTTCCTTGTAATGATTTCCTTGAAATAATACATTCATATGCATGAAATCAAAACATGAAAAACACTTAATAGATCTAAACTTTCTATATTATATCTACTACTACTCTTCATACAAGAGAATTATATTGAAGAATGTGGTATCTTAGTAGTGAGTTAATTTTCTTCTCAAAACTGGAACCTCTACAAAGAATGAGAAAGAGAATGATATAGGAGGAAGGAATTCTCGGATCTGTTGTGAAGATGACATGTGTCCACTTGAAAAACCTTTCCTAGCAATGAAAATACTCTCTCTAATCTCTCTCTGCAACTGGTGAATCAAATCCTCAACCATTTTGGCTCTTAAAAGCATAAAGTATCTCAAAAACTTGATGGAAAAATCAAAACTAATTTTGATGCCCAATTTGAACTCAAGGTAAAAGTGAAAAATTAGTTAAATGGCCTCTAGAATGCAATATAATCTTTTAGAATCAAATTTTTCCACAATCAAGCTTCAACAAGATTTTATATCTACCTCATGACCAATTTTGATGCTCCATGGTGAAAATTACCTGTTTTGCTGAGAATGTTCCAGAAATCACAAATCTGCTTATAGCTCAAACTAGTGAATACCTATGTAAAAATTGACTTTAGAAATGGATAGCTCACCTCTTCTCAGTTTTGACAGTATATTGGAGTGCCCATTTTGGTCAAAAAATGCCCTTGTTATACCCCTCTGAAGTTCAGGCTCCTTCTATGGTTTTGCATAACATTTGCACAAAAAATTAACCTCTTATAAAGTCTGAAATATAGAATAAATTAGACATTTATTTAAAAAACTCTGACTTGCATGAACTTCAGGGAAGAAAATATTAAAAAGTAATCTTTTGAAAATTCCCCTCACAGATTCCATCTGGGTCAAACTTTGTTTTACCACCCTTATGACACATGTCAGACCCTGATTGGCTTGTTTCTTCCATAGTCATCTGACTCACTAGCTGAGTGTCATGTTTCAACATCTGATTCATTCCTTTTTTTTGCCACACTAGCATGCCATGTCACTAGTTTCTATGTCACTATTTGAGTTAGTAGTTTGCCACATCATCAATGACACAATAATAGAGAAATTTGTGTCACCTACCACCACCTCAACACCTCAAGAATTGTGCCACATCTAGAGCCTCCACTAGTGCCACCTCGTCACCATCTCATTGCTACATGTTAGCATCTCATTGGGCCACTTCCTATATAGTTGGCACCACATCATCATGCCACCTCAGTAGTCATTATGTCTCCATGTTAACTAGTTTGTAACTTTGTCTTGGCAACATAGTGACATCCATCAGATCTCCCATGTGGGACGATATGGTGCATCATTGAACTTAGACTACCACATCACTAGTTGGTTCATCAATCTATCATCACATGATGCTACTTGTTGGTTTTAGGTTCATCATTGGATCTACAGGTGGGACCCACATTCTCATTTTGACTTTGCCAAATTTTTGAGCTTTCTGGGCCGCATTTGTAATTTTTCGGCAAGCCGCCATGTCGCTTGCTGGAAAATCTTGCCTGTTTTCGATGGCAACATGGCAATCACCACAAATCTTCCCTTTTTAGGCAACTTTCTCGGTGATGCAATTTTTAGGAAAACGTCTTTGTTTTGCATGCTCATCCAAAATTTCCTCAAATGATTTGCCAGCTGGCATCCATGTTCGAGGCCCACCATGAAGCTATTCCCTTCCAAAATGTGAATTATCTTTAAGACATTTGATAAAATGTGTTGTGTAGTATTTAAAGAGAAAAATATGCCCCCATACAAGAAATGTGGGATTAAAACATTAACCTTCTCCTAGTGCTCGAGGCTTCCTCCTATCCAACACTTTCTCTTCTTTCTGTATATGCAAAAATAGAATTAGAATCTATTGATGCAAGCAAAGACTTTGTCTGCATGACCAGATAACCTAAAGGATCCACATCTGATGAATCTCTACATACCAGGTGGAATGTTGTAGCATTTTTCTTGTTCAAGAAGCTCTTCTTTTTTCCCATGGCTTTGGGAGATCGAATCTCTATAATTAAAAATTAAACCCCTCCTCCAAATCACTCCCTATTGTACTATGGATCTTCTAAAACCCTTGAAACTACATGAATATAAAATTGAGCTCCTTTACAAGCATGATCTGCCTTGCTTAACATGGAGCATCCTCTGTTAGTGTGTTCCTCTTGCTTTTCATTTTTATGTTGCTTTATTCTCCTTCAATGTTAGAATGGTAATAGCACAAACAAGAGATCAATCGATCTCTGGACAAGAAAATCTCCTTGGTCTATTGAGGCTATTCCCCTGTCATATGGGCATCTTATTTTCAGCGATTTCTCTATGTCTTCTACCACTTGGTCTTATCTCCTTTGATGTGGACTATTTCTATCTGTCGCCCTTCTCCATAGCATGGATGCCCTACTACGTTTCTTGCCATGAATTCCTTCTAGCTTGCTCCCCTTGGTGGCTTCCACTTCATGGAGGCTTCCCTCCAATACCATCATGCCTCTTTCCATCATTGGAAATATTCTCTACATTGAGACATGGTGGCTTCCTACTTTCTACAACCTTCTCCTGGTCATTGTGGGTCCTAAGAGCTCACCCAATATATGGTTAGATGAGAAGTACTCAATATATGATTGGATGGCACACTTTTTTATATAGTAACATGAGAAAGATTTATGTGTTAAATCAATCAGTTGCAAAATAAGAAATCACCAATACTAAGAAGCCTTTCTACATGCATCTTCAAATTGTTGCCACAATCATATTTGACTTCTTCTGAGTAATAGTATTTCTTAGTTTTTATTCAGAGTAAGAAGACTTCTTAGTATTTCATGAGTTAATCAGGTCATTGATTGGTCTAACATGAAGAAATGAATATGACACAATTGGACTTGTTTGCAACTATGTTGAATCAAAGATTGAATGTCTCCAATAAAATAATTTAATATAATAAATCAAAATTTTATCAAGCTATGTACTTTGACTATTATGCTATTGCTGGTTATGATGGCTCAAAACTTCAATCAAGTATGGAGGTGTTTGATTCTTGTGTAAGTTCGACGATCCTCTAGACACTTCCAACCAATTTCCTGTCTCAATCATTTAATGATCAGTCATTAAAAAATCTTTAATCCTCACAAATGTCATAAATCTGATGAATTTAGCTGGGCCCCAAAGTGGGTCTAGCTAATTTTTTCAAATTTTTGAGCACCTAAAGTGTAAAACTATTTCAATGACTTTCTTGAACTATCTGAATTCAAAATTTGAGCACTGAAAATGAATTTGAAACTCATTTTACATCTTTTTGCAAACTATCAATTTTGCATGAGGTCCTTTGACTAGCCTTAAAAACTAACCAAAACACCTGACTGGGCTTTGAAATCAACAATACCAATTCTCTATTTCACATGCTTTTACCTTGTCAAATCTCATCTCATGAAAAATTCAGTCAGAATTGCTTGCAAGAAAACATGTCAGAAAATAATAAATTGCATTTAGAATTAGCTTTGAAAACTAGGCAGACTAATACTTGGGATAACAAAAGCTGGGGCATTGATTCATTGTCATAAGGACAATATGAATCTATGATTTGGGCTCATGAAAAATAATAGGATGCAAATGACAAGCGGTCAAAGTTGGCTACTTAGAATTTGCAGATTGGAAACACTAACAAAAAGCATTTTTTGCAAATGAAATTAACCTAGGAAAGTGTGCAGATGGATTCATCAAAGCTTGAAAATTGGCACACTTAAAGTATTTTTAGAGTAAAAAATAGTGTTACAATCCATTCAATCTCACCTGTCATGGATTTGAAGATGATCACGAACAGGTGTTCTAACAAATCTGCACTTCTTGACACTAGTGAAAAGTTACAAATTATCTTTGGAATCGCGTTTAAAAACTGATCAAATGGATTCATCATAAGCTCAAAATTTGAAACATACCAAGTCTCTGATCCCTAGGATATGATGCAAAAGGAAATTTCTTATTCAGGTCAACTAGGTCAAATTTATAGCAAGTCAAATAGGGCTTCCCAGAATTTAGAACAAATTGCATCAACATGACATTGATAATTGACCAACTTTGAGGGATTCAAAACCTAGTCAAATAGACTTGAAACAACTCAAAATCTAAAATATGGGCTCTTTAGTATGGACACTAAACACTTCCAAAGCAGCGAGTCATGAAACATTACTAGGTGTGAGATATTCAATTGCAAACATGGCCTCGTGTTGTTGTTTGACACAGACAAAAATGTAGAATTGACAATTGCTCAAAATGGGACTTCATGGAACAACTCAAAATGTCAATTTATATTCATGGAAAACATAGCCATACTGAAAGGAAGGTGTTAGAAACATTGAACACCTCTTACCCTCAAACAAATAGCTAGGTACAAATGCATCAAAAAGCATTTATAGGGCTTAATTTTCTCAATGGTACTCAAAATCAGTGCCTCAATTTTGAATCCCAATAGCCTCCAAGAAGATTGAACCCTAGGGAAATTGATGATCTTGATGATGCTGTAAAATAGATCGTAGAGAAGGTTAAAGTAGATTTCAGATTTGAGATGGAGGAGGTTAAAGCCAATTTTGGATCTTAGATAGTATTGATGAAGAGTGACATGATTGCTAAAATTGTAAGTTCTTTAGGTGGTGTACCTAGGCATGTGGGTACTGAAGGTAGTTATGAAGAAGATGGAGGTTTTTGATTTCTCAATTACTTTGAATCTTGAAGACATAATTAATTAGATTGGTGAATTGGAAGACTACTTTGAGCTATAGGATATTAAGGATCCAGTTAGAGTAAGGTTGGCACAAACTGAGCTGAAGGGACATGCTACTCTTTGGTGGAAAGAACTACAAAGAGATAGAGAAGAGTAAGGTGAAATGAAGATCATTAGATGGAGGTTGATGGTGACTAAGTTGAATGCTAAGTTCATTCCTATTGATTATGGACTCGAGTTGTTTAAGAAGTTGTAGAATCTAAAATAGAAGGATATGACTATGAAGGATTATACTGAGAAGTTCTAAAAGTTGACTATTCAGTCAGGACATAGAGAATTATCAAAAGAGAAGATAGTGTGATAAATTAATGGTTTGAGAATCAATATTTAGGATGAGGTTTGTATGCTAAATATTTCTTTAGTTGAGGATGCTTATCAATATACTTTGAGAGCATAGGAGAAGCTAAATAGGAAGAATCAAGGTAGTTCTTGAGGGAAGGAGAAGTAGGAGAGTTTAGCACAAGCTAAACCAAAAGTAGAAGGTGATCCAAAACCTATTGAATAGAAAAGAAGGATAGGTGGAGATGGTTTAGAGGTAATTGTTTCAAGTGTGGTCAAGAAGGGAATAGATCTTTTGAATATCTGATTGGGAGGACAACTACTGTTGTGGATGAGGTTGTAGTCCATGACAATTAGCTTGAGCAAGGAGAGAGTTTTCTAGCTCAGCAAGTACTAATTGGTGAGAAGATATTGGATTCTTGTCAAAGGACTAGTTTTTTGAGGACTTTTTGTAAGTCTAGTGGAAAAATTAGCAAGGTGATTGTGGATGGTGGTAGTACTGATAACCTTATTGCTGAAGATATGGTTTAGAAACTTGGTTTGAAGAGAGTGAGACATTATTATCCTTATCAAATTGGTTGGTTTCAAGGTAAGCATGCTTTAGAATTAAGGGAGAAATTCCTTGTTGATTTCTATATTGGGAAGTATAAGGATCAAGTGTCGTGTGATATTGTGGATACGAATAGTTGTCATGTGTTACTTGGCAGACCTTGGCAATATGATTGCAGGGTTGTGCATGATTGTGTTAGGAATGTGTTTACTATTGAGAAAGGTGGTAGGAATTTTTTCCTGATTCCTTTCTAGAATGAAGAGCTTAGTAGTAGGAACCTAAGTATTGGTATCTGACTTGAGTTGGAAAATTTTGAGAAGGTTGGAGATTGGCATGGAAAGTAGACCTATGGAACACATGTGGTGGATGTAAAGAAGAAGTAGAAGAGAAACAAGGGAAAGAGTGTATAAGTTGAAGACTTGGAGGACATGTATGTGAAGAACTAGTTTTGGATTTATCTATTGAATCCCAAAAGATATTCTTCTAGTTACTAGAACATCTTTTTGAACTTGGGGTGTCTGCTATAGGAACATCCTAGGCTTTCTTGCAATCCTACATGTTTGGAGAAATTTTGGTTAAGTGTTGAGGAGTACTGAGCTTGGATTTTGGTGGAGTTATTCTTTTGTGGCTAGGGATGTGTTGGAAACACATTGGAGAACCTTTCCTCATGATTGCATAGAGCTTGGATGGATTGAGTTGAAGTTTGAGCTATTTGTCCCTTGTTGCTGGAACTATGTTTTCTAGTTTTTGGGTACTTGTTACAGAAAAAGTATATAATTTTGTGAAATTAATGAGAGGATATTCACTTTATGGATTGAAGAGGGCCTCAATTAATTCCTTGTGTCTAAGGAAAAAACTCTAATTTGTCATAAGTTGGGAGATATGGCAATTCTCATGGAGTATCGATTTTTGGCAGTTTTGCATCACAATTTTCTATGCTTGATTTTCAGATAGATGCAAATTTATCCTTGGTGAACCAAACTTTGTGCCTTTAAGGTGTTGTAGAGGACCTAAAGTTATACCTTTTTTTTGAATCATGAGTTCTAATTGAATTGGAGCTAGGAGATATCACAATTTTTCTTGGATATAAATTTTTGGACATTTAATTACTATTGTAGGCCGACTTGTGGCTCTTCAATTATTTATTGTTAGGTTTTTAATTTCTAGGCCAACTTTTGGCTTAGATTGGTATAAGTAGGGGTCTTGTGGAGTCTCTTAGTCATATATTTGGGATGGAATGAAGGATAGATATGAATTTGAAGAGCTAGAGCTGCGACTTAGGAACTAGAGGATCTCTTGGTGGACTTGAGGGTACAAGTGTGGAGTCTTCCTAATGTTCTTATCCAGCTATGTATTTGGACTAGCTGAGGTTGGTTTTTTAAGTTGGATCTTGAGAGATATTGTATAACTAATTTTTTAATTATTGTTTGTATTTGGCCCTAACCCAGAAGGCCTTACAACTAGGCATATTGCATGTAATCAGTTATATTTTATAAACAAATTATTGTAATTTGGTATTAGATCATACATTGTTATTGTGTTTCTGCTATGTGGTTATATTGTTGAGGGCTAGGAAATCTCCTTTGGGGATACTCCTACCTTGCACTGCATCAAGAGTTAAACCACATTTAAGTACATTCTATACGAAAGTTGTGGTTATAGTTTGACAAAATTCTACATTTCTCATTCTCTTGGAA
Organism: Cupressus sempervirens; assembly: GCA_028749045.1. Lineage (NCBI taxonomy): Eukaryota > Viridiplantae > Streptophyta > Pinopsida > Cupressales > Cupressaceae > Cupressus > Cupressus sempervirens. Next base: position 609,401,423 of record CM053784.1, on the reverse strand, counting down.
TTTAGAGAGATAGACTACACAATCTTCTCCTTGATTGCAACTCTTTGATTTGCACTCAAATATAGGCAAAGAATCTAGAATTTCTTTATTCAAGTCTATGGTGGGACTAATTGCAGGATTTTCTTTAGAGTTAGATTAGCTAGTCCTCTTGAGGTGCAATCTAATACTAAAAAGAGCTTGTCAATTGAATCACCAATTGCTACTATAAACTATTCATCTCTTGATATACACAATTGGATAGCATTTTTGACGATTGAAAAAGACATTGTGGCAAGGATTTTATATGTTTTCCTACACCATGGAATATTTTTGAAATTCTTAAAGCATGTTTAGCCAGGTTTGATTGCATTATTCTTAAAGAGGAATTACATTGCTTCATAACTTTTTTAATATTTTTTTAGGCCTTATTGCATTTTTTTGCAAGAACTCATCTATAATTGCATTATCATCTCCAAAAGCTAAGTACAAAGACACAATTCTTAATAGTCAAAAGGTTTTATAGCTTAATTAGTTAATGATAGAGTTTCTCTTTCCTCCTAATGGTCTCATCATTCTTTTGTGTGATAATTAGAATGCTATTCACATTTTGTACAATCTTTGTAAAGTCTTTGGCATCTTCATGCTATCTTTAGTTGCATTTGATTATTTCAATGAAGGAACTTTTCTTTGAGGGTTCCTCTTGAGGCATCCCTTTATTTTATATTTCATATAGTTACGTCTCTTACTTTTGGAGAGGGCTTTTTGACAATGTGGTTTCACTCCATTTTCTTCACTTTGAGAGGATTTCATTGTGGAAGGGTACTTTGTAAGGTATTTTTTTGTTAGGACCTATTCATGCATTTCATGCTGAGAGAGTTTGCAATCTTGCTTTAACTAATTTTCTACATGTTCAAGAATATCATCGTAGACATTTTTATACATAATCAAGAACATGTTTTTATATTTATACTCTAACCTAAGTTCACTTAGTCAAGCCTAAATTTATAATATTCTAGTCTAGCTAGGCTCTAGTTTATACATTATTCATATCATGTACTTCTTACTTGTGTATCTAGCTCTATTATACTACAAATTTAGTTTGAGTTATCTCTTCATTGTAATTCATATTGCATATCATGAATTTTTTTTTGGAATATGACTCCCTATTTGTATTTTGTTCCCTCTATTTTTGCTGAAATTTTATGTACCAAGATCTTACTTTGTACATACTTTGATCATTATAAGTATATGATGATTATCTGGTTTAGTATTTCATTAAATAACACTAGACATAAATTAATTTTTTTAATTTAGCTCTTTTTTATGTTTTTATTCATATATTTGCAACCACTTTTCTTAGTGCTATCCTAAGATGATATGGGATTTTCTATGCATCATAAAAATATGGAGAAAGAAATTGAAAATCTATTGTACAATATATAACAATAGAGAAACAATATAGATGGGAGAAGCAAGGATTTAGGTTAGTTGAAGATGGAGAAATATTTTTTCAAGTGAAAATAATTTGAACAATCAGTTGTTCTTAGCTAGTAGGACCAAATAAAATTTTTCAAGGTGATAATATTGCATATACAGATGCATCATTTTCATGCCAAGCATGAAATGCATTCCCCAACTTATAACGAATGGTTGGATATAAAGGCTCCATATCGTAGCCCAACAATAGAAGCCAAGGATGTTGGGAAATAACTTTAGTGAAGAGTTGAGTGGAATTACCTCTAAACCTCTAAATATATTGAGAGACATTTTGTGGTTGACATTGAGACCATTTGAAATGATGATAAAATAGTTCCCTAAGGTGCAAATGTCTTGGACATTAATTTGAGCACCTAAGATGATCATGATTAAGGACTTCAAAATCATGAGGATGAACTAGGTGAGATCACCTCCCTAACATGTCTATCAAAGTGAAAGATATGGGGACAAATACTAATAGCCCGACCTATTAGGAGTCAACAAGGTAGATCTAATATCAACACCATGTTCTTACTTTTGAGCTAACAGTTCTTCAAGTGCATTTTCTTGGAAAACATTAATTATGTCGAACAATTGTAAACTCTTAGAAAATACATTCTCATTTTCTATTACCACTGGTGGAATTCCCTTGAACAAAATCAAAATGAAGAGGCATAAATACACCAATTTTTTTCTTTTAAAACCATATGTGAAGATATAAACATTAGGTACAACATGTCTAATATTTTTGCAGATATACACATTAATTACACCAAGTTTTTCTTTTAAAACCATATGTACGGATATAAACATTAAGAAAAAAATGTCAAATATTTTTGTAGATAGACACATTAACTACATGAAATTTCTCTTTCAAAACCATACACCTAGATATAGACATTAAGCAGAAGATTCTCTTGATACAAATGATGTTGCTACTAATCATGATGATGATGCTTCTATTATCATGATGATGAGGAGGAGGATGATTATAACCTTTTACTATTTATAATTCATATTTAATGCTAATATTCAATTTAATTTTGAGTATATGTTGTTGGAAATATAGATGGAGTAATTGAGAGGGGGGGTGAATCAGTTACCACAAAAAAAAATCCATAGATCCCTTATATGTCTAAAAAAACTAGTTATTACTGTCACTTGATAAACATACTTAAAATGTTGTAACTTGGTAAATGTAGTGTATGTTAACTTTAAACATTCACAATAATCAACTTGCAAGCATAAAAGAAATAACATGAACACAAGAGACACCAGATTTAACGTGGAAACCCAATATGGAAAAAACCACCAAGTAACTAGCTGCTAATTTTCACTCTTCTGAAGTAAGCCCTATTAGGAGCCAACTTGGTTAAAGGTTACAAAACACACTATTAGGTGTGACCTTGTTAGAGGATTTAATCACCTTGTTAGGAGTGGCCTTGCAAGAGGTCTTTAGAACAATTCAATGGAACTATCACCTTGTTAGAGGATTTACAACTGGCTGTTAAACCAACTCTACTAAGAGATTTTGGAATCATTGCTACAATGGTAAGAAAGTAACAATGAAATGACCTAAATGAGATGCAACTGAATTGCTGATATATATCTCTATTCTACTCCACACTAGATCCTTCTTGATCGAATATAACTTTGTTGCTCCTCAATGATATCTGGCCATCCTTTAAATTTGCTCACACTTTCCTCCCCAAACAATCAATACACTTGCATACTTGCTCATACACATTAGAATTCTCAACTTGAATTTTCATATATACCATTCAAATTATCAAGTTGGCCCAATTACAACTTATAATCATCATTAATCATTACCACAGTTGGCAAGAATCAATACTTGAAAGAATTAAACTTTATTTCTCAAAATCAACAAAATTCTTCATTGGCCAACCTAGCTTGGTAAACACTAATCCTGAAAAGATTTCTTGTGTTAACCAACAGATGCTTGCTTAAAACTAAAAACCTACAAAAATCCTTTTTAGATCGAATGAACTCAGTAAACAATAAATTTCCTTCATTAACCATGAGATCTCGGTTAACACTACTTTTTGCCACAATTTTCTTCGATGCCTGAGTGAGCTCGGTAGACATTGTCTTCATAGGGTAATTACAGGAATGCTTAGTAGACATAGAAAATTGCCTTGTTGACCAACTGAGCTTGGTAAGAACTATCTACCAACTAATATGACATTTTTGTAACATAAAAAAGAACACACAATTAGACAATTGTATCCAAAAATCTCCCTCTTTGGCATTGATGGCAACACAACATGTCATAGCACAATGAAATTTGAAAACAAGGCTTTTTCTAACAAAAAGTTTCTCCCTCTTAGATTTTATGCCACAAGCTTCTCTAATGTAGTAATCTCCCTCTGTGAAGGAATTACATAGCTTCTTCAAAACAATGAACTTTCCCTCAAACAAGTTTCAAAAAGATATGACAGTAAACCCTCCCTCTTTGACAACACATGCCAAAGACAACACATACCAGATGGGTATCAATGTACCTTGAGTATTGATTCATATGCAATGTTCCCTTGACTATGCTACATCAACTAATAGATTTTCTACTTGGTTCCTATTGATGCATCAGTAAAACTTTATTTTAGTGAGCTTCAGATAAGGGAATGACCCCTAACTTACCTCTTAGATATAAGAATGCATCCTTAGGTAATGGCTTGGTGAATATGTCTACAATTTTTTCTTTTGTATGGACATATTCCTATCTAATCTCCTTATTCTACACTAATTCTCTAACAAAGTTGTATTTTATAGCAATGTGCTTCATTTTGGAATGCATCACTGGATTTTTTGAAATGTTAATTGCACTTGTATTATCACAAAACATGATAACTGCTTCTTTGATCTCAACCTTCATGCCTTCCAACAACTATTTAAACCAAACAATATTAGAATAGTTCACTACTGCTACAACATATTCTGCTTCTGCTGTAGATTTGGATGTGTAATTTTTCTTTGTTCTTGTCCAAGATACCAACCTTTTGCCAAGAAAGAATGCTCCACCACTTGTACTCTTTCTATCATCAATATTTCCTACCCAATCAGCATTAGTAAACACTTTTAAGTCCAGATTTCCTCCAAGTTTACACAATAAGCCATAATCTTCAGTACCCTTCAAGTATCTCAAGATTCTTTTGATTTCCATCATATGATTTACTTTGGGTTTTCCTAAGAATCTTGCTACTATACCAACTGCAAGAGCAATACCAGGCCTTGTATGAACTACATACTATAATTTTCCAATCATTGATCTATATAAGGTCTGATCTACCTCTTTTGATTTATCATCTTTGGTAAGCTTTAGTCTAGTACACATGGGGGTTCCAACTAGTTTACAATCTTCCATACCAAACTTCTTGAGTATCTCCTTAATATACTTAGACTGAGTAATGTAGATACCATTCTTTCTCTATTGTATTTGAAGACCAACAAAGAACTTAATCTCCCCAAACATAGACATTTCAAATTCTTTGTTCATTTTCTCTAAAAATTCTTTACATAGATCATCACTCCCTGTAAACAAAGTATCATCCACAAATATTTTTGTCAAAACAATCTTGTTATTTGGTTCTTCCTTGATATACAAACTATTGTTATCATTAGTTCTCTGGAAACCAATTTGAATAAGGTAGTTATGAAACCTCTCATACCATGCTCTAAGAGCTTGTTTTAGACCATACAATGCTTTGTGTAAATTGCAAACCATGTCCTTTTTTGCCTAGATCAATAAAACCTTCAGCTTGTTCAATGTAGACTTCTTCATCAAGAATACCATTGAGAAATGTAGATTTAACATCCATCTGATATACCTTAAATCCTTTATGTGCTACATATGCAAGTAAGCTCCTGACACCTTCCAATCTTGCAACAAGAGAAAAAGTCTCACAATAATCAATGCCTTCTTTTTGAGAATATCCTTTACATACCAATCTAGCTTTTTTTCTTGATACCTTACCATCTTCATTCAACTTATTCCTAAATACCCATTTTGTTCCAATCACTTTTTTATCTTTAGGCCTAGGTACAAGAGTCTAGGTTTTGTTCTTCTCTATTTTCTCTATTTCTTCATTCATAGTTCATTCCAACTTTTATTTTTCAATGCATCTTTGATATTTCTAGGTTCAAAATCAGAAAGTAAACGTGCAACTTTTAGATTACTTCTTGTCATAGTACCTACTGATTTATCCCCAATAATATGAGCTGGTGCATGATGCCTCCTAACATACTTGGCCAATATAGGTTCCTTTCCTCTTGAATGAATTGCATTATCATCCTCTTGAACTTCAGCTTTAGGTTTTGGCTACTCAGACTCGATAGGCATTGGCTTGGTAGCTTTAGAATGTGACTCAGGTCCTTGAGACTTGGTTTGAACTTCTTGCAATAAATGATTGAGAAAGATTGGGGAGTAGAAGTTTCCTGATTGATAGATGTGTCTGGTAATGTGTTAAGTTCAATGTAAACAAATCTCCTATAATCTTTTGGTTCCTTTTTTCTTTTTTCTTCAGTCCTTTCTGCAAACCCATCAATTTTCACATGTGCACTTTCTATGATTTTGTGAGTAGACAAATTCAAACATCTATATGCCTTACTCTTGCAAGAATATCCTATAAATATACCTTCATCACCTTTCACATCAAATTTTTCTTTTCTAGATTCTTTCAAGATGTAACATTTACTTCCAAATACTTTCAGGTAACTTACATTGGGTTTATAGCCATACCATAACTCATAAGAGGTTTTAAACGATTCCTTCTTCAACTGTACTCAGTTCAAGGTATGAACTGCAGTGCTAATAGCTTCCTTCAAGTATTTGATAGCAATGTTATTTTCAATCATTAAAGTCCTTGTAGAATCCATGATAGATGTATTCCTCCTTTCAACTATTCCATTTTGCTCAGGAGTTCCAGGGGCTGATACCTCTCCTTTGATTCCTCTTTCAATGCAAAAGTTATTGAATTCATTGGAGATGAATTCACCACCTCTATCTAATCTTAAGAATTTCAATAGTTTCCCTATTTCCTTCTCTACTCTTGCCAAATACCATTTGAACTTCTCAAATGCTTCTAACTTCTCTCTTAGATACATAACAGTCATCATTCTAGAGTAGTCATCAACAAAAAGAATAAAGAACTTTTCTCCAGTATAGCTCTCAATTCCAATAGGTCCACACAACTCAATATGCACAATTTCCAACATATCTTCAAACTAATAGTTTTTACTTTTAAAGATAGTCTTTCCCATTTTACCAATCTGACAATTCTTACATAGACCAACATCAAGTTTCTTCAAACTAGGAATGTCTCTTACCTTCTTGAATTTTCTTATTTTCACCATGTTATCAAAATTTACATGACATAACCTTATGTGCCATAACCAAATTTCTTCAACTTGAGCAATAAAACATGAGCACTCACCAAGATCAAGATAAAACAAGTTACCTTTTTTTTTTTTCCTGATCCAATTAGTTTTCCTTCATCATCCAACACTCTTGCCTTTCCATGCATGAATTCCACCTTAAATCCAATACTGATTAGTTGTGTCACACTTAGCAGATTATGTTTTAGTCCTTCAACCCAATATGCATTATCACATGCAAATTCTTTAGTTAATGAGATTTGACCTCTTCTTTTTATGCAACAAGGTTCATTGTTTCCAAACCTTACACTACCGCCATCACAATCTTCAAAGTGTTCAAACTTTGTTTTCTCACCAGTCATATGATGTGAACATCTAGTATCTATGATCCAAGTATCATTTTTTCTCACATAAGAGATAAGTGCCATCTTATCTTCTTCATCATCATCATATTCATCTTTCACAGCAATGTAAACTATTTCATCTTCACTATTGTCAGAATCCTTAGCCATAAAACATGTTTTCTTACCTTTTTTCTTGAATGATTTGAAATTTTTCTTGCCATTGCACTTGTGACCTTTCTTCTCATCCTTTCTTTGCTTGTTTGGACACCTAGCTACAATATGACTAATTTTTTCACACGAAAAATAGATTAAGGGAACTTTACCTTCTATTTTCCTCTGCCTCTAGAATATTTTCTTGCAATAGAGCTTCAACAACTTCAAGATCACTGTCAAAACTTTCTTCTGATTCTTCTTCACTTTCTAATTGAGTGTTCTTTGTTTTCTTGCCTTTCTCCTTAAGTGAAATCTTGGCCTCGAATGCAGATTCAATATCCTTGGAAGTTGGAACATAATTGTCATAGTTATCTAGCTCAAATGTTGTCAATCTTCCTACTAAGGTAATCAAAGTTATCTTATGATTTGTCTCACACTTCTTTCTTGAATTTTAGATACTCTAATTGCATAAATGGGAAGCAATGTTCTAAGAACTCTACTTACAACTATTTCTTCCTTGATTTCTCATCTAGAAGCTTTGATTGCACTAACACATGCTTTGATCCTTTCAACATATTTGGCAATATTTTCATCCTCTCTGATTCTCATTTGATCAAATTTTCCTCTAATGCTTTCTACTTTGGCTCTCCTCACATTGTCATCACCACCATAGATATCTTTTAGCTTGTTCCACATTTCAAAAGCAGTTTTGCAGTCCTTGATATCATCAAATTCCTCATAGCTAAGAGCACATGCAATATCTATCATCATGATTTTATGAGTCTTTTTCTCAAAAATTTCACTAATAGATAATGTATTAGAAGGAGTTGTGTATTCTTCATCAAGTTATTTCAATCCTAATGGAAGCTATATGAAGTCTCATGAAACTCTACCATGCTAAAAAGTTATCTCTATTAAGCCTTGGAATTTCTCTCTTGTAAGACATCTTGATATTTAGCTAAGGTCCTTGAAACCCTTCCTACCAGCACCAAAAGATCTTATACCAATTTTTGGAAATATAGATGGAGTAACTAAGAAGGGGGTTGAATCAGTTACCACAAAAACAAATCAATAGATCCCTTAGATCTCTGGAAAAACTAGTTACTGCTATCACTCGATAAATAAACTTTTAATGTTGTAACTTAGTAAATGTAGTGTATGTTAACTTTAAACATTCATAGTAATCAACTTGCAAGAATAAAAGAAATAACATGAACACAAGAGACACTATATTTAATGTGGAAACTCAATATGGGAAAAACCACTAAGTAACTAGCTACTGATTTTCACTCTTCTGAAGTGAGCACTGTTAGGAGCCAACCTAGTTAAAGTTTACAAAACACACTATTAGGTGTGACCTTGTTAGAGGATTTAATCAACCTATTAGGAGTGGCCTTGCAAGAGGTCTTTAGAACAATTCAATGGTACTATCACGTTGTTAGAGGATTTACAACTGGCTGTTAAACCAACTCTGTTAAGAGATTTTGGAATCACTGCTACAATGGTAAGAAAGTAACAATGAAATGACCTAAATGAGATGCAACTAAATTGCTCATACAGATCTCTATTATGCTCCACACTAGATCCTTCCTAGTCAAATATAGCTTTGCTCCTCCTCAAGGATATCTGACCATCCTTCAAATTTGCTCACACTTTCCTCCTCAAACTATCAATACACTTTCATACAAGCTCATACACTTTAGAATTCTCAACTTGATGTTTCATATATACCATTCAAATTACCAGGTCAACCCAATTACAACTTACAATCATCAATAATCATTACCACAATTAGCCAGAATAAATACTTGAAACAATTAAACTTCATTTCTCAAAATCAACAAAATTCTTCATTGGCCGACCTAGCTCGATAAACACTAATCTTGAGAAGATTTCCTTTGTTAACCAACAAATGCTTGGTTAACACTTTGAACCTACAAAAATCCTTTGAAGATTAAGTGAGATCAGTAAACACTAACTTTCCTTTATTAACCATGAGAGCTTGGTTAACACTACTTTCTGCCACAATTTCCTTTGACACCTGAGTGAGCTCGATAGACACTATCTTCACAAGGTAATTACTAGGAATGCTTAGTAGACACAAAAAATTGCCTTGCTAAGCAACTAAGCTCAATAAGTATTTTCTACCAACTGATATGACATTTTTGCAACATCAAAGACAACACACAATTAGACAATTTTATCCAACATATGTATCATGAATTTTTTAGCTAACATAAAACAATTGATTTACTATTGCAGAAACATGAAGCCTTTTCATGAGCATCCCACATAGTCTCATGGACCATCAGGTATAAGTCAATACTATTGGTATTAAAGATAGAGTAACTAAGAGGGGGGGTGAATCAGTTACTCACAAAAATTAATCCACAGATCCCATAGATGTCTTAAAGATCTAGTTACTACTGATACTCGATAAACAAATGCTTTAACTCGATAAATTAAATTATTACTTATCCTTAAGCATTCATGCATGTAATTTTAAAAAAAGTGAAAACAAGAGACGCCAGATTTAATGTGGAAACATAATATGGAAAAAATCACCAAGTAACTAGTCACCAATTTTTCACTCTTCTAAAGTGAGCCCTGTTAGGAGCCAACCCTATTAAAGGTTACAATACACATTGTTAGGTGTGACCCTGTTAGAGGATTTAATCACCCTGTTAGGAGTGGCCTTGTTAGAGGTCTTTAGAACAATTCAACTGAATTGTCATTTTGTTAGAGGATTTACAAAATGGTTGTTAAACCAACTCTGTTAAAATATTTGAAATCATTGCTACAATGGTTAGAAAGCAACAATAAATTGATTGAACAAGATGCAACTAAATTTGCTGGATACAAGTCTCTGTTCAGCATCATTAGATCCTCCTTGATCAAATATGACTGTGCTATTCCTCAATGATCTCTAATCATCCTTCAAATTTGCTTCCATAATAATCAGTCCTCATATCTCATTAATTCCACACTTGCATCTTACACATTTAGAATTCACAACTTGACCTCTTACTTATACCATTCAGATGGTCAAGTTGGCTCATTTACATATTACATTTACCAATAAACCATTGATTAGTCAGCTAAAGATATTACTCTTAAACAAATAAATGTTATTTCATAAGACAATAAAATCCTTTACTGACCAACCCTGCTCAGTAAATACTGCTTCCAAGAATTTCTAGAGTTAACCTTCTTGACTCGGTTAACATTACAATATCCTTAAAATCCTTCAGTTACTGAGTTTACTCAGTGAGACCTAAATTTCTTTGATAACTTTGAAAGATCAGTGAGAACTGCATCTTCCAATTTACCTTCGATGACTGAGTGAACTCGATAAGAACTGCTTCTTTCACATTACCTTTGATGACCGAGTGAACTCGATAAGAATTGCTTCTTTGCTTTACTAACCTTCTGAGCTCAGTAGATACTATTATTTGCCTTGCTGACCTTCTGAGCTTGGTAGACTTTATCTTTTTCCTTGCTAATCTTCTGAGCTCAGTAAACATTTTCCTTTGCCTTGTTGACCTTCTGAGCTCATTAAACACTATCCTTTGCCTTTTTGACCTTTTGAGCTCGGTAGACACTGTCCTTTACCTTGCTAACCTTTTGAGCTTGGTAGAGACTATTCTTTGCCTTGCTGACCTTTTGAGCTTGGTAAACATTGTCCTGATGACTGATATGACATTTGTGTGACATCAAAGATAACACACAATTTAAACAATTGTATCCAACAATCTTCCTCTTTGGCATTGATGGCAACACAACATGTCATAGCAGAAGAAATTTGAAAACAAGTCTTTTAATGATAGAATACAAAACTCCCCCTTTCATAATAATCCCTACCTCTTGCACAAACTCTTATTATTTTGAAAATTTTAGAGAGATATGATAGTATATTCTCCCTCTTTGACAACACATGCCAAAGATAGCTCAAAACAACTGAATAGAATTGTACCTAATGTACTGATTCATATGCAATGTCTTCATTAGTTTGCTACATCAACTGATAGATCTTTAGCTCTATTTCTTTGCATCACTAGAACTATATTTTAGTGAGCTTCATATAGGGGAATGACCCCTAACTTACCTCTTATATACAAGAATGAATCCTTAGGTAAAGGCTTTGTGAATATGTCAGCAATTTGTTCCTTTTTATGCACATATTTCAATCTTATTTCCTTTTCTTGCACCAATTCTCTAACAAAGTGATATTTTATGGCAATATGCTTGGTTTTTTAATGCATCACTAGATTCTTGAAGATGTTAATTGCACTTGTGTTATCACAAAACATAAAAATAGGTTCTTTGATTTATTACTTCATACCTTTCAATAATTTTTTAAACCATACAATGTTTGAGCAATTTACTGCTGTTGCAACATATTCAACCTTTGCTATGGATTGAGATGTACAATTATGCTTTTTACTTGTCCAGGAAACCAACCTTTTTCCAAGATAGAAAGCTCCTCCACTTGTGCTCTTTCTGTCGTCAATATTTGCTACCCAATCTACATCAGTGAACACCTTTAAATCTAGTTTTTCTCCAAGTTTATACCATAATCCATATTCTTCAGTTCCTTTTAAGTATCTCATGATCCATTTGATTGCCATCATGTGATTTTATTTTGGTTTTGCTAATAATCTTGCTACAATTCTTACTGTAAGGGAAATGTTTGGTCTTGTGTGCACTACATATTACAACTTTCTAATCATAGACCTATACAATGTCTGATCCACTTCCTTTGATTCATCATCCTTGGTAAATTTTAATCTAGTACATGTAGGAGTCCCAACTAGTTTGCAGTCTTCCATACCAAAAATTTTCAGTATCTCCTTGATGTATTTGGATTGAGTGATGTAGATGCCATTCTTATTTTGTTGAATTTGAAGACCAACAAAGAATTTGATTTCACTAAACATTGACATTTCAAATTCCTTTTTCAGTTGTTCTAAAAATTCTTTGTAAAGATTATCATTTCCTGTGAACAAAGTATCATCTAAAAATATTTTTGCCAAAATAATTTTATTATCTGGTCCTTCCTTTATGTACAAACTGTTGTTGTCATTAGTTCTTTGAAAACTAATCTGAATAAGATAGTTATGCAATCTTTTATACCATGCTCTAGGGGCTTATTTCAGACCATATAATGCTTTATGCATTTTACAGACCATGTCCTTCTTGTCTAGATCAACAAAATGTTCATGCTATTCAATGTAAACATCTTCATCCAATATACCATTGAGAAATGCTAACTTGACATCTATCTAATAAACTTTGAATCCTTTGAATGTAGCATACACAAGTAAGGTTCTAACACCTTCCAATCTTGCAACAGGAGCAAAAGTTTCTTCATAGTCTACACCTTCTTCTTGAGAGTATCCTTTGCATACTAGTCTAGCTTTGTCCCTTGATACATTACCATCTTCATTTAGTTTGTTTTTGAATACCCACTTTGTTCCAATCACATTTTTGTCTTTGGGTCTTGGAACAAGAGTCCATGTTTTGTTTTTCTCTATCTGTTCTATCTCTTCATTCATAGCTTCAATTCAAATTTCATTGTCTAGTGCGTCTTTAACATTTCTAAGTTCAAAATTAGCAAGTAAATAAGTTCCTTTCAACTTACTTCTTGTCATTGTTCCTTTTGATTTATCACCAAGGATTTATCTGGTGCATGATGCTTTTGAACATACTTGGCTAACACAGGCTCCTTGCCTTTTGAATGACTTGCATTGATATCCTTCCGTGTCTCAACTTCTAGTTCTTTCTAGTTGCTTGGGCTTGGTAGATGCTAACTCAATAGCTTCTATTTGCAACTCAAGTTCTTGTAGCTTGGTAGATGCTGAATTGGTTTGAACTTCTTTTGACTCAGTTAATGAAGAATCTGGAGTTGAGGATTCATGATTGATAGGTATACTTGGCATTGTATCAGGTTAAATGTAAACAAATCTTTTGTAGTCTTCAGGTTCCTTCTTGCTTTCTTCTATATTCTTTCTGCAAACTCATCAACTTTCACATATGCAATTTCTATGATTTTGTGAGTAGATAAGTTCAAATATCTATATGATTTTATTTTTCAAGAGTATCCCAAAAATATTCCTTCATAACTTTTTACATCAAATTTACCTTTTCTAGATTCTTTCAAAATGTAACATTTTCTTCCAAATACTTTTAGATAACTTACATTAGCTTTGTAGCCATACCACAACTTGTAGGGTGTTTTAAATGAGTCCTTTTTAAGTTTTACTCGGTTCAAGGTATGAACTACAATGTTGATGGCTTCCTTCCACTATTTGATAGCAATGTCTTTCTCAATCATTAAGGTTCTTGCACAATACATGATAGATCTGTTCCTTCTTTCTCCTATTCCATTTTGTTTATGAGTTCCATGTGCTGAAACCTATCTTTTGATTCCCCTTTCAATACAAAAGTTATTGAACTCATGTGAAATGAATTCACCACCTCTATCAGACCTTAAGCATTTCAGTCTTTTTCCTGTTTCCTTTTCTACTCTAGCCAAATACCATTTGAACTTTTCAAATGCTTCTGATTTCTCTCTTACGTACATGATAGTCATCATTCTTGAATAATCATCAACAAATAGAATGAATAATTTTTAACTAGTATAACTTTCGATGCCAATAGGTCCACACAAATTAGTATGCACAATTTCTAGAACTTCTTCAGTCTGATAGTTCTTGCTTTTAAAACTAGTCTTTCCCATTTTACCAATTTGACAATTCTTGCATAGACCAACCTAAGGTTTCTTTATGTTAGGAATACCTCTTACTTTCCTGAATTTACTGATCTTTATTAAGTTGTCAAAGTTTACATGACACAACCTCCTATTCCATAACCAACTTTCTTCAATTTGAGCAATGAAATATGAACATTCACCAAGTTGAAGATAAAATAAGGTACCTTTTGTTTGAGTGCCTAATCCAATCAGCTTTCCTTTGTCATCCAACAATCTTGCTTTTCCATGGATAAATTCTACTTTGAATTCATTATTGAGTAGCTATGCCACACTCAACAAATTGTGCTTTAGTCCTTCTACCCAGTATGTATTATCACATACAAGTTCCTTGATTAGTGAGATTCTTCCTTTTCCTCTTATACAACAAGGTTCATTGTTACCAAATCTTACAATGCCACCATCATAGTCTTCAAAGTATTCAAACATTATTTTATCACCAGTAATGTGATGAGAACAACCACTATCTATGATCCATGTATCATTATTACTCATATGAGAAATGAGTGTCATTTCCACATCATTATCAGATTCATCTTTCATAGCAATGTAGACAATTTCATCTTCTTCTTCATCATCAAAATCATTAGAATCTTTAGCCATAAAACATGTTTTCTTACCTTTATCCTTGAATGATTTGAATTATTTCTTGCCATTGTACTTGTGACCTTTCTTCTCATCTTTGTTCTACTTATTTGGGCACCTAGTAGCAATATGTCCAATTTCTTCAAAAGAAAAATAGATTAGAGGAACCTTACCTTTGTATTTCCCTTTGACTCTTGAATATTTTCTTGCTAGTAGAGCTTCAACCACTTCAAGATCATTGTCTAAACTTTGATTTGATTCTTCATCACTGTCTGATTATGGATCCTTCATCTTTTTCTCTTTTTCTTTGAGTGAAAGTTTGGCTTCAAATGCTGATTCAACATTCTTAGTAGCTAGAACATAATTGTCATAGTTGTCTAGCTCAAATGTAGTCAATCTTCCAACTATGGCCTCTAAAATTATTTTATGATTTGGCTCACATCTCCTTTCTTGAATTGTAGAGACTCTGATTGAATAAATGGGAAGTAGAGTTCTAAGAACTTTACTTATAACTGTCTCCTCACTGATATCTCCTCCAAATGCTTTGATTGCACTAACACATGCTTTAACTCTTTCAGCATACTTTGCAATATTTTCATCCTCTCTTATCCTCATTTGATCAAATTGTCCTCTCAAACTTTCTACTTTAGCTCTTGTCACATTATCATCTTCTCCATAGATCTCTTTCATCTTGTTCCACATTTCAAAGGTAGTTTTGCAATCCTTGATGTCATCAAATTCTTCATAACTCAGAGTAGATGCTATATCTATCATCATGTTATTGTGAGTCTTTTTTTCAGCAGTATCATTGATAGATAATGTACCAGAAGGTTCTTCATATTTTTCATCAAGGTACTTCAGCCCTGTATCACCAATAGAAGCCAGATGAAGCCTCATCAATCCTTGCCATGCTGAGAAGTTGTCCCTATTAAGTCATGGAATTTCCATTTTGTAAGACATTCTCATATTTAGCTTAGATCCTTGAAATCTTTTCCTATAAGAACCAAAAGCTTTCATACCAATTGTTGGGATTAAAGATAGAGTAACTGAGAGGGGGGGTGAATCAGTTACTCACAAAAATTAATCCACAAATCCCTTACATGTCCTAAAGATCTAGTTACTACTGATAATCAGTAAATAAATGCTTTAATTTAACAAATTAAATTATTACTTATCCTTATGCATTCATGCATGTAATCGAAAATAAAGTGAAAAAAAGAGACACCAGATTTAACGTGGAAACCCAATATGGGAAAAACCACCAAGTAACTATTCACCATTTTTTCACTCTTCTGAGGTGAGCCCTATTAGGAGCCAACCCTGTTAAAGGTTATAATACACACTGTTAGGTGTGACCCTACTAGAGGATTTAATCACCCTATTAGGAGTGGCCTTGCTAGAGGTCTTTGGAATAATTCAACTGAATTGTCACTTTGTTAAAGGATTTACAAAATGGCTATTAAACCAATTCTATTAAGAGATTTGAAATCACTGCTACAATGGTTAGAAAGAAACAATGAATTGACCTGAATAAGATGCAACTAAATTTGTTGGATATAGGTCTCTGTTCAACATCATTAGATCCTCCTTGATCAAATATGACTATGCTATTCCTCAATGATCTCTGATCATCCTTCAAATTTTCTTCCACAATAATTAGTCTTCATATCTCATTAATTCTACACTTGCATCTTACACATTTAGAATTCACAACTTGACCTCTTACTTATACCATTCTGATGGTCAAGTCGACCCATTTACATGTTACACTTACCAATAAACTATTCATTAGTCGGCTATAGATATTAATCTTAATCAAATAAATTTTATTTCATAAGATAATGAAATCCTTTACTGGTTAACCCTGCTCGGTAAATACTGCTTCCAAGAATTTCTAGAGTTAACCTTCTTGACTCGGTTAACTTTACAATATCCTTAAAATCCTTTGACTATTGAGTTTACTCTATGAGAACTAAATTTCTTTGATTACCTTGAAAGCTCAGTGAGAACTGCATCTTCTAAATTACCTTTGATGACCGAGTGAACTCGGTAAGAACTGCTTCTTTGCTTTGCTGACCTTCTAAGCTAGGTAGATACTATTCTTTGTCTTGCTGACCTTCTGAGCTTGGTAGACTTTATCTTTTTCCTTGCTAACCTTCTAAGCTCAGTAAACACTGTCATTTGCCTTGCTGACCTTCTAAGCATGGTAAACACTATCGTTTGCCTTGCTAACCTTCTAAGCTTAGTAGACACTTTCCTATGCCTTGCTGACATTCTAAGCTTGTTAGAGACTATTCTTTGCCTTGATGACCTTCTAAGCTTGGTAAACACTATCCAGGTGATTGATATGACATTTGTGTGACATCAAAGACAACACACAATTTGAACAATTGTATCCAAAAAATACACCCCATAGAGATTAATTTATTTTACCATTTGTAAAATATCTCTTTCATTTCCACTTATCTCACTTATTTCTTGGAGTCCAAGTACTAGTGAATAGGTAATTATCATATTTTTCTTCCTCGAGTGAGGAAACTATAGGAATGGAAGAAGAAAGTTGTTGATCTTAGATTGGTTTTGACAAGTTAGTGTAAAAAAACTTAAGTTATTTACTTAGTTCACGTCAAACAAGTAGTACATGTTGAGCACAACATGTATATATTAGACCATGTTGAGTTCATAGTGAGTGTCGAGCAGATAGTGTATGCCAAGTAATTCAGGAGCCAAGTGAATAGTGGATGCCAAGTGATACAAATGTTGAGTCACAGTATAAAGCTTAGTGTATGCCAAGTAAGATAGTTTTGACTTTTTTTTTGTAATGGCACAAACATCTATGTAAACCATTTTTGAGTTGAATTAAGGATAAATTGCGATACCTTGGAGATAAGGACAAATATTAAGTTGGATTCCCAATGTAATTACATGTAGAAAATTAGAAAATGGGAAGGATTAAGTGACAAAATGATGAATATCAGTCATTGATTCATACCTAACCACATGTCACCAAAGTCTTCTTAAGGAAGAAAAATCCTAAACTCTCTATGAGTGAATGAATGTTGAAGGAGTGAAGAGAGGAGCTTTCATGTAGAGCATTCATGGTGGCTACAAAGTTATGAAGTGAGACAATATTGTAGAATCAATTAGAGAAAAATAGAGGAAAGGAAAAGGATGCAACAAAGAGACATTTTGTCAAGAAGGATCAATAAGATAATTGTTTGAAGGTGATCTGTTATCAAGAAATCAAGTGCTAACCATACGGTCAAAGATGAGACATTTTAATAGGTGATTTTAGTTAAAATATTTTAATAGAGTAGTCCTAATAGGTGTAGAAGTTGATGAAAGCCAACTTTATAGCTTACCAAGATCACCTACATGTAAAAAACCTGCTAAAGGGAAACCAAAGAAGGAAGAGATGGAGCTTGGAAAAACTAAATAGATTGATAAAGAAGATATTGCAAACAAAGAAAAATGTATTGATATACAATATGCCTTGAAAATGAGTTATGAAATACAATGAGAGAGCCTGAATATAAAGGCCGCAAGGAAGCTTGTAGAACAAGCTGGAAAGTGCTAGAAGATAAGGTTGACAACTAAGCATACATCCACAAAAGGTGGAATATCCTCGATCAAAGTGAGAGGATAAGTATGAATTAGATAGGTACAAACTCTTGTGTTGTCAAAAACTAATAAATAAATGCATTTAACTAAGTAAACTTAATTAAAAGAATAAATAATTAATAAATATATATTTACTCTAACAATAGGTTGTATTGAAATCCTTTAGCATGGTGCTTACTTAGTTGTAAGCTAAAGTCCTTTAGCAAGGCACACTTCTAATAGGGTGTTAAAATCCTCTAACAAGGTGAGACCTAATAGTCTTTGTAAGCCTTTAAATGGGCAGACCATTCACAGGGCAGATCATGTCTCATGATCAAAATATTGTCACCTTCATTGGATACACTTTATTACTATAGTAGTGAAGATTTATGGGTGTCATCTCCACCCCAATTTTACCTTCTCACTTGGAGGGTTTCTAGGTAATCATATCTGGTGTTATGTGTGTTTGAATGTTTACTTGATTACATACTTTAGATGTACATGCTTTACACGTTATTTCAGTTTGTACATTGAATGTATGAGATGGATGTGTGGTGAAATTTTTATGGGTCTAAGTTTAAACTAGTGATTCAACCCCTCCACTCTCCTCTCATAAGTTTACCTTTCTTATTGTAATTCCAACAATTGGTATTAGACCCTTCTTCTCTAAAAGAGAAGCTTTACATCTTTGAGGAAACATTTTAAAATGGAAGTCTATAAGTTGGGAAAGACTATTAAGAATCAAGAGATTGAAATATATCTCATTCTAAATCACCCAAATGAAGCAAGAGAAGAACTAAAGAAATCCTCAAAGAGAAGGAAAGAAATTGCTATTGTGGACAATAACACACAATATAGAGAGATAGACACTACTAAGATATTTGTAGATGGAGACTTCAATGAATTTGATGCAGCAATTACAAATCTAATGGAAAAGAATAGAGCGCAAGTTGAAGAAATTAGAAATCTCAAGTTAGAGAAAGAATCACAAGCCATACTACTATGTGAGATGACTAAAAAGAAGAAGAAAGCTATGGAAGACAAAGCAATGATTGGAGAAGACAAAAGAACTTTGGTCAATAGGGTGGAGAAGAAGTCAACAATACTAACCAAGATTTTCAACATGCAATTGGATATACTAACTCAAATGACGAATGTCAACTATGAGTTGAATGTCAAGGACATTGAGATAACAACATTGATGTTACAGAATGAACAATTGCAAAATGACCTAAAGAGGAAAAATGAATTTTTTGAAAGTTTTAATAAACCAAGTGAAGCCATCAAATATTTTGAGCAATTATTGAGATCCCCTAGATCTAATAATGACACATCAGGATTGGGACACACAAGTAGTGAAGAAGGAGAGTCATCCAAAAGTGCTAAAGAAAGGAACAACAAAGGTAAAAACTCCAAACCTACTTGTCATAATTGTGGTAAGAAAGGACATACTACTAATGTGTGCATGAGAAAAACTACAAATTAGAATGTCAAGCACAAGAGCATGGTTCAGTATCATAAATGCAAAAATCAAGGTCATTAGGAACATGAATGCAGAACCAAGACCATGCACACACAAAGATTTGAAAGATATTACTACAGCTATAAAAAGTATGGACATAGAGCTTTTGAGTGTAGATCCAAACCCATGTGGTCATCAAAAAAGCAAAAAAAAATAAGGAAAAATGGAAACTTTTATAACTAGGATTATAATACAAGATATAACTGTCATTATTGTCAAGAATACAGACATGTTTCTAAGAATTGTATTAGGACACATTTCAGAGGTGACTACAAGAGGTAGTTGAGTCAAACCACATTTTTTAGCTATTTGAAGACTAGACATGTTAGTAGATATTTTTCAACAAGGTCAAAGGTACCAAGTTGTGAATTTGATAAAGGCAAAGGCAAGGAAAATGTTGAAAATGTTAGAAATAAAATGAACAAGACATGGAAGAAGGAAGATGATTGCAATACATCAAATGGAGAAGGGATCACTTCACCCCATGGGTCAAGTGATCACACCTCATCAAACTAAAAAATCAAGAGGTATGTGAGACTAATATTTAAATGCTATATTATACATTAGTTCCAAAAGGAGTTGGTACCAAAAGGATTACATTAGCATGAATAAAGATGTAAGATGTTATTAGAAATCTAAGATAAATCCTTAAGTTTTTCATGCTACTTCTGAGCATGAAATATTTCCTATATGTGTTGAGTAAATGCTAGAAGATGTTGAGCTAATAGATAGGCTAGTTGACATCGAGCTCATAGTGGTTGCTGAGTGAGTGGAATGGTAATGGATGGAAAGTGAGCCTAAAATTGGTTGATGCCAAGCTTACAACTGTATAAGCACTCAACATTTATTGTAGGGTTTTCAAAGGGTATTTGATTTATTTTAGCTCATTTCACATCATTTCAAATTTTAGAAAGAGTGAGTAGAGAAGAAGGCGATCTAGAAATCCATTCAAAGTAGTTGTAGAAGATTCTAGTAGTGATTTCACACCAGTTCATTAGATCTCATAAGATATTTATTAAGAGTTGAGCTATGTAGTCAATTTTTTTGTAAACCCTAGTTTTTGTACAATAGCTTCTAGTTCAAATAATATAGAGGGAAAGGAACTTTTGAATGTTTAGTTAGTGAGCAATAAATCAAGCACCCATTTTCAAAGCTATTCCTAATATTTCTTATAAGAAAGACCATTTTGGTGCAATATCCATGATACCACCAAACATGTTAATGGTACAAGATGTGAGAAAATGCTATGACTATAAGATAGGAAGAATTAGGGACATGGAGATTATGGAAGCATATGGAAAACTCTTTGATAAATAGAATGGGTAAGGATAGTGCTTAGCCAAATTCATGATGGTTCATTATGGCTAGAAAATGGACCTATCAAAATTACTAAAAGGATAATTCATAGGGTTACTAGTTACCCAACCCTAGATTGGCATAAGAAACTGAGAAGTGATTTGAAGGAGGTGATTGAGAAAAATATTGGATTTGTATAGAAAAAAAGAGGTGTGACAATTGACACAATCACTAATCCATTGATAGACTTTGTTATAAGGGTTATATCACACAAGTTTTATCAGTCTAGTTGATTAAATTGTGTGCCCTATATAGCTATGGATATTGGATACAAGATTATCAAGAAAGATCATACACATGATTCAACAGAGCTACAACTTCAACAATTGATGGAGAGCCTTGGAGCAATTAGAAAGACAAAGAGTGCATAATGTAGATTTAGTTCTATATTGATATGCTTATTATTTTATGTTCAAAACACATTCCCTTCATTTGGAACTATGGGATGAAAAAAAAATAGATTAGTAGTAGTACAAATTGGTGAATATATTGAACAATTAGGTAAGAATTTTGATTCTTTAATGACAAGTTATTTTCAAGACTTCAAGTAGTCAATGAAGAAGAGGTTGAGAATATGAGTGTTGAGAATACTAGTGTTAATAGTAGAGAAACACTATGATGATGTTTGTTTCCTAATGGATACTGACTATATTTTTCTACAAGATGCTACACCAAGGGTGAGATGGTTGAGACCCTTAGATTATGAAATAAATGTGGATGAATCCTTTGTAGTTATAACTACATTACTTGCAAAAGAGGTGGACAAAGCTGCAAAGGTATTTGGAAATTATGAATTGGCAAAGTCAAAAATCATAATGGAATTGAAGACTACCTCAGTTATCAAGGAGAAGGATAGGTTGGTGAAGAAACTAAAGGATAAATTTGGAGAGGGTGTTGAGTAGGAGGAAGAAAAGGATGATGAGGATGAAGAGGAAGAAGACTCTCAAACACAAGTACCTCTTGCATTAACTCAAGGTATGGGTGAAGATCAACCAAAAGTGTAGGAGACTAAAGTAGCTAAAGGTGTTGAGGAAGAAGCCAAGGAAGCACCTACACCTACTAATACAAAAAAGAAGAAGGAAAAGGCACAACCTATGGCAAGGGATAAGAAAACTACAAAATCAAGAAAGACAAGCCTACTACACCTACTACAAGAGTTGTCACACATAGAATAGCTCAAAAGGCCAAAGAAAAGACCAAACCAATATAGAAAGGAGGTCAAGAGTAGAGAAGGCCAAGAAGGAAATATGTGGCACAAGATGAGTCTAATGAAGAGAAAATAGAATCAGATGACAATAGCTAATTTAAGGCAGTGAATCATAATCCTCTTTCAAACTTAGAAACTTTATTTGAAAATGTTAAGAATCGTGTAGACTTATTAGGATTTAGTAATGTAGATTTTGATAATTTGGGTAAAGTGGAGAAAAATCAAGTGGAGGAAGCCATATGTGCTATGATGGAAAATTTCAAGACAACCCCTCTAAAACTTGCCAACTCTATGCTAAAGAATTAATATGACAGAGTTGAGCAAAAATGGCACTATTGTCTAAACTTGTAGAGACAAATTAGAGAAACCTCACTAGCACAAGTGATGCCTAAATTAACTAAGGCACACATTGCTCAGGCTATCAAGAAATATATGGTTAGGTTTGTACCTAAATATAGAGCCTTCATATTTTTACAAAATAATATTGAAGATGTGGTTTAGAAGACCACTCAAATGTGGAAGCTTACTTATGGGTTGACTACAACAAAGGAAGGTGAGGAAGAACCCATAGAGGTGAAGGATGATGTAGAAGATGATAAAAATGATGATATGGTTGAGGGAGGAACAAAAATGCAAATAGATGACAAGGTAACAGCTGAGGAAGAGTAGTATGAAGAACAAACTGTGCAAGACACACAATTGCCAAGTGTTAGTCCCCCACATGTCACAAGTATGGATATTGAAGTAGTAACTATTAAGGATGTTTTTGATGTCACAAAATAGAACATCAATTCCCTTACTAAGGAAGATCTTGAGAAGATATTAGATTAGTCCACACTATAGACAAAACTTTGTGATAATCCTATACTGGTTAGTGTGGATGAACTACAAAAGATAGTGATTGATACTAAAAGGAAAAAGATGAATCCACAATAACCACCTTCTCTCATCCCTCTAGTCACTAATGTACAACCTTTGGTCCAAATACCAGAAGATACATCTGACAAGGTTAATACAATTTCCAAGGATGATACATTAGAAAAGAGTATAGTGGAAACACAAGTTGTTAATGTAGAACAACAAGAAAAAAGTTAGATAGAGTCATTTGCACCTACAACACAAGACCAAGGTGCAAGTCAAGTCATTGTGGTAGAATAAGGAAATCCTAAAGAGGTAGATTTAACATCTAAGGTGAAGGAGCAAGTTACCATTTGAGCCCTAGTAACCTTACTTACATTTAGCACTCCTTCTACTCAAACTCTTTAGAAGCTAAGAACAAATACAACTCCATTGTAGATCTTAGTGTCGAGCCCAAGTTCATCAAAGGCTAAAGAAGTAATTCAATATGGAGATGTCAGCCTTGATGAAAAGATCATTTTGAAAAAGTATGACTATGATACCATGACTGTAGAATAGATCGGCATACTCCAACAAGCCCTAGCAAGGAAGAAGCATTAGGAAATACTTAGAAGGGAGCATAGGCAGAAGTAGGCACTACAAGATATTAAAGAAATCTTTTTGGATGCATTTAGTCTACCAACTCCTGATGAGACAAAGCCAATAATGGAACAACTGATAGATATAGTGGAGAAGGTTACTAATGAAGACCTAGATACTAATGCTAAATTGTTAGAAAGGTCAAAAAAGAAGTTCCAAACCAAAATCAATGAAAAAATATTAGGTGATATAGCACTGACACAAGTTGCATTGGCAACTAAGGTTGAGGATGTGAAGAAGGTACTTAAGTTCTCATTGTACATTAAATTGTGCAATCCCCCACTCTTCACCCAAGAGACCAAAACTCACATCTTGAGCTTGGGGAGCCACATCAATGCATTAGGTACAAAGTTTCCTATCAATCCAACTCAGAGTGAGAAGTATTTCAGGGCATTGCTTCAAACCTAGAGATAGTTTCATTATTAGTAGATGAGGCCAACACAAGGGCTAAACTAATTAGCATCCAAACAACTCTCACCCCCCATATGAAAATTTTGCACAAGGAACTAGGCTATGCTAAAACCCTAATGAAGAAAGACCCAAATCTTTGTACCTTAGATGGTCTAGTTCACCTTGTTGTCAAGCTATCTATCCAAATAAAATCATTGGATGTATCATGTGAGAATTGGGATGCAACTCTGAAGATAAAATTGAATGTCCATAAATATTTTCTAGACAAACACACTATAAGTGTATAGCCCATTGACATAAGTGTCAAAAAGGGGGAGAATAAGAAAAAGGGAAGAATCAAACAAATCGAGAGAATAATTTTTTTGGAGAAATATAAGGATAGTGAGAAATAAAAATGGAAATTAAGTAAAGGGACAAAGCAAGTCAGATCAAGCTAAGGTAAGCAAAGGGATAGAGCAAGTCAGATCAAGCTAAGAAAGAGAAAGCACAAAATAGAGTATAAAGTCAAAGAGTATTAGTTGAGGCATATTTACTCAGTAGAAGGACAAATTTTGGATAGAGAACATACACATCAACTTAGGGGAGTTATCAAATTTTGAGGTATCTAAGTTATTGCAAAATTTTGAAACTTTGAAGTTTTGTATATAAGTCGAGTTAAGACATGTTATACTCATGAGATTAAGGATGCTAGTATATAGTCAAGTGTTTTTGACACTCATGTCAAATGGGGAGCTTGTTGATCTTAGATTGGTTTTGAAAAGTGAGTGTTGACACACTTAAGTTATTTACTTGGTTCATGCTAAACAAGTAGTACATGCTGAGCACATGTATATATTAGGCCATGCCGAGTTCAAATTGAGTGGTGAGCCACTCGTGTGCCAAGTCACTTAAATACCAAGCAGACAGTGTATGCTGAGTAATTCAGGAGCTGAGTGAACAATGGATACTAAGTGATATAGGTGCTGAGTCACTGTATAAAGATTAGTGTATGCCAAGCATCAGAGACTTCAGATGCCAAGTAAGATAGTTTTGACATATTTTTTTGTAATGGCACAAACATCTATGTAAATTTTTTTTGAGCTAACTTAAGGATGAATTACAATACTTTGGAGATAAGGATGAATCTTAAGTTGGATTCCCAATGTAATTACTTACATCCAATCAAAAAATGGGAAGGATGAAGTAGAAAAATAGATGAATCTCAACCATAGATTCATACCTAGCCCAAAGTCACCAAAGTCTTCTTAAGAAGGACAAACCTTAAACTCTCTATTAGTGAATGAATGTTGAAAGAGTGAAGAGAGGAGTTTGTATGTAGAGCATTCATGGTGGCTAAGGAGTTATGAAGTGAGAAAAAATTTGAAAATTTAGTTAGAGAAAAATAGAGGAAAGGAAAAGGATATAGCAAAGAGAAATTTGATCAAGAAGGATTAAGAAGATAATTGTTTAGAGTTGATGTGTTATCAAGCAATCAAGTTTTGATCATAGGATCAAATCTGGGACATTTTAACAAGTGATTTCAATTAAAATCTCTTAACAAAGTAGTCCTAACAAGCTATATTGAAATTATTTAACAAGGTTCTTACTTAATTGTAAGTTAAAGTCTTTTAGAAAGGTATACTTCTAATAGGGTGTTGAAATCCTCTAACAAGGTGAGACCTAATAGTCTTTGTAAGCCTTTAATAGGGCAGACCTTTCATAGGGTAGGTCATGTCTCATGATAAAAACATTGTAAGCTTCATTGGATATAGTTTATTACTATAGTAGTGAAGATTTGTGGGTGTCATCCACACCCCAATTTTACCTTCTCACTTGAAGGGTTTCTGGGTAATCATATCTAGTGTTATGTGTCTATGAATGTTTACTTGATTACATGCTTTTGATGTACATGCTTTGCATGTTATTTTAGTTTGTACATAGAATGTATGAGATGGATGTGTAGTGAAAATTTTATGGGTCCAAGTTTAAGCTACTAATTCACCCTCCCCCCTCAAAAGTTTACCTTTCCTATTGTAATTCCAACAAAAGTGAGACATTTAGTATGTCTAAATCAAGAAGATCGACTCAAGGTCAAAATAGTTGAAAGAAATTCAATAAGCACATGATTTTTTTCCTTGCTCAAGGGGGGTCATGTTCTTATGATGATGAGAGTAAAGGAGAATTTGATATGCTCTTTAGGTACACACATCTACAGAAATAATGGGTCCCTAATGAACTTCCTTGAATAAACATTGATTTTTAAGTTGGATAGAAGATGTATCACATAACACCATCCTCATTACATGGTTTGGGCCTATTTTACATGGATTTCATAAAGGTCTCTTACAACAAGGTTCTTGAATTAATGGAGTATTTTGGACCTTGCTATGTTTATAGTAGTTGGATGCAAATTGTTAGATATAAAAAAATGTATGTGTAGGTATGCACTTGTGGAAAATTATATACAATAAAAAGTTTGTGAAAAAGTAATATAGTAGCTATATACATTAATAGAAGGCCAAAAGCACCAAGGAATATTGTATGTTTAATAAATAGTACATGACCTACATCAACTAAGAAATGACCTAATTACATATTTGAGGCATGCGAGGGAAATCATGTATTTGTATGTATAATAAAATCAATATGTTGAGGTGAAGATCTTCTTACTGATTACAATTTGAATCACATAGATACAAACAAGGCCACTATCATGGGTGAGGTGGTACACACTATGCACATTTAAAATCAACTCCAAGCAATGAAGATAAACACACCATTAAATTTGTATTTTTTTTGCTAACTTAGAATAATAACACATGTGTTCTAACATGTCTCAATGATTTTGTTTTGAAATGAAGGGCTATAGTATGGATCAATAGCTGCAAAATCCACATGATGGTGATGGTTCTTCTTTTTGATAGGTAAAACTCATTGTTGTTGTACAAATTAGATACAAGATATATGTTAATATGTATTTTTTATTATGTTTTATTCTTCACTACTATTTTAAATTGACTTTTTTAATGAATAGTCCTTTCCTTATATTAAAAATAATACAATAAAGTTACATATTAACAAAAAAAGGGGCTGGGGAAAACAAGATCACCTCATGAGTACACATGGCCCAAGGCCGAAGATCAACTAGTCATAAAAAAAACACAGAAAGAAAAAAGCCTCAGGCT
Source organism: Cupressus sempervirens (assembly GCA_028749045.1). NCBI lineage: Eukaryota > Viridiplantae > Streptophyta > Pinopsida > Cupressales > Cupressaceae > Cupressus > Cupressus sempervirens. The sequence continues at coordinate 609,373,966 of CM053784.1, read as the reverse complement.
ACCAGTGTAGTGCCAGCCAAGGGAGGAGGATCCTTATCATTAGATCCCCACCCAAAGGTGGGGTGAGTGGATGACTCAAGGGGAGCCTATTTGTCAGCAACATCAACATTATCATGTTCCTTCTCTCCCTTAGGTCTAGGAGGAGAAATGGCTAAATTTAGCCAAGGGAACACCCACTTGGGGTTTGAATGAGCAAAGGGCCAAGTGATAGTAGAAGTAGTAGGAGGAGCCATAGGGGATCATGTTGATCTAGACCTTTGTGTAAGTGAGGCAGAGCAGTGCTAACCACCAAAGCCTCCAGGAGAGTGGCATCAACTAAAAGTACCATCACTGGGAGAGTGATGCAATTGAGATTGAGGCATGTGCGAGTGGTAAGAAGAGCTACTATGACCTCAAAAATGACCATAAGGAGGGGTATGATTTCTAGAGATAGAATCTAGTGGAACACAAGGAACTATATAGGGGGAATTTCACCAATGTGTTAGCAACTCCTACAGGTGAGCCACCTCCAGAGCCACTTTATTAGTTTTTACTTGAATCTACATCATAACATTGTTATAAATACATGCTTTAGCATACATAGAAACATTAATGTCAAGAGTGTTATGATCAAAGATAAAAACATTATGATCTTTCCAAATGGTTAATAAGATCTCCAATATGATAGCATGCCTAATCTAAGAGTACTTGAAGGGAAGCTGAGTGTTGTCTCCTAGAATAACCATATGCCAAGAAAAAGGTTCTAGGTGGAAAGGGTGAAAGAGATCATGGATCCATCACTAGTAACACTGAGTCCATCTATAGAACCAAAAATTGTGCAAAAAAGTCTCTGGTTGACAATAGAAAGGGGAATAAGGGTCAAGAACTCTTAGGTGCTATAGCTAGGGGCCCAAAGGCAAGCCCTAGAAAATAATACACTAGGAAAAATGCATAATTTTAGGCTTAGTAATAGTTTTCCATGTAGTGGAAAACCTATGGCTCCAATTATAGTGAGAAGATCATAGATGCCATCTTTGGTTGAGAACTTTGACCATGGGAAAGTGAGGAACCAACCATTGGTAGCCAAGCCTAGGCTTGTAGCTGGTTATCAAAGTCGCTGGAAACCACTTTCAATATTTCCACCAAGGGTGAGAAGACTGAATGCCAAGTTTATGAAACATATGGGGAGGCACCACAGAAGTTAGAAGATCAAATGTCTAATATTTTGCATGGGTGAGCCAGAATTGAACTTTCATGTCCTCCCATGACCATAAGCTCATAGTAACTCTAGAGGAAAGATCTTTATGGGTTCGTATGCCTCATTTGAAGAAATGTAGAGCACTAGCCCCATGCACTTTGGCTAGGGGAACACCTTGGATAGCAAATAATGGCAGCCACCAGAGATTATGTTGGTTCATGGAGAGCCCATCTTTGAACCCAACACCAACCCAGCAAAGTGAAGGCTTAGTGACTTCCCAGGAATTCCAAATGCTTTTGGAAATAGAAGTGCCCTAAATCTAAATAAGTTTAGTGGTCATAAGAAGGGTCTAAAAACCATTCCCCTTCCAAGCTAGCTGGTGGACCAAAAATCTTGAAGAGATGCAATGTCACAACAAAATCTTCCAAGATTCACTACCAGTGAGAGTGTAGATAACCCATTTGGCATAGAGAGCAGAACCTTACTTCTGGGTAGAGAGAAAGCCAAGGCCACCAAAAACTTTGGGAAGACAATAGAAATCCTAGGAAACTCTATGAAAGCCCTAGTGAGAAGCATTTGAAGCCAAGAGGAGGTTTCATAGTAGATGCTCAAGTTTGAGATAAGAGGCCCTTGAAGGAGCCCAATAGGAAGAATAGTAAACATGGGTGGCATCCAACACCTTAGAACAAATCTAAAATTTTCCTACAAGGGAGAGAGGCTTGGTGATCCAATATTCCAACTTCTTCTCTATTTGAGCAAGGACTACATTCTAGAGCTTGATAGACAAAGCTTGAAAGGAAAAAAGGGATGCCCAAAAAATGAAAAATCTCACCTTGCTAGAACCATTTCCATTGATATTTCCCAAACCAAGTAGGTTTGGGAAGGGAAGTCTACCTATAATAGACAATTTTGTGCCGCTGTATAGTAGACTCAGAGGCAAGACAAAAGGTGTCAAGAAACTACAGAGTATTAGCAATGTTATCCTCATCCTCAATGAGAGTGAGAAAGGTGTCATCCAAAAAATGATCATTCACAAGATGATCAAGGGAGTTCAATTGAGAAATACCATAGACCATACCTTGTGAGATGACATTAGCAAGCAAGTACCCAAAGCCTTCAACAACCAACACATAGAGTGAGGGCACCAGAGGAAAACTTTGTCAAATGGAATGATAAAGTCCAAAGGCTTGAGAGTATTAGCCATTGATAGAGATGCAAGCAAAGGCATCCCCAAAAAGCATCTGGATTGGTTGTAGGAAAATAGGGCCAAACCCAAGTGCCTGAAGCATTGCAAGAATGAAGGGCCGCTCTATTTAGTCATAGGCTTTGGAAAAATCAATCTTAAGAAAGATGGCCTATTGTTTGGAGTGCCAAGCCCATTCCATCCCTTCCCATACAATGATTATATTATCTAGAATATATCAAGATTTGATAAAACCAATTTGCTCTAGGTGAATAATTTGAGGAAGAAGATGATGAATTTTAAGAGAGAGAGCCTTGGCAATGATCTTGTAAGAGACATTTAACAAGGTGATGGGTCTCCAATTACATATATCTTTAGGGTCACCTACCTTTTGTATGAACTTGATATTTCCCTTGTTTATAATATTGCCTAAATAGAAAGAATTGTAGGCTTCAAGGTAGACCTTATGTGTCATGCCCAAAATTTATGAGATAAAACACAACCAATTTTTTTTTATTTTTTTTATTTTTTTATTTTTTTATTTTTAAATTTTTTTTTATTTTTTTAATTTAAAAAAAAAAAAACAAACTACCAAGTTAAAGATATACTTATTTGCTTAACAACATATCTCAATTTTATTTTCTTTCACCAATAAAGTTCTAACCTTTTGTAAAAATAATATTATGTATTATATATTGCCATACATTAAATGACCCATATAGATTCAAATTTTTGACGATGTGTCAAATTTAAAGAAGTTAATTTTATAAATATCATTCATTAACCAATCTAACCTAATTGTTGTATGCTATACTTAACACTCTTAAAATTTATACTCAAAACAAATAAAATATTTTAACATTATATCATCCTACCCAAGACACAATATATACAATTGTTAATCCCAACCTACATCTATCCTAACCACTAACCACTAAGCACAATAATCTGCAAAAAGGACACTCTAACATTCCCCTTCCCACTAACCTAAGAGCCACCCATTTCCCCATGCCTATCCTCCCTAGAATGGCGCCTTGCTTTACTTTCATATTAAAGGTGCCTAGGGAAGAACACTTGTCTCCTAAGTCAGAGGTATTAACCATACACACAAATTCCATGCAGTATTAGGCACCTAAAAAGGTTTGAAAAGTTTGCAAAAGATGGGGTTACCTTTTTACCACCACTACACCCAAAGCATGCTGACTTAAGCCACTTAGATTTGCTTTGAACCGCATCCCAAGTACCATTTACTCCTTCCTAATCACATTTTCCAAGAGGTAGGGGGCTAAGTAGTGTGCTGATTATGTCAAAACATAGGAACCTGATCCAATGTTGAGTCCAAGATAAGGGCACTTGGGATTGGGTCTGACAATATTGTCATAATTGTTCCCTTCCCAAACCTCTTACACATGCGCTGAGTATTCCAAGGTGAAGGAATAGCACTTGAGAGGGTTAGGAGTTATGTTATTTTATTTTCTTGTATTTATAAAAATTAATGTATTAGTGGGTGGGTACATCCTAGTTTAAAACAGAACATAGGTGCCTAGGTTTTATTTAATCATTGTCCTATGCCTCTTTTTTTTTTGTTTTAGAAGCGGGACGACCTAGGGTCACGAGACTTACATGGTCTTTTTTTACAAAGTTTTAGGGATAGATTTATTTATTATTTTCTTTTTTTTTGTTTCTAAGTTATGGTTCTAGGGAATATCTCCTTGATTATTTTATTGCTCTGTATTAGTAACTTGATGTGGGTTATTCTTTTTTTTCTCTCCCATCAAAATTCCAGAGAATGAAATACACACTTCCAGGTTTAACTTATTGTTCACCCATATTTGCATCTGATTTATTATTATTATTATTATTATTATTTATTTTGACTCCTACTTAGGGTTTGGTGACATGGAAACTAAGCATAGCATTGAGTATTAGTGTTAATACCAATAGAAAATTAAGGCATCAAATATAATTCTCTATTGAATTATATCAATATCCATTTGTGTTTTATAACTTGAGATTCAAATCTACTATCTTTTACATGAGCTACCATAAGTGAATGCATCTTACAACTATTATTCAAAATATAATTATGACTATTTGTAAACATAAAACTCTCTCATATGTGACTGAGAAGATAATCGAGTATTCTAATTGAAACTAAGAACATAAAGATAGAGTCTTATAATGCAAATAGTTAGCAAACCTTCAAATTAATTTCTTTTCTCCCATGAACTCATACATCACAGTGGTATATACAAATGGAGACTTGCTTTTATAGCTTTATACACAAAACAAAATAACAAGGACTATACTTTTACAGATACAATATTTGATGCTATGCAAAATAAAACAATATCTCCTTTCACCAAATGACATATCCTTTTTTCTCTACTATGCAATCATTTATTGCAACCATATGAACATTATGGAGAGTTCTCCATTACAGTTACAAGCAAAATGACAAGTTTTATCTTCATGAAACGTCCATAAGATGATCATACCAAGCTTGTTCCATTGCTCCCTTGAGCACAAAATCTGCACATGCAACACTAAAAAATAAACAGCAACGACCATGGGTGCTTTCCACCCAACCATAGGCCTCCAAAGAGACCACCCCCGCGCTAGGGGAACAAGGCTCAAACTAGGTTTCACACATACATCACAAAATTTTGCATGAAGACACAACACAAAACACAATCAACACCCTTCCATGGCTTGCACAATGATTCACCATTGGAATCATAAAACATTGGGTGAAGGTGGGCTCTTCAAGGAGGAGAAATTCTAACATCATAAGTATCATATTGCCAATGCATTTTGCCTCTCAAGGCCACCAAAACATATTGCCACTGCATTGCCTCTCAAGGCCTTCAAAACAACCATCTTCTCCTCTTCCACCAAACCTCCTTGTACCTCCCAAACAACAAGATTCATGGCCATGATGGAGCCCATGCTCCATGATAATAACAACCTCATCATGAGGTAAAAAAAAAAAATTTCTTTCTCACCTGCAATGTCAAGCCCAACTTGTTCCCTTCACCCAAGGCTTCTCTGCCCTCCCAAGTGTGAGTGAAGCCTTCACACCCATAATCACAATCAACACTCACATTCAACAAGAACAACAGAAAAACAAATAAGAACCACAAATCAAAACCAAGAAGGGATCTCCAAAAGCACAAAACACATTCATTTTCCATTCCAACAAAAACAAAACCAAGAAGGTGAACCAAGAAATTTAAAAGAACATCAAACATTCTCACATTGTCACAATACATAATCAATGCTCATAATGCAACAAGAGCACCACACTTTCACACAATACCCAAAAATTCATATCACAAGATTTACAATGCAAATGCATACTCTATTAATGGACTCTCACACTTGCAGATTTGTTTAACCATGCTAAAAGAAAGAAATGAAAAAGAAACAAGTTTTGAGAGACCAACCTTGGTCCAAGCTATGGTAAGGATAGTTGTAGTAGAGCTCCCTTAATCTCCCTCCAAAACCTAACAATCTCTAAAATTAGAGAGCGGGTAGACACCCCACTATTTTGGCCAAGACCCTCTAATAAATCCTTCTCACTAACTTATTTTAGCAAAAACACTAAGCCACTACTTCTTAAAAACTTGTCTCCTCTAACTTTTCTATTTTTGACTAAGTGGGAACATGGATATGACAACTCCAAATTCGAATTGATGGAAGAATGCATGGGTAAAGGGGCCCTCTAGGTTGTCTAGGCACTCACATGGTCAAAATTAGGCCTATAACTTGTTGTACTATCATATGGATAGCTTATTCTCACATAAAAGACACTTTGGGACCACCTAATGACCCCTAAAAACCCTAGCCAAGTCCAAATTCGAATTTCCCTTGATTGAGACTCCTCATGGCATTTTTCTATGTGAAGTTAACTTGGGTTCTTCATTGGGGTTAGGTTTAGGTTAGGTTACTTCTTGCCAAACCTTGAATGACATGGCATCTCTACATGGACAACACAAGTGTCAAGTGACACACACAAAATATCCCATTACATTATAAATGACTTGTTTTACAATAATACATGAACTAGGCTACTACACACACATACAATTCACATATACGAAATAAAACACATTACAATGAGGTTTGAATCTTTTCCACTGATTCAACCTTGGCTATGTCATGTTTGTAGTAGTTTGAGCCTTAATTTCCCTTTTAAACCCATGGTCAAATTCCTTCACACTAAACTTGAGTGTCAGTAGTCCAAGAAAATAATATAAGCATATATAAAATAAATCATTATCTCAGTCAACATTAGGCTTGTATATATTTCATCATCTCAAACTAATTTTCCCTTTCTTAATCATTTCAAATATAACCTTCAAAATATTAAAATATCAAAACTTAAATATCACATTCGACATTTGAGTTCCATACTTCATTCTTTTTAATAAATTACTTTTTCTAATAATTTCCATGTAAAATGCTCAAAATACTATAACATCAAACTTTACTTATCAACATAACATGGTCAATTTAATATTCTAAATAACTTCATAGTCTAGTTTTATCATTGCGACAAGATGTTGAATTCCACAATATTGAATCCCTAGTTATGCGGGTTAGGTCTCAATGCATAACAAAATTTATCTTTTAACTCTAATTTCAACTTTAATCATTACATTCTTATATTACAAGAATTTCTACCACTCAATTTCTATTAAAGCAATGTCAATAGCTTAAAACATGAATAGAATCATTAAATGCATCAATTAGGTCATAATATGCAGAAGTAATTGTGGATCATCAAAATGTAGATATCAAAATAACATAACCCTACAGTCTCAAAAGTGTATCAATACATAGGATTAAAATCATCGTAATACAATTATCTCATTGGTACTATGACAGATCAAGTGAGGCCTCACATTATGCAGATCTCGTCCAATCTTCCCAAAAGGCCTTGTAAAATTCACAAGGGAAACCATCAAAACTAGTGGCCTTCTCATCCACGCAGGAGAAAATAGCCTCCTTGAGGTCCACTAAAGTGAGCTTCTACTTGCAAAAAGCATATTATTTTGGAGTGACCCTTTTAGGAGTGACTTCTAAAAAATCTTGCAAGGCTTGATTTTGAGCTTCCGAAGAGCCCTGTGCAATGAAAACTTTTTCATGGTGGCACATGAAAGCTTGGAGGATGTTAGGAAGCTCACAAAAGGAGTGTTGACTCTCCCAAATGCATTTGATCCCAATTGTAGAATGGCAAGCCCTTAGTGCATTAAAAGATTCCTTGGAAGCTTGATCTCATACCTTTAGCTAGTGTAGGTGGGCTTTGAGTTGAGCTCCTTATGTAGTATAGTTGTCTGCAACCTACTTCTGGTGATGGAGGTTGGCATGCCGAACCTAGAGATCTGTGTCAAACAAATTCATTTCAAGGGCTTTGGTGGTCATACAAAGATCTTTGGTAGTGTCCAAGTGTCTCCCATAAATGTGAAGAAACCTCATAGTATGGGTGATGGCATCATTCCACCATTCAATCCACCTAGAAGTGAACTAGGGCCTAGGCTAAAGATTCCAAGTTTGTGAAATATTAGTGGTAGTGGGTAGATGTGATAATAAGGAGGTATTAAGGTAAAACTAAGTTTTACAATTATGAGGAGGGGTAGATTTCTAGCTAATGGAGAAATGAATGGGAAAATGGTCAGAAAGAGTCACATCAGAAAGAGGATTGATAGGTAGCATACTCATGTGAGAAAAGGAAAAAATGGACTCAGCAAAAATGGTAGCACGATCTAGCCTTTTAAGAACCCTATCAGATCCTTCTCAAAAGTTGGACCAAGTGTACCAGACACCATCAGGTTGGTGGCAATTAACATTAGGATCAAGAAAACCTAGCTTGTTCGGCATGTAAAACTAGGCATCTCTCTCTCCATCTGACCATAAAAAGGCAAAAGACCCACTTTATGAATAGCTAGCTCAACCATATTGAAATCTCCATAGAATATCTAGGTGGTAGGTGGCAGATGATTAGCTAGCCACCTCCATAGGTGTGAACACTCAACCACATCATTAAGAGCATAAACATTGACAATTCCAAAAGAATGATTTTGGAAAGATAGAAAAATCCAAACAATTCTTTGCATGGGGTTAGAACCATGAGAAATAATGAAAGGAAGAAGCTAAGTGGAGAGAAGAATAAAAATGCCACCTTGACTAGCTTCATGCTGAGAAGTAAAACTAACACCATCTGGCCATATAACATGGTAGACTAAGTTGAGAAGAAACTCAAAAAATTTGACTTCTTGTAGGCACAACACATCAATATTGCCAAGCCTATGCTTGGTATCATAAAAAAAATATTTTCTAGGAAGGTTTGTTAGCCCCCAAACATTTCATGAGAGGAAATTCATTATAAACTAGATTGGATGTCATCCTTGTCCCCAAGAGAGGAGAAGTTTTTATGCAAGAAAGTGAGGGATTCAAATGAAGGGTGGTCACTCAAAGAGATGAATCTTCATTTGTCCCCAACATTTTGGCCTTGAGAGCTACAAGAGTGACAAAGAGATTGAGAGGAAACAATAGAAGCTACTTCAAGCACATAGATCCAAGTGGTTTGAACCTCCAACTATTCTATCCCTTGTGTAGGAGAATTTGAAATAGGTAGCAGCACAACCATGGGAACCTCTGGAGCCACTGGCGTAGGAGAAGCCACACTGGAATTAGGATGACTAGGTTCTTGGGAAATGAGACCTAACTTAGCAACACCCTTGTATTTCTTAACAACCATCATCCCTTCATCTTTTTTAGCAACCAAAGTCAGCTTGGATTCCTAGATCAGAGAGTGATTGCACTCAAGTAGAGGAAAATCTTTTAACTTATGGCTAGCGGATTGGTAGTGATAACAAGTATTTAGGACGTTCAGGTAAAGAACCTTCCAGTTAAAGGTGGTAGCACCAATTTGGATTTTTGTTGATTCTTTAAGGTCCCTAGATAGGTGAACATCAACAAAAACCCTACACTGAGGGTAGGCATTAAAAAATTTGTCTAGCTCTACACAAATCATTCATAATCTAGGCAATTTTTGGGAGGAAAGACTAGCAAGGGATGGGCAACCCAAGGAACTCCACCCAAACTGGAACCCTAAGTTTGTGGTCATTTGAGACACAAAAGTCTTGAGACCATCTCTGAAAGACTAATAGAGATGAGCGAATATTCCATGGCCTATGGTTGAAAATGCCCTTATCCTAGGAGGGGTTACCAAAACAAAACAAAAAAAATCGCTTAGTGAGGCTTTGAATCCCTTCAAGGAGAGTCCCTTGGGGGGTCCAGGCCTTGGTATCCCATTTATGCAATGTGCTTTCAGATGGAGTGTGACCCACAAAATACCCAATAATAGTTTGGGTCTCTAGCCAATGGAAAGTATTTTCAAAAGAAAAGATATTCAAAACCAAGTCAAGAGAGGAATTACCTTGTGTAACACCTTGGGGAAAAACTTGCATGGGTGTTTGTTTAGCAGGGCCATTCTCATGGGCAGCAACAACTCTAGCACTAGTAGCAACTACTGGGCCGGAGAGGGATGGGGCCATTATAACCTAAAAGGAGTTCTCACACTGAATGTGGAATGACAAGTGATGCAGCAGTAAGGGCTCAGATTAAAAATCATACAAAACCTAGTAGAGTACATTTCCTTCCTCCTAGTTCTATACTATGCTATCATCTTTTACAATTTCAATTCAAATTCTTGGATTGATTTTAAATATAGAGATAATAATATTTCTCTCACAAATGAGTTTTGATTAGGACAAGGGAAAGGAAAAAGTAGTCCACAAGGATGAGGAGCCATGCTATTATGAGCTAGCTAAATTTACTATTGATTTTAATGCAGCCCTTGATCTAGTTCTTGCATTGGAGAAGTGTATTAATGATATAGGCAATTTTTTATCAGAACTAGCATTAACTCAACCTCAGACTCCTACAACACAAGATAAGATCAATAAGTTGTTGACCCTATTTTGCACATATTTAGTAAATATTAATGTAGTTTTTAATTATAAAAAAAGTTCAATAATTATTTTTATAGTATATTGTTTTATTTATGTCATTAAATAAAATGCATGTGTTATTTTTTTAGAGCATAGTAAAGATATTAAGTGGCAATCCCCTAGAGGATGATACTTCAATTGGTTTAAGTACATCGCATGTTCTATCCTATACTTGTATTTTGCTCGAACAATATTTTTTTAATAGCTCTAACAATCTTGTTTTATTGTGCTCTAACAATCTCATTTTTCATCTCCTATTGTTGATCCTCTATTCACTACACTGCCTGCTATAAGGAACAAAACCAAAGAGGCACTGACAACTACAAATTTAGTAACATGTAGCTCAATGATAGATGCAGTGTCATTTCCTATTGGTAAGATTATTCCTCTTTTTCTCTCTCATTTTTCATGTGTTTATTTCACTTGAACTATTAGTTATTAGTGGGAATTTTGTAATATTGGATTCATTTTATACAAGAGGCAATGATGACCTTCCTAGGTGTTCTTGTGTTAGATGTATAGGAACATTAAAGAATTATGATCAATTTCTTATTAGCAATGAAGATGGTCTTCCCTTGAAAGTACCCCAACTTCCAGGTGCTTTAAAGATTGATCCTTTCTTTTACTATACAATCTTACACTCATAATCAAATACACTAACCTCTATAAGAATTTGGTATAGCTCTGCTACCATGTAAGAATTTGACTTAGGTAAAAATTACCCAAGATCAAGGAACTCAAGCACAAGTACAATAGTAGACCAACAAGGTATGATCATAATAACAATATCCAAAATTGATTTATTTTCATTTAATGTTCTATTATGTCATGTACATACACTAGGAGTGGCTAGATATAAAGGCCTCTGGAATGCTTCTAGAATGCCTAGGAGTCAACACACTAATGAGTCTTAAAACAAGGTACATGTCCACTAGGAGTGAACTATCCTTCATTAAGCACATGAGTAATTGTGATGATGAGAGGATAAGCCTACAAAAGTGTAGCATGAAAAATAATGTTGTAGACACCATGTGCTTAATTAACAGTATTAATAACCATGTTGTCTACATGACAACTTAGTTAATTATGCAAACTCTAGTGTTGTAGACACCATGTGCTGAATTGGAGTTTCTTACTCTAGTGTTGTGAACATGACAACACGTAAGAGTATGCAAACTCCTAAGTGTCTCACCTAAGAAATAATAAAATAATGCATTGACCTAAGTAAACTTAAGTAAAGGGTAAATAGTGAATAACTATTTACACCAAAACCCCCCTTAAGTGCATCTTAGGGGAATGCACTTAAGCTTACAAAAGCTAAGATGAAAATGCAAGATGGGTCCCAACTACTAGGCCATGTTAGGTACCCATGTACAGAATGCAATGCAATCTCTCATAAAGCAGAGAAAGAGGGAAAACCTCATGGGAAAAACCCTCCCCCAAAAAGAGAGATGAAAAAGTAAGATGCATGGATGGATGGAGTAAACAAGACCCCCCCATTACAACATACATCAAATATATACAATAGAGAAGTATGAGAAGAACACAATCCCAAAAGAGGAAAAATTCCCCCCAAAAATAGAAGGAGACAAGATAACCCCCCCCAAATGTAGGGTGTCAATCATTGATAGATGCTCCAATGTAGAAGCTAATCCATGACTGTTGAATAATGTTCCTCCCCTTTGGAAGAAATAATGGAAGAGGTATAGGGGAGATTCTTTCCCTATGTGTAGAAAGAATCTAGAAGATGAATGATGTCTTAGAAACCTACTCAACTATCCTTGTGTTGATGTTGATGGTCACTCCTTTCAATACTGCTGAAAAGAACAAGTGTAGATCTATCAAGGATACATTTAGAACATGCCCCAAAGAACAATGTGCCTCCTCAAATGATAAAGATACCTCCCACAACTATTATACATAAGGATCCATAATCACATCAACCTGTAAAGACTAATCATGTAGAGAATGGACAAGAGGGTCAGAGGAAGCCCTTGTAACAACTAAAGAAGGATCTTCTTCATCAAAGAGAAGATGTAGATCATCAAAGATGTCTCCCAAATCTTCTATGTGTGACTCCATGAACAAACCTAAAATATCTGTGAAGAATTCATCCACTGATGCTAGAGTTGGAAGCAAGGTGTACCCTGCTATGCTAGACCTATCACTATGGCAATGGATGAAGTATTCACCTCAACAAAGAGAAGATGAATATCATTGATGATGTCTCCCACATCTTCAATATGAGACTCCATGGACAGACTTGCAATATCTGGAAGGAAGTCATCTCATGAAGCTGAAGTAGGAAGACATGGTGTTTCCTGCTACACTAAATTAGGAGCATCTACAACTAGAATTGGATCAATAGTAGCAATAGGAGCATCAAGAAGTGTGATTTCATCTAGAGAGGATGCAGCTACAATAGGATGTAAAAGATCTTTTGGGAATGGAGGAATGTGTGGATCTCCATACATCTCCCAAAGATAGATCCAAATATCATATAAATCAGTTGACTTCATGTCATCAAGTGAATCCATAACCTCCATATCCATATGTAGAAAGAGGGCACGATAAATGATGGAAACATTGTCACCATTGTATGAAAGTCCTTTCACATATGGTAATGCATTATGGTGACTAAGATAAGTGAGAACTAATTGAATCCACTACTTATAGTTTTTTTTTGTTAAGGTAATTAAATTTTCCTCATCCATGATGTACTAAGCAATGAACCCTCCAAAATGAAAAAAAAATCAATCAACCCCCCCCCATGTATGATTGGGCACTTTATAGGTAGTGTATGTATAATAGGCCACTTGTCAAAATGTACAAAGTGGGCTTTTGATTTTTCTATTTGCAACTGCCTTTTGTGATTCAAATCTATCACTAAGCATTGTAGCTCAGATGTAAAACAATTTTGAAAAGTAATCAAAGCAATTCAATGCAAAAAAAGACTTAATTTAGAAAGTGATATTTTTTTCCATAGAAGCCTATAATCTAATTGTAAATTTAGAAAGTAGACAAAAAATTAAGTACTTTCAAAAAAACCAAACTTGAAAATGTGTCCAGATGAGCTCGTACTAAGCATTTGAGCTTGCAAAAATCAAGATTTGTGACTTGCAAAAAAATTAAGAAATAGAGGTATCAAACATCCTACACCAATATGTAGATCACAAAATTCTACCCAAAAAAAAAAAAAATTGCTCGCAAAAAGGAGTCCGTATGAGGGAGATATCATGGGTTGAAAATCACCTCTGTAATTATTTTTCCTAAATCGCTGCCATCATGCTTCCAAAAATCAAATGAATCTAAATTTCACCTCAAATGTCCAAATTTGGTGAAAAAAAAGTCAATTTGGGAGTTTTTTGACCTTCTAAATGTGATACAAATATTTGATTTGCACCAGCAAGCTCCAATCTTCACCTACAAAAAATCTCTCCTATTGACTTGATGGCCAAAAATTTTCCAAAAAAAATACACATATCTGAAAAATAATGTAGAGAAATTGCAAAGACTAGAATAATTAAATATGTAGATCTAAAAATTAAATTCAAAGATCTAAAATGATCATACTAAATTTGCAAATTGGGCCTTCGGGTGTCAATTTGCAAAAAATTTTGCCTCAAATTTGACTATGGCCTAGGGTAGGTGAATTTATAGTCAAATTTCATCGAATCAATGTTCTAGACACAATGGCAAGGTTCTCTTTGGCTCTAGATGCTCTCAATGACTGTGATACTCTGGATCTAGGCTGAGGTGTTGAAGCAACAAGATGGTCTCAAATGGCTATGTGAAGAGAAATTATCCAAGCTCTAATACCATGTAAGAATTTGGTATAGCTGTGATACCATGTAAGAATTTTCCTTAGGGAAAAAACATCCAAGATCAAGGAATTCAAACACAAACACAATAGTAGACCAACAAGGTATGATTAGAATAACAATATCCAAAATTGATTTATTGTCATTCAATGTATTGTCATGTCATGTACATTCACACTAGGAGTGCCTAAATATAAAGGCCTTTGGAATGCTTCTAGAATGCTTAGGAGTCAACACACTGATAAGTCTTACAACAAGGCACATGTCTACCAGGAGTGGATTATCCTCCATTAAGCATAGGAGTAAGTGTGATGATGAGAGGATAAGCCTACAAAGTTGCCGCACGAAAAATAATGTTATAGACACCATGTGCTTAATTAAGAGTGCTAATAATTGTGTTGTCTACATGAAAACTTAGTTAATTATGCAAACTCTAGTGTTGTAGACACCATGTGCTAAATTAGAGTTTCTTACTCCAGTGTTGTTGACATGACAACTCATAAGAGTATGAAAACTCCTAAGTGTCTCACTTAAGAAATAATGAAATAATGCATTGAACTAAGTAAATTTAAGTAAAATGTAAATAATGAATAATTATTTACACCAAAATCCTCCCATATAGTCCCTTGCAATAACTACGATTCACATTATTATTTTAAGAGTTAAAGGACCAACTAATTGATATCATGATGTCACTTTTTGGACCTAACATCTTTCAAAGACTTAGGCTCCTTAAGAAAGTGAGCCAAGCTTTGAAGTATATTAGGTTCAATTATAGGACCCAAATAAAAAAAACCCTTGTTATCAGCAGCCCCCTATATTCCCATTATTGAGTGGGATAATCTTATAAAGGATGCAAATAAGATAAAAGAAAGAGATGATGGAGAACTGGTACCACCTGAGGAAAGAAGATATGTCATAATATTAAGAATGAAATTATGTAATAATTACTCTTAATACTTATGTGAACTAACATGTTTCAAAATTCACATAGGTTTCCTAACACATTAAAGGCAACCAAAGTAAGAAAATAGAAGAACGAGTAGCACAAGCTCAGCTCGGGTGGATATTCAAAAATTGTTGCATAAGTTGTAAGTATAAGTAAATACAAAATTATATGAAAATATTTATAAATTGTAAAACATTTGGTCTTGATGAAACTGATTACAAAAAAATTCATAATACCAAGAAAAAATGTAGGCCATGGAGTTTCAAAAATAATCTTTGAAGAGGACAAGAAATTAGGCTACACAAAAAGTTATACAGTCATGGCTGAATGACTCTGAGAAATGAGAGCACAAAGTTCTTCTACTAGATTGGTAGATGAGGTAAATAAGTCAATTGATTTTTATTTCGAATTAAATACTCTACCAATTACTATACTTGATATTAAGTTCCAAAAATATAAGTCATTACATTTGTTTAAAGTATGGAAATAATGATTATATATTTGATATACATATTAAAATAAATGATTAAAATTTCTCAGTATTTGTCTTGTATTTATATGTATATATTTTTAATAAATGCACTAATTATTTACATTGGATTGTAGCCTGCCAATCCTGATACATTAGCTGAGCACTGTGGAGGCGATGATTTGAATGTGGATCCTAGTACTCAAGGTATACATTTTCTATTCAATTTTTTATTTTTGAATTATTAATACAAGTAAACATTTCAAATTGAATTTGGTATAGCAATATAGATTTGAATATAATATGTATTGGGATTTTAAAAACATCTTATATTGCAATTGTAGGGGATGCAAAGGTTGTTCCCTATGAGCGCGTTGAGGTCTAAGCCGATAGGCAAGATGATGTGGTTGGACAAGGTAAAGAATGCTACAATGTTCTTTAACATCTTTAAATTCTTAATATTTTTAAATTTAACCCTTTTATTTGTTATTGCATAGGACTTTTCTTTGCAAAGGACATCGAGTGCATGTTCATGGGTGTGAAGAAATATCAATGACAACATGTATATGGCCCTGCATTTAAAAAAAAAAAAAAAACAAATGATTCATGTAACTTATGTAACTTATTTGATAATGACTGATGTTTATGTACATAAATGTTTTATTTATATTCTATTGATTGTTGATGTGAATGTTCTAATGAATCTTATGTTTCAATGTTAATGTTAATGTTCTAATGAAACTAATGTATTATTGAATTTTATCATGTGATAATTCATGAATGTTACATTTTATTAATAGAATGGATGAATTATAGATGTTAACAAGGAATTTAGATAATATGGGGGCTAGGGCCAAATGAGCTTCCACCTTCACATGGTTGGCCTTGATTAGTAGAGAATATTAAACTATTCTCAAAACTGAGTGAAGCTCAACATTAAGCTATGATTTCATGACAACTAACTATGTGAATCTCTTGGTTTTAGGCAATGTAGAAGGACTTTATAGTCAAATTCATTTTTTTATGAAATTTAATTGTAGTATTTGAAGTATTCAAAATAATGGCTTACTATGGGTTTGGCTCAAATTATTCCTCTCTAAGGTATTCTATTGTTTCTATTTATCTAAAATTATGTTTAATTGTATTTGATAACTTTTTTTGTAAATTGGGAGACATGAAGAAGAGTTTGAATAGTGGAAAAAAATGATATTAGATCATTCTACAGTATACATTGATTCATGAACTATTCTCATTATTTATTTTGAGTGTGGTGATATGTTGAATAAAATTATAGGGAGGAAGAAGAGGAAGAAGTATAGTCATTGTCTTAAGAAAAGCAGAAAACTCTTGAGATAGCCAAGCTTGTATTGACAAACATCAATAGACATTATTTCAAACTCCACAGAGCCTTCCATAATAGAAGAGGTGTGTCCTTATATAAATCAAATCTTTCTCTTAACTAGGCTTTTATACCATGTTAAAGATCCCATGTAAGATAAGAGTTCTATTTATTCATCAAGTCTAAAATCACCAAAAACTAAACAAAGAGTGGTACTTTTCCTATTTCTTTTCCATACAACATATATGTATAAGCTTGAAGAAGAGATGGCCAACATTGTACTTGTGCCCTTTCCATCTAATAATTTGGACATTTTTAGTCCTTGGGATACCACTTTCTCCATTGGCTAAGTACTAAAATAATAGTACTCCATTATGATATTTAGTCATTGTGTTGACCTCTGATATTTCTAAAAATAATGATTCTTTGGTGACTAACATATACCAAACCAATCACAACAATAATGGATTTGATACCAATATGATGCAAAGGGGATTGTGGTTTAACTAACCAAACACATTTTTTATTAACAAGGTCTTAATGATCATCCAATAGTTTACTCATTAGTGGCCTTCCTAAGGTATCTAGCAAGACAATCCAACAATTCTTGGTATAGTTAAAAACTCTACAACCAAACAAACCTTGAATCATATTCCTTCCCAAGAACTACCTTTCGCAAAGCACTATACTAACTATGATATAATCAAATTAGAATTTCTCATAGAGAATGAATCTATTTATATGTTACTTAAACCCAACATGTAACCATAGATACTTTGTTTCTTATCCACGAAAAAACCCACAATCCAATTTGTTGCAGTAAGGGATAAAAGGGACATGATAAAATTAGCCCTCCTAATGAGGTATTTGAGTTTTTTCTCCTACAAATACTAAATGGCACCCAAATTAAATTGCATATTTGGAAACTCTTTTCAAGACATGAAATAGTATCAAAGAATGGGAATTTGGTTTTTTCTTGTAACTCCCTTCACCTCGATTAAGCAAGATTAGGCTTGATTTACATATTTAGGACCAACTAACTCTATAAGTTACTATTGAAAATATTTACTGGACATATTTGTTAATAAGAAAAAAATCCTATACCCTTGATGGTATGATTTTTATATGTTTTCATTGCTGGTCAAAACCTTTATATTATGTCATATGACATAAGGAGAAGTGTTATTGATATACTTATAATTTGGCCCAACTTCGATTAACTTCTGATATAAATAGATCACTATATTCTTCATCTTGTATTTATATTCTTACTGGGACTTACTTTTAGTTTTCTATTTCAATTGTTCACCATTATATTTTCCAATTTTCTTCCAGTGTTTTCACATCATTCTTTCTTTGTTTCTACCCAATTGTCTAGTTGTTCTCATCTCGAATCCATCCTTTTGGCACATAGTGAAATCATTTGTACTTTGTGGAGTAATATGTTTACAAGAACAAGAAATAACTCCTTGTGTTGTTGTCATTGTCAAAAAAATTGCATCTTTGATCTCACACAAATTTTTGTCCAATATTTCCTTTTATTCCCCAAGTTTTTAGGATTGGGAAGATGGTAAGGGATGATAATTAAAATAAGGAAATTGATAGAAGTATAGAAAAATTATTTTCTAATTTCAAACAAAATAATTATTCACTTTTTTTTACCTAATAATTATTAAACTATTCATATAGTTGTAAAATTTTATGAATGTCATCATTACTATATTCAAAAATTATATAGCTAATAATAATAATAATAAATTATATAGAGAGAGAGAGAATTCCAGTGTGCATATTAAAGTCACTCTTAAAAAAATATTTTAAATAGTTGTTAATGTCTTGTTAGATTTGATATTGACAACAATTACTACTTGCTTGTTAATTTAAACCAAGATATCATCATGACTCATTTCTTGTCAATTAATTTCCCACACTTCAACTGATCATTTGCACGAATGTACATTCATCACCTTCTCCTTAATTTAAACCCCTCAATTTGACTACAAGAGGTCCTTGCACTAAAACAAGCATATCATGCCATCTTAGGGTTTGTTTGGTACTACGTATTTTTCTCTTTGTGTTTCTAGGCTTCCCATGTTATTAGCTTTTTAAGCTCCCAATGGGTCTTCTTTGCATTTCTTCTTAAACTCTATTTTTTCATCTTCTGCATTTGTTGTTGTTTCAATTGGTTTGAAAAAGTGTTACAATGTTGAAATTTTTTTGAATTTAATTTTATAAAGAATTATTTTGTTATTAGAATGCAAGAGAGCTAAGGAGTTTAAGAAAAACAATTCCTTCATCCAAGCACTAAAATCAAGATCAATAAGTAGTGAACAAATCTAATTTTGGAATTAGATTAGGCAATTGCAATATAATTTGATGTACTTATTTTTCTTCTAGCTCTTTAGTTCTGGGAAATTGTAATATATGTGAGATTGAGGTTGTGAGGAAACTGACCATAGATATATGATTTTTTGGAATATACCATGTTGGATAAGCACAATAAGAAATAATTAGATCCTTCAAGGGTACTTGCAAAACATGGAATCCTAATCTTAAATATCATTGTTTGTATTTGTTGAAGAGAACTATTTGTTATAGAAGGGCATTGCAATGATCTGAAGCATAAAAATACAATGGTATACTATATGATTTACATAACTTCCATGAACCAGCCACCTATTTATGTAGGATGAGAATCTTAGAAATAAGTACAAGTCTAGATGGTGAAATGAGACTTTAGGGTGACACATTTGTTGGGATTAAAGGTAGATTAATTGAGAGGGGGGGTGAATCAGTTACTAACAAAAATTAATCCATAGATCCCTTAGATGTCTTAAAGATCTATTTACTACCGATACTCGATAAACAAATTTTGTAACTCAGTAAATTAAACTATTACTTATCTTCAAGGATTTATGCATGTAACTGAAAAAAAAATGAACACAAGAGAAACCAGATTTAACGTGGAAACCCAATATGGGAAAAACCACCAAGTAACTAGTCACCAATTTTTCACTCTTCTAAAATGGGCCTTGTTAGGATCCAACCCTATTAAAGGTTACAATACACATTGATAAGTATGACCTTGTTAGAGGATTTAATCATCTTATTAGGAGTGGCCTTGCTAGAGGTCTTTAAAACAATTCAACTAAACTGTCACCTTGTTAGAGGATTTATAAAATGGTTGTTAAACCAACTCTGTTAAGAGATTTGAAATCACTACTACAATGGTTAGAAAGCAAAAATGAATTGACCTAAACAAGATGCAATTGAATTTGTTGGCTACAGGTCTATGTTCAACATCATTAGATCCTCCTTGATCAAATATGACTCTACTGCTCCTCAATGATCTCTGGTCATCTTTCAAATTTGCTTCCACAATAATTAGTCTTCATATCACATTAATTCCATATACTTCCACACACTTAGAATTTACAACTTGACCTATCACTTATACCATTCAGATTGTCAAGTTGGCCCATGTACATGTTACATTTTACCAATAAACCACACATTATTTGACTATAGATATTACTCTAAACAAATAAATGTTATTTCATAAAAAAGTGAAATCCTTTACTAGTCGACCCTGCTAAGTAAATATTGCTTCCAAAAATTTCCTGAGTTAACCTTCTTGATTTGGTTAACATTGCAATATCCTTAAAGTCCTTTGGTTACTAAGTTTACTCAGTAAGAACTAAATTCCTTCATGAGAGCTCGGTAAGAATTGCTTCTGCCACATTCTGTTTGATGACCAAGTGAGCTCAATAAGAACTACTTCTGCCACATCCCCTTTGATGACCAAGTGAGCTCGGTAAGAACTACTTCTACCACATTCCCTTTGATGATTGAGTGAGCTCGATAGATTCTATCCTTTTGCCTCATTGACCATCTGAGCTTAGTAAACACTATCTTTTGCCTTGCTGACCTTCTGAGCTCGGTAGACACTATCCTTTGCCTTGCTAACCTTCTGAGCTTAGTAGACACTATCCTTTGCCTTGCTGACCTTCTTAGCTCAGTAGACACTATTTGATGACTGGTATGACATTTGTGTGACATTAAAGACAACACATAATTTGAACAATTGTATCCAACAATCTCCCTCTTTAGCATTGATGGCAACACAACATGTCATAGCAGAATGAAATTTGAAAACAACTTTTTTAATGACAAAATACTTCACTTTCTTTTTTAAATACAGCAAACTCCCTCTTTCATAATAATCTCTCCCTCTTACACAAATTCTTATTATTTTGAAAATTTCAGAAAGATATGACAATATACTCTCCCTTTTTGATAACACATGCCAAATACAACTCAAAACAACTGAATAGCATTGTACTTGATGTACTGATTCATATGCAATGTCTTCATTGGTTTTTTGCAGCAACTGATAGATCTTCAATTTTGTTCTTGTTGATGCATCACTAAAATTGTATTTTAGTGAGCTTTAGATAGGGGAATGACCCCTAACTTACCTCTTAGATACAAGAATGCATCCTTAGGTAAAGACTTTGTGAATATGTCAGCAATTTGTTCCTTTGTATGGACATATTCCAATCTTATTGCCTTTTCTTGCACCAATTGTCTAACAAAGTGATACTTTATGGCAATATGCTTGGTTTTTGAATGCATCACTTGATTCTTGGAGATGTTAATTGCACTTGTGTTATCACAAAGCATAACAATAGGTTCTTTGATTTCTTGCTTCATACCTTCCAATAGTTGTTTAAACCACACAATATTTGAGCAATTTACTACTGCTGCAAAATATTCAGCCTCTACTGTGGATTGAGATGTACAATTCTTCTTTTTGCTTGTCCAAGAAACCAGCCTTTTTCCAAGAAAGAAAGTTTCTCCACTTGTGCTCTTTTTGTCATTAATATTTTCTGCCCAATTTGCATCAGTGAACACCTTCAAATCCAATTTTCCTCCAAGTTTATACCATAATCCATATTCTTCAGTTCCTTTTAAGTATCTCATGATCATTTTGATTGCCATCATGTGATTTTCTTTTGGTTTTGCTAAGAATCTTGCTACAATTCCTACTACAAGGGCAATGTCTGGTCTTGTGTGCACTACATATTGCAACTTTCTAATCATAGATCTATACAATATCTGATCCACTTCTTTTGATTCATCATCCTTGGTAAGTTTTAATCCAGTACACATAGGAGTCCCAACTGGTTTGCAGTCTTCCATCCCAAAAATTTTCAGTATCTCTTTGATGTATTTAGATTGAGTGATGTAGATGTCATTCTTATTCTATTGAATTTGAAGACCAAAAAAGAATTTTATTTCACCAAACATTGACATTTCAAATTCCTTGTTCATTTGTTCTAAAAATTCTTTGCAAAGATCATCATTTCCTATGAACAAAGTATCATCTACAAATATTTCTGCCAAAACAATCTTATTATCTAGTCCTTCCTTTATGTACAAACTACTTTTGTCATTAGTTCTTTGAAAATTAATCTGAATAAGATAGTTATGCAATCTTTCATACCATGCTCTAGGGGCTTGTTTTAGACCATATAATGCTTTATGCAATTTGCAGACCATGTCCTTCTTGTCTGGATCAACAAAACCTTCAGGCTATTCAATGTAAATTTCTTCATCCAATATGCCATTGAGAAATGTTGACTTAACATCCATCTGATAAACTTTGAATCCTTTGAATGCAACATATACAAGTAAGGTTCTGACATCTACCAATCTTGTAATAGGAGCAAAATTTTCTCCATAGTCTACACCTTCTTCTTGAGAGTATCCTTTGCATACTAGTCTAGCTTTTTTCTTTGATACCTTACCATATTCATTTAGTTTGTTTTTGAATACCCACTTTGTTCCAATCACATTTTTGTCATTGGGTCTAGGTACAAGAGTCCATGTTTTATTTTTCTCTATTTTTTCTATCTCTTCATTCATAGCTTCAATCCATCTTTCATTTTCCAATGCATCTTTGAAATTTCTAGGTTCAAAATCAGCAAGTAAACAAGTGTCTTTCAACTTACTTCTTGTCATTGTTCCTTTCGATTTATCTCCAATGATCTGATCTAGTGCGTGATGCTTTCTGACATACTTGGCTAACATGGGCTCCTTGCCTTTTGAATGACTTGCATTGTTATCCTTCTATGTCTCAACTTTTGGTTCTAATTCTAGTTGCTTGGGCTTGGTAGATGCTAACTCTGTAGCTTCTATTTGCAACTCGAGTTCTTGCAGCTCAGCAGGTATTGACTCGGTTTGAACTTCTTGTGACTGGGTTAATGAGGACTCTAGAGTTGAGGAATCCTAATTAATAAGTATACTTGGCATTATATTAGGTTCAATGTAAAAAAATCTTCTATAGTCTTCAAGTTTCTTTTTTCTTTCTTCTTCTATTCTTTCTGCAAACTCATCAACTTTCACATGTGCACTTTCTATGACTTTGTCAGTAGATAAGTTCAAACATCTATATGCTTTTCTTTTGCAAGAGTATCCCAAAAATATTCCTTCATCACTTTTTACATCAAATTTACCTTTTCTAGATTCTTTCAAAATGTAACATTTACTTCCAAATACTTTTAGATAACTTACATTGGGTTTGTAGCCATACCACAACTCATAGGGTGTTTTGAATGAGTCCCTTTTTAGTTGTACTTGGTTCAAGGTATGAATTGAAATGCTAATAGCTTCCTTCTAGTATTTGATAGCAATGCCTTATTCAATCACTAAAGTTCTTGCACAATCTATGATAGATCTGTTCCTTCTTTTTGATATTCCATTTTGTTCAAGAGTTCCAGGTGCTGAAACTTGTCTTTTGATTTCCCTTTCAATGCAAAAAGTTATTGAACTCATGTGAGATGAACTCACCACCTCTGTCAGACCTTAAGCATTTTAGTCTTTTTCCTGTTTCCTTTTCTACTTTGGCCAAATACCATTTGAACTTTTCAAATATTTCTAATTTCTCTCTTAGGTACATGACAGTAATCATTCTTGAATAATCATCAACAAATAGAATGAAGAATTTTTCACCTGTATAACTTTTAATGCCAATAGGTCCACAAAAATTAGTATGCACAATTTCTAGAACTTCTTTAGTCTAATAGTTCTTTCTTTTGAAACTAGTCTTTCCCATTTTACCAACTTGACAATTCTTGCATAGACCAACCTCAAGTTTCTTTATGTTAGGAATACCTCTTACTTTCATGAATTTACTAATTTTTATTAAGTTGTCAAAGTATACATGACACAACCTCCTATGCCATAACCAACTTTCTTCAATTTGAGTGATGAAACATGAACATTCACCAAGTTCAAGATAAAATAAGTTACCTTTTGTTTGAGTGCCTAATCCAATCAGCTTTCCTTTGCCATCCCGCAATCTTTCTTTTTCATGCATAAATTCTACTTTGAATGCATTATTGAGTAGCTGTGCCACACTCAGAAAATTATGCTTTAATCCTTCTACCCAATTTGTATTATCACATACAAGTTCCTTGGTTAATAAGATTCTTCCCTTTCCTCTTATAGAACAAGGTTCATTGTTACCAAATCTTACACTGCCACCATCATAGTCTTTAAAGTATTCAAACTCAGTCATGTGATGAGAACAACTACTATCTATGATCCATGTATAATTTTTTCTCATATGAGAAATGAGTGCCATTTCCTCATCATTGTTAGACTCATCTTTCATAGCAATGCAGATAATTTCATCTTCTTCTTCATCATTAGAATCATTAGAATCTTTAGCCATGAAATATGTTTTCTTACCTTTATCCTTGAATGATTTGAATTCTTTCTTGACATTATACTTGTGACCTTTCTTCTCATCTTTGTTCTGCATATTTGGGTATCTAGCAGCAATATGTCCAATTTCGTCACAAGAAAAGAAGATTAGAGGACCCTTACCTTTGTATTTCCCTTTTCCTCTTGAATATTTTCTTGCTAGTAGAGCTTCAACCACTTCAAGATTACTGTCTGAACTTTGTTCTGATTCTTCATCACTGTCTGATTGTGGATCCTTCATCTTTTTCCCTTTTTCTTTGAGTGAAAGCTTGGCTTCAAATGTTGATTCAACATTCTTGGCAGTTGGAACATAATTTTCATAGTTGTCTAGATAAAATGTAGTCAATCTTCCAACTATGGCCTCTAAATTTATTTTATGATTTGCCTCACATGTCCTTTCTTGAATTGTAGAGACTATGATTGCATAAATGGGAAGTGGAGTTCTAAGAACTTTACTTATGACTGTCTCCTCACTGATATCTCCTCCAGATGCTTTGATTGCACTAACACATGCTTTAACTCTTTCAATATACTTTGCAATGTTTTGATCCTCTCTCATCCTCATTTGATCAAATTGTCCTCTCAAACTTTCTACTTTGGCTCTTCCCACATTATCATCTCCTCCATAGATTTATTTCAGCTTGTTCCACATTTCAAAGGTAGTTTTGAAATCCTTGATGTCATCAAATTCTTCATAACTCATAGAAAATGCTATATCTATCATCATGTTATTATGAGTTTTCTTTTCAGCAATATCATTGACAGATAATGTACCAAAAGGTTCTTCATATTTTTCATCAAGGTAGTTTAGCCCTGTATCACCAATAGAATCCAGATGAAGCCTCATCAATCCTTGCCATTCTAAGAAGTTGTCCCTATTAAGTCTTGGAGTTTCTCTTTTGTAAGACATCCTGACCTTTAGCTTAGATCCTTGAAATCTTTTCCTATAAACACCAAAAGCTCTAAGACCAATTGTTGGGATTAAAGGTAGAGTAACTAGAGGGGGGGGGGGGGGGGGGGTGGTGAATCTATTACTAACAAAAATTAATCCACATATCCCTTAGATGTCTTAAAGAACTAGTTACTATTGATACTTGGTAAAAAAATATTGTAACTCGATAAATTAAACTATTACTTATCTTCAAGCATTCATGCATGTAACTAAAAACAAAATGAACACAAGAGACACTAGATTTAATGTGGAAACCCAATATGAGAAAAACCACCAAGTAACTAGTCACCAATTTTTCACTCTTTTAAAGTAAGCCCTGTTAGGAGCCAACCCTATTAAAGGTTACAATACACACTGTTAGATGTGACCTTGTTAGAGGATTTAATCAACCTATTAGGAGTGGCCTTGCTAGAGGTTTTTAGAACAATTCAACTGAATTGTCATCTTGTTAGAGGACTTATAAAATGGTTGTTGAACCAACTCTATTAAGAGATTTTAAATCACTGCTACAATGGTTAGAAAGCAACAATGAATTGACCTGAACAAGCTGAAATTGAATTTGTTGGCTACAGGTCTTTGTTAGACATCATTAGATCCTCCTTGATCAAATATGACTCTGCTACTCCTCAATGATCTCTGGTCATCCTTCAAATCTGCTTCCACAATAATCAGTCTTCATATCACATTAATTCCACATACTTCCACACACTTAGAATTCACAACTTGACCTCTTACTTATACCATTCAAATTGTCCAGTCAGCCTATTTACATGTTACATTTTACCAATAAACCATACATCAGTCGGCCACAGATATTACTCTAAACAAATAAATGTTATTTCATAAAACAATGAAATCCTTTACTGGCTGACCCTGCTCTATAAATACTGCTTCCAAAAATTTCTCGAGTTGACCTTCTTAACTCGGTTAACATTGCAATATCCTTAAAGTCCTTTGGGTTTCAAGTTTACTCGGTAAGATTTGAATTCCTTCATGAGAGCTCAGTAAGAACTGCTTTTGCCACATTCCCTTTGATGACTGAGTGAGCTCAGTAAGAACTACTTCTACCTCATTCCCTTTGATGACCAAGTGAGCTCGATAAGAACTACTTCTGCCACATTCCCTTTAATGACCAAGTGAGCTCGATAGATTCTGTCCTTTTTTCTCGCTAACCATTTGAGCTCAGTAAACACTGTCTTTTGCCTTGCTGACCTTCTAAGCTCAGTAGACACTATCCTTTACCTTGCTGACCTTCTAAGCTCGGTAGACACTATCTGATGACTGATATGACATTTGTGTGACATCAAAGAAAACACATAATTTGAACAATTTTATCCAACAATATTTTGTGTCCATTGGCTAACAAAATGGTTGAATATCCCTATATGGTTGTAGTCATCATCACATAGGAAAGTGTATCTCCACTTTAATAGAGATGCATCATGTCCTCTAATATCATTTTAATGCCTTTCTACAATGAATACTTCTCTTCAACAAATAAAAACAATGATATTTAAGATTGGGATTCCATATTTTGCAACTGCCCTTGAAGGATTTGAATATTGCTTATTGTGCTTATCCAACATATTTCAAAAAATCATATATGTATCTTTAGTTTCCTCACAACCACAATCTCATGTATATTGCAATTGCCAAGAACCAAAGAGGTAGAAGAAAAATAAGTAACAGTATTTTACAATTGTCTATCTTCATTCCTATCAAACAATTTTTTTGAAAAAATATTTTAGCAAGCCATCACAATTGTGATGGCCTAGTCTAATAAAATTTTGTTGGACCAACAAAGGTGTTGTTGGATGCCCATCACACTTGCAATGATATAATATGATGGATTATCATCGCATCCATGACATGATTGTTGCATACCATCGTACTTGTGACAATATTCTAATAGATGACTATTGGCCATAGAGTGCCGACATCGTTATGGGGATGACATAATGAAACAATCATCTATCATAAT
The DNA here is from genome assembly GCA_028749045.1 of Cupressus sempervirens. NCBI lineage: Eukaryota > Viridiplantae > Streptophyta > Pinopsida > Cupressales > Cupressaceae > Cupressus > Cupressus sempervirens. The sequence continues at coordinate 609,346,307 of CM053784.1, read as the reverse complement.
TGTGATGCCTACCTATTGCAGATAATGACCTGTTGGCATTACTATCTGCCAAATTGTAATGTTTTATGCATCGTGATTGAGACATAAGAGCTTTTCATCATAATGTGTGACACCAAAAGTGCAAGGCCCATTTAATGAGAGCCAATTCTTTGTATTTTTGCTTAGGTGGTAGTTTACCATCATAATTTGGGTCCAAGTGTAGTAGTTTATCAACTCCCAAAAACTCCAAAATAGGCCTCATATCTTTTATCCTAAATAACTTGGAAAGTAATCGTGCCTTTACAAATATACTTTTATTTTTAAAATATTCATCCCACATGTTTTGGAAATTCTTTTTAATAGAGTTCTCTTTTACCATATGTTTAGATGGAATTTGACTAAAAAGTAGGTCCTCATCCAAATCCATCAAATTTCCTACACCTAATAATGTGTTTCTGTCATTAGAACTACCAATTTGTTCATCTTCTTGAATCTCATCATCTTCATGAATCTCATCCTCTTCATGAATCTCGTTCTCTTCATGAATCTCACCTTCTTCATGAACTTCAGTAGCTTGATTTTGATTACATTCCTTTATGACCTTTCATTTTGTTATCTCTTATTCTATCATATTTCCTTGACCTAGCCTTTTTATTACCCATTGAATACTTTGGTCTATACCTAAAAATATTTTAGTTTAGATTCTAGTAGAAATATAATTCAATACTTCAATATAGAGTATAAAAATAACTAGGTGAAAAAAAATACCTTATTGACAATTATTTGTAATTGTCATTAAACTCCACGAAACAATTGATAAATACGGCTTCAAATTTTTTTTTGTAAAAATGCTCTTTTATAAATTGCAATTTACTATACTTATTATAAAATGAAATTAAAAAAAAAATATTTTATACGAAACCACCAATGTGATCACTAGTGGTTTTTTTGGGCTAACAAGGGTTACAACTGAAACTATTACAACTGAAACCATTACGGTTGAAAGGGTTTCTACCATAACTATCTATGTGACATCCTAAGTGGCAATCACACAAGCAATAAATGCAATTTCTCCAAACTTTTCACTTTTGAGGTTGATTTCTCCATACAAAATGAAGCTTTTTTCAAATCTAAAAATACCCTTTTGTAGATCTTGGAGTCAAGATTATCCAATCATATAATTTTTGTAGTATTTTGAGTATTTATAATATGTTATAATTTTAAAACATTACAAGTAGATATTGTAAGATTCAAGAAGATGTTTGTTCACAAAAAGAAAAAAATAGTAAATCATGCTCAAAAAATAAAAGTTGTGTTTACCTCTAGAGGATAGAGTTGTCTTTAAGGATATGCAATTTTAAAAAAAAATTATATAGATTTTAAAGAAAATGTTTGGAAGGAAAAAAAGCTGTCAATTTTGGATAAGTTTGACTTTGAATACTTATAACTTGAAAAATATAAGTCCAAAATCAATTTTTTTCTTGTCCACTAGGTATACATGTCAACTATAACATATTATAAAATCAAACCAAAATATGATCATTTGCATATATTTGTTTGGCGGGAACGAAGCTCTATATTTTTAGCATTTAAAAAAAATATAGAAAATAAACTTTAAAATTTAAAAAAAAAAAAAAATTTCACTCAATTTTTTTAAAATTTTAAATATAAGTATAAACTTTATCCAATCTTACACATTTTATTAGTTTACATCATCTTCAAATTCTGAACACAAATGTCCCTTTTCTTTCATTAAAGTTAAACAATTTAAATTCTAATATCTCTTTCCTTTATAAAAGGTGACATAGGTTTGTGCTTTTACCCAATAGTCATGTTTAAAATTTAAATATATGAATGTGAGTGTGAGTTTTTGTACCTATAAATTACACAACACTATAATAGGACATTAGATTGTTAGTCCAAATATATCAAATTGATCAAAGAATAAGCTAAATGAAGCTAAGAAAACTAACCTATGACTTCCTATCTAAGAAGAGTATGAAGAAAATGATTCAATTTTCATCAATTGAGATCTTAATAAATAAAAATACTATCTTAGAATGAGTTATTCAAGTAAAATAATATAATTCTAACATGACTTGACTGTAAATTTATATTATGAAATGAAAGATTATCTAATCACTAGATGCAATTGAGTAATTAAGCTATCAATTCTACAACATAACAATGGATTCTAAGTGAAGGGCTATTTGAGCTTTAGATCCATCCTTTTTATATAGAAATGTAGAGGAAATGATTGGTGTACATTCAAAGTTGAGGGCAGACTAGGATTCATCCTTGAGTGAGCCATGTGAGATTATTCCCACTCGTTCATTAAAAAACTTCTTGTCCCATTTGTGATGAAACATCTTTTAGAAGATTTGTTAATTTCTTTTAATTAATCACATTATCCAAGTATATTTAATCTTTTGATTTAATTAAATAAGATGGGGTAATTAATGTTTGATTTGATATCAATTAATTAGATTTTGATTCTTAATTAGAATTTTCATTGATTTTAATGAATTATGCTAGTAATTGTGTTAGCATAATTGAGGGGTAGGCAACAAGTCAGAGAAAATAGGGCTTTTAGTTGACCAACCCATTTTAGGATGATTACATTTTCTCCTCTTTGAAATGATATGCGAGAAGTGCATCAATTCAAAGAAATGATGACGTGGACTCAAATAATAGTTTGATATGAAGCAATGAAACTATTCCTAATTTGTAGATTGAGAATTTAGAGTTTGATTGAAAACAAAATTAAATTGATTTAAATAATTAAGCCATTGATAGTGAACTTGGTGAAACAAGAAAAAACCATACCAACTTTGAACTTGATGGAACAAAGAATAATAAGAACTTACCAATATTAAAAAAGATTCTAAGCCATTGGTTTCTAACTTGATGGAATAAGAACCAACCATACAAACTCCAAACTTGATGGAACAAATATCAATAAGAGTTTAATCAAAGTAATAGTTTGATTCACAATGTTAAAACATAATATATGATATCATGATTTATTGACAACTAACCAATTTGCATCACAGCGTTCAAATTCATCAAAGTCATAAGATATCAAACATAGTGGTGCTTGATAAGACAAAGTGACTAGTTTGATTTGGTGTAGTAAAATTAATCAAATGTAAAATTTATTTGATTTAGTTAGATATAATCAACTTGATATGATGCAATGAAGTTAATTATATAATAGTCTCAACTTGATTCAAGAGAATTGACACACCCTTAGTGTTTGATAGATAATTTCATTTATAGATCTTGATATAATCCTTGCCTGAATTGCTCATAATTTGACTAATTTATAGATCTTGAAACTATCCATGAGTGAATTGATTAAAATTTAATTTTATTAAGGTGTGATCATACCCCCTCAAAAGTTAAATAAAAATAAACCTTGATTTCAAGCCTTATCTGATGACATGCAATTGATATTAATTTGATGATGGTTGATTTAAAAATGATGAGAATCACCTTAAAGATGTTTAAAATCATTTAAAGATGTTTGGAATCCATTAGAGATGTTTCAAGTTAATTTAGTGTTGATAAATTAATATTTGACCAAATTTGACCACTTAAAAAGAATTTTCTCCTATGTTTGATGCATATTTTGATGAGTTTATTGGGTTCATCTCATGAGATATATCATTATGCACCTTGTAGTAAGGTTTTTTTAGCTTATTTGTACCATTTTGACTAGATTTGATACACTTTGACCATTTTTGACCATAGTCTGACCATGATTTAAATAAATATTATGTGTTTGGTGACTCTTGACAACCTTCCTTTGAGATTTTGAAATGTTTTGATATGATTTGAATCAATTTTATATTTCTACTCCATTTTACCCGTCAATAGTTTGACCAAAGTTGGCTTTTCTTGATTAAGGTTTGACCATTTTCCAAAATTTTCAATTGATGAGTCATTTGATATCTTCTTATTTTGATTTTGGTCATCACATGAGCTTTTTAGGACCTAGAAAGTCATTTCTAAGGATTTAGTTGTTCCTAGAAAGAAAGAGACTTGTTTATGGGCATAAGCTTGTTTCAAGAAAGCAAGGATGTTGATTTCAAAAAACTAGCTCATTTGAAGGGATTTGGTCATTTTTGGGGATAAATAAATTTTTTTCAAGGAATAAGAACATTTTTGGGAGACTATAATGTGATTATGTTAATATAATTATCTTTGGAACTACAAACAATTATCTCCTTAAAATTTGACCCTATTTGGTTGCAAGTTGACTAGGTCATTTAGGGTTTGTAGTCTCCATGAATTCTATGATTAGTGCCCCTTGTTTGGACTTTTGATTGAGTGTCTATATGTGTATATAGGTTAATTTGGGAGTAGTTTCCTTTAGGGGCATACATCCCATGAGTATACTTGCACTTGCATGACAACTTTTAGAAGAAGAGGGTAGAGTGATTACCTGATTAGGGTTGTATTACATGCTTGATATGCCTAATATCTAGCTGGATTGAGGTATCCTAAAAGAATTAGTAGAGCATTGGAACTAAAAAAAAACACTTTTCTTATGCTGACCAGTGAGATTACCATCTTTCTTCAGGATATATGGAAGATCACTCATATTTGTTAGCATTTATTAATTCCAATGATATATTATTTCATGTTTTTTTTCTATATTTTATGGATGAGTAAACTAGTTACAACCAATCACTAATTTCATGGTTTTTTTAAAGAGTGTTAAATGTGCATGTAATTTGCATGTGGTGGTTTCATTTCTATAAAGCATCCTTATGTGCTTATTGTAATTGCAATAATGAATAACAATGGAAATTCATTCATTTTTCTATATCTCTGTTTTACTTCTGCAATATTTTGTTATTTCTTTTAGAAAAGATCTTCAATATATTTCATAATACCTATGAAATTCTACATGCTATTAGAGCCTAGTTTCTTGAAAATAAATGCTAGTTTTTGTTTGTAGATGCGATAGATCAAGGTTTGAAAGAATGGAGTTTTCAATATTTTTTCGTTCTTATGTCATGTGGTTATTTTGAATGGAAAAAGCTTGTACTAGAAATCTATGACAACAGAGGTTGGACCTAGTTTTACATCAGAATTAGGCCAACATCATGTTCTTTTTGCAAGGATTTTTCCTTTATTTTCTCTCTAGTGATACCTATTTAAGTGGTCATGTCATGCCTATTGGTGCAAATTCTTTCTTGGTTCCATAGTTGATCAAATTTATATAGATGATTGACACCTATAATTTCAATTAGTAATTTATTCATGCATGATCTAGTAGTGTTGTTAGGATCACTCATATAGATTAATGTGTTTTCTGCATTCTTAAATGATAGATGTTTTTCTTTTGTTTTCCATCTATTCATTTTTTGGGAGAGCTATTCGGGTTATTATCTTCTGTATCTTTGATTGATAGATCTATTTTGTCTTTTTTTTTCCATCTTCTCATTGTTTGAGTAGTGTAGTTGAGGGTTCTCATGCAGATTTATCTTGGTCTTCACCTTGGTTTTGAAGGAGGTTCTTTATTTAAAACCTTAGTGACTATGATGTTATAGATGTCCACAATTTTCTCAACTCAAATAATATCCATTGCATCTCTATATATTTTGAGGGTGGGATTTATTCCCATTGGGTTTTCCCTGTTTCCTCTTTTTTTCATTAGTTTATTATCCTTAGTTAGAATTAAGGGGTTGTGTTAGCATTTATTAATTCTAATGATACATTATTTTATGTTTCACTCTGTATTTAATGGATGATACAATTATTTACAACCAATCACTCATTTAATAGTTTATTTGAACAATGTTTATTGTGCAAGTATTTTATATATGGTGGTTTCATTTTTATGAAGCATTCTTATGTGCTTATTGTAATTTCAATAATGAAAATTCATTCATTTTTCTATATCTCTATTTTATTTCTACAATATTTTGTTCTTTCTTTTAGCAAATATCTTCAATATATTTCACAATATCTCATGTGAAATTCTATAGTATTCCCATGATGGGACCAAGGGTTACCTTCGAGAAAAGTTCTTGTACATCTATTGCAGATAAATGTAGAGTATTTAAAGGTCCAACTATATTATGGAAGCTCATTAGTTTCCTAACCAAATTATTACTCATTAGAGTAGATTACCTACTCTTCTTTTGGGACTCATAGGAGGTATTATGATGTTAGACTATGGCCAACATGGTTTTGATTGTGCTTGGGCTCGTATCTTGGGGGAGATGTTAGAGGATCCCCATTGTTACTCTTAGGGTATATGTATTCTAGCATATAAATATCAAGAGCTCCATGAGATTATATACCACCATGCACATAGTATGTATATTGGTATCATCATTCTTTAACTGTGGGCTTGTGAGCATCTTGTTACGACTACACCAATTGTAGACTAGTAAATAGATCCAAATGAGACATATGTATACCTATATTTAGGATCCATTCAATAGCCTCATATGAGCAAGGTTGATTATTGGATAAGAGTATTTTTAGTCCTTACTCTTGATTTGGTGAATGTATCATCCACATATTGTTTCATGTTCTTATGCTTTATATTATAGAAGATTGTACGCATTTCTCTTTGGTATGTTCCTCCAACATTTTAAAGCCCAAATGACATTGCATTCTAGTAGAATATTCCCCATGCACATTTGAATATAGTTTTTCCTAGTCTTTAACAAATATATTTACCATCCATTAGTGAGTACATCTCATAACTCACTAAGGTTCATAATCATGTCAATGTTTGGTAGTGGGAAATCATAATTTTGACAAGATTTATTAAATTGGTACATACTGTTATGAACTTGTCTACCTTAGAAACTACAATGTTGTTTTATATCCATGTGACATAATCTATTACTCTTATTAGTCCATCTTTGATTATATTTTCTAGTTCAAACTTCACTAGTAATATGAGATGAGGATGTGTTTTCCTTAGCATTTTATTTATCATCTCTATCCCTAAAATAATAAATAAGTGGTGCTTTGTTGAATCTATCTCCAATTCTAGCATGTCAAAATAGGACTAAAAAAAATTTATCTTTTTTTGTTGTTGAAATATTGGGTAAACTATTATTTTTCTTCATAAGAAGTGATTGAGTAATGTGTATCATTTAAGGATTCTTTATTGCACAAAAGTGGTGTAGGTTCTATCAAAATTGATTCTTGGGAATGATCAGAAAGGATATTAGGAATCTCATCCTTTGGTGCCCTAGAGATATTTTAACCATTGGATATGTTGTTTATTTTTACTATTTTATCTTTTGGCATTGCCACTATGTGGCTTTTAGAACTTCATCTCTTTTTATTTTTCCTCTTTTACTTTTCACTAAGAAAAATTATATCCCCTTCCATGATGTTGCTTCTCCTTAAACTTGTGGAAAAGGTAAATGGTTCACAAGCATTTAAGTAACAAGCTAATGTATAGTCATTGTCAAATGCTAGGTTCATATCCAAACAAGTCAAATATTTCAAGGTTCACCAAGGATAAAGACTCACAAGGCTCAATAGAAAGCACCAAGTAATCATTATTTATATCAACCTCATATTGCATATCAATTATGTTATTTCCAAATAATTTTCATGAATGTTAATCATCTCCTTGTCATTATTAGAGTCCATATTAGTAATACACAAGACTAAATCAATTGGTCTCACATTAGTGTTAGAAATTTCTCCTTATTCAAAGTGTACTAATAGTAAATTTTTTGTATTACATCAATCTTAATGTCCATGGAAAAATTAGAAGACTTACCCCATTCATATTCATGTGAGTCTATTTCACTACCAAGGTTCTATCCAATATATTGAACTTCACTTCTTTCTTTCATGATTCTTTCACCATTGATAGATTGTTCATTATTTTTTCTATTTCTAATTCCTCTAACTCTTCTTAATTATTATTATCTTCTTGAGTTTTATTAGCTTCTTCAAGTTCTTATTCTTCTATAGATATTTTTTATTGTTCATCTATTATGTTCAAATGAGCTTTAAATGATTTAGGTATATATAATTCTCCTTGATAATCTAGATTCTCAGTTTTATTTGAAGTAAATTTTCATATGTCATAGGAAAGCTAACCCCTTATTCTTCTTCACTATTAACCTTATAAAATATGGGCCTGTCATTAGTAGTTAGTAGTTACACCAGAGTGTAATTTTTGTTCTCTAAACCCCACACTAGTTTATTTTTAGATTTTATTCATGTGCGAAAAATTAGTTCAACTAGAGCATCATTATTTGTGCCAATGGGTACCTTTCTACTAGGATTAATCTCAGACAAAAACAATAGCTACATGCAAATACAACCAATATCAAAAAATAATAGATCACATAAAAGAGAACACAAGACACCAAGATTTAATGTGGTTCACCTAATCCCTAGGCTACATCCACCAACAACAAGTCCAATATTATTATTATCTAGTTATTATACTCTATAATCCCTTACAATTCAATACTACCACAAGAAGCTATAATATCACCATTACATTACAAAATCCCTAACCCTAAGCTTGTTTAATACAAGCTTTTTAATGCTTAGAAATTAGGGCTATAATAAGTACACTAATAGGAAAATAGTAGCCAACACCTTTTACAATATAAGGTTATATTTGGCTTTGAGGGTGCTACCCCCAAAAACCCTTGTGGGGGCATTGCCCCTCAACCCCACCCTATACTACGACAAGGAGTGCACCTCAGGCACTGTTCTAGGACCCCCTTGACCCTATCTTAGGGTCACTAGGGCCAAACCCTTATAGAAAAAATATGGGGAGAAAATTTCTCTAAATAAACCTCTGAGTCTGATTAGGCTCCACATCACAACAATTTCCCACTTGGAGACTAATCAGACTCCACAAAAATAAACTCCCACTTGGAGACTAGTCATAGCACTACTAAACCTATAGCTCACACTAGAATATCAAACCACCATGGACTCTATTGTTCTTTTATTCTATTTAGTCTATAATACCAACCAAAATTGAAGAGGAGTTCAACTTCTCCCTTGTCACTATATTTGTTAAAAGTATCTATTGGATTCTCATCTATCTCCACCTTTAATTATTCATCATCCAAAATTGACTAAATGAAATGGTACCACAATTGTATGTGTTTTGTCTTTAAATGTGGAATTAAATTCTTTGCAAGATGAATGGAACTTTGGCTATTTGTGAACAAATAATTATCCCTCTATGAGTGTCCCAATTCTTCCATTAATAAATGAAGCCATATCATCTCCTTGGCTACCTCTATAGTAGCAACATACTCTACCTACATAGTGGATAAACCATTAACATTATGTAATCAAAAAACCCAACTAACTGCTACCCCACCAATAGTAAATACATAACCTATAGTGCCTCATAGGACTCCACTACCCTAGGACCCCATAGGGGCCCTACTCCAAACCCTACTAGAAATAATATGGGGAAAAAATGTGCCGAATAAACATCTAAGCTTGATTAGGATCCACATCCCAACACTTTCTTGAATATATCATACTCTTAAGGAATTCATTCCCCTTTCCATATTTTCTTGGTGGAAATTCTACATGTTTCACATATTGTTCAAGTTTAGTATTATGACACCAAGACAAGATGACTTTCTCTTTATTCTCTTATGCTAAGGATATCTTTTATTTTACCATATCTATTTTTTCATAAAGCTTTGGTGCATTTGAACTTGAAGGTGTTAGAATAATCTTAGAATAACTGAGAGGAGGCTAGGGGTGTTGGAAATATATGACAGGTAATTGAGAGGGGAGGGGTGAATCAGTTACAACAAAATATATCCAAGATCCCTTAAGATGTCAATATAATACAAAACAAAACTCTTCTAATTAAACTACTATAACTTAGTTAGCACTAAAAATTATTGTCACTTCACAAACACTGAAATATTTACTTCTTAAGATGTTTAGTGTTATTAACCATAATTAACTTAGTTGTAGAAAAATAAAGCAAATGACATGAACTTAAGTGACACAAAGATCTATCATGGAAACCCAATTTGGGAAAACCATTAATTGCAACTAGTTTTTTTTCACTCCTCTAAAGTGAGCCCTATTAGAAGAAAACCCTATTAAAGGTTACAAAACACATTGTTAGGTGTGACTCTATTAAAGGATTTAGTTCACCCTATTAGGTGTGGCCTTGTTAGAGGTCTTTGGACACTTTAATCTAGAAATGCCACCTTGTTAGAGGATTTACAAAATAGTTGTTAAGCTAACTCTATCTAGAGGTTTGATTCACTACTACAATTATTAGAGAGTAACAATGATATGACCTAATTGATCATGCATCTGACTTGTTGATTTTAGATCTCTTGTTCAAGCTTGAATACTTGATCCTCCTTGATTAGATAAAATTTTGCATCCCAGTCAACTTAGCATAATTTTTTATCCTTCCAGTTCACTTCATTTATTTATCTTCTTCAATTCTACATACATTCTCTTCAATCCTTAACTTACCCTTATACTTATATGATTTACCTTTCTTAGCTGTGTTTTCTGGGTAGATTGTGTTACAATTCTAATGGATTGTGGAAAACTACTAGATGCAAAAAATTGTAACACAATCTACCCAGAAAACACAGCTAAGAATTCTAATGGATTGTGGAAAACTACTATCTACAATGATTTACCTTGTCAAGTCAGTTTGAATACACTTATACAAATTCAATAATCAACCCTCCAATAGGCTAGAATTAAACAATTAATCCAACTAATTCAATATGTTGATACAAGAAAATCATTTGCAAGCCAACCTAGCTCAGTCAATACTAACTCAGAAATTACTTTCCTTTGGTAACTAAGTGAGCTCAATTAACACTACATCTTAAACTAATTTTTTTTTGCTAACTGAGTAAGCTTAGTTAACACTAGTCCCATGCCAACTTCTATTTGGTGCATGAGTGAATTGAGTAGACACTATCTTCTTGTGAAATTCCTTCGGTGCCTAAGTGAACTCGAGAGATATTATCTTCCTAAACTTGATAATCTTTGAAACACTTGAAAGAAAATGAAAACTATCTTCATCACCCGAGTGAGCTCGACAGACATTGACTAGCAAATACTTGACATTTTATGTAACATCAAAGACAATATAAAATTGAAGAATTGTTTTCAATAATCTCCCTCTTTGGCATTGATGGCAACACAATATCTCATAATACAATGAAATCTTAGAGCAATAATAGGAATAAGGATAATATCCTTAGTTTCATTTTTATTTTCATCCATGAGAACTCCCTCTATTAGTTTGAGCTCCTTCTGTCATCAATTTCTTCCCCTGGGATGATATTATTATTTCATTTTCTCCCTCTAGTAGAAAACTCTTCCTTCTTTACTCTAACTTGATAGTAAACTCTTCCTTTTTGAAAATCATAATTTTTTTTAATATTGATAGCAAACTCTCCCTCTTTGACATCTTATGCCAAAGATAACATTTAATGTACTTTTTGTGTACCTGATATATCGATTAATATGAAATCTTCTCTTTACAATACTGCATCAACTTGATCGATCTTCAACATGCTTGATTGATGCATTACTAAAATTTGATTAGTGAGCTTCAGATAGAAGAACGACTCTAGCTTACCTCATAGATAAAAAAATACATCTTTAGGTAATATCTTGGTGAATATGGTTGCAATCTATTCTTTTTTATTCACATATTCTAATCTTACCTCCTTATCTTGCACCAATTATCATTTTTGGAAATGTTAATTACACTAGTGTCATCACATAAAACAATTACTAGATCCTTGATTTCTTTCTTCATACTTATCAAAATTTGTTTAAACCATACAATATTTGAACAGTTGACTACTATTGTAACATATTCTACTTCTATTGTAGATTGAGAGATATAGTTTTGCTTCTTGCTTGTCCAAGTCACTAGCCTCTTTCCAAGAAAGAATGCTCCACCACTAGTGCTCTTTCTATCATCAATACTTCCTACCCAATCAAAATTACTAAATTCTTTCAATTCAAAGTTGCCTCTTTTCTTATACCACAAACCATAATATTCAGTACCCTTTAGATACCTCATGATTATTTTAATTTTCATTATATGATTTTCTTTTATATTAGTAGAGAATCTTGCCACTATACTGACTACTAATGCTATATCAGGTCTTTTATGCACCACATACTAAAGTTTTCCAATCATTGATCTATATGTAATCTGATCTACCTCTTTGGAAGGTCATCATTTTTGGAAAGCTTATGTCGAGTAGACATAAGTGTTCCAAACTTCTTATGTATCTCCTTGATGTACTTTGATTGAGTAATATAGATACCATCCTTTATCTATTGAATTTTATAGGCCAATAAAGGATTTTATCTCTAAAAATATTTGAATTTAAAATACCCTACTCATTTCCATAGAAAAATATTTGCACAAATCAGATAATTTCTAGTTAACATTATATCATCAAAAAAGATTTATGCCAACATAATCTTCTGATCTAGTCCTTCATTTATGTATAGGTTGTTGTTGTCATTAGTTATTTGAAAACCAATATTAATGAGATAATTACACAATCTCTCATACCAAGCCTTGGGGGCTTTTTTGAGACCATACAAATCTTTTTGTAATCTATAGACTATGTCCTTTTTGCTAGGATTAATGAAACCTTCTAGTTGCTAAATGTAGACTTCCTCTTCTAAGATTCCATTCAAGAATGTCGATTTCACATCCATCTGATATACTTTGAATCCTTTATGTGTAGCATATGAAAGGAGTGTTTTAACACCTTCTAGTCTAGCAACAAGAGAAAAAGTTTCTCCATATTCAATACCTTCCTCTTGACCATAACCCTTGCATACTAGCCTTGCCTTGTTTCTTGAAACTTCTCTATTCTCATTCAACTTGTTTCTTAATACCCATTTTGTGCTAATTACATTCTTGTCCTTGGGTCTAGGAACAAGAGTCCAAGTCTTATTCCTTTCAATCTGATCAATCTCTTCATTCATTGCTTCAAGCTAGCTTTCATTTTCTAATGCATCTTTAATAGTTCTAGGTTCAAATTCAATAAGCAAACATTTACCTTTTAATTTGTTTCTTGTCATTCTGCCTTCTAACTAATTTCCAATGATTTTCTCAAGTACATGATACCTTTTGACATATCCATCAAGTTTGGGCCCCTTCTTTATGCATTCACTAGATCCACCATGATCTTATGAATCATGCTCGAGTGCCACTGACTATGACTAGGGTCCTTCAGACTATGACTTAGTTTCCACTAGCTGAAATGCAGATCCTTTTAACTATGACTTGGGTCCTTCTGATGATTCAGGTTTCATTGGATACAACTCAAGTTGAATTGGAGATTTTGGGGACTTGGATGGTAAAGACTATTAATGCCCAATTCAATTAGATAAAGTATCAGATTCCTAGTAAACAATGTTTTTTTAGTTTTTGGATTCCTTACTACTTTTTCCTTCAATCATTTCTACAAACTCATCAATATTTACATGTACACTTTTGATAACTTTGAGAGCTAATAGATTCAAACATTTGTATGTTTTTCTCTTATTGGAGTATTCCAAAAATATGCCTTCATCACTTTTCACATTAAATTTTCCTTTTCTTGGATCTTTTATAATATAACATCTACTTAAAAATACTTTGAAACAACAAACAATAGGTTTATAGCCATACCATAATTCAAAAGGTGTTTTCTTTTAATATTTCTTCAACTAAACTTAGTTCAAGGTATGAACTATAGTGTTTATTTCTTCCTTCTAGTATTTGATAGAAATGTTCTTCTCTATCATTAGGTCCCTTGCACTATCCATGATGTATCTACTCCTCCTTTTAGCTATCCCATTCTATCAAGGTGTACTAGTTGTAGACACTTGTGTTTTGATTCCTCTTTCATTGAAGAATTCACTAAATTTATTAGAAATGAATTCTATGTTAGTATGAATGCTGATGATAATTCATTGGGGGAGCATCCTAGGTATTGGAGAGTATTGATATGTTATATTCATGACTATTTTTGTCATTGATGTCAACACAACAGTGTTTTTGTTACTAACTAGAAGAATAATAGTCAGAGATCTTATGTTGCATAGTAACTGAGTAAGGGTTAAGTAATGCATAGTTACAAACATGTTCTTAAGTGTGTCCTAATGATGTGGTTAAGAGGGAAAATTTTGAATCCAAGATGTACGAAAGTTATACCTAATTTATAGAGAGTAGTACAGAAATAGAGTATTGAAGAAAAACATTTTGATGATTGATCACTATCTTTCATTTGAGATGTAATGAAGAGATGCATAGTCACATGGTGATAAAGGATAATCATGTGGTGACATCAAAAATTATGTAAGACTTGGAGTTGCACATATAAAGTTTTGTATAGATAGTAAGCCAACAATGCTATTGTAATTATAATTAATTATATATCTTATTTTGATTAATTGGGAAAGCCTTAAGGATAACTCAAGGAATTATTATGAAGCTATGGTATAAATGAAATATTTTTTCCTTGATTGGAAGTAGTATCAAGTATCTATTGTGTGGTATACTTTCAAAGTGTGAGAAGGATAAGAGTGTTGATTAAATGTGTGTAAGTGATCCAAGGGATTATTGGATCCATAGTTCATGATTTGGTTACAAGATTTGAAGGAATAATAAAGAGATCATTTGGATAGTGGATTCATTGTCTTGCCCTCAGAGTTGTTTAGGTAGTGGATCCAATTGTCTTCCACAACTCCTAATAGAGTTGGGACAACTCCTAATAGGGTTTGAATCTCATAATAGAGATCCAAAGTCTCCTAACGGGGACTCATATGTATTGAATGTTGTAATATACTCCTAATAGGGTCTATCCTCTAACAAGGAATATTTATATTAGTACATCATCTTGTGGGTACCATCCCCACTAGGGTTTTCCCTCTGATCAAGGGTTTCCCTAGTTAACATATGTGGTATTATTATGTATGAGTATCTTGTTTTGGTTTTAGTTTATATTACTCATATTGTTAAGGTTATTTAAAGTTGTTGTTATTGATATTATTTGGATAGCTAATTCACCCCCCCTCTCAGTTATATCAGTGGATTATATATTCTGACAATTTGTATCAGAGCCTTAGATCCTTAAAGGATAAGCTTAACAATGTTGGGAGATCGATGGTGAATCTTTTTAGAAAGGATAGTCCTAGACTTGATGGAGCAAACTATGAAAGTTGGAAGGAGAAGATGAAGACTCATCTATTATGCACAAGTCTAAGATATTGGATATTAACAAAGAGTAAGAAGAAAAATATTGAAAAAGTAAAGCTACAATATTGTAGTAAAGGGGAAAGAGATCTATTCATGTGTAACATGAGAGAAAGAGAAGCTCTTCTATCAGCCCTTCTAGAGAATGAATATAGTTAGGTAAAGTCTCTTGAAAAATCTCATGAAATTCTGAAAGCATTAGAATCTACTTTTGAAGGTGATGATCATGCTTAGAGAATGGGGTTATAAAGTTGGATATGTGCATATCAAGATGCTAAGATGATGAAAGATGAATCTATATGAAGTCATATTGGCAAAATATTAGAAATGGTTGCACGATTTTGATCTCATGGTGGAACCAAAGATGATGATGAAGTCATATGTAAGAACTAGAAAAGTTTGGTACCACCATTTAAGCCTATTGCACAAATGATATAGCTAATAATTCCTTGCACTAAGGATTTCACCAAGAAAACTTTGCTTCTTAGATTAGAATCAGTAGAAGTAGATTTGAGATAGTCTAGTAAACTTGCAAGTGTCAAAATAGCCTTTAGTTCCCTAAACATTCAACCTAATTTGACAAGGAGTGCAAGCACCCATGGAGATTTTCCTAGCAACAGCAAAGATGATGAGGACAAGAAGATTGAGGAAGGAATAACCCTTCTAGTGAGAAGAGAAAAAGATGGTAAGAAAAACTTTAAATATTGGACTTGTAATGAATTTGGTCATTATGCATCTAAATGTCCTAAAAGAGAGAAAAGGTATAAGGGAAAGTTTAACTCTAGAAGAGATAGATATAGAAATTGTTTATATCAAAATAAGGATGAAGAATCTGATGATAAGGGTCAAAGTGAAAGAGATGGTGAATTAGGATTTGTGGTTATCAAGGAAGATGATGTTTATAGAGAAATTAGAGAAGAAAGAGCTCTAGTTACCCAAGTGGAATCTGATTGGATAATTCATAGTGGATGTTCACATCACATGACTAGTGATATGAATAAGTTTTTTTAAACTCAAGAATCCTAATAGAGGTATTGTTAGAGTTGGTAACAATGCAACCTATCATATTAAAGCAATTGGATCCATTACTCTTGATGGTAAAACAAGTATTGATGATGTCTATTATATTAATGGATTGAAACAAAACTTGTTGAGTGTTGGACAATTGGTGGACAAGGGTTATTAGTTATGGTCTACTGAGAATATTTGCACTATTAAAGATAGAGATGATAAGATGATTGGAACTAGCACTAGATCTAGAGGTAATGTATTTCAGTTGAATCCTACTGAGATGACATGTTTGGCAGAAAAAGTTGATAATAGTTGGTTATGGCATAGAAGACTTTGTCATATAAACTTTGATAATATTGTGAAGGTTAGTAGTACATTTGTAGTGAGAGATCTACCTAAAATGGTAAAACCTACTAACATTGTATGCAAGGAATGTATTTTGGCTAAGTAGAGGAAAGTGTCATTTCCTAACAAGAAGTTATCTACTATAGAGAAATTGGATATTGTTCATACAAATCTGAGTAGTCCTACAAGAACAAAAGGATTCTATGGTGAAAGGTATTTGATGATTTTTGTTGATGATTTCACTAGAATGATGTGGGTAGCATTTTTTAAAGAGAAATCAGAAGCCTTTGAGAAGTTCAAGATATTTAAGAATAGAGTTAAGAATGAATCTGGCATTAAATTTAAATTTTTGAGATGAGATAGAGAAGGAGAATTTACCTCTAGATAATTTGACATATTCTGTGAAGAAAATGGAATCAAAAGACAACTTTTTGCACCTAGAACACCTAAGAAGAATGAGATTGTTGAGAGAAGAAATAAGTCTTTAGAAAATGTAGCTAGAGCAATGTTATTTGAGAATGATGTTTCTAAGACATTCTAGAGAGAAGTAGTAAATACAACCTATGTACACTCTAAAAAAAGTACAAAATAGAAAAGGTGTGAACAATACACCTTATGAACTATATTTTGGACATTTACCATCAATCACATATTTCAAAATATTTGGGAGAAAATGTTATAGTAAGACAAATGATGACATTGGTAGGTTTGATCCAAGAAGCAACCAAGGTATGTTTCTTGGCTACTCTTTGAAAAGTAAGGCTTATAGATGCTTTAGCTATAGAACTAAGACAATAGTTAAGTGCACAAAGGTAAGAAATTATGAGAATTTTTGAACCAAAGAAAGGATGTTAGATTATAATTTAGATGAAGAATTGGATAACTCTAAAATTGTTAGATAGAATGTTGAAGTTTTCCTTAAGACCAACAATGACTTGCATAATGATGTGAAAATTGTTGAACAAAGAGAGGAATAGCTTCTAGATCTAAACCTAGAGAAGAGATAAGAGTTGAGGTGTCAACTCCTACACCTAATAGAAATCTAATAAGGTATCAGCCTCTTGAGCAGATAATTGGAAGTATAGATAGAGGAGTAATGAAAAGAAATAGAGTGAATGAGGAGATATGTTTGATATCTCAAGTTGAACCAAAGTGCATAAATGAACCAGTCAAGGATAATCATTAGATCTAAGTAATGAAGGAAGAATTGGATTAGATAATAAAGAATGACACAGGGGAATTAGTTCCTACACCAAAGGATAAAAATGTGATAGGAACAAAACGAACTATTATGAATAAGATGAATGAACAAGGAGAAGTTGTGAGAAACAAAGCTAGGCTTGTTTGTAAAGGTTATTCACAACAAGAAGGCATTGATTATGAGGAAACATATGCACCTATAGCAAGAATGGAAGCAGTAAGGATGTTCCTAGCTTATGCAAGGAACAAGAAATTCAAGGTTTATCAGATGGATGTTAAGTCTGCATTTCTAAATGGAGAACTAAAAGAAGAAGTCTATATTGAGCAACGTGAATGTTTTCCTTTATTAGAAGAAAAAGAAATAGTATGTATATTGAAGAAAGCTCTTTATGGTTTGAAGCAAGCACCAAGAACTTGGTATGCAAGGTTGGATAGTTACTTGGAAAAGCTTGGATTTGCTAAAGGTATGACATACAATAACTTGTATCTAAACAAAATTGAATATGGTTTATTGATCATTGTAATATTTTTTGATGACATCATTTTTGGAGGAAATGATGAAGCTACTAAATTTTTTTCTAAAGATATGAAGAATGAATTTGAAATGAGCATGATAGGAGAAACAAAGTTTTTCTTAGGATTATAGATTGTGCAAAAAAATGATGGTATGTTCATCTCACAAACTAAGTACCTAAAAGACTTGATCAAAAGGTTTGGTTTGGAAAGTTGTAAACTTCTTGGTACACCCATGATAATTGGTCATAAGTTATCTAGCAAAGATGATACGCCCATAGCAGAATAGAAGAAGTATAGATCAATGATTGGAGGTTTGTAGTATTTGACTCTTACACTAGACTAGATATAGAAAATGTAGTTGGGATAGTAGCTAGATTTCAAGTTGATCCTAAAGAAAATCATTTTGTAGTGGTAAAGAGAATATTCAAATATCTTAAAGGGACATCTAACTATAGAATTTGGTATGACAGATCAAATGATTTCACTTTGTGCACATATACTGATGTTGATTGGATAGGTATTATGGATGACACAAAGAGCACTAGTGGTGGAGCATTCTTTCTTGGAGGAAGATTGGTTTCTTGGTTAAGTAAGAAGAAAGATTGTATTTCACAAAGTATAGTTGACATAGAGTATGTTGCAATAGTAAATAACTGTAATCAAGTTAGGTGGATGAATAAAATGTTGAAAGATATTAGAAATGAGATTGAAGCACTTGTTATCATTTACTGTGATAACACAAGTATAGTGAGTATATCTAAGAATCCTGTATTAAATTTTAAGACTAAACATATATCAATTAAGTATCATGTGTTGAGAGAAAAGGAGATCAGATTGGAGTATGTAAGTACCAAAGATCATATTGTAGATATTTTTATGAAGCCTTTTCCTAAAGATACAATTGAGTACTTAAGAGGTTAATCAATTGTTTCTAATGTTGTGGTAGATTGGCTAGACAATGGACACTTTGGTATTGATAAGACATTAAGTTTTCTTAGATAGAAGTATTATTGACCAAAAATATATGTAGATGTTTGGAAGTTTGTGAAGAGTTATGGAATTTTTCAAGTTGCAAAAGAAGTGTGTCAGAATGAAGGAGTATACACCTATTTTTGTTCCTAAGAATCATTGGAGTGACATTAGTATGGATTTTGTTCTTGGATTACCTAAGACAAAAAGAGGGTATGACTCCATAATTATTGTTGTGGATATATTTTCTAAGATGGAATACTTCATACCACGTAAGAAGACATCTAATGTTGTACATGTTGCAGACATTTTCTTCAAAGAGTTTGTTAAATTTTATGGATTACCAAGAAGTATTATCTCTGAAAGAGATAGAAAGTTTGTTGGTTATTTTTGAAGGACTTTGTAGAAGGTGGGTATTGAGATAAAGTTTAGTTCTACATTATATTCATAAACACATGGATAGAAAGAGGTTGTGAATAAAAGCTTGGGTAATTTGTTGAGATGTTTAGTTGGAGATAAGCTAAGTAATTGGGATATGGTATTGGAACAAGATGGGTTTGCATATAATAATTATGTGAATAGGAGTACTGGGAAAAGACATTTGCATATTGTTAGTGGAATGTATCCTGGGGGTATATTAGATTTGAGGGATGTTTTTGGTGAAGAGAAGAGAAATGTTGAAGGGGAAATGTTTTTTTTTATTATGAAATCTTTGCATGAGGAAGAAAATATGAAGTTGGAACAAAGTAATTAAAAGTATAAGGAAAATGAAGACACATCTAGAAGACATCATGCTTTTTACTTTGGAGATAAGGTGATGGTCCACTTGAAAAGAGGTAGATTTCCTATTGGTATATACAATAAGATGGAAATTATGAAGTTTGGTCCTTGTAGAATTTGAGGAAGTTTGACAATGCTAATGCATAAAAAGTTGAGTTACCCGATGACATGGATATATCTCCTATATTTAATATTTCTAGTTTGTATGAGTGTCATGAGTCATATAATGAAGTGGTTGCACCAAGTGATTATCCTAAGAAGAAGATGAAAGGGGTTGAACATATATTGGATCAAAGAGATGGTAAAAGAACAAGACAAAAAGTTTACTATGAATATTTGGTGAAGTGGAAGATGCTACATCAATTTCTCAATGTGAGTTAGATTTATCTTGGGTTTTGACATGTCAATTATTTAGAAGAATCATTTCTTTCAACCCTAGTTGTCTCATGCAAGAGAATCTTGGGCTACCTTACTTTCCTTCTCATCTTTGTGTATTTGTCAGTTATCATCAAGTTCTAGTATTGGTCAAACATAGTAATTTTTTAGTGCAATAGTGATCAAGTTCCCTATTATGACTAAGTCCTTCTTTGGCCAAGTTCTTATAGTTGTCAAGTTTCTTCAAGTGTTCAGTGAGCTCATTGGTTTACTGATGCTTAGTTCCTTCTTTAATTGGGTTTGGTTGTGATTGATTCTTAGTGAGAATCTACTTGTTTATGTAATTTAGGTCATAAATCTAATGTAAGGATTATGTATTAGGATGTGTATAGACCATTCTAAGATTGGCCTTCTCTTATGTATAGATATAGAATCATTTTTAAGCCATTTTGGAAAGTATAAGTAGAGGTCTCTAGGTTTAGGTCAAAAGGAGGCTTAGAGAATTGGGTAAGAAATATGAATGAGCATAGAGGAGCAATTTTAGAATTAGAATCTACAAAGATTGTAGATCTTAACTTGCAATTTCTAATCCTTTTGTATTGGTTGTAACTTGGAATGCATCACAACCAGGCATATTTGTTGATATTTGATGAATGAATAAAGATATTGTTGTTTCTTCTCTCCTTCATGTTGGGGTGAAAGCACAAATTTGTGTTGCACTTTTGTAAAGGAAAAGGCTAACAAAAGTATAACTGTTCCCCTTCAATGACATAAAATTGATATTATTATTTTGAATTTGAAAATGAAGTAAACTAACAAAATCTGTAAAAATGGATAAATTTTAGGATTATAGTTTTTAATAATTATTTAGAATAAGAATTTATATAGGTTCCTAATTTTTATAGATACATTTTTAGCTATTGGAAAACGTTGAAAATTAGGGGTCTAGTTCCCACCACAAAACTATATAGAATTAAACTTATTTCCCTTTGATCTTAGACTATGTTATAGGTAACATATATAGCTAGAAAATTCAAAAATAAAAATCAGCTTTAGACCTATATTTTCTCTTTTATAAGGATTCAGATTTTAATTCATCAAAAATCGATAATTTTTCTTCTCCCATCGCATTTTTCAAAACAAATCTATTCTAACCTGGAGACAAAATATTGATTCTAAAAGAGGACTCTCTCCTCTAGAACATCATATGATTTTTAAATTTTTTTGATATGATTTAATATTTTTTTCTTTCTCAAACTCAACATTTTTTGAGTGTTCAAATGCATGGTTTTAGAATTTTTTAATTACAATAAACTATATCTAATTAAAACACTATAAACCATACATGAGATTATTCTTGACGTTGAGCTCAATAAAATGGTGTTTATATGTTATTAAAAAAGCATCTTAAAAAATAGTAAGTGTTATTGAAATGTTACTTTTCTGAAATAATTTTATTTCTTTAGTAATTGGATATAAACTAGTATAAAATATGTTTTTACTAGACATTTCCAATTTGAAAAAGTGTAAAACCATATGTAACTTAGCTAAAATCAATTTATCTAGATCATCTATTTGAAAAAAATTGATTTTTAGATAGTAATACTCAAATTCAGTCATTCTAATATGTCAGCCTGAAAGGTGACACAACTTTGTACTTGTCGTTCTCTGCTATTCACCTCTATTTTATTTACCTAGCAATGTGTTTAAACTAATAGGTGCACCTTTGGCCCTAATGTTTCATCCACTCCTGTGTCATGAGGTCATTATACCAAAATACTCTTATAATACTCTAAGATAGGCTAATAGCATGATTCCTCATAACAAAGAATGTCCTAAAGAAGTCAAGACATTCAAAGAGATTTTAGTAAGGAGCTTTTCAAAGAAGACCAATATCCAAGATGATGGAATGTGTTAGTAAAAGATTGTCAGGATACCATCTTTGAAAATAATCCCATTATCACCAAGTTCTTATGAAAAAGCATCAAATAAATTATAACCTTCTATTGGAAGCTATAATTGGAATAATTTTTATGTTGTCATTGATGTCAAGCATTATGGTGAGATAGTTTCTACCTAAGTAGATTGCTATATCATTTGATTAAAGAAGAGGATTTGAAAAGAAGAGATAACAAGACCTAGTGGAAAGGTTGAGTTATGTGGAACTACAATGGGCACTTGATTAGTTGGTACGTTAGCAAGATAATGTTTTATTTAATCATTACACTAAGTAGAGAAGATAGTTGAAGTTGAATCCTAGTAGTGATGATCAATAGAAGACAAAGTATATAGGCTAAACTGAGAAATGGAGTAGAAGATTAAGGAATATATAGTTGAAGCTGAGCTATGCTAGTGTCAACCAAGTGAATAGTAGAAGGTGATAAAATATAGTGTAAATTGAGAATCAGTAAATATGGAATATTAGAAAAGTAAAACTAAGAAAAGACAGAGTAATTCAAAAAAAAAAATAGTGATGACCAAGGTTGAGGAAAATATTTTTAACTGAGTGTCAGCATTTGATAGTTTGTGAAGGAATTGAGATTCCTAGTTGATGCAACTAAATTTTTGGATTGGTCAAAGCATGTAAAGGTTAAGTATTTTATGAGATAGAAAATTTAATGCATGGTAAACCATGTTTGAGCATTCCTAGGAATGGATTCAAAAAGAAGTTTTCAAACATATCTAGAAGGAGAAGGAAGAAACAAAATGTTTGAAGGAATTGATGAATTTGAGCTAGTCCTAAGATCAACAATGATGTTTAAGTGGAAAAATATCAAAGCTACCTATTTAATGAGACATAAGGATAACCTAAGGATGTTGGAGTAGTTGTTTATTATGTTTATTAGTGAATTTGAACAGAACATTGTAAAGTGCTAAGCATAAGTAAAGTGTGATTGCTTGAAGGGTTTCCAAGTGAATTATTGATGGATGTATGAATGAAGGTCAGTTAGGGCATGTTTGGCAATAATAATTAGATTAGATTAGGCAAATGATAATTCTTAAAATTTCTAATCCCCTATTTGGGTGAACCAAATGGAATTAAGAATACAAATATGTATTCGTATTTTGGCCCAAAAATGATCATTTGCAATTCCACCTAAATAGGTGGACTTAAAATACATATCCCTATCCAAATTTTACTTTTTCTTTTTTGATGAAAAATTCAATTTCGTGCCCATGAGCATAGCCACCAGGACCCCTACAGTCATGGAAAATGACCAATTTTGAAAAGTGTCATTGCTCTTGCACAAATCATGATTGGATCAAAGGTGTCAATTTTGAATAGTAAGATCATATGCTAAAACCTCAAGTCTATTTAGGGATGTGAAATATTTTATGAGCTCACTCACAAAGAAAATCATGAGAAATTTGAACATCCTCTTCCATTTTTCCTACATAAATACTTTTAGACTTGTACACAATGAAATTGTGAAAAATCTTAGAATGTGATTGTTTGGTTTGAGATCGCTCTATCAACATTGTTCATCTACTATTCAAACTCCAATTTCAATTTTGTCTAACCAGACATAGAGTAGGAATACATATTCCTATTTTCTATTCTAGAGAATAAAAATTACTTTTCCACCTATTCATTTTCCCACAACCAAATTGACCCTTAGTGAATTAGAAGATGAGCTACATTGTGATATGTATTTGAAAAGTGATTTGTATTTATTAGATCAACCTCATGTCACTTTTTAACCATTGTATGAGTTAATATCTTCTAATCAAGATCGACCTAAAAATCACTTATAAATCCTTCAATCAAGGAGAAATTCTAATGGATTTATCTTAATCCCTTTAACTAGGCCACTCATAACAAGGTGATTAAATCTTTTAATAAGGTCATACCTAATAGTGTGTATTGTAACCTTCAATAGAATTCACTCTTAATCAAGCTCACTTCAAAAGAGTGAAAAATTTGGTAGCATTGTTACTGGTGATTTTTCCCAAATTGGGTTTCCACATTAAATCCTAGTGTTATAATTATGTGAATATTATTTGACATTGTTTATTACTTATTGCTTTACATTCTACAAGTTGGCTACTACTAGGATAATAAATTGCAAGTTTAAATTACTAATAATTTGTTATAGAGATCAAGTAGACTAATGAACAAATCTAAGATTTTAAAAGTGGTTACCTATTTGTTTGGAACACCTGGACTTGAGGATAACTAATTCACCCCCCATGTTGAAATTTTTTTTTCAATTGTATATTGTTTTTGATGTTACAAAAAATTTCAACTCTTTTCTAGTCAGTTTCTATCAAGATTACTTGTGTAATTAAGATAGTTTGTAGTGTCTATCAATCATTTTAGAGATAATCATGTTTAGGAAAACAATATCTGTCGAGTTCACTCGAGCACCAAAGGAATTTTGCAAGAAGACAATTTCTACTAAGTTCAATCAGACACCAAAGAGAATTTGGCATAGAACTAGTCTTAACTAAGCTCACTTGGTTACTAAAGGGAACTCAGTTTAGGATGTAGTGTTAACCAAGCTTACTCAATTATGAAAACAAAGTCCTTTCTGAGTTAGTATTCATCAAATTGGGTTAGCTAACAAAGGATTTTCTTATATCAACATATTGAGTCTGTTGGATTATTTTGTTAATTCTAGCCAACTCAAGGGTCAATTATTGAGTTTTTATAAGTGTATTCAAGATGAATTAACAAGGTAAATAGTATAACTATAAATTCAAGTTAAGCATTGAAGAGAATGGGTGTGGAATTGAAGAAGATGAATAAAGGAAGCAAATTGGAAGGATAATAGAGTATCCTAAGTTGATCAAGCTACAAAGTTTTATCTAATCAAGGATGATCATGTATTCAAGTGAGAACAAGAGATCTAAAATCATAAAGTTAGTTGAATCAACAATCAAGTCATATAATTGTTACTTTCTAATAATTGTAGCAGTGAATCAAATCTCTTAACAAACTTCACTTAACAAGTACTTTGTAAATCCTCTGACAAGGTGGTATTTCTAGATTGAAGTGTCTAAAGACCTCTAACAAGGTCACTCCTAATAGGGTGAACTAAATCCTTTAATAGGGTCACAACTAATAGTGTGTTTTATAACCTTAAACAAGGTTGGCTCTTAATAGGGCTCATGTCAAAAGAGTGAAAAATAGTAACTAGTTGAAATTGGTGGTTTTCCCAAATTGAGTTTCCATGTTAAATCTTCATGTCACTTATGTTCATGTTATTTTCTTTATTTTTCTACAACTCAGTTAATTATGGTTAATAACAGTAAACATCTTTAAAAATAAATATTTAATTATTTCATAAGTGATAGTAATTTTTAGTGCTAACCGAGTTACAACAATTTGATCAATAAAGTTTTTTTCTATTGTATTGACATCTTAAGGGATATTGGATTTATTTTGTGTTAATTGATTCAAACTTTTCAATTACTCCTCTTATATTTCCAACAATTAGTACTAGAGCTTTTGGTGCTTGCAGAGAAGGTTTCAAGGACCTAAGCTAAAGATCAAGATGTCTTACAGAAGGGAAATTCCTGAGTTGAATAGAGATAACTTCAAGGCATGGTAGGAACTCATGAGTCTACATTTGGCAACAATTTGAGACTCATGCCTAAAGTACCTAGACTCCAAGTATGTGGCACCTACTACAACTATGACTATTGAAGAGATTATAGAAAAGAAGAATCATAACATTATGATTATTGATATTGCCTCAACTCTCAATTATGTTGAATTGATAAATTCAAAGACTATGGTATTTCTTATATGATGTGGATCAAGATAAAATCCATCTATGAAGGAGATGAAAATGTGAGGAGAGCTAAAGAAAAAAGTCTCAGAGTTCAATTTGATCAAATGAAGATGAGAGAGAATGAAAACATTGTAAAATATAGTGCAAGAATCAAAGCTAATGTGTGCAATCAGAGCCTTAGGAGGAAAGATAGAAAATGAGACAGTGGTAAGAAAGGTTCTCAAAACACTTCTTCCTATTTATACAATTATAGTTTTAGAAATTCAAGAGATGAGATGCAATCCCAAGAATGATATGACTTTGGATGTACTAGTGGGAAGGTTGACAACATTTGAGCTAGATAACTATGATAACTATGTTCCTAACTCTAGCAACATTGAGTCTACATTTCAGGCCAAGATATTAGTAAAGAAGATAGTTATAAAGTCTAAAAGAAGAAAATATGATAGTGAAAATGAAGAAGATTATGATGATGATCTTGATGTCATTGAAGCATTACTTTAAAGAAGATTCCCAAAAAGTAAAGGAAAGTACAAAGGAAAAATTCTTTTGATCTACTTTTCTTGTGAAGAAGTTTCTCAGGAACAAAAATAGGTGTATACTCCTTCATTCTAACATACTTCTTTTGCATCTTGAAAAATTCCACAACTCTTCACAAACTTCTAAAAATCTACATATATTTGTGGTCAATAATACTTATCTTTAAGAAAACTTAATGTCTTATCAATACCAAAGTGTCCACTATCTAGCCAATCTACACACAATATTGGAAACAATAGATTAACCTCTTAAGTACTCAATTGTATCATTAGGAAAAGGCTTCATAAATTCATCTACAATATGATCTTTGGTACTTACATACTCCAACCTGATCTCCTTTTCTACTATTTTCTCTCTCAACACATGATACTTTATTGATATATGTTTAGTCTTGAAATGTAATAAAGGATTCTTAGATATACTCATTGTACTTTTTTTGTCATAGTAAATGATAATAGGTTCTTTAGTCTCAATTTTAATATCCTTCAACATTTTCTTTATCCACATAACTTGATTACAGTAATTTACTATTGCAACATACTCTATGTTAGCTGTACTTTGTTAAATACAATCTTTCTTCTTACTTAACCAAGAAACCAATCTTCCTCCAAAAAAGAATGCTCCACCACTGGTGCTCTTTGTGTCATCCATACTGCCTATTGAATCAACATCAATATTTGTGCACAAAGTGAAATCATTTGATCTATCATACCAAATTCCATAGTCAGATGTCCCTTTAAGGTATTTGAATATTCTCTTTACTACTACAAAATGATATTCTATAGGATCAGCTTGAAATCTAGCTACCAACCCAACTACATTTTCTATATTTGGTCTAGTGTAAGAGTCAGGTACTGCAAACCTCCAATCATTGATCTATACTTCTTTTGTTCTACTATGGGTGTATCATCTTTGCTAGATAACTTCTGACCAACTATCATGGGTGTACCAACAAGTTTACAACTTTCCAAACAAAACCTTTTTAGCAAGTCTTTCAGGTACTTAGTTTGTGAGATGAACATACCATCATTATTTTGTGCAATCTTGAATCCTAAGAAAAACTTTGATTCTCCTATCATGCTCATTTCAAATTCATTCTTCATATCTTTAGTAAATTTTTCACTAGCTTCATCATTTCCTCCAAAAATGATGTCATCAAAAAATATTACAATGATTAATAAACCATATTCAATTTCATTTAGATACAAGTTATTGTATATCATACCTTTAGCAAATCCAAGCTTTTCCAAGTAACTATCCAACCTTGCATACCAAGTTCTTGGTGCTTGCTTCAAACCATAAAGAGCTCTCTCTAATCTACATACCATGTCTTTGTATTCTGATGAAGGAAAACCTTCATGCTACTCAATATAAATTTCTTCTTTAGTTCTCCATTTAGAAAGACAAACTTAAAATCCGTTTGATAATCCTTGAATTTCTTGTTCACTGCATAAGATAGAAACATCCTTATTTCTTCCATTCTTTCTATAGGTGCATATGTTTTCTCATAATCAATGCCTTCTTATTGTGAATAACCTTTACAAACAAGCCTAGTTTTGTTTCTCACAACTTCTCCTTGCTCATTCATCTTATTCCTAAAAGCCCATTTTGTTCCTATCACATTCTTATCCTTTCATCTAGGAACTAATTCCCATGTGTTATTCTTTATTATATGATCCAATTCTTCCTTAATTGCTTAGATCCAATGGTTATCCTTAACTGCTTCACTTGTGTACTTTGGTTCAACTGAGATATCAAACATATCTCCTCATTCACTCTATTTCTTTTCATTACTCCTCTATCTTTACTTCCAATTATTTGCTCAAGAGGGTGATTCCTTATTATATTTCTATTAGGGGTAGGATTTGACATCTCAACTCTTATCTCTTCTCTAGGTTCAGATCTCTATTCCTCTCTTTGTTCAACAATTTTCACATCATTCTACAAGTCTTTGTTAGTCTTAAGGAAAACTTCATAATTTTGTCTAGCAATTTTAGAGTTATTCAATTCTTCATCTAAATTATAATCTAACATCTTTTCTTTGGTTCAAAAATTCTCAAAAATTCTTACATTTGTGCACTCAACTATTGTCTTAGTTCTATAGCTAAAGCATCTGTAAGCCTTACTTTTCAAAGAGTTTCCAAGAAATATACCCTCATCACTTCTTGGATCAAACTTACCAATGTCATCATTTGTCTTACTATAACATTTTCTCCCAAATATTTTGAAATATGTGATTGATGGTGAATGTCCAAAATATAGTTCATAAGGTGTCTTGTTGATACCTTTTCTATTTTGTACTTTTTTAAGAGTTTACACAGGTGTATTTATTGCTTCTCTCCAAAATGTCTTCGAAAAATCATTCTCAAATAACATTGCTCTAGCTACATCTGCTAAAGACTTATTTCTTCTCTTAGCAATCTCATTCTTCTCAAGTGTTCTAGGTGCATAAAGTTGTCTTTTGATTCCATTTTCTTCACAGAATATGCCAAATTCTCTAGAGGTAAATTCTCCTTCTCTATCTAATCTCAAACATTTAATCTTAATGCTAGATTCATTCTCAACTCTATTCTTAAATATCTTGAACTTATCAAAGGCTTCTAATTTCTCTTTAAGTAATGCTACCCACATCATTCTAGTGAAATCATCATCAAAAATCATAAAATACCTTTCACCATAGAATTCTTTTGTTCTTGTAGGACCACTTAGATCTATATGAATAATCTCCAATTTCTCTATAGTAGAGAACTTCTTGTTAAGACCTCTAACAAGGCCAATCCTAATAGGGTGATTAAATATTCTAATAGGGTCACACCTAACAATGTGTTTTGTAACCTTAAATAGGGTTAGCTCCTAACAAGGCTCACTTCAAAAGAGTGAAAATTAGTAACTAGTTGCACTTGGTGGCTTTTCCCAAATTGTGTTTCCATGTTAAATCTTGGTGTCAATTCTATTCATGCTATTTCTTTTATGTGAATGAAACTAAGTAAAGTAATATTAATCATAGATAATATCTTAATATTTTCATGATCTAATAATTTACCAAGTTATTTTAGTATTTAATGAGTTACAACATTTGTTAGTGTTAACCAAGTGCTTGTGCATTTGCCAAGTTATGACAAAGTTCAGTTTACATAGAGTTTTGATTTGTATTGACATCTAAGAGATCTAGGATTTATTTTGTAGTAACTAATTCACCACTCCCCTCAGTTACTCATCTTATATTTTAACAATTGGTATCAGAAATTTTGGTGCTTGCAGAGAATATTTCAAGGACCTAAGCTAAAGATTGGGGTGTCTTATAGAAGAGAGATTCCAAAGTTGAACAGAGACAACTTTGCAACATGGAAAGGACTTATAAGGTTAATTTGGAAACTATTATTGATTCAAGATATAAATATCTTGATACTGAATACAAGATTCTTACTAGAACATTATTAGTTGAAGAAATTGTTGAAAAGAAAAATTAGAACATCATGATGATTAATATTGCATCTGCTCTTCATTTTGCTGAATTTGATGAAGTCAAAATTTGCACTACAACTTATCATATGTGGATCAAAATGAAAGCAACCTATGGAGGAGATGATAATGTAAGAAGAGCTAAAGTTGAAAGTCTCAAAGGACAATTTGATTAGATGAAGATGAGACAAGATGAAAACATTGCAAAATATGTTGAGCAAATTAAAGCAAAAGTGTGAGTGCAATCTGTAAGGAAACTCAAGTGCAAAAATAACTTCCTACACTAATCTCTCAAGAGAAGTATGGTGCAAATCCTATTAAAATCTTTTACACTTATAGATTCAATATCATGTAAACAACAATATTTCAGCCAACCAAGCATAAAGAAAAATAGATAGAGAAAGAAACACATAACACAAAGATTTGCCGATGGAGAAAAACTTTTTAGTAAAACAACCCCACCCCTCCAAAACTTGCACAATGTATTATCTTCAACACAAAGTTACAATACACTTGCAATGCAAGTTCAACAGTAACAAAAAAAGACTCCAGTAGCAACTCATAGTACCAACAATACACTTTCATGCATCGCTACTCTTCACAACCCTAAAAATGCTTATCACATGTGCTTCACTGTAGGGCTACTCCCAAAGGTAATTGTATTAGGATTTTACCATTCTCTGAGAAAATAGGAACCCCAAAAATTTTTTTGAGACAATGCCCTGAACCCCACAATTTAGGTAGAGTGTAGAGTACTCAAATTTATCTGTTGCCACATGTCTTCACCTATCATTGAATCTTCCTGACATAGCTCTTACGTGTCATAGGAATCCGTCATAACCATTTTAGCCATGATCTCCTTATACAAAATTCAAGATGCCGACACATCAACATTCTTTGCAAGAAATACATTTTACAAAAATAATAATAAGAATAAGAATTATCCAAGGTTGAGACACCTAATTCCTAACACAATCAAAGCATCTGGAGAAGACATTGATGACAAAATAGTTGTAAGAAAGGTACTTAGAACCCTTCTTCCTATCTATGTAATTAGAGTGTCTACTATTCAAGAGATGAGATGTGATCCAAATAGAAATATAACTTTGGATGCTCTAGTTGGAAGATTGATAGCTTTTGAGTTGGATGACTATGATAACTATGTCCCTAGTTCTAAATGTATTGATTTTGCATTTGAAGCCAAGCTTTAAATCAAGAAAAAGGGTAAGAAATCAAAAACCAATCAATTAGAGAGTAAAGAAGAGGAAGAAGATTTAGATATTGATTTTGAAGTTTTTGAATCCCTACTTGTAAGGAAATATTCCAAAGGTAGAGGAAAGTACAAAGGTAATATTACTCTAATCTATTTTTCTTGTGAAGAAGTTGGACACATTGCTGCAAGGTGCCCAAATAGATAAGAAAAAGTTGAAAAGAAAAGAAATAAGTTCAGAGGCAAGAAGAAATTCAAGAACTATAAGGACTATAAGGACAAAGGTAAGAAATCTTGTTTTATGGCTAAAGACTCTAATAGCAGTGAAGATGAAATGGTATATATTGATGTAAAAGATTAATCTAAGGATGAAGGAGATAAAATGGCACTTATCTCTCATGTTAGAAAAAAT
This sequence comes from Cupressus sempervirens, assembly GCA_028749045.1. Taxonomy (NCBI): domain Eukaryota; kingdom Viridiplantae; phylum Streptophyta; class Pinopsida; order Cupressales; family Cupressaceae; genus Cupressus; species Cupressus sempervirens. The sequence continues at coordinate 609,314,526 of CM053784.1, read as the reverse complement.
GATACATGGATTATTCATAGTGGCTACTAACATCATATGATTGGTGAGAAAACAAAGTTTGAACACATGGAACATTATGATGGTGGTAGTGTGACATTTGGAAAGAATAAAATTTGTTGCATAAAGGAAAAAATCTTGTATCTCATTAACCAATGAACTTAGATGTTACAATGCTTATTAGGTTGAAGGACTAAAGCATAATCTAGTGAGTGTGCCATAGTTGAATTACATTGGATTCAAGATAGAATTCATGAATGGGAAGGCCAAATTATTGGATGGAAAAGGTAATCTAGTTGGATCTGACAAACAAACAAAAAGGTAATCTATTCTACCTAGATCTTAGTGAAAGTTCATATTTTATTGCTCAATTAGAAGAAACATGGTTATGGCACAAAAGATTATGTCATGTGAACTTTGATAATCTAGTCAAGATAAGAAAGAAAAGTAGAGTGAGGTATTCCTAGCTTGAGGAAACATGATATGGGTCTATACAAAAATTATCAAATTGGTAAGATGGGAAAACTAGTTTCAAAAGAAAGAACTATCATTCTAAAGAAGTCTTAGAACTTGTCCATACACACTCATGTTGACCTATTGGAATAGAGAGTTATAGTGGAGATAAGTTTTTCATTCATTTTGTTGATGATTATACTAGAATGATGACTATAATATATCAAAAATTTAAGTGGTGTCTAGAAAGAATAGAGAAAGAAACTAGAAAGAAGCTAAAATTTTTGAGATTAGATAGAGGTGGTGAATTCATTTCCAATGAGTTCAATGAATTATACATTGAAAAAGGAATTGAAAGATAGGTATCAGCCCTTGGTACACCATAGAAGAATGGCATAGCTAAAAGAAGGAATAGATCCATCATGGATTGTGCAAGAACATTGATGATAGAAAAGAATGTTACAATCAAATACTGGAAGGAAGCAATTAGTGCTATAGTGCATACCTTGAATAGAGTATAGTTGAAGAAAGACTCAAATCAAACTCCTTATGAACTATGGTATGGCTACAAACCTAATGTAAGTTACTTGAAAGAATCTTGAAAAGGTAAAATTAATGTCAAAGGTGATGAAGTCATATTTCTAGGATACTCCTACATAAGTAAAGCATACAAATGTTTGAATTTGTCTACTCATAAAATCATAGAAAGTGCAAATGTGAGAATTTATGAGTTTTTAGAAAAGAGTGAAGATGAAAGTAGAAAAGAACCTGAGGATTATAGAAGTTTTGTGTATTATGAACTTGATACATTGCTAAATCTATTTGGAAGTTAGAAAGATTCACCTCGCAAGTCCCCAAAATCTCCAAAAGCTATCAAGTTGTATCTAGTGCAACCTGATTCATAGTCTGAAGGACCCAAGTTGTAATCAAAAGCTACCAAGCTATTGCTAGAGTAAACTAAATCTAGTGAACCCCAGTTATAGACAATGGCACCCAAGCTTAATATAGAATATCATGAAGAGGTTAGTGGAAAAAAATCCAAATCTAAAGAACCTATGTTAGCAAGATATGTCAAAAAGAATCATGCACCTAATCAGATCATTGGATACAAATCAAATGGAATAATGACAAGAAACAAAATGAAAGGTACATGTTTGCTTATTGAATTTGAACCTAGAAATATTAAAGATGCTTTGGATAATAAAAGTTGGATTGAAGCTATGAATGAAGAAATAGAATAGATAGAGAAGAATAAGACTTGGACTCTTGTTCCTAGACCCAAGGATAAAAATGTAATTAGCACAAAGTGGGTATTCAAAAATATGCTAAACAAAGATGGAGAAGTTTCAAGAAATAAAGCATGGTTAGTATGTAAAGGTTATTCTCAAGAAGAAGGTACTAATTATGGTCAAACTTTTGCTCTTGTTGCAAGAGTGGAAGGTGTTAGAACTTTACTAGCATATGCCGCATATAGAGGATTTAAATTTTACCAAATGGATGTGAAATCTACATTCTTGAATGAAATTCTTGATGAGGAAGTCTACATAGAGAAACCTAAAGAATTTTGTAGATCTTAGCAAAAGATATATGGTCTACAAATTACACAAAGCATTCTATGGTCTCAAGCAAGCTCTCAAATCTTGGTATGAAAGACTTCATAACTACTTGATAAAGATTGGTTTATAAAGAACAAATGATAATAGTAGTTTGTGTATCAAAGAAGGGCTAGATAAGAATATTATGTTAGCATAAATATTTGTGGATGATACTTTATTTACAAGAAATGATGACTTGTGAAAAAAATTCTTAGAAGAAATGAAGAAATGCATAAAAAATTTGAGATCTATTTTTGGAGAGATAAAATTATTTGTTGAATTGTAGAGCCAATAGAAGAAAGATGGTATCTACATTACTCAATCCAAATATATCAAGGAGATACTAAAGAAGTTTGGAATGGAAGAGTGAAGACCAGTTGAAACTCCTATGTCTATTGGACATAAGCTTTCCAAAAATGATGATTCCAAGGAGGTATATCAAACCACATATAGATCAATGATTGGAAAATTGTAGTATGTAGTACAGACAAGGCCTAATATTGCATTAGAAATTGATATGGTGGCAAGATTCTCATCAAATCCTAAAGAAAATCACATGATGTCAATCAAGAGAATTATGAGATACCTAAAAGGTACCAAAGACTATGAATTATGGTATAGGAAAGGAAAAATTTTGGATTTGAAAGCATTTATAGATGTTGATTGAAGTGTTGATGATAGAAAGAGAACCAGTGGTGGAGCATTCTTTCTTGGTAAATGACTAGTGTCTTAGACAACAAAGAAACAAAATTGTATTTCTCAGTCCACAGTGGAGGTAGAATATGTGGCAATGGTAGTTAATTGTTCAAATGTTCTTTGGTTCAAGAAACTATTGGTAGGTATGAAGATAGAAATCAAGGATCCAGTTGTTATCTTCTATGATAACATCAGTGCAATTAATATATCAAAGAATCCTATAATGCATATCAAAAAAAACACATTGGTATAAAATATTATTTTTTGAGAGAATTCGTACAAATAAAGAGGTAAGATTGGAATATGTGAACACTAAAGAACAAATAGTAGATATATTCACTAGGCCATTACTTAAGGATGCATTTCTGTATCTAAGAGGTAAGTAAGGGGTCATTCCCTTATCTAAAGCTCACTAAATGAATTTTAGTGATGCATCAACTAGAGCATGTTGAAGATTAGTTAGTTGATGGAGTATTGATAAGGACACATTACAAATTAATTAGTACATAAGGTACATTGATATTCACTAAACATTTTCTTTGACATGAGATGTCAAAGAGGTAAAAGTTTACTATCACATCTCATAGAAATTTTATAAAGATAAAGAGAAAGAGATGTCAAAGAGGAAGAATGAAATTGGTCTGATATCAATGGCATAGTTTTCTATCAGAAGAAGATAGAGTTTGGCAGATAGAGGGAGTTCTCATGGATAAGAATCAGAATGAAACTAAGCATATGTTTCTTATTTTATTCTTTCTCTTAAATTTCATTGCATTATGACATGTTATGTTGTCATCAATGCCAAAGAGGGAGATTATTGGAAACAAATGATTAATTGTATATTGTCTTTGATGTTACACAAAATTTCATATTATTGCCAGTTAGTGTGTGTTGATCTCACTCGAGCATTGAAGATAGTTTCCTATGTCTTCCATGCATTCTAGGGTTTGCCTAGTTCAGAAGATAGTTTCTATGGAGTTCACTTGTGTGACAAAGGAAAATTTTACTTTACAAAAGTCAAGTGTTAACTGAGCTCACTTACTTAGTGAAGGAAATATTGGATGGAACCAATGTTAACCGAGCTCACTTGGTTACCAAAGAAACTTTTTGAATATGTAGTGTTGGCCAAGTTCACTTGGTTAATATAGTAAAACCACTTTGAGTTAGTATCTACTAAGTAGGATTAGCTAACAAAGGATTTCCTTATTTTGGCATATTGAATTCAATTGAATTATTTTTTGGTTCTATCTAACTAAGAAGATGTATATTAATTATTCTAAGTTGTATTCAAGCCAACTTGACAAATGTGTAAGATATAAATATTGTTGGAAATAATCAAGACTAGCTAGGTTACTAAGAGGGGAGGGGTGAATCAGTAACCTCAAAACTTTTAACAAATTTAGAACTTAATAGCATAATCCAATTACCATTAATTCTCATCTACTGGATAGATGAGAAACTAAAATCATAAAACACTTTGAACAAAATATTTGGTGACCTAGAAACCTTCCAAATAAAAAGTAAAACTATGGTGGGGATTGTAGGAGTTGATGAAATCCAACTCCATAGCTCACCAAGATCACCTGCATGCAAATAACCTATCAAAGGGAAACCAAAGAAGGAAGAGGTGGAGCTTGGAAAAACCCTAAATGGACTTGAGAGAAAATATTGCAAAACAAAGAAAATGTATTAACAATGAAAATTTGTATGAGAGATACAACGAGAAAGCCCAAATATAAAGGCCTCATGGAAGCTTGTAGAACAAGCTAGAAAGTGGTAGAAGATAAGGTTGACAACTAAGCACTCTTCCACAAAAAAGTGGAACATGCTAGAAGGGAACAAACTCTCATGTTATCAACAAATTATCACTACAACTATTAACTATATGTATTTACCTAAGTAAGCTTAAGTAATAGAATAAATAATTAGTAAATAAATAATTATTTACTCTAAGACCCCCCCTTAAGTGCAACTTAGGGGAATGCCTTAAGCTCACAAAACTAAGAGAAAATGTAGAATGGGTCCCAACAACAAGGCCATGTTAGGTACCCATGTACAATGCAAAGAGGTGCAACCTCTGAAAATAGGGAAAGAGAGAAATCTACGTGGGAAAAACCCTCCCCCAAAAAGAGGTAACCTAGTAAAGGACTAAAGAAGCCTCCAACTAAAAAAATGTTCCATAAAATAGGAAAAAAGAGTGATCATGAAGAGGATCATTGAAGTATGAAGAAGCCACAAATTCTACCATCAAACAGAAACTACTGATCTGAAGAACCTCTATGGAAGAAGAAGGCACGAACCAAGTGTTTCTATATGGTAGATGATCCATCTCATCAAAATGCATAGGTAGCTAGCCACAAAATACATAGCTCACACTATTGAACCATCAAACCATGAAAGCATTAGAACACTAGTGTAACCCTCCCTTAATGTAGACGGGGTAGGATGATAGACAACTGAGAAGGTGGAACAAAATCCTCTTATAGATAGAACTAAGAATGACAAGAGAGGGGAAGAGGTACAAACACCTATAAAGACATGGTCACACTGACTCTACATGGGGCAAAAAAGGAAGAAGGCACAAAAGTGGCAAACAACTATCCCCCCCATGGTGCTATATAAAAATAGTTCAAGTACAATTGTCTCAAAACAATGTTTATGAATCTGAAATGCAATAGTGGCACTTTATCTCAGTGCACATATATAAGAATACTTACAAATGATAGCTACAATGATTAGAAAAGAAAAAAAGCTGATCCAAAAGATAGTACAACCCAAAATAGAAGATCTCATGCCTTGAAAATGATCCTCAGACTAGTGACACCCAAGATATCCATTATAGAGCAAAAATGCCAAAAATATGATAGAAAGAGCATGGGGCATAATCTGAAGGAAATGATAGCACTTCTAAAAAGATGACAAAACCAGCTTTCCAAAAATATAATATTTTCAAAAAACAGACATGGGACACAAAAGATATGCTTGCCGGAGTCAAAAATAAAACTTTAGACTTTAACTACAAAAAAGAGTAACAAAACTACATCAAACCCTAAAAATACCTACACTAATGTCTCTATCTCAGAACTAGCTTTTTATCACTTCTTTCAGATTGGAAAAATACCTCTGTATGCTCAAGATATGGACAAAAAATTGCAAGTAGGTCAAAATGACCCTAGAGAGCCTAGTAGGGCTACTGATGTAGGATGACATCATGCTGAAGTTAGTAATCTACTAGTTTAAATTTGATGGCCTAAGGGCCATCACAGTAAAAAATAAGTTGCATGGTATGCCACATGGCAAGTGGCTAAGGTGGTAAGATGACACGGTAGGTCCACATGGCAATACCACCGTGGCACCCATGCCACATGCCACCCCAAAAATTGCCAAATGTGCTAAAAAATGCCACATGGCATGCCATGTAGCATGCCACATGGTAGGTGGCTAAGGTGGTAGGGTGACATGGTAGGGTCCACATGGCAATACCATCGTGGCACCCATGCCACGTGCCACCCCCAAAAATTGCCAATCATTCTAAAAAATGCCATGTAGGTTAGTGACTGTGTAGGAGGTGGTAGAGTAGAGAAAACTAGCATAGAACCAGTGGAGTTTTGGGAATAGAGGAGCTGCAGTAGAGAAACCAGGGGGCACCACCAGAAGGGTGGGGCACGAGCTGAGGCGAGGGTCAAGTGCTACAAGGGCAACACAGCTGGCATTGGTGAGACATTAGTAGTGCATGGGTAGGCCCATGGTGGTCATTAGGTAGTGTCATGGTGGTGCACCATTTTTATATAGTTTTTAAAATCTTTTTCTATTGTATGTCTATACAATTTGTACAATAGGGTTGCACCAAACAAAAATTGCCTTCTGGAGCTTTGTAACCAAATTTGAAATTTTTTATATGAATTCTGACTATAAATGACCTTTTGAATCCAATGGCAGTTTCCCTTTGGGCCCAAAGTGCTCCAAAAAATGCTCTTCCCTTGGATTGAAGAAAAATGCACAAACAAACTAGGGTTTGTGTCTCCAAATTGTAATTTGAAAAATTCTTTAGCCAAGAAGTAGCATGGAGGCTCTGATACCATGTAGGAGTTGATGAAATCCAACTCCATAGCTCACCAAGATCACTTGCATGCAAATAACCTGTCAAAGGGAAACCAAAGAAGGAAGAGGTGGAGCTTGGAAAAACTCTAAATGGACTTGAGAGAAAATATTGAAAAAAAAGAAAATGTATTTACAATGAAAAATTAGATGAGAGATACAATGAGAGAGCTTGAATATAAAGGCCTCATGGAAGCTTGTAGAACAAGCTGGAAACTGGTAGAAGATAACATTGACAACTAAGCACTCTTCCATAAAAAGGTGGAACATACTAGAAGGGAACAAACTCTAGTGTTGTCAACAACTCATCACAACAACTATTAACTACATGCATTTATCTAAGTAAGCTTAAGTTATAGAATAAATAATTAATAAATAAATAATTATTTACTCTAACAAGGATGATACCCATAAAACTTTAATACTGCAACATAAAGTTGGCCTGTTAAGACTTACAATGATCACTTTTGATGATCTACCCTATTAGGAGGAATTAGGACTACTAGGCCCACCTTGTTAAAGGTTTTACAAACATAAAATGAAGTATGCACTTGGTAAAGAGATTTAAAGAAAAGACTATTAAGTCTACCCTGTTAAAGGATTTGAAGCTGATTCACATGTTAGGATGAAATAGTAGATCTGACTTACAACTGAATTGCTGATTATGATCCTTGAAGTACTAATCACCTTTATGTGATAGATGTAACTTTGCTGCTCCTAATATGGCCTTTCAATACACTTTACTCTACTACTAATTCACATTTGCATGCTGGCATTTCAATCACATTATCTTATATTGAAACATTACACACTTTGGATATGATACAATACATTACATCTATACCAATCCAATCCACATAATTATAAGGTCAGCCAAAACACAAGTTAACACCAATATTACAAAGTTGGCCCAAATGTAAATACTCAAGTTTTGAAAACTAACTTGGTGACTTTATGATACACGGCGTCTACTGTCATTACTTAGCATTGTCATGCACTTGGTAGAAGTAGAGGCTTGGTCCATACTAATCACTTCAACATAGTTTCAAACTTGGTATACACTAGTGACTCAGTAAATATAGTGTCACTTGGTAGAAACTGAATTCCACATTTACCATGCCTGCACTCGATAAACACTAACTATCTCATCACTTGGTTAACACTAGCTTCACTTCTCAAGAACTGATGACTTGGTAGACACTATGAAGCTTGGTAACCATTGAACTACTCAATCTAAACTACTAATCTTCACACTGCCTGAATTCACTTGGTAACCACTAGAATGCTCGTTCTAAAGTGTAGAACTTGGCAAACACTAAACTGCTTGGTAAACACTTGAACTGCTTGGCAAGTAGTGAAGACTATTCAAAGAGCTCGGTAACTATACAAAATCTAAATAAGTGTTGTCACTAATAAAAAACTTGATTTAATGCCAACAATCTCCCCCTTTGGCATTAATGACAAAAACACTTATCAACCAAAACTTATATTCAGTGTGATACTGGCTCAGTGCTGGAATACTGATTTTTTAGATTTTTCAAAATTTGTCTTTGCAACTCTATTATATACTTTTGCATATATCTCCCCCATACAATATACATATTGTGTCATACTAAATGTATCTCCTAGTATGGAATATTTCTCTCATGATATATACAAATATCTCTTCGCCTTAATTATATACATGTCTCTCCCCCTTTTTGACAATAATGCCAAAGATTTATACACAATCTACTTATATGGAGACACCAAAATGTGAGAGAAATTTAGGATGTACCTTAAGAATAAGAGTTAAGGTCTTGTCCCTGTTATCTTGCAAAAATTTGTAGGTTTGAAGATCAAATTGTACTTCTATAGAGAGCTCAATCATGTGATCTGCAATTGATAAATTATTGGCATGGATCAATGTTTTGGAATAGGCAATGTGCTTCTACATTGTATCCATGATAGGAAGAGTCATGTTCTGGATGTCTATGAGTGTAGACTAGATCCTTGCTTCCTCTCTCAATAATTCTACATGCATATTTGATAAGAATCTGATCTTCATTTGATGTGCACAGCTTGAACTGTGTTCAAGCTACAATTTCTTTGCACTAGCCATCAAATCTTAATCAATCTTATTCAATTTTCTCTTTATTTCCTTAGTATACTTAGTAGTATCACATAACTTTGCAAAAAGAGATGTCACATTTGTGTAAGAAGTTTCAAGATTTGTCAAAATTGTAGAAAGTTCTACCTATTGGATAGCAATTTACTGAGCAATATGCTCAAGCACTTTGTTATCAAACTTCTTTTTTGCTTTCTCCCTTAACTTATCTTGGCCACTAGAATCTTCATTGAATTTTCTAACTGCCTCTCCTGACTACCTCTCCTGACTGCAACAAAATGTGTTGAGAAGTATCAACTTCAACACCTATAGCATCTTTCAAAATATTCTTTGCATCCTCAATAATCCTATATTCTCTGTCTCTCTCTTCTCTTAATTTCTTATGCTTGGCTTTTTGTTGGAGGAGCTAACTAACTAATCTCATTTGGTCTATAGTGGCATTGTCAGAATCCAATTTAGGAATTTTAATATCCTCATCTGGATATATACCTATTTCCTTTCCACTCATCAAAAGTCTTGGTTGAGTATTCAGCTCAACTATCTTTTAAGATAATGCTTTAGGATTCAAAATAGAAACAATAGTGGAAATAGTAGGGCCAGTAGTGAAAACTTGTACAATGCCTAGTAGTGGAATACATACTAGAATACTTACAAAATCCAAAACTGATTTATGTGCTAAACTTCCCAAAATTGAGGTATTTACAAATGAAGTACTAAAAAAAGTATTTACAATTGAAGCACTTACTAGAGCATGTACAACTGAAGTAGTCAAAACTAAAGAAACTAAGCTTACTGCTAAAGAACTTGAAATTGTGGAACACTCTATATCCATTGTTGTGGTTGGCTCAAGAACTAAAGGATTCTATAGCTTGGTGGATGAAGTGGTAGACACTTCTACCTGTGATGTGCTAAGTTGAGAGGTAGTAGGGAATGATTGGACATTTGATGTATCAATGATTGTCACAATCAAAGTTGTTGAAGCTATCTCCATGCTTAATGTTGTTACAAGTTTTGCTAGAGCGTGAGGAAGGTAGGCTATGATAGTTGCAGCTATCTTGACTGGGTCACTCTCTTCTTCATCTTGCTTGGCTTCCTCTTCATCTTCTTCCTCTTTTTCTCCTTCATCATCCTTCATCTACTCCTAAAATTCTTCAGCATCAATTGTAACACATGGAGTGGAGTATTCTTCATTTTCTTCATCACTATCACTATCATCATCCTTGACTTCTACTAGAGAGCCACTTGGTTTATTTAGGTGATAAACATTCTTCCACATATTTGTAGCATTCTTGACTACATGCTCTATGTCTTTTAACAAAATTAAACAAGTATGAAATCTTAAAGTCATCTTATCTTCATTTTTCTTCATAGATTCTTTTACCTCAGCAATGGTAATGCCTGGTAACAAATTTCTTAGTTTTTTCTCATAGATGTCTTTAGCTATCTACTTTTTTGAGTCCCATCTTAGCTTCAATCTTTCTAATAGATCATTAGAAATCTAGGATGCTATCTGATCAAGGGAATACTTCCATTTTCCCATATTGGTTAACACCAATTCTTCAATCTACATCTTCTCAGCCTCTGTCCTAGTTTCATACTTTAATTACTTGAAGTTTGCTATGACTACACCTTCTTCCATTTGCTTCAATCTTTCCTGGAAGGTAAGAGGAGGCTTACTAAACATAACTTCACTACCATCTTTTCCTCCTTTCTTCTTGGATCTCCTTGTAAATACTATTGTAGATGGCTTGGGTGGCTTGGTGATAATCACCTTTCATTTCTTCCTTATTGGATCTTCTTCCTTCTCTAATTCCTCTTCATTTTTAGATTCTTCCACATCTTCTCCTTTTCCTTCGGTAATCATAAGAGGGGTGCTTGTTTTTTTCAATTTTACGATCCTCCTCTTTTCACTTGATCTCAAGTTCAATTCTTGCTTTGACTTCATCATAGGTTCCAAAGAGAGGTGCCTTTGGATCTATAGGCTCATTTACCAAGGCTTCAATGATTTCCTTTGCCTCATCAATGTTAACCTCATATAGAAGAGGTTTTACCCAAACAATTTTAGGTCTTATTGCCTCGATGTATACTCTATCACTATCTACCATAAAACAGACATCATCCTTATAATCTTCAACCAACTTCTTTGGTATCTAGAACCTATTATTCATCTTTTCCTTGAAAGTTTCAAAATGATTTTCCATGATATTATCAAAATTTTCACCCATTTCAGCAATAAACTCATTGATTTGATATAAAATTGGTGTGTCTTTTCTCCATGCAACTGTGCATTTAGAGGGGAAAAACTTTTGAACATAGAAAAACAAACATGTCAACAATGAACCAAATTTGCATGGGTTATTCTTTGATGTTCTTATGCTTTCCATGTTTTTTTTTAGCTACTTCAACAACAAATCTGCTAGGCCATATGAAAAATTCTTCTTTACAACCTTATAAGCTAAGTCAGCTACTTCACATGACACACTATTGAGTCAACTTGAGCTGTAAATCTTATGTGCTATGACATGGATGCCAAATTTTAGCTCTATGTCAAATACACTACTAATTTTCATTCCTCTACTATCCCACTCAGCTAGGATTTTCTTTTGTAACTCATCCTAACCTAGGGTTTTAGTGACTTTAGCTTTGGTAAGAATGGGAAGACCAATAATGTGACGTATCATTTTGTTTGTAATTAAAACTAGTTCCTCTAACCATAGTTGAACATTATGAACTTGACTTAGGATATACCTAATCCATTTGACTTGAAAGTTTTGAGGTACGTGAGGAATATGGGTTAAACCTTTCTCTTCCAAATGGTTATGCTTAGGTTTAGGAATTCCATTCACATAGAGTTCACTTAGGGCATTATCCATTTCAAGGGTTCCTATCTCCTAAACTGTACATTTAAAATGAGTTTGAATGTCATTTATAAGAAGTACCTTAGGTAGTATCTGCAATTGAGCTCCATTTGGTTCGAGAGTTTCAGTGATCGCTGGCACCAGTTTGAAGTCAGGGGCTTTCCATTCAATTCCTTGCACCAACATTTTAGATCCTTTCTTCACCTTGCTACTATTGCTAGATGCCATGATAACTTAGTAAGCTGAGAAAAATCTTTGAAATCTTTTGTTGCAAATTATGCTTAAGGTCACTAGGATGCTCTACAAATCACTCTGCTTGCAATATACTAAATTCACGGTGAGAATGAAGTCAATTTCCAACCTTTTTGATAAAAACTTCCCATTAATGCTCAATATGATGAGATCCATAATGAAATTGTGCATGACAGCCTATCATCCACTATCTGTACGGATTGCTCAATGAAAGCTTATAACTTGGCAACCAAACATAACCATGTTACTCCCAACTTCGCTTAGTAGAGTCCATGACCCAACCTTTCTCAGTAGAGAAGTCAATTTGGTGATAACTATTACCTATCTTGTTGATGATTTTTCTATATCTTGAATACCAATATGAATCTTTACTTTCTTTCAATTTGGAACTGTTTAAGATGTGACCTTGAAAACATAGTCTCAGTTCTTCCTTAAGAACTTAATTGGAAATGGTGGAGTCACCCACTTCTTGAGTGACATGATTATCATTGGTTGAACTAGCTTGCTTAGTAGATTTGGGAATTCACTGCTCTCTCATATGCTTCCTAATGTTTTTTTTTTTGCTTTCTTTTCATCTTCAACTCTACCTATATTCATGCAATTCTTAGCTATATGACCAAGTTCAGTACATGTGTAACATCTTATGGTGGTATCATTTCTTCTCATGTGATGTCTAACACAATTCATGCCAATGTGTCCATATTCTCCATATTAATGATATCCACACCAAGTTTTGTAGTCCCAACCAGATATTGCCTTCACAAATTGTTCAGTTGGATTAAATGTCTTGGATTTGCATTCAGATGCCTTATGACCTTGTTTCTTGCATTTGTCACACTTGCCTTCAAACTTTTGTTTCTCTTTGCATTCATTAGCCTTATGACTACGCTAACTGCAATTGTAGCATTTTCCATTGAATTTTTCCTTTCCATTACTCCAACATTTATTTGATGTATGACCTATCTTACCATAGTAATTGCAAGTAGGTCTTTGATTCCTTTGAGTACCTTGTGTGGAGGATTCACCTTCTTTTGTGTATCCAAGTCCTACCTTACCTTTTTACCTATAAAAATTATGCTCATTTTGCTAATTCAATTGATCCATGTTTGCTTAGAATTTCATTATTCTTTCATTGAGTTGCTTTTTAGAATTTAGATCAACTTTCATCTTTTCATTGATTTGCCTTTCAGAGTTTAACTCATTCCTTAACCTTTCATTTTTAGATCTCAAACTCATGATTTCTTCATTTGCATTGGAGAGCTAATTAATAATATTTTCTTCCTAAAGGGATTGATTTTGAATTTCATTGTTTCTTACCTCGAAGTCTTCTTTTTCCTTGTTTCTTTGTTCTAAAATTTCACACAATCTTATTGACTAAATTTCTTGTTCTCTTTTCAATTTTCTTACTTCTTCTTGTAGGAAACCATTATTTTGTAGGATTTATTTGATTGCATCATTTGCTTCATCTGAATTATTTAATGGGAAAAAATATTCAATCTTTTCTTCAACATACTAGAGGTTATTCATCTGATTTGCAAGTTCCTTCCTTCTTTTTAGGGATTGGGCAAGATGATCTTTTTCTTTCTTGAGTTGAGCTAAGGCCATCTCTAGATCTAACTTTTCTTTGTCAATAGCTTTTTCAAGTCTAAATATCTCCATTGTCCTTGATCTTTGCTCAAGCTGTCAAACTTTGTCCTGAGAACCAAAATGCTTTGATATCAATTGTTGGAAATAATCAAGAGTAGCTAGGTTACTAAGAGGAGAGAGGTGAATCAATAAACACAAAATTTTTAACAAATTTAGAACTTAATAGCATAATCCAATTACCATTCATTCTAATCTATTGCATGCATGAGAAACTAAAATCATAAAATACTTTGAACACAGTATTTGCTAACCTAGAAGCCTTCAAAATAGAAAGGAAAACTGGTGTGGGGATGATACCCACAAAAATTCAATACTGCAACATAAAGTTGGCCTGTTAAGGATTACAATGATCACTTCTAATGGTCTAGCTTGTTAGGATAAATTAGCACTACTAGGTCCACCTTGTTAGAGGTTTTACAAACATACAATGAAGTATGCACTTAGTAAAGAGATTTAAAAAAAAGACTATTAAGTCTACCCTATTAAAGGATTTGAAGTTGATTCACCTATTAGGATGAAATAGTAGATCTAACTTACAACTGAATTGTTGATTAAGATCCTTGAAGTATCGATCACCTTTATGTGATGGATGTAACTTTGTTGCTCCTAATATGGCCTTCCAATACACTTTACTCTGTTGTTGATTCACATTTGCACGCTTGCATTTCATTCACATTATCTTATATCAAAACATTACACACTTTGGATATGATACAATACATTACATATATACCAATCCAATTCACATAATTACAAGGTTGGCCAAAACACAAGTTAACACCAATATTACAAAGTCAGCCCAAATGTAGATACTTGAGTTTTGAAAACTGACTTGGTGACTTTCTAATACACGATGTCTACTATCATTACTCGGCATCATCATGCACTTGGTAGAAGTAGAGGCTCGGTCCATACTAATCACTTCAATGTAGTTTCAAACTCGGTATACACTAGTGACTCAGTAAATATAGTGTCACTTGGTAGAAATTGAATGTCACATTTACCATGCCTGCACTCGATAAACACTAACTATCTCATCACTTGGTTATCACTGGCTTCACTTCTCAAGAATTGATGACTCGATAGACACTACAAACTTGGTAACCACTAAATTGCTTGGTCTAAACTACTAATCTTCACACTACCTAAATTCATTTGGTAACCACTATAACGCTCAGTCTGAAATGTAGAACTTGGCAAACACTAAACTACTTGGTAAACACTTGAACTGCTCGACAAGAACTGAAGACTGTTCAAAGAGCTTAGTAACTATACAGAATCTAAATAAGTGTTGTCACTAACAATAAACTTGACTTAATGCCAACAAAATATAACCTCAATTTGAGGATTGAATGTGTGGAACATAATTGAAGATTTGATGATGCTTAGAGGAATCAAATTAGAAAGATAAGCATAATATCCTTGGTGAGCTACAAAGATACATTCGATCAGGGAGGATCAAGTATACAAGCCAAAATTGAGATCTATAATTAGAAATTTAGCTACATCATAAATTAAGTCATCTCATTGTTACTCTCTAACCATTGTAGTAGTGATCTAAATATCTTAACAGAGTTGGCTTAATAGCTATTTGTAAATCCTCTAATAAGGCCACTCCTAATAGGATTATTAAATCCTCTAATAGGGTCACACCTAATAGTGTTTTTTGTAACCATTAATAGGGTTGGATCCTAACAAGGCTCACTTGAGAAGAGTGAAAATCAATAAGTAGTTGCAATTGGTGGTTTTTCCAAAATTAGGTTTCCACATTAAATCTTCGAGTCATTTTTGTTCATGCTATTTCTTTTATGTGTATGCAACTAAGTTAAAGTAAGATTAATCACATATAATATCTTAAGATTTTGATGATAAGCATTTACTGAGTTATTTTAGTATTTAACGAGTTACAACATTTGTTAGTGTAAACTGAGTCCTTGTGTATTTGCTGAGTTACAACAGAGTTTAGTTTACATAGAGTTTTGATTTGTATTGACATCTAATAGATCTGGGATTTATTTTGTAGTAACTAATTTACCCCTCCCCTCTCAATTACTCCTCTTATATTTCCAACACATAATACTTTTCCTTAATCAAATTAACTCTCATAGAGCTTCTTGGTATACACAACTAAATTCCTTTGAAAAACATTACTTCTTAAATGGAATACTCATCATACTTACTTGGTTGTGTTGGAAATATTAAAGACTATGCTAGGTTACTGAGAGGGGAGGGGTGAATCAGTAACCTTAAAAACTTTATCAAATTTAGACCTTAATTGCAATAACCCAATAATCATTTAATTCATTAACTCAGATTTAATTGCATGCATGAGAAACTAAAAACATAATCATTCAAGACACATAAACACAATGATTTGGTGACCTAGAACCCTTCCAAATAGAAAGTAAAACTGGGGTGGGGATGATATCCACAAAGCTTTAACACTGTAGCATAAAGTTGGCCTGTTAAGGCTTACAATGATCACTTCTAATGATCTTCTCTATTAGGAGCAATTAGGACTGCTAGGTCCGCCTTGTTAGAGGATTTAGAAACATATAATAAAGTATACACTCAGTAAAGAGATTTGACAAAAGATTGTTAAGTCTACCTTGTTAGAGGATTTGGAACTGGTTCACCTGTTAGAATGAAATAGTAGATCTCTGACTTACAATTGATTTGCTAATAGAGATTCTTGAAGTATAGGTCACCTTTATGTGATAGATATGACTTTTTGATATGGCCTTACAATACACTTTGTTGCTGATTCACATTCGCATGCTTCTCACATATTCTTTACTCTTGCTTTTCATTCATGCATACATCTATTTTTATATCTCTTTTTCTATATGGATATGATAAAATACATTACAAATGCATACATACATACATACATACATACATACATACATACATATATATATATCATTCCAATTTACAAAATTACAAAGTTAGCCAATATACAAGTTAACACCAATATTACAAAGTCAGCTCGAATGAAGACACTCGGGTTTTGAAGACTAACTTGGTGAAGTTCTAATACATGGTGTCCACTGTCATTACTTTGCATCATCATGCATTCGATAAAAGTGAAATCTCGTTCCATACTAATCATCTCAGAGTAGTCTTAAACTTAGTCTATACTGGCAACTCAGTAGATACTGTGTAACTTGGTAGAAATTGAATTCCACGCTTACCATACCTAAACTTGGTAAACACTAATTATCTCATCACTCGATTAACACTAACTTCACTTCACATGAACTGATGACTTAGTAGAAACTATGAAGCTTGGTAACCATTGAACTACTCGATAGGAACTATAGGACTTTACAGTGCCTAAATTTACTTGGTAACCACTGGAATGCTTGGTAGGAATTGTGAAGCTTGGTGGCTACTGAATTACATGGAAAACACTATAGACTATGAAATGAGCTTGGTAACCATATAGAATCTGAATAAGTGTTGTCACTAACAACAAACTTGACTTAATGTCAACAATCTCCCCCTTTGGCATTAGTGACAAAAACACTTATTAGCCAAAACTTATATACATCATTACAGTGTGATACTAGCTTAGTACTAGAATACTATTTTTGAGATTTTTCAAAATTTCTCTTTGTAAGTATATACTTTCCTTTTCTTTTCTTTGCATGATTCTCCCCCATAAAATATACATACTAAGTATTTATCCCCATATATACATACAAACTCTCACATATATATACTATGTTTCTCCCCCTTTTTGACAATAATGCCAAAGATTTATTCAAAACTTATTTACATAGAGACACCAATATAAGAAAGAAACTCAAAATGTACCTTAAGTATGAGTGCTAGAGTCTTATCCCAATTTTCTTGCAAAACTTTGGATGTATGTAGAGCAATTTGAACTTCTATAGAGAGTTCTATCATGTGATCTACAATTGAGAAGTTGTTGTCATGGATCAATATTTTTGATTAAATAATGTTCTTTTGCATTGTGCAGTCCATGATGGGAAGGATCATATTCTGAATATCTATGAGTGTAGAATGGATCCTTGCTACTTCTCTCAATAATTTTACCTCTGCATATATGACAAGAATTTGATTTTCATATGATGTGTAGAACTTGAACTAGGGTCAAGTTGCAAATTTTGTGCAATAGCCTTCAGATCCTCATCAACCTTATTCAATTTTCTCTTTATTTCTTTGTGAACTCGATAACATTGCATAATTTTTCAAAAAGTGATGTTACATTTGTGCAAGAGTTTTCAAGATTGGTCAAAATTGAGGAAAGCTCCACTTGTTCAATAGCAATTTGTTGAGCAATGTGCTCAAGAACCTTGTTATCAAATTTCCTCTCTTCTTTCTTTATCAATTTTTCTTGACCACTGGGGTCCTCATTAAACTTCTTGGCTGCTTCTTCCAATTGAAATAAAATGTGTTGAGAAGTATCAACTTGGAAACCTATTACCTCAATCAAAATATCCTTAGTACTCTCAATGATTTTATATTCTCTATCTCTTTCCTCTCTTAATTTCTTCTATCTCACTTTCTTTTGGAGGAGCTGACTAACTATTTGCATTTGATCTATAATGGTATTATCAAAATCCCAATTTGGAATCTCAATTTTCTCATCTAAATCAATATCCTCCTCTATCTCTTTTTCACTCAAAATTCTTGTACAAAGTCGAGCCTTGTTCAATTGTCTTTGTACAAACTACATTAGAATTTGGAATGGAAACAATAGTAGAGATAGTAGGACTAGTAGTAAAAACTAATATAGTATTGACAGATGGAATACTAATTGGTATGCTTACCTTATCCAAAACTGATATACTTACAAAAGTATCCAAAGCTATAGAAAATAAAATTTTAGAAATTGAAACTGTACTCACTACTGAAGAACACAAAATTGTAGAACGTGGTGTAGTCACTATTGATGAACCTGACTAGGAAACTAAAGAAGAGGGAGGTTGTAGCTCAATAGATGAAGTGGTAGACACTTCCATTAGTGATATGCTAAGCTTTGAGGGAGAAAATAGTGATTGGACATTTGATATATCTGTTGTGGTCACAATCAGACTTGCTGAAGCTAACTCCAAATTTGATGTAGCTACTGATTTGGTTGGAGAATGAGGAAGTGAGGCAATGACTACTACAACTATCTTCATAGGATTAGTCTCCCCATCATCTTCTTTGACTTCCTCAATGGCTTCTTTCTCTTTATCTTCTTTAACTCCTTCGTTGTCAAACTAAATTGTTTCAAAATTTGTTTCATCTTCCTCATCATCACTGTCATCATCATTGACTTCTACTAGAGAGTCACTTGGTTTCTGTGAGGCCTCACCCCAACCTATCATAGCATGGATATCTTATTTAAATTTTGAGATTTGAGATCTTGATACCTTGACAATTACTCGAGACTTAGATGGATAGTGAATTGCTTTATCTACGCATTTTGATACTCCAGTAGTGTTTTACATTATTATATGTTGTGTTAGAAATGCTCACAAACATATGGACATAGTCTTATGACATGATACTATTAGATTCTAATGCAATGCTAAATGTTAATTTGATTATGATGATTTCTAATTTATAGGAAAATGTTAATGTGATTATGATGCTTATGAGATAATTGCATTATGGTGATACACTTTTGAGACTGTAGGGTTATGTCATTTTAATATCTGCATTTTGATAATCTGCAATTACTTCTGCATATTATGACCTAATTAATGCATTTAATGATTCTACTCATGTTTTAAGCTATTGACATTGCTTTAATAGAAATTGAATAGTAGAAATGCTTGTAATGTAAGAATGTAATGTTTAAAGTTGAAATTAGAGTTAAAAGATAAATTTTGTTATGCATTGAGACCTAACCCGCATACCTAGGGATTCAATAGTTGTGGATTCAGCATCTTGTTACAATGATAAAAATAGACTATGAAGTTATCCAGAATATTAAATTGACCTTGTTATGTTGATAAGTAAAGTTTGATGTTATAGTATTTTGAGCATTTTACATGGGAATTATTAGAAAAGTAATTTAATTAAAAAGAATGAAGTGTGGAACTCAAATGTCGAATGTGATATGTAAGTTTTGATATTTTAATATTTTGAAGGTTATATTTGAAATGATTAAGAAAGGGAAAGCTAATTTGATATGATGAAATGTATGCAAGCCTAATGTTGAATGAGATAATGATTTATTTTACATATGCTTATATGATTTTCTTGGACTACTGACGCTTGAGTTTAGTGTGCAAGAATTTGACCATGGGTTTAAAGGGGAATTAAGGCTCAAACTAGTACAAACATGACATAGCCAAGGTTGAATAAGTGGAAAAGATTCAAACCTCATTGTAATGTGTTTTATTTCGTATATGTGAATTGTATGTGTGTGTAGTAGCCTAGTTCATGTATTATTGTAAAATAAGTCATTTTAAATGTAATGTGATATTTTGTGTGTGTCACTTGACACTTATGTTGTCCATGTGGAGATGCCATGTCATTCCGGGTTTGTCAAGAAGCAACCTAACCTAAACCTAACCCCGACGAGGAACCCAAGTTAACCTCTCATAGAAAAAAATACCATGAGGAGTCTCAATCAAAGGAAATTCGAATTTGGATTTGGCTAGGGTTTTTAGGGGTCATTAGGTGGTCCCAGAGTTTCTTTTATGTGAGAATAAGTTATCCATATGATAGTACAACAAGTTAGAGGCCTAATTTTGATCTTGTGAGTGCCTAGACAACCTAGAGGGCCCCTTTACCCATGCATTCTTCCATCAATTCGAATTTGGAGTTGTCATATCTATGTTCCCACTAAGTCAAAAATAGAAAAGTTAGAGGAGACAAGTTTGGAAGAAGTAGTGGCTTAGTGTTTTTGCTAAAATAAGTTAGTGGGAAGGCTTTATTAGAGGGTCTTGGCCAAACTAGTGGGGTGTCGACCCACTCTCTAATTTTAGAGACAGTTAGGTTTTGGAGGTAGATTAAGGGAGCTCTACTACAACTATCCTTACCCTAGATTGGACCAAGGTTGGTATCTCAAACTTGCTTCTTTTCCATTTCTTTCTTTTAGCATGGTTAAGCAAATCTACAAGTGTGGATTTTATCAATGGAGTATGCATTGCATTGCATTGTGGAGTAGCATTCATGTGAGTGTTTGAATGGTGTTCATTCCATGTAGATTAGTGTGACACCATTGTGCATCTTGTTGTATTATGTGGAGCATTGTGAGTATGGGGTTTGGATTTCCTCTATATCCTTGTTGTATTATGGGTGTTGATATTGTGTTGTGAAAATGTGATGTGCTCTTGAAAATTTCTTATTATATCTCTACTTGGTTTTGTTTTATTGTTGTTCTTGAGTGTTGTTATGGGTGTGAGGGCTTCACTCACCCTTGTGGGAAGGGAAGAGAAGTCCAGGGTGAATGGGCAGTAGTTGAGCTTGCATAGTTGAGGACCTTGGAGTATGGGCTCCACTGTATGCCATTTTCATATTCATATCTTGCCTTGGGGGTGATAAGGGAAAAATGGTGAGAAAGGAAGTAAATGAAGTATGGGCTGTTGATTGTGGGTGGTGGAGGATGTTGTATTGGTAGTGTGTGGTGGAAGATGTTTATGAAGCCCCGAGAGGGCATGACATTATGAAGCCCTGAAAGGGCATTATATTTTGTTGATTTAGTCCCGAAAGGGCATGACTTTATGGCAGATATGATATGAAATGGTAAACCTCCTTGTGAGCACACCTTCACCCTATGATTCAAGGTTTCAATGGTGAACCTTTGTGAAATATCCTTGGGATGGGATTGTTGAAGTTTGATCTGTGATGTATATGTTCTTACAAGAGTGTATGTGAATTCTGATTTGAGCCTTGTTCCCCTAGTGTGGGGGTGGTCTCTTTGGAGGCCTATGGTTGGGTGGAAAGCACCCATGGTCATTGTTGTTTTTTGTTTTGTTTTTTTTTGTTGCATATGAAAATTTTGTGCTCAAGGGAGCAATGGAAACAAGCTTGGTATGATCATCTTATGGACGTTTCATGAAGATAAAACTTGTCATTTTGCTTGTAACTGTAATGGAGAACTCCCCATATTGTTCATATGGTTGCAATGAATGATTGCATAGTAGAGAAGAAGGGATATGTCATTTGTCTGGAAGGAGATATTTTCTTTCATGGCATTAAACATTGTATTCATAAAATTATAGCTTCTATTCTTTTGTTTTGTATCGGGCTATAAAAACAAGTCTCCATTTTGTATATACTACTGTGAGGTATGAGCTCATGGGAGAAAAGAAAGTAATTTGAAGGTTCTCATAACTATTTTCATTATAAGACTCTATCTTTATGTTCTTAGTTTCAATTAGAATACTTGATCATCTTCTCAGTCATATATGAGAGAGTTTCATGTTTGGAAACAATCATAATTATATTTTGAATAATAGTTGTAAAATGCATTCACTTATGGTTTCTCAGGTAATAAAATAGTAAATTTGACTTTCAAGTTTTAAAGCACAAATGGATATTGGTATAATTCAATAGAGTATTATTTTTGATGCCTTAATCATCTATTGGTATTAGCACTAATACTCAATGCTATGCTTAGTTCCCATGTCATCAAACCTTAAGTAAGAGTCAGAATAAATAGATAATAATAATAATAACTAAGATGCAAATATGGGTGAACAATAAGTTAAACCTAGAAGTGTGTATTTCATTCTCTGGAAATTTGATGGGAGAGAAGAAAATAACCCACATCAAGTTGCTATTACAGAGCAATATAACAATAGGAAGCATATTCCCAAGACAATAATAAATTGATTGAACAATATATAGTAGTAATAGATGTAAAAGTATGTCTTCTTCAAATTTTGATATTGGGAGCAAGAAACCTATGAGCAAAGTCAACATAGAATAAATGTTGATAACTTGTCCATGATAAGACATAGGACAAGCACCTTGTACTAGGCATCCTTTCATGCAATATTAATCATAAAAATAAACAATATCCAAAAAGTAAATTTAATAACTTTCAACATAAAACAAGTCAAATATCCCATGAAAGGTGGCGCCATATGTTAGAGGGGCTTAGGCATTAAAATACTTTGCAAATCCTCATAAAAAAGGATAAAGTAGGATAGGCACCCATCTTCCCAAGGGAGTAATAATGACCATAGCATAGGGAAGTCGATGGGACAAGTGGTCCCCTCTCAAGTTCTAATTCTGCAGCATGTGATGATTGGAAGAAAGGTCCTTTCAAAGTCTACCTTATGACAGATGCAAGGATCTCGTCCCATCTTCTTGAGTTTGGCACTTGGGTAGATGTGTAGCCCATATTAATGATGGGACCCTCTCCATAGGCGCCCACTTGAGGTCATTTGGGGAAGGGTGTAGTGTGTAAGTGTAAAGTTAGTAGAATTTTAAAATGAGTTTATTAGGGTTAGCATATTTATGTGTAAAATTTTGGAGTGGGCCATGTAGCATGCCAAAGGATTTAAATATTATTACTAGTAATAAGTTAAAAGATTGTATTGTTTCCTTTTAGAAATCAAATAAAACTAATATGGTATGTCATTTACATGAACTAATGGAGGTACATTATATTGTTTGGAATATGTAGTCATATTAATTAGATCGTATTGAGTCATTTTCGGGAGATAGGAAAAGAATAGAAGTCATAAGGAAATTCACTTGTATAGAAGAATTTGTAAGTGGTTAGGTATAGTAGATTAAAAAGTGTGGCTTAGATGTTATTAATTTTATTGTGTCAGATTATAGGTGTTAGTGGCTAGTGGTTAAGTAAGATGTAAGGGGTAGTTTATAGTATGGTAGAAAATGTTAGGAGTATGGTGATTAAAATTTTCATATGTATTCATGTGTTAGAGAGAGTTGGATCTAGAATGCCAGAAAATCACCTAGTTAAGTTATGATAAATTAAATATATTAGAAATACTTTAGGTGTGATAAAACCTTAAATTGTGAAAATTATAATAATGTAATCTTGGGCTAAGATATAAACATTTAAGTCCTAGGATTCACCTTGTTAAATGAGTAAAGATTGATATTGGTTAGTCATAGGAAATTATGGTACATCATGATTTTTTTTTAAATAGAATGGAAGAAGCATAAGTAACTTTGAGCAAATTGAAAAGCTAAGACATCGAATTGGATATAACTAGTAAGGTTTAACCCTGATAATAATAATAATAATAGTAATATGATTAATTTATAATTCAAAATAAAAATAAAATAAAATTTTGTAGTGTGTTTTGCCTTTAGAAAGAAAAATTAATTTTTTTTTTTTTTTTTTTGGGCATGACAGTTTCTCCAAGTGATAGATATTCTTCCACATGTCTGTAGCCTTCTTGACTACGTGCTCTATATCTTTTAATAGAATTAAACAAGTATTGAATCTAAGAGTCATTATTTCTTTATAGACTCTTTTACCTCAGCATTTGTAAAGCTTGATAACAACTACCTCATGTTTTGTTCATAGATATCTCTTGTTGTCTGCATAGCTGAGTCCCATCTTGGCTTCAATCTCTCTAATAGATCATTAGAAATTTGAGAAGCTATCTAATTAGGGTAATACTTCCATTTACCCATCTTGGTTAGCACCAATTCCTCAATCTACTTCTTCTCAGCCTTTGTCCTAGTCTCATACTTTAATGATTTGAAGTTAGTTATGCCTACACCTTCTTCCATTTGTTTTAATCTTTCTTGGAACATGAGAGGAGGCTTACTAAACATAACTTCACTACCTTTCTTCCTGGATCTTCTAGTAAACACTGCAGTGGATGGCTTTGATGGCTTGGTGATGATCACCTTGCCTTTCTTCTTCACTGGCTCTTCTTCCTTCTCTGACTCATCCTCATCCTCTACTTCTTCATCATCATCTTCTCCTTTTCCCTCAATCAACAAAAGAGGTGTGTTGGTTTTGAGTTTTTTTATTCTCCTCTTTCCTTTGTTAATCGCCTATGGAAGCTTGATTTCAAGCTCTATTCTTGCATTGGCCTCATCATAT
Source organism: Cupressus sempervirens (assembly GCA_028749045.1). Lineage (NCBI taxonomy): Eukaryota > Viridiplantae > Streptophyta > Pinopsida > Cupressales > Cupressaceae > Cupressus > Cupressus sempervirens. The sequence continues at coordinate 609,289,815 of CM053784.1, read as the reverse complement.
GTTCCAAAGTGCGATGCCTTTGGATCAATGGGTTCATTTAATAACGCTTCAATTATGTCTTTTGCTTCATCAACGTTCACCTCATAGGGAAGAGGTTTTACCCATACAACTCTTGGAATCACTACATGGATGTAGACTTTATCACTTTCTACCATGAAAAAAACATCATCTTTGTAATCTTCAACAAATTTCTTGGGAATCCTAAATCTATTATTCATTTTCTCCTTCAAGACTTCAAAGTAATTATCCATTATGCTGTCAAAAATTTCACCCATTTTTGCAATATACTCTTTAATCTGATACAAAACTAGCACATCCTTTCTCCATATGACTATACCTTTAGAAGGGAAAAACTTTTGAACATATAAAAATAGACATGTCAACAATGAACCAAATTTACAAGGATTGTTCTTGGATTCCTTATACTTTCCATGGTTTTGTTGAACTATTTCAACAATAAGTCTGCAAGATCATATGACATTGTTTTTCACAACTTTGAATGCCAAGTCTACTTCTTCACATGACACACTATTGAGACAAATTTAACTATAAATCTTGTGTGCTATCACATGGATGCCAAATTTTAGTTCTACATTTGTTACACTACTAATCTTCATGCCTCCACCATCACACTCAGCTAGGGTTTTCTTTTCTAACTCCACCCGACCTAGGGTTTTAGTAGCTTTGGCTTTGGAGAGCATGGGAAGGCTAGTGATATGATGAATCATCTTCTTAGTAATCAAAACTAGTTGCTCAACCCATAATTGACCACTGTGAACTTGGTTTGGGATGTATCTGATCCATTTAATTTGGAAACTTCAGGGTAGGTGGGGAATGTGGGTTAAACCCTTATCTTCCAAGTGCTTATGCTTGAGTTTAAGAACACAATTCACACACAATTTTCCTAGGGCATCATCCATCTCTAGGGTTCCAATTTCTTGATTGCACACTTAAAATGAGTTTAGATATCATTAATGAGAAGTACCTTAGGAGGGATTTGTGATTATGCTCCATTTGGATTGAGGGGTTCCACTATTGCTAGTACAATTTTGAAATCTAGTGGTTTCCATTCAACTCCTTGGACCAACATTTATGACCCTTTCTTTGCCTTTTTGTTGCTGCTCGATGCTACCATGGTTACTCAATAGGCTATGAACAACTTCAAAAAAAATTATTACAAATTCTACTCGAAATTGCTTGATTGCTTTGCAATTCTCTTGGTCGCAATAACACTTCAAGATTTTGATGAAAAATGAATTCAATTTCCTACCTTTTGATAACACTTATGTCATTAATGCTTGGTATGAAAGTAGCTATGATGACATCATTATGTGTGACAGGCTATCATCCACTATTTGTTCAGATTGCCTGGTGAATACTTCATAACTCGGTAACCAAACATGTTTGACTAGTTACTCTCAACCTTGCTTGGTAGAGTCCATAACCCAACCTTACTTGGTATAACCAATACTGATCTTATGTGATCCCCTTGTATCTTGAATACTGATTTGGATCTTTTCTTCCCCTTTTTATTTTGGAACTACTTAGATGTGACCATGATAACATAATTCCAGTTCTTACATAAGAACTTAGTTAGAAATGGTGGTCACCCACTTCTTGAGTGACATGACCATCATTGCTTGCACTAGCTTCCTTGGTGTATTTAGGAATCCATTGTTGCCTCATTTTCTTTTTGATTTTATGTTCTTTTTCTTTCTTCTCATCTTCAATTCTTCCTATATTCATGCAATTCTTGGCTAGATGACCAAGTTCTGTACAAGTGAAACATCTTATGGTGGTATCTCTCTTCCTTGTGTGATGTTTAACATAGTGCATGTCAATGTGTCTATATTCTCCACAGTAATGACATCTGTACTAGGTGTTATAGTCCCAACCAAATAATGCTTTCACAATTTTCTCTACTGGATTAAATGACTTGGTTCTGCAGTTTGATGCCTTGTGACCTTATTTCTTGTATTTTTTACCTTGTTTCTTGTATTTGTGACATTTTCTTTCAAATTTTGGTTTCTCTTTGCATTCATTAGCTTTGTGACCATGCTGATTACAATTATAACATTTACCATTGAATTTTTCTTTTTCGTTACTCCAACATTTGTTTGATGTATGACCTATCTTACCACAGTGGTTGCAAGTAGGTCTTTGATTCCTTTGAGCACCTTATTTGGAGGACTCACCTTCTTCTTTGTATCTAATTCCTACTTTACCCTTTTGTCTACAAAGATTTTTCTCATTTAGTTAATTTATTTGATTCATGTCTGCTTGGGATTTCATCATTCTCTCATTGACTTGCTTTTTAGTGTTCAAGTCATTTTTCAATCTTTCATTGATTTTCTTTTTTGAATTTAGATCATTCCTTAATCTTTCATTGATCTATCTTTGACTCATGATTTATTCATTTGCATTGGAGATTTGATCTATAAGATCTTCATGCTAAATGGATTAGTTCTAGATCTCATTGTTTCTTTTATCCATTCCTTCTTTCATCTTGTTCCTTTGCTCCAAAATTTTGCATAGCCTTACTGACTGAATCTCTTGTTCTCTTTTGAGCTTTCTCACTTCTTCTTGCAAGGAACCATTCTTCTCTAAGAGTTCTTTGATTGCATTATTTGCTTCATCTAAATTGCTTGAAGGAAAAAGATCTTCAATGTACTGGTGATCATTCATCTAATTTCAAAATTCCTTCCTCCTTTTCAAGGATTGGTAAAGTTTCTCCTTAGCTTTCTTGAGTTGTGCAATGGCCATTTCTAGATCTAGCTTTTCATTGTCAATTGCTTTATCAAGTTTGAAAATCTTCATTGTCCTTGATCTTTACTCAAGCTGTCTAGCTTTATCCTGAGAACCAAAATGCTCTGATACCAATTGTTAAAAATATTGAAGACTATGATAGATTATTGAGAGGGGAGGGGTGAATCAATAGCCTTAAAAACTTTATCAAATTCATACATTAATTGTAATAACCCAATAATTATTTAATTCATTAATTTAGATCTAACTGCGTGCATGAGAAACTGAAAACATAAACATTCATGACACATGAACACAATGATTTGATGACCCAAAGACCTTCCAAATACAAAGTAAAACTGGGGTGGGGATGATACCCACAAGACTTCAATGCTGCAACATAAAGTTAGCCTGTTAAGGCTTACAATGACCACTTTTGATGATCTGCCATGTTAGGAGCAATTAGGACTACTAGGTCCATCTTGTTAGAGGATTTACAAACATACAATAAAGTATGCACTCGGTAAAGAGATTTGACAAAAGACTATTAAATCTACCTTATTAGAAGACTTGGAATTGGTTCACCTGTTAGAATGAAACAATAGATCTCTGACTTACAACTACTTTTTTGATAGAGATTCTTGAAGTATAGATCACCTTTATGTGATAGATATGACTCTAATGCTCCTTGTTGATATGGCCTTACAATACACTTTGTTGCTGGTTCACATTCACATGCTTCTCACATATTCTTTACTCTCACTTTTCATTCATGCATACATCTATTTATGCAACTCTTTTTCTGTATGTATGTATGTATGTATGTATGTATGTATGTATGTATATATATATATATATATATATTCACATGCTACTTACATATTCTTTACTCTCACTTTTCATTCATGCATACATCTATTTATGTAACTCTTTTTCTATATATATATATATATATATATATATATATATATATATATATATATATATATATATATATATATATATATATATATATATATATATATATATATACATACATACATACATACATACATACATACATACATGTGTGTGTGTGTGTGTGTGTGTGTGTGTGTATGTATGTATATATATGTCTATATATACATATATATATATGTATATATACATATATATATATAAAAATATGTATATATATATATATATATATATATGTATATATATATATATATATATATATATATATATATATATATATATACATATGTATATATATATATATATCATATCCATATAGAAAAAGAGTTGCATAAATAGATGTATGCATGAATGAAAAGTGAGAGTAAAGAGTATGTGAGAAGCATGTGAATGTGAACCAGCAACAAAGTGTATTGTAAGGCCATATCAATATATTATATATGTATATATATATATATATATATATGTATGTATATATATACATATGTATATATGTATATATATACATATATATATATATGTATATATATACATATATATATATACATATGTATATATATACATACATACATATATACATACATACATACATATATGTATGTATATATGTATGTATATATGTATGTATATATATATACACACACATATATATATACATACATATATACATACATATATATATGTATATATATGTATGTATGTATATGTATGTATGTATGTATATATGTATGTATGTATATATATATGTATGTATATATATATGTATGTATATATATGTATATATATATGTATGTATATATATGTATATATATGTATGTATCAATCCAATTTACAAAATTATAAAGTCAACCAATATAAAAGTTAACACCGATATTACAAAGTCAGCTCGAATGAAGACACTTAGGTTCTAAAGATAGAGTTGGTGAAGTTCTAATACATGGCGTGCAATGTCATTACTTGGCATTGTCATGTATTTGGTAGAAGTGAAAGCTCGGTCCATACTAATCATGTCAAAGTAGTGTCAAACTTGGTCTACACTGGCAACTCAGTAGATACTATGTAACTTGGTAGAAACTGAATTCCACATTTACCATACCTAAACTCAATAAACACTAATTATCTCATCACTTGGTTAACACTAACTTTGCTTCACATGAACTGATGAATCAGTAGAAACTATGAAGCTTGGTAACCACTGAATTACTCAGTAGGAATTGTAGGACTTCACACTACCTAAATTTACACGGTAACCACTAGAATGCTCGGTAGGAACTGTGAAGTTTGGTGGCTACTAAATTACATGGCAAACACTGTAGACTTTGAAATGAGTTTGGTAACCATACAAAATCTGAATAAGTGTTGTCACTAATAACAAAGTTGACTTAATGTCAACAAGTTGATCTAATAGATTTGATACTCTACATTGTCTCTAGGCCTCACTAAAATTAGGGCTAGTGTCACACAACTTCTTCATTCCATTAGAACCAAGAACATCAGCCTTCATTTTGGTCAACAAATAATGTCTTCAACTCAATGCATCTACAACTCAATTGGTGACTCCACTTTTATGCTTTATTACAAATGTGAACCTTTGTAAGTACTCAACCCACCTCATATGACTTTGATTCAACTTATGTTGACTTCCCAAATACTATAAAGCTTTATGATCAGTATAAAAAACAAACTCTTTAAGAATCAAATAATATCTCTACAAAAAATAGCATGCAGAACTCTTAATCATACATAGAATACTTCTTTTTAGCATCATTCAACTTCTCATTAGAAAGAAAGAAAAATGTTTACCTTCTTTACTCAACACAACTCCTATTGCACTACCACTTGCATCAAACTCAACTTGAAATACCTTATTAAATTTAGGTAAAACTAATATAGGTAACTCAACAATATTTTGTTTCAAAATATCAAAACTCTTATTAGCTCCATGTCTCCACTTGAAATCCTTTTTATCTCCTGTTAGAGTCTCAGTCATAGAATTGAAAATAGAAATGAAATTCCTTACAAAATTTCTATAGAAGCTAGCCAAACTATGAAAATGATCTTACCTCAACTACATTCTCATGTGTAGGTCATTCTAGAATTTTTTTAAAATTTTACAAGGTCAATTCTTAAATAATCATTTGAAATCACAAATCCCAACTACATAATCTCTTCTTTTATAAATGAGAACTTCTTCATATTAATAAAAAATTTCTCCCCTTTTCACTTCTATAACACTTTCCTAATATTATCAAGACATTATTTCTTAGTCTTAATGAATATTATAATATCATCCAAAAAAACAATCACAAGCTTCCCAAAAAATATTGTTAGCGCCTCATTCATCAACCTCATGAAAGTACTTGGTGCACTGGCCAAACCAAAAGGCATTACCAACCATTCATACAAAACATAATTTTTCTTGAAAGTAGTCTTCCACTCATCACCTACTCTAATCTGATATGATGATAGACACTATTCAAATCAATCTTGGTAAAATATTTTGCTAGACACTCAAACAATCCATGATGTTATCCATCCTTGATATAGGAAACATATACTTTACTAGTTTTTCTTAATAGCTATAGAATTAGTACACATTCTACATCCTCTATTATTCTTAGGTGTCAATCAAGCAAGTACATCACATGGACTCAATCTTTCTTTGATCAAACCTTTCTAAAATAACTCCCACACTTGTCTCTTAAGCTCTTCATTCTTAGTAGGTGTCAATATATATGGTTCTTTATTTAGAAAAATAGCTCCAGGAATCATATCCATACACTAACTTATACTCCATACTAGTGGTAAACCATCAGGGATATCCTTTGTCATGATCTTCTTGGACTCATTCAACAAGTTTTTAGTTTCTGCTAGCACTCGACCAAACACTATCAACTTCTACTAGTACTTAGCCTCTAGTGTCTTCTATTACTTGACCACTACTATTATCTATCACTCAAACATTATTATTGCAACTTGACCCTCTAGGAATTAAAACAAGACAAACTTGGTTTTTCTTCATCTCATTCTCAAATTGTTTCCTATTAATTAACCATACAAACTCTAACAGTGGCACAATTTAGCTCATGTAGAATTTCAATCAAAGGAAACAATATTTTCGTTAGAGTATGTTGGTTCAATCTACCATCATGCACAACATGTCTATCATACTACCAAGGTCTACCAAATTGAATATGAAAATAATCCATAGGCATAATATCACACAAAAATTCATCAAATTAGTTTCCAATCTTGAATTTCACAACACATTTCTCAGTTACCAACAATTTATGCTCATTATTGATCCATGAAATTATTAGAGAAAAGGGATAATTTAATTTAATTTATTAAATTACCTTTTCTCCCTTCTTAAGATTTTTCTTTATGCATTTTTTAGCTTTCTCTATTTAATAAGTATTAAATATCTTTCACCTTTAGGTTACCCTTTTCAGTTTTGAACTCCTTTTATAAGGATTGATCTCTTTGTATTTGATAATCTGTTCTTCATTCGAATATACATTTTTTATGTTTTTAGAGCAAACCCTTGCATCTTCTTATCTTTTTCTTCTTCGTGACAAGTTTTCTACATGCAGGTATTCTTGGGCTTCATGGATTTGATTTGCATATTTGCTCAAATCCTACATGGTATCAGATCCAAATCTACTATAGCTTGTTCGTTATTTGGAGAAAAAGGAGAACAAGGGTTTGACAGAATAGATCTAGAGCATTTTGGGTATTTCTTGAGAAAATAGAGGGGTCACTCATTTATGGAGTAGTTTGAGGCCAAACAAACATCACAGATGGATCCAAAAGGTGTCAAAACCCCAATTTCCATATAAAGTTTGTCCATTTTGGACAACGCTAATCTGGGAGGCAAAATTTTTTTGCCCAAAAGGCCATATAGCCTCCAACATGCGTTCTGAGGTGACTTTTTCAAAAAAAAATTAAAAAACCAGCCCATGGCTTTTTTTTGGCAATGAGGCTATCTTCCAATAGTTTTCCAAGTGCAGGGAAGGTCTTTTGGGATAGTAACCATTTTCAACACCATCGATATTTTTCCCAACCCGCCGATAGGGTTTTCTAGTCAGCATGATTTGGCCACCATTGACTCCACTTAGCCAATGACAATGCCTCTGACACTATTGCCTCCATTGACTGTAGCCTCCCACAAGCCACCATGCCACCATCATCTACCAATGGTGCCATCAACTGCCACCTTTGCATCCCCATCATTGCTTCAAGCACATGGCATCTCTGGCACTTGCCACATGGTGGGGGTGCCACATCATCACCTACCATGTGTTAGGTGCCATGTCACCTTTTTACAACCTGCACTGCCATGTGGCAGTATTTTCTTATTGTGATGGCCCCTTGGCCGTAAAATTTAGGCTAGTAGAATGCTGACATCAACACTACATCAGCACCCTGCAAGCCCTTTAGGTCCTTTTTTGACCTACTATTGGTTATTTTATCATAACTTGAGCATACAGCCATATTTTTTTATTTGAAAAATGTACCAGAAAGTAGGTTCTAAGATGGAGACATTGGTATAGGTGTTCTTTGGTTTTGATGTAGTTTGGTTGCCTATTTTGTTAGTCAAAGCCAATTTTTTCAATTTTCCACTCTAGAGGGCATATCTTGAGTGTCCCATCTCTATTTTTTAAAAACGTTATAGTTTTGAAAAGATGGTTCTATCTACTTTTTAGAAATGTTGTAATTTTTTCCGGATTCTACTCCATGCTCTTTCGATCATGTTTTTGGCTTTATTGCACTATGGTGGATATCTTGGATGTTTTAGGTCTAGAGATTATTTTCTTGGCATCAGATCTCTTCTTTTGGGTTGTACTATCTGTTGTATCAACTCTTTTCCCTTTGTGATTATTACTGATATCATTTGTAAGCATTTTTAATGCAAATGCACTAAGATAAAATGTCACTCCTTGTTTTTCGAGATCTTTTTCATCATTGTGATTTATTGTACTCGCACTATATTATAAAGTGCCATGGGGGGAATACTTGATTGCCATTTAGTGTACTTTTCCTTTGTCAAGTGAGTGTCCCTTCCATGACATTAGCCCCATGATGTGTTGGTGACACGTGCCTTTATAGGTGTCTGTATCTCTTCCTCACTCTTGATGTTCTTGCTTCTTTCTATTTTGTAGGAGATTTTTGACCCACTTTCTTAGTTGCTTGTCACCTCACCCTATCTACATAAAGGGGGGGGGGGGGGGGGGGGGGTGGGGGGGGGGGGTGTCTTCTATTGTTTCTAGTGCTTCCTTGGTTCATTGGAGTGAGCTATTTATTTAGTATTTGATCCTATGTACTAGGCGAGTGTAGTAGCTGGGTACCTATGCATTTTGGTGAGATGGATCATCTACCATATAGACACTCTTCTTTCCATTCCTACTTTGGTTGTAGCCTTCCTTGGTTCAGTTGATCAACTCTTTAGGCTTTGGTGTTTTATGCCATCTGCATTTTCGAGTTTAGTTGTTTCCCTTTGTTTGCTTCTAATTCGATGTAGATTATAGTCTTCTCTACCTAGTCAAGTTCTATTTTAGTAGAGGTTCTTCAGATCAGCAGTTATTTTTTGACAGAGCTTTGTAGCTTCTACATGCTTCAATGATATTCTTCATGATCACTCTTTGTTCTTATTTTTTGGAACATTCCTCTAGTTGGAGGCTTCTTCAATCCCTCACTAGATTTTTTGCTATCTCTTTTTGGAGTAGAGTTTTTCCCACTGGATTTTCTTTATTTCTCTATTTCATAGAGATTTCATTGTGATTGGGTACCTCATCAAGCCTAGTTACTGGGACCCAAGGTTTCTTTCAACATTATTTGGAGCTTCATTGTTGCTCATCTTAAGGGGGTGTTAGAGAAAAAGGACAATTTAATTTAATTTATTAAATTACCTTTTCTCCCTTCTTAAGATTTCACTTTATGCATTTTTTAGCTTTCTATATTTAATAATTATTAAATAGCTTTCACCTTTAGTAACTTATTAGGTTACCCTTTTTGGGTTTCAATCTCCTTTTATAAGGATTGATCTCTTTGTATTTGATAATATCTTCTTCATCTAGATATACATTTTTTGTGTTTTCAAAGCAAACCCTTGCCTCTTCTTGCCTTTTTCTTCTTTATGACAAGTTTTCTACATGTAGATATTCTTGGGCTTTGTGGATTTGATTTGCATATTTTCTTGAATCCTACTAAAACATGCTAAGATTTAGGGTGTCTCAACCTCTACAACTATGACTTTGTAACTAGTTCCTCTGATGCCAAATTTTTTGAGCTTCCACTAACAACAATTACTTTGCAACATTATTCTCCCATCTTACATCTAGTATTGAAAAGACTTCTCCATAGGACATGTTATTCCTCAACTCTTTCACCACACATAGTTTTCCTTACCATTAGGGTTTCTCCTACCTCAGGTGCACATGGAAAACCTTCAGTATCCCCTTGAATCATAGCATTTTGGCTATTATTACCTTCACTCATCCTTCCAGAATATTTACAATCAAAATCTTAATGTTCTTCTTCACCACATTTAAATCAGTTAACCCTAAATCCTCCTCTCCCATAACCACCTCTATAAGAATTACCTCTTCTTCAGTAGGAGCTACAACCTTTCTACTTGTTCTTTCTTTTTTCATCACTTTTCCATTCATTTTTTTCCTTTAGTTGGTACTGTATTGTTAAATCTACCACTTTCTCCATAAGATACACCCCTACCTCTGTGAAATCTAGCACCTCTACCTCTCTATTTTTTTTCAAGATTCTTTATCAAGACTCAATACCTTTGCAAAAATTTGTGCTTAAACTTGTTCTTATACAATATCATCAATTTATCATTGGTCTCTATATGTTTAGTCTGAACCTTATCACACACACACACACACACACAAACACACACACACACACACACACACACACACACACACACACACACACAAACTAGTCTAAGATTAGATGTTGCATATTAACATTAGCAATCTCAAATGCATGAACAAAAATATCTTTGATATTATGCAATACCTATTTGTTTTTCTATTCTCTCCTCAACTGATCTTGCTTTGTGTTGCAACATAGCAAGGTTTGAAATTCTTCCATTTGTTTCAATTTCATGTTATTCAAGTTATACATAGGTAATGTGATGACTTCATCTAAACTTTTTGTTTCCTTTTTTGTATCATCTATATGTGCCATCATTTGAGATCGAGGGGTGCTATCACTAGGTAGTGATATCTATAGTTTTTTTTTTCTTTGCACTCAATCTAGGCGACTTCTCTAATTGAGTTGATTTAACCTATTGTACATGTGTAACATTTAAGGTCATTATAGGTATGACACTTGAAAATTGAATAAGAGCTTGGATAGCCTCTTGTTCTTTGGGTTGATCTACCTCGACCATCTCTTCTCTACATTTTCCTTGTCCTCATCTAGTTTTCCATCTTTGACATGGGTAAATTGTGGAAACATTTTTCCTTGTTGCTCAACACTCATGTCAGAAAACACTGTAAGTGATGTAACATTGAAACCTCTAGTACTTGCACTCTGAATCCTTTGATAATGATGCAGGGACATCCTAGGGTAGTTGGCTATCCTAAAAGATTAAGGGATTTTGGTGGGATTGAGTGGACCTATTTGGGTCTTGGGTAGTTAATTTTGATGTATTTAACAATTATTGTAAGCCTTTAAAAGTATTTGATATTTAATTGCTATTGGAGGCCAATTTGTGGTTCTTCAAGTAGTTAATGTTAGGTTTATTTGATTTCTAGTATACTAGGATGACTTGTGTCTTATATTGTTATAAGTAGGGGTTGTGGTGAGTATTTAGTCATTATTCATCCATCTTGGTGAAGAGGAGGTGCTAGAGGAGAATTTTTTTGAGAAGGCTAGTAGCTAAGGCTTGGGAAACAAGGAGATTGCTTGGTGGGTTTTTTAGTACCCATTGGATCTTTTCTGGAGGTTTCTACTAGAGTGTGGATCTAGACTAGTTAGGGTTTGGATTGGATCTTGGGGGATCTTGAAAAACTATTACTTGCTTTGTATTTGGTTGTACCGAGAAGGCCTTATAGCTCGACCAATTGCATGTAATCAGTTATATCTATGAATAAATTATTGTGACTTGACTTCAAATCTTGCATTGTTGTTTATCTTCCATTGTGTGGCTATTTTCTGGGGGCTAGGACATCTCCTTTGGGGATTCTCCTACCTTTTTTTGCATCAAGTGTCTATCAAAGTGAAGGTTGTTCCTAAGTGTGTAGACTGAGTGTTGAAGTTGAGGCAGTTTGCATAGGGTCTTGTGAAGTGGATTTATTAAGGTTTGCAAATTTTTTGGAAGATGCCTCTAAGAAGATTGGACCCTAGGGAAATTGATGATCTTAGTGATGTTGTAGAAGAAAGGATCTCAGAGAGGGTTAAAGTAGATTTTAGATCTGAAATAGAGGAGGTTAAAGCCACTTTCAGATCTAAGATGGCATTGATGAAGAGTGATATGATCATTGAGATCATAAGTGCTATAGGTGGTGTACCTTGGCATATGGTTATTGAAGATTTTTATAAGGAAGCTATTGAAGACTTTGAATTTTTTGGATTGAGTGGTGAGGCCAAAACTAATCATGTGGAGAGACCTATGGGAAATAGGGTTGGTCAGTTTGCTAGACCTGGATCTCTGTTAAAGTTGAAGCATAAGATGGAGGTTTCTAATTTCTTAGGTACTTTGAATCCTGAAGACCCAATTGATTGGATTGGTGAATTGAAAGACTACTTTGAGCTTGAGGATATTGAGGATCCACTCAGAGTAAGGTTGGCACAAACCAAGATAAATGGACATGATGCTCTTTGGTGGAAAGAACTGCAAAGAGATAGAGAAGAAGAAGGTAAAATGCAGATCACTAGATGGAGATTGATGGTGACTAAGTTGAAGGCTGAGTTCATTCCTTCTAATTATGAACTTGAGTTGTTTAAGAGGCTCTAGAATCTGAAGTAGAAGGATATGACTGTGAAAGATTATACCGAGGAGTTCTACAAGTTGACTATTCAGTCTAGGCATAGAGAATTGTCAAAGGAGAAGGTAGTGCGATACATTAGTGGCTTGAGATTCAATATTTAGGATAAGGTTGTTATGCTAAATATTTCATCATTTGAGGATGCCTATCAGTATGCTTTGAGAGTAGAAGAAAAGTTGAAGAGGAAGAATCAAGGTAGTTCTCAAGGGAAGGAGAAGTAGGACTACATAGCAAAGGCTAAATTGAGTGCTGAAGATGAACCAAAACCTATTGATCAGAAGAGAAGGATGGGTAGAGGTGAGTTTAAGGGTACTTTTTAAGATTTCATGAAGGACATAGATCTTATAAGTGTCTGTAAAAGGCTGGTGACAAAAGATTTGTTGTTGTGAATGAGGTTGAAGACCATGAACCTAAGAAAGGGGAGAGTTTATTGGCTCAGTGAGTACTAGTTGATTAGAGGACACTAGAGTCTTGTCAAAGGACTAGTTTATTCAGGACTCATTATAAGTTTGGTGGTAAAGTATGTAATATAATTGTAGATGGTGGTAGTACTGATAACCTTGTTGCAGAGGAGATGATTCAGAAACTTGGTTTAAAGAAAGCAAAACATCCTTATCCTTATAAGATTGGCTAGTTGTGAGGTGAGCATGCTTTGGAAGTGAAGGAGCAATGCCTTGTTGATTTCTAGATTGAGTAGTATAAGGATCAAGTATTGTGTGATATCATGGACATGAACAATTTTTGTTTGTTGCTTGGTAGACCTTGCCAGTATGATTGCAAGGTTGTGCATGATTGTGTCAAGAATCTGTTTACTATTGAGAAAAGTGGTAGGAAGCATTCCCTAATTCCTTTGTAGAATGAAGAGGTTTGTAGAAGGAACTTGAGTATTGGTAGCCGAGTTGAGTTGGAAGATTTTGAAAAGATTAGTGATTAGTGTGGATAGAAAACCTATGGAACACTGAGGATGGAGGTGAAGAAACATAAGAAGAGAAAGGGAAAGAGTGTACAAGTTGAAGACTTTGAGGAGATGTACATGTGGAGAACCAGTTTGGGATTTTTGTGTTGAATCTCAAAAGATGTTCTTCTAGATACTGAGAACATCTTTTTGCACCTGGGGAGTCTAATGCAAGAGCATCCTAGGGTAGTTGGTTATCCTACATGATTAAGGGATTTTGGTGGGGTCGAGTGGACTTGTTTGGGTCTTGGGTAGTTAATTTTGATGTATTTTAGCATACCAACCTTATCCTAAATATTGAATCTCAAACCACTAATGTATTGCACTACCTTCTCCTTTGACAATTCTCTATGCCTAGACTGAATAGTCAACTTGTAGAACTCCTCGGTATAATCTTTCACAGTCATAAAGTAGAAGGATATGACTATGAAAGATTATACCGAGGAGTTCTACAAGTTGACTATTTAGTCTAGGCATAGAGAATTGTCAAAGGAGAAGGTAGTGCGATACATTAGTGGTTTGAGATTCAATATTTAGGATAAGGTTGGTATGCTAAATATTTCATCATTTGAGGATGCTTATCAGTATGCTTAGAATCTGAAGTAGAAGGATATGACTGTGAAAGATTATACCGAGGAGTTCTACAAGTTGACTATTCAGTCTAGGCATAGAGAATTGTCAAAGGAGAAGGTAGTGCGATACATTAGTGGTTTGAGATTCAATATTTAGGATAAGGTTGGTATGCTAAATATTTCATCATTTGAGGATGCTTATCAGTATGCTTTGAGAGTAGAAGAAAAGTTGAAGAGGAAGAATCAAGGTAGTTCTCAAGGGAAGGAGAAGTAGGACTACATAGCAAAGGCTAAATTGAGTGCTGAAGATGAACCAAAACCTATTGATCAGAAGAGAAGGATGGGTAGAGGTGAGTTTAAGGGTACTTTTTAAGATGTCATGAAGGACATAGATCTTATAAGTGTCTATAAAAGGCTGGTGACAAAAGATTTGTTGCTGTGAATGAGGTTGAAGATCATGAACCTAAGAAAGGGGAGAGTTTATTGGCTCAGTGAATACTAGTTGATTAGAGGACACTGGAGTCTTGTCAAAGGACTAGTTTATTCAGGACTCATTATAAGTTTGGTGGTAAAGTATGTAATATAATTTTAGATGGTGGTAGTACTGATAACCTTGTTGCAGAGGAGATGATTTAGAAACTTGGTTTAAAGAGAGCAAAAAAACCTTATCCTTATAAGATTGGCTAGTTGTGAGGTGAGCATGCTTTGGAAGTGAAGGAGCAATGCCTTGTTGATTTCTAGATTGAGTAGTATAAGGATCAAGTATTGTGTGATATCATGGACATGAACAATTTTTGTTTGTTGCTTGGTAGACCTTGCCAGTATGATTGCAAGGTTGTGCATGATTGTGTCAAGAATGTGTTTACTATTGAGAAAAGTGGTGGGAAGCATTCCCTAATTCCTTTGTAGAATGAAGAGGTTTGTAGAAGGAACCTGAGTATTGGTAGCCAAGTTGAGTTGGAAGATTTTGAAAAGGTTAGTGATTAGTGTGGATAGAAAACCTATGGAACACTGAGGATGGAGGTGAAGAAACATAAGAAGAGAAAGGGAAAGAGTGTACAAGTTGAAGACTTTGAGGAGATGTACATGTGGAGAACCAGTTTGGGATTTGTGTGTTGAATCTCAAAAGATGTTCTTCTAGATACTGAGAACATCTTTTTGCACCTGGGGAGTCTAATGCAAGAGCATCCTAGGGTAGTTGGTTATCCTACATGATTAAGGGATTTTGGTGGGGTCGAGTGGACTTGTTTGGGTCTTGGGTAGTTAATTTTGATGTATTTAATAATTATTGTAAGCCTTTAGAGGAATTTGGTATTTATTTCCTATTGGAGGCCAACTTGTGGCTTAGATTGGTATAAGTAGGGGTTATGGTGAAGTCTTTAGTCATTATTCATCCATCTTGGAGAAGAGGAGGTGGTAGAGGAGAATTTTTTTGAGAAGGCTAGTAGTTGAGGTTGGGGAAACAAGAAGATTGTTTAGTGGGTTTGCAAGTACCCATTGGATCTTCCTTGGAGCTTTCTACGAGAGTGTGGACTTGGACTAGCTAGGGTTTGGATTGGATCTTGAGGGATATTGCAGAACTATTACTTGTTTTATATTTGGTCATAGTTGGGAAGGCCTTATAGCCCAACACATTGCATGTAATCAGTTATATCTATGAATAAATTATTGTGACTTGGCTTCAAATCTTGCATTTTTATTTATCTTCCATTGTGTGGTTATTTACGGGGGCTAGGACATCTACTTTGGGGATCCTCCTACCTTGTGCTGCATTGGATAATCCTGTACTTATAGTAACACTAGATTGGTGCATGGTAGGGAGGGATATGAGGCATCTAGTGCAGCATTTTTCAAATCTTCCTCAGTCAATATATTTTGATTCTATGGAGATAAATTAAGAATGTCCTTAATTGTGACAACATCTTTTTGTTCACACCCTTCTACCAATTGTCTTATTTCTTCTGCAAGTTTTGCAACTTCCTCTATATCATTCTCCTCTTCCTTAGCTTCATCACCTCTTTCTTCTTCTTCCTCATCTTTTTCATCTGATGGAACAAGTAATCCAAATGCTTCCTTCCATATACTTATGCTTTATTTCTCAACTTCATGAGTTGTATTCATCAGAATTTTATAATCCCTATCCTTAGGAATAAATTTCTTTACAAAATATTTTAGGGCTATAGACATATGTGTCTTCCCTAAATCTAGCATTGTCTGGGGTAATGTGGTCTCCCTGATCTATCTTTTAGTGTATATGCCAACTTCCACTTAGCATTGACATATGCTTATAGCTCCATATAACAAAACATTAAGGGGTTAAAATGACATTTAGAACATTCATTTGTTATGAAGGATTTGGGGGCAGCAAAACAAATCCTTGATATGAAGATTTGCAAAGATAGGAAAAATAGAAAATTGACTTTATCTTAGGCTGATTATATTTTGAAGTTGTTGCAACATTTCTTTATGGAGAATGTAAAATTTTTTAGCACATGTTTACTTGGTCATTTAAAATTGACTAAGTAGATGTGTCCCAAGACATAGGAAGAGGAGGACAAAATGTCCAAGGTACCCTATGCTTTAGTTGTAGGAAGTTTAATGTATGTCATGGTACATACTAGGCCATATATTGGACATGCAATGGGAGTTGTTAGCAAGTTTATGAGTCATCATAGAATTGAGCATTATAATGTAGTCAAATGGATTCTTAGATATTTGAGAGGAACATCCGGTAAGTGTTTACATTTTGGGGGTTCTACTACTAATTTATAGGGCTATGTTGACTCATATTTGGCACAAGATATTAATACCATGCTGAGTAGTATAGATTATGTATTTAGTATTGTTGGGGTAGCACTGAGCTGGGTTTCTTAGTTACAGAAATTGAATTCTTTATCCACTTTAGAGGCAGAGAATATTGCTACTATAGAGGTAGCCAAGGAGATGATATGGCTTTAATTTTTCATGGAAGACTTGGAACACCCATAGAGGGATAATTATTTGTTCACAAATAGCTAGAGTGTCACTCATCTTGCAAAGAATTATGCTCTACATTCAAAGACAAAACACATACAGTTGTGATACCATTTCATTCAGTCAATTTTGAATGATGGACAAATAAAGATGGAGAAGATACATATAGATGATAATCCAATATATATTTTTACTAAGGTTGTAATAAGGGAGAAGTTGAACTCCTCTTTAGCTTCGGTTGGTCTTCTAGACTAAATAGAGTAAAAGAATAATAGAGTCCAGGGTGGTTTGATATTCTAGTGGGAGCTACAAGTTTATTGGTGCTATAATTAGTCTCCAAGTGGGAAGTTGTTGTTGTGGAGTCTGATCAGTCTCTAAGTAGGAGGTTGTTGTGATGTGGAGCCTAATCAGACTCAGAGTTTTATTCGGTGCAATTTTCCTCTAGATTATTTCTATGGGGATTTGGGGGTAGTGCCTCCAAGATGGGGTCAAGCGACAATGCCCCTTGTGGGGTCCTATGATAGCATCCCAAGTGTGGTGTTCCCTTCATAGTATAGGATGGGATCAAGGGGCAATGCCGCAGTGGGGGTTTTGGGGGGTAGCGCCCCCCAAGACAAAAATGACTCTGCTATTGTAAAAGGCGTTGGTTGTTATTTTTCTATTGGATGACTTATTCTAGGCCTAATTTTATAAGTGGTAAAAGCTTGTATAAAATGGATTAGGGTTATGAGATTGTAGCGGTATTGAGCTATAAGGGATTTCATATTGTAATCACTAGATAATAATAATATTGGACTTGTTGTTGATGGATGTAGCTCAAGGCTTGGGTGAACCATGTTAAATCCTTGTGTATTGTGTTCTCTTCTGTGCAACTTATTATTTTCTTATATTGGTTGTATTTGCATGTAACTATTATTCTAGCTATGGTTAATCCTAACAAGGAACTCTAGGGTTGAGGTTTCAAGGATCCCTCAATTTACATGTTGAAGGGCGAGAATATTTAGAGATTGAGACCCCACAAAGACAAGTCTACCACTAAAGTTTTGAGGCTTGTAGCCTTAATGTGCTTAAGATACCAACCTTCAAAGTTTAGACATTTTCTCAAGTTTTAATAGTATCAAGGAGTTTGTTTTATTTATATTAACTCTACATTTTTGGGTTCAAGGGTGTAGTCCAATCAAAACCAAAATTAGAAATGGTTCAATTAAAACAATGAAATATGGGAATATAAAGGGATTTGTTTCAATTCTTTGTAAAGGGGGTTGTAGATATTTGAAATTTTGTAGGATTGTTTATTATTAGCTAATATAAATGAACCTTGGTGTCTAAAACTATGAACTAAAGATACAACTTTGTTAGTTTTAACTTGGGAAGGATATTTCCTAGGTTTTTATAGGATTTTAAAGTCTAGATGATGAATCTGCAAATGTGATATTTTGTTTTACAAGCTAGGGCATGATGTCGAGGTGCAAAAGAATCTTAAAAATAAAGTGATATTTCATAAGTTGAAGGAAAATTTTGGTTTTAAGTGGTGTGCAAGTTGTGATACTAGGGCATAAACTAGGTTTGAGCACCAAGTAATGATAAATTTCACATCGATCAAGTTATTTGTATTCTAGGAAAGTGGGAAAATCTATTTAGAAAACAAAGAAGGAAAACAAAATAAAAATCTAAGAAAGGAGGAGAAGACCTACCTTTGAACATAAAACATAGCAAAGTGGTGTATTAGGACAAGTAATCTACAAACACAAGAGCTTATGAAAATTGATTGCACACATGGTCGTAAGAATGTCTAGTTACATGGGGTTGAAAGAATATATCTTTGGATGAAAGGTAAGATGAAAACAAGTCTTATTGGACTTTTAAAGATTAATCTATAGAAAGCCACCTCATAAAGAAAATCTCATTACAACATTATCTTTAAGCCTAACCAAAACTGTCTTAAATGTTGAATTCAAAACTAGATCATTTATAAAATTTTAAAATCTATACTGAAGTGTTATCTATAAGTCAAAATGATAAAGTCAAAATGATAAAGTCAACAACTCCTCTACATTAACCAAATACTATCTATCTCTTCTCCATTATCTAATTATTTTATCCTCATTTATTCCAATCTATGTTTAAACTAATAAATATTAATTGAATACAGAAAATTAAATCTAATCAAGATTTTATTCTTAATATTCCTTTATAGATAACTTTACTTTATTTCCATAATCATGTTTTGATGATTTTTTAAATGGTTTTTAATGTTTTAGGTTAAGGTATCATTACAAAATTAAATTTGAGTTTTCTAAAGACAATACAAAGGTTTCATTAAACAGCGCATAGCGTCATAACCGCCGAGAAGTCCATTGAAAATTATGACAGACGGGTTATTAAATGCACCAGGACATAAACTGTGGATGCAATCAGACTAATTAGTTGATTTTTTAAGGTTCTATGTATTTAGTTGGCTTTCTTGTTTCTATGTATTTAGTTGGATTTTTTTGTTCTATCTAAATTTCAATGACTCCATTTATAGAAAAAGCTGTGACATAATTACTATTCAAAATATTTGAAGTTATCAATTATCTTCATACCGAATTTTAGATCTTCACTAAAAGTTAGATAAAGATTCATAAAAAAATTTAATTAATCTAAAACATAATTAAACTAGTCAAATTTACAAAAATTTCATACAAATAAACTAACTAATTCTGTGTCAAACATTTGTTCTATATACAGTTGTTTGATCTAAAGTCACTGCCAAAGTCATATGTCAAATAAACATCCAATAATCTATGAAAATCTTCATAAGCTATTTTATTGATGTAGATAAAAGAAATTTATTGAATTATAATTATTTTTAATTTTTATTAATTATTAAGAATTTATCTTTTTTGTGCCACTGTGAATGGAGATAGTGCATTTTATAAGTACTATTGATTTTGAATATATATATATATATATATATATATATATATATATATATATATATATATATATCTGACACTATTATTTTGAACAGGCAAAATGTGAGTAACACATTGTAATTAAAGATACACGTAACTATATTTTTAGTAAATAATTTTAGCTATTGGATACTGCCATAGACACTATTCTGACCTTATCTCTTTTCAATGTTGGAAACTTACACTCAATAAGATGGGTTCTTTAAGAACCTTTCAACTTTATATACACAAATTTTCAAATAATACAGTAACAACAAACCATGGCGCAAATAAATATCATTATATCTTGAAATTCTTATTAAATATCTATAAAAACAATAAAACTTATCATAAAATTTATAATCAATTCTAACACTCAAAATGCACAGCGCTCTCTTTAATCATCTCTCCCAATAAAATATTTATTAGCTGTTGCAGATGACAAAAGCCAGAACATGTGAAGTAAAGACACAAGGAAACATTCCATTGGAGAAACATCAACTTAATGCCTTTTGTGAAATTGAAAGACGAAGAAGTTTCATGTATTTATGATCATAATTGGTTGGTATTGTTTGAAGACCCCAAAGCATATAAATCCCACAGTCAACAGAGTGGTTGACAGCACTGTTACCAAAACGGCTTAAGAAATGGCCGTATCCAAATGTTCTCAAGATATTTTGACAAAACAAAAAATTAGATGTCATCCTCCGTGTAATAAAAAGGTTTTAGGGAAAACAGATTATCAATATCAAAGTATTCCTCCAATCTTTTAAATGTGGATGAAATGGACAATTTGCAAGTGGCAGGTTAATAAAGAGAGATAAGGTAGATAACCATAACCATTTTAAGGGCCACTAATTTTATAAGTCCATAAAAGCTTAGTAAGGAAAAAAATAATAATCTATTAATTTGTGACTGAAAATTGTAGTTGAGAAGTTAGAATATTATTAATCATGTCCACATAAAGAACAATGATACAGATTTTTTTAACATATCAGCAGCAAAGAAAATTTCTTCTGAACGTGCATTCTAATAAATGTTTTAAGCCCTATTGTCATATAGCAGTAAGTTTGCCCTATAAAATAATACTTATATGTAAAAAAATATATTATGGAAAAAAATGAATCAATTATACATTGCTTACTTGTTATTTGATTTTTGAATTATAATACTGAACAATGACATAAGTTAATTCTTTTCTTTTAATCAGATTTATAATGAATTATGTATTGTGATCAGGTATTTAGCATTAGTATATATTAATTTCTTTCAGAATATAACTTGAAAAAATAAAATTACGCATTCTAATTTACAATACTGGCATGTTGTGATGGTTAAGTTGTTGTGTTGTTATCCTTGCCATCAAGGTTTAAATCTCATGGGGATGAGGTCCCCCGTTTGTGGCCTCACTGGTTCATAGCTCCAGGGCAAAGTGTTTACCCCTCTTTTAAAAAAAATGCAAATTACTACCTTTATAAATTATAAAATTCATCTTTATTAATACACATTCATAAATTAATTGATGTGTCAGTAACTTAATTGAGTTTTTTTCAACAGACCATATTTCAAACTTGATTTCCTAACTAGGGAAATTAATATGCTCTGAACTAGTATAAATAAGCCTAAAAGTGTTGGTCATCTGCTTCAGTTCCTTTCTTGTTGAATTTTTTATAAATTATTGTTTGACTGTTGCGTATCTGGGTCTGGGTCTTGTGAAAAACATGCATTCTCAGCCAGCAATTGTGTGCTAAGATATTTTCTCTTCTCCCTCTTTCTATGTTGTAATTTGGTAAGGATACTGGGTTTTCTTCGTGAATCTTTCTCAATTGAACTCTTGAATCAGATTATCATATATACATATTCTAGTAGTTCGCCTACTTTTACTTCAAAATATAAAATGAAATACCCATTCATAAATGTGCTGGCAACTCCACTGCATGATTTCAAACACATATAATTTTATTTACTGTAAGTACAATATGAACTTTAAAAAAATGAAGCTTAGCATCTATGGACCATCAGATCCTAGATCAACTGTTTATCCACTAACGTGCTACTTACATTGATATAGATGCTACATTTAGAGATAAGATTCCCCACCAACAATTATTGCCTTTATATAAAAGTTACTATTTGCATTTGATTCATAAAGTAATGAATCCACTGGCAGAGTGACGGTTTTGGTTGTCACAACTGTAGAATAAAATAATCTATCCCCGGTATGTGCTGATATATTATTATGCGTAAAATGTCGTAAGAAAAAGAATAGTAAATCATGAATTGTGTTCTGATGTGTTCTTGAAATTTATGTTTAAGAAACATTGACTTAACAGTATAGGTTCTAAACGTCTAGACCTAGCCGAATTGTGTTAATAGTGTATGTTATAAATGTGTTAAGCTGATTAAAGCATGTTGTATTTATAGATTTATTTCGTATTCTATTCCTATGGAAGAAGAATTAATAGTTCCTTTTTTTAATGTACATTGCGCCTTAGCACATATTCCTGATCACATAAACAACAACACAAAGCCAATACAAACTCTCTTTGACCATGCAATACATTTGGTTGTTTAGTATGTATTTCATACATCATGATAGGAAGTTGCAAGTGTAGCAGTAGTTATCTTTGTAATAGATTCAGTCTGTGGAATCTGTCTTAAGGCAGTCATGTTTCAATTTGCATGTATTTTGACCGTTGTCACTAATTGAATGAATTGTTGAATTAAATTTAATTAGAGATTATAAAAATTTAGATTGTATTAAATTCTCTCTTTAATAAATGTAATCTTATTCTTACTTTTTTTTTTTTTGTTGTAGGTCATCTTATTAAGAAATGGAGGCTATTGCTGTTTTGTATGCTGTCGAGCTAGTATGTACTCTTGGTTGGAGCAGGTTCATTTGTGAATCAGACCACAAATGGTGGTTCGCATGTTGACTCTCAGCATTTTGAAGATTTTAGTTGATATATTGCTTTGGTTGTTAATAGCTTTTTTGAAATCTATTACTTTCACTCAGATTTCTAAGAAATGGAACTGAGTTGAAGATTGTGTGGCCAAACAGACTTCTGATCACATGCATGATTGAAATATTGTAAAAGGAGGCCAATTGCCTCTATGCTTGTATCAACAATTAGATCAATTAAAAACATACTTTGTGCTTTTTATAAAGTTGAATAAATTTTTACTGTCTTTTATTTTATATTAAGAAAAATATGAGACAAATTTACCATATTTTATTTGCCCTAAAGTGAAATATAGCCAGGCTTCTACTAAAGAAATAAGAGAACATTCCAGTGGAGAAGCATCAATTTAGTGCCTTTTTTGGAACAAAGAGTTCGATACATTTACTGATCATAATCAGTAGGTGATGCTTGAAAAAGTGACAATATACCAAGATATTTGTTGACAGCCAAGCTCTCAAAGTCAAGGCTCAAGTAATGGATGTATAAACCTTTTAGGACAAATTATACCGGACGTAAGATACTATGTTTAGTCCATCTCCCGTGCCCTAATATTAGTAAGAAGGTGTTTGTCAAAAGAGAGTATCACTATCAAAGTGTTGCAGGTGAATTCAGTCCCTGATTGTGGACGAAACGAGCTCATTAATATGGATTAGGTGGATAACCATAATCCATTGCAAGAGTCACTAGGATTTAAGCCTTTTCAAAGATAACTTAGGGATGAAGAAATGTAATAAAGAACTTGCAAGTCATTTTGACTTCATATCATATTTCTTATTAATATAAAGGTATTCAATATTATTTTACTTGACCAACTAAAAGACAATAATTGCAGTTTTCCTGAGATATCAGCAGCCAGAAGGATTCTCTGAAGCATGCATTCTAATTAAAGTTAAGCCTTACTCCTATATACAAGGCATAATTACAATAGTACATTTGTAAGAGGAACCTGATGCAAACACAAATATAGAATAAAAGGAAAGAGATTTATTAATAGAATTAGAACTATATATTATTTAGCACTTTTACATTACATAGTAGTATACATTCATGAAACTCATACAGAAACGTTGATAAAATAAAACACCCACACAATTTAGTCGAAAAGTATCTTTTCATATCTTTAATAATACACATATGACAAATCCATCTGCATGATGTCAACCAAACACAGACTTATTTACTGTAAGTACAATATGAATTTCTACAATAATGAAGGTCAACTGTTTATGTATATGAATCCATGCAGAATCAAATCCTATATCAACTGGTTACACTGACCTCCTACCTACGATGATATAGATACTCCATCTAAAGGGTAGGTTCCCCACCACCAACAATTCTCCATAAACAAAAACTACAATACATTTCACTCACAGAGTAACCAAATTTACAAGAAGAATTCACAGTTGATAACAAATGTATCTCTTGTATGTTTTGATATAGCAAGGTCATGTGGGGATGGTATCCATGAAGTTTACCACGTTGCTCCAGTAATCTCTTCCATCTTCATTATTTAAATCAATATTCATAAAGTGCTCTGATGGAAGTGGTTGTCCATAGCCAGTTGGAGATGAATCACTTTGTGTATCAGCAACAGTGCCATTGGAAGTGTCTGGTGTTAGAGATCCAGAGTAAGAAAGTAAAGGGGGAAGTGAGTTTGGCCACACCAAATCACTATTAACAGCTTCAGAGTCAGGACTATGAAGCAAACTATTGCAGTTCTGATCATATTCCCCTTGATAGAAAACCTTGTCCATGCTCATGTTCTGATCCTCCCCAACTTTGTCAAATAAAATACCCAACTGAGGGTTTAGGGTTGTGGTGTCCTTAGCTAAACATGGAGCTTGTGAAGCATCAATGGAGGCTCGATCCATGGCTGAATAATTAGAGTAACCCATAGTTGTAAAGTTCGGCTGTTGGGTCCTTTCAATATCTCCATTCCAACCGGTCATGGTAAATCTTGGTTGAAAAAAATGGTGATCTAGATTTTGAGCGTTATATATCACTGAATCTCCAAAATGCTGTTGTGCCCATAAATTTGCTGCTGCCTCATCAAGTTTGTATTGGGATCTCAGCAGATTATAACTCATGAGATTATCATATTGTATGGGAAGCTTTGCTTGGGCACTTTGGAAAGCAAAAAAGGAAGCAAATGAGGGTGCAAGAAGATCTAAACATGGCCGGTGTGTGACTGGATCAATACCCATCTGAAGCAATCTTTTCTTCAGCCGGGTATTCCAAAAGTTCTTTATTTCATTGTCTGTCCGGCCAGGCAAACGTGCAGCTATTGCTGACCACCTGAACATATATAGACATCTGTGTCAAAAGACTTGAATGAAAGGAATGAAATGAAGTGAATTTCTTTTTGATTTTTTGCTGGACTTACTTGTTTCCTAGCTTGCAATGAAGTTGCAAAATGGCTTGCTCCTCTTCGAAGGTAAAATGTCCTCTTTTAATGCCGGGTCTCAAGTAATTGGTCCACCGCAGCCTGCAGCTTTTTCCACATCTCTGCAGGCCTGCATCATCAAAAGCAAAATATTTACCCACATCTTATTATAACAATTTTCGTCATAGGTTATTGAATATGATTCATATTAAACATATCTTAAGTTGAATCTAAGAATCAGAAATGACATACTCATTATTATGAGAAGTGTAAACATGATTATCTTTTTCATAGCAAGTTGTCATGGTTGCAATAATTTGTGCAGACAACATATTTATATCAGTAATTGCAGACAACTATAGATAATGATATAGTATGATGACTAAACTATGACCACCATGATTCAAATATCTAATACAGTGATATTGCTGATTATTTATGTTCCAAAGTTGAAATAAAACAATACCTGCTTGCTTGGGAATCATTTTCCAGTTGCCCGTACCATTCTCAAGAATGTATTGGAGGAGTTTGTTATCTTCCTGAGAGGACCACGGACCCTTCTTTAACCCCTCCTCGCAACATGGAGCCCGTCCCATTTCTGAGACAAAACATTTGTGATCTTGATTTAGAACAAACAAGCCTCTTTCACTTAATTTCGAACAATACCCACTAAAGAAAAAACCTTCTCTACAGTTAGTAAAGTGATGTGAAATAAGTTATACCTACTGTACTCCTTGTCTTTAGTAGTGCTGCAATGAAATATTGGACTGTATGATCTTGTAGAGCAAACCCAAACACTATCTCTTACAACTTAAGATAACTGCTAACAGTGTCACCTCCTCCTTAATCCAAGTTTTCTTTTAAGTGGTTCAAAATATGTACCTGATACTTGTTTGCATATTAGACTTCCTCAGGAAGAAAGACTTTAATTGATGGCGAAAATCTCAAAAACCTTACAGAAAGGCTCTATTACAAATTGGGCTTCCAAACTGATTAGTGTTTAGATTTTGAATTTGGTACGATGGTTTGGGGTTTTATAGAGTTTTCCTTTGTTTAAAGGTCAATATTGGCTTTCTGCAATTATTATATTAAATTTCTTCCATCTCATGCAACCATTTATAAATAATAGGTCATATCAGGTCGAGTTCAGCTGTTTAATATAATACTTATTAGTATTAATTTTATATAAGATGTCCTTCTATTTCAAGAGGTTAGGCTAATTGGTTAAACTTTGAGTTTTTATTGCAGACATCTAACTTTAATTTCTTATAACAAAACTTAATACCAAATTTTCAATTGTTTATTTTGATTTTGATCTTTTCTAATTGTTTCTAATATAGAGATGGTTTCTACATGCATAACAATTTCTAGGTAGTGATTTTTAATCTCATGATTTACTTCTAATATAGAGGTGGTTTTTAAATGAAAATGCATTTTTAAATAGTGATTCCTGATCCTTTATGGTTGATTTATAGTCCATTTGATTAAAAAACTGTGAGAAATGTAAATTAAAATCAAACTCACAACTTAAAACTGCAATCCTAACTCTAAAAGTTTGCTCGGCACGTGAATGTGCCGAGTGGCAGGTTGCTCGGCACTTAAGAAAAGTGCTCGGCACAGGAAGGTGCCGAGTGCCAAAAATTACTCGGCACTTGCTCGGCACATGAAGGTGCCGAGTGACATGCAACAAGTGTCGAGAGAACTCGGCACAAAGAGGAAAGCTCGGCAAGGGAAGGTGCCGAGTGAGCTCGGCTTCCACTGTGGAGAACCAGGGACCAAGCCGAGCGACCAGGATATCACGTGAAACTTTTCACGATTAAAACTAGAGACTCAGAACTAAAAATATTCAACAAAGATCTTCTCAAATGCAATGTAGAGAGGAAGAACAATATATTCGAGTATGCCTGCTTGCTTAGTATTTAACTTTGATTTAAAACAATACAAGATCTGGGAGCATTCGGCTTCAACCAGAAAACCCTAAATTTACTCTAAAACTTCAAACGACTTCAATACTTCAAACTTTAAACTTGCAGCTCTAATGGCTGCATACAAAAATGCCTGGAGCAATCACTGCTTCACAGGTTGAATCCAATGAACAATAAACTTACAGAATGATCAGAGAGAAGATGTGCAACTGCAGGCACGAAATAAACAAACTTCCTTCTCTGCACTCTGACGTGCAGACCTTCTTCCACTGCTCTTCTCTGCAACTTCTAATCTGATCTGCTTGCTCTCAATGGATGAATGAATGTAGAAACATTCCTTTTCATCTTCTGACCTAAAACATTTTTCCCTCTCATTTCCAGATTCAAAAAATCTCACCTACGGCATTCATGTTTTCTATCTGTTCTGGGTCGTCAGGTGATAGGTGGGCGTTTGGCTCAAGGGGCAAACGTCAACACTGCATTAAATTTTCCAACAAAAACTACTAATTTCTTGACGATATATGTAGAAATAAATTATTCATAATCTATAAACTATTGATAGAAAAATTGTTCCTCTTCCTTATTATACAATTACTTTTACCATATATATACTTGAAGAGATCCTTTTTCCTTCACAAAATCAAACCTCCTACCTTAAAATCATTTTAACATACTATCTTATTAATAATCTAGTACGCTTACATTTTCAGAATCTTCAATTCTCAAAATAATACAAGAGTCCTAATACAGTGAAGCAAAACTGTAAGGTTAACCAAAAACTTACGATAGATCAATGATTATAAATTTGCTTTAGTTTGTTTCTTTCACCTAGGCCATTAACCACTATCACGTCACCACCTAGGAATATCTCCTTTCAGTGCCATCTCGTTCCCATATTTAGTATTTACCAAATTTAGTTATCTTTAACAGAACCACCTCAATGTTTTTAAGTAATCATATGCCATTTTATAGGAAACATCGCCTCTGATTTAATAATAGAATATGGTCACCCTAAATGCAGGCAACATCTACGCAGAATAGATATGGATGCCTGTATGACAAAAATCCAATGTTATTATTATTATTCAATGTCAATACGCCATGGCCAACGTAATGCTGCTCTATCTTTTCTTATTTCTCAAGTTTATTGCTCTTAAAGAAATTCTACGTGTTTGGCTTGTTATCTATATAAATATATAGATTGTCCTTGTTATTATATGAGCTTTCTATATTTCAACCATGTACATCCTGCTATATATGACTTGAAAGTAGCAGTAATATATAATCATTGCCAATGATTTTTTGTTTTGTTTTCTGATTCCCTAGACCTAGAAATTATTTCCTAGTGTCTATGCTGGCAATTTTGTCTTGAATGTTTGTCCTCGGCATCATCGGATTCTGACCGTCCATAGCAAATGATGATATTATATTACTAAATATGGGGAAATTTAGACGTAGTGTGTATTTCACTTGATGGAGGATAACGGAGGCAATTGTTTAAATTTACCATAAAATAGATAGTTATTGAGGTAATAAGTAATTAAGATATAATTTAGATATTACACTTCAAATTTTATATCCTTAAGGATTCTTTTCTCAAGAATATTTTATTTGGTAGAAACAAAACAAAATTATTATATTAGTAATAAATATTATTGGATGAAACAATGTAAGTGTTGGACAGCCAAGGTAAACTTCTATTTTAGATCAATATTGTGAAAGATTATGGTTATGTAAAAAAATAGAAACGAAGTTCTAATTTATAATACTGAGATTTTCATGCTTTTGAGCCAATCTAATAACAAACAATTAACTATAGTTATATTTGTGAAAATATCAAATTAATGATATATATATATATAACATGAAATTTTTGAAATTATATGTCTTGGTCATTGATGTCGAGGTGGTGTGTAGATGTCTACATGATGCACTATCATCTTAGAAATAGGAAATATTGAGAGGATGGGTGGGGGAGCAAAGGCTAAATCAATATTCCACAATCTTTTCCCAACTAGGGATATCTTTAAAAACCTTATAACATGCACATGTGAATATATTGAGAAGTGAACATAGCAATATCACAATGAAACTCATAGCACCATTATTTGTTAACTAGGGAAACCCTAGCCAAGGGAAAAGCCCCATGTGGATGCTACCCACATAATGATCCACTACTTAAAAGTATTTTTGTGAAAGATATTGACCCTATTAGGAGTCTATTACATTCGTATAGTGTCTTAGTGGACTAGGCCTTGTTAAAAGCCTCAATCATATTAGGAGTTGTTATTACAATTAGAAAAGTATGCAAGATGAGACCATTTCCCAAACATGCAATTACAATGATACTTTGTACACAAAAGGAATAGATAAATTAATTTTTTGACAATGTTGATATCTTATATATTTGATTTGTCCTTGAAGCTGTTTATACTTATGTTAACATACTCTGATATTTCTCTCCTCTAACATAAAATTCACTGTGATCAAAATTTAATAGCATCATAATGTCCAAAGATATCACATTATCATTACACATACAAAACTATGTCTTTATACCAATTTATTTCGTTATGTCATCTTTCATGTCTTCACACGAGTCCCAAAATAAAAAACTATTCTTTTCTCCCTTAGGGTTAACATCTAGGATGTCATCCCTAAATAGTCAAGCAATCCTTTTAATAAACAAAATAATTTCTTAACACAAATTACCACTTTTTTTAAACCTATCATGTTCTACTTGTGCATACATGTGAGTGTTAAACCTTTAATATCTTCATTTGTACTACTCATAATGACCCACACTCTTGCATGTAGGATCAACACAACCTATTCTTTCTTCTTGCAAGTATGCACATACCAATCCATTGTCTATGATCTTCACAAACCAAAAGAGTTTATGTACTAACAAATAAGGTCTATGATACTTAGATAATTTTCTAAGTCTTCAAGCCAAGACTTTGTTTTCATGATATACTAACTTAATAGAGATCCAATACATTTCCATAAATGACAACCTAAATGAATTTCCATACTCATGTTTTAGCCAAATTTCCAACATTTAGTCATGTACTGACTACCACAAAGTAAAAACTTAACCCTTTATTTTGAGCAATTTACGAAACCCAAAAGTTAGAAATGTGACAATTAGTATGAAATAATAGATACAAATGAAAATGAATAAACAAATACTTTCAAACATCTATGTAGTTGAATTTTCACAATAAATACATGAAGATCGTCTACTATGATTTCTTTTGTAAGGGTTTTTTCACATTTATCTCACAACCCACAACCACGGTCCTAGTGTAAACTACCTCATACTCAACAATCCATAGGGAACTAAGCTCTCATAACACTTGATGAAGACACAACTTGAGACACAAATGAACACAATAGAAAATAAAAATTCTATTAGTTCAAATGAAAAATGATTGCATATATTTTAGTCTAAATAGACCCAACTACATGTGATATGGGCTACAATATTATCATATTCTCATAGACCTCTCTCATAGTACATTATTGTAAAACTCCCCCAAAATTGTCCTTTTTTATTGCGAGGATGGGCCTTAAATACCCTACTTTAGGGTTAGGGAAAAGATGGAGATTTACATTGTGAGTTTGTGGTCATGTACCAAAAAAGAATATCTTGCTCATTCAAATTAGAAGTAGGTGTGAAAATAGAAAGTTCCATAAAAAGGAAAGAAAATTATTTTTACTATTTTTGTCTCTCATTTTTGTGTATATCTTGGTACTGATGTATTCTTGTGTAGATATGAACATACATATATAGGTAACATATGCACTCATCTACAAATATTTGTACACATTTGTAAACATTTTACATATATGTACATACATTCCTACACATGTATATATATCATATATATGCATGTGCATATATACATATATATATACAAACATGCCATATGCATATTACATATGTATTCATGCATACATGTTCTTATATGTCATAAGATATTTCTTTATATTCCAAGTTTAATATCTTATTTATATAATATTATTCACATACCTATTAATTGTATGCGAACATGTTTTTTTTTAATATGTAACTACAACTTTTGAAAAAATAAATCTAAAGTATTATCTTTAATTTGGGTAAAGAGCATGAAAGAGGTTTACTCTTTCTAACTTTGATCTTTATCATTAGAGATGTATTATTATATATAATCAAGAGTGATTTCAAAAATGTATAGATTTATTTTAGATTTGGTGATATTTTCATACTATTAAATTATGATTGTTATTGGGATTTAAGAACTTAAGTTTGATTCAATCTTTATCCCCATTTAATATGTTTCTTTCTTTAAAATAGACACTCATCTCTCATAAGAATGAATGGCCTTTTAATCAACTATGGTGCTTTACTAGTCAAGCATCAAGACATCTCAAGAGGCTAACCACCCTAGTACTACTTCACAAGTAAGAAAACTTGATTTGTAGTAGTAGAATTGAAATGTACAACCTCCTAGAAAGTCCTAATACTCTCCCTTTGTGATCACTACATAGATGTAATGAATGTCAAATGAAGGATTCATATTTATATAAAGGATAAGTTCTTAAAAAGTGCTCTTAGCATGTTCCTTAAGTAAAAAATTATATAAACAAGGTCACCAAGGATCAAGACTAATAGAGTTAAAAGTCCTAATAGTATAAGGGATGCGACTAAAATCTTTCCAAACAAACAACTTACATACATAAAACATAGATTTTTGAAAACCTAAAGTATTGAAATTTTGTCAAAATGTCAATGCACCATTTGATATGTTTGTAAGTTAAATAGTTCATAATCAATCTATCAAGTATAAAGTTTAATTGAGTTAAAGATCTCAATATCAAAAGAAACGGAGTCAAAATCATGCTTAAGGTGAATTTGGGAAAATGTTGCCATCCTTAACTCTTAGACAACCTTCGAATCTAAAAGCTTACACTCATATATCCAATACATAAAAGTTCTCAATAAATAAAATAAATTCCTCCACAAAAAAATAGACTATATCACATAATCTATTCCATTATAAAATGACCAAATTTATATCACAAAATGTATTAAATTACAAAAAGCAATCACCTCCATGAATTGCTTTTTAAATGAAACATTTTCTTGGGTTTTGAAATAAACAAATCAAAGTTAGTGAGACCACCATCGAGAGAGGGCCCTCTTCGCCCTAAAAATCTTGTGATTCTTATTTTGTTCCAAGCTGACAAATCACTCGTGGAAAGTGGCACATCCAAGAGAAATAGTTTTTAGTGAAGTGGAACCCTCTCCTTGCATATAAAATGAAACAAGTATAATGGGGCACACGAAAGAGAAGCTTTCATGGAGGCTTCCACTCATATGGACAGGTCAACCAGACCAATGAGAGCTCCTTCGCCTTCCCCAACGCCGCAGCTTTTGCACTTTCATGAAATCTCATGAAATCTCATGACACATTATTTACATACATTCACACGGCCATGCAAATAATATGAGCTCACCAGCAGCCATGGAAAGTAATAGTAAACATTTTAAGCCGGCTAAGGGTGATAAAATAATGGATTTGCACGTGAAATAGTGAATCAATGGCCTCACCAAATACCTAATACCATCCCCATCAGATGTTATCCCAAAAAGGCAGGGACCCATTTTTATATATTACCTCCACAGGGATTGACAATCTCTTTGCACGTATAAACTTTATGAAACAAATGTATTTATCATCTTACTCATACACAAAACAAGTCTCACTTATGTCATCTCGTATAAACTGAGTTAATGAGGTGTCATGACTCCAATTGTTTATCTGTCTTTCAAAATCAGTCACCAAATCTCATTACCTACTCTGTGCTATGGAGTCTAATTTTATGATCTAAGTCCGAGGAAACTTAATGAACATAGAGTTTTTAAAGAGGGGAGAAAAATATTAAGTATTCCTTGTAACCTACTTTGTTAACCTAGTCTAATTCCTTGATTAGAGCTTGGAAAACATTGTTTCTTTGAATAAAACTTGGTCTAATTCTTTGATTAGGGCTTGGAAAGCATTGTTTCTTTGAATAAAACTTAGTCTAATTCCTTGATTAGAGCTTCGAAAGCACTGTTTGCTTGAATAATGGCAGCTCTTGGGGATTGAAAGATGGATGGATGGGTGTACATTATTGAAGGAAACAGTTTGAAAAATATAAATTATGACATCACATTATATTGCCATTTCTTGGAAACTTGTAGATCTACCTAATTAGGTAGTTATTTATCCGGCCAAACAAGAAAACGTACAAGTTATGGGGCATTCCTATATGTTAAGGTATTACAGTTATTTGTTGGGAGATTTTTAAAACTGGTTGACTTTGCACGAGGGACGTGGCTTCAACATTTCTCCATCGTTGGTTACTCCGGGGATTTTGGATGCTTGAAATAAGAAATGCTGTGCTTTTAATCTTATAAAGATATGCCTTTCTATTGTAATATGTCTTGTCCTCTTTTTTGTGGGGGTGCTTTCCATAGTCTAAATGACAATGATTTTTTTAATGTTATTAATTAACACTCTAGAGATTGACAGAGAAAGGGGCAATGGACTTCTATTCCCGAGAAAAGGTGTGAAAAGTAAGTGTTGTTCTATAATGAATAAGGAGAGAAATTCAAAGTTGGGGTAATTATTTCATAAATTAGGGTTTAAATATAAAAACCATTTTTATTTAATTACTTTCAAATTTTTATTTACATGTGTATATTATGTGTATTCATATAATGTATATATATATTTACACATACATATATATACATATACATGTATGTGTATACACACACACATATGTATGTATGTATAGACATACATGTATATGTATATATACATACATATATACATGCATATACATATATAAGTACATATATGCATATATGTACACATAAATGTATTTATGTGTATAACAATATATAAATTTTATTTCATAATTGTTTAATTTTCATATGTTTATATACAAAACAATGAGTTTTTCTAATCTATAATTGTATTTGACAACTGTCTATCTTTCACTTACACAAAAGAGAAAATGAGGCCACCTAACCAATGTCTCCATTTCATAATTTTCAAATTTTGTTTTTTCTATGTGAGAGGTACTCATCAATAATTTATTACAATTTTGATGAATAAGATAAAGAACCTTGTTTAGAAAGAAAACTTGTTACAACATAATTTAAAACTAATCTACAATTCTTTTCAACTTTTCTTGTGAAATTGATCTATTCCCACTTTTCACCAATAAACAAAATAAAAAGTATGACTTTTGATAAATCTCTCTCCTTGCTCTCTCTCAATAGACCCAAAATTTCACTGGTCTTCACTAAAGAGGTAATGTAATACCATTTCCATTCATATTAAGGGGTTTAAAATGAGCTAAAAAAGGGGCAACTTATACCCCAAGTCATAGGGAGGGTTTATTTTTTGGGGGGTATGCATAGGGGTTTATATAGGAAAATTGGCATCATGAGTATTGTGTGGGTATTGGAGGGGGTAATAAAAAAGAGGCTGGGATAATATTTTTTGAAAATAGAGGGATTCTTCAGCATGTCATGAATGAATGTGTCATGATTCAAGTTCATTAATGATCACCCATTGTAACAGCCCCCCCTCTCTAAATTAATTTTGAACAAGCACATTTAATATTAATCTTAATAAAGGTTTATGTAAATGCACTAGATTAGGTTATCATCACTTAACATAATCATTTTATACTTATGTTGACATATAATTAAATTTTAAAAAATTAATGGTTGTATTGTCAATGACTAGTGCAACCCATTTTATTATTTTAAACAAGAAGAAAATTAAAATATTTATATTTTTAACTATTATTTCTATCATAACATATTGGTTGAAGTGAAAAGAATAGGGTGAGTCATTTAATTATTGGGCCTTGAAAAATTTGAAGTGTAAGGGCTGATGACCAAATGAATAATATTATATGAAGTTGAAGTCACTATAGGACAATTTGTGATGTTACAAGATTGACCAATATGGTTCCCATGCATCTACCAAGTACTAGTTAACTTATAGGGTGGGAGAAGTGATAAGTGACGAATTTTGAATCTTTGAGAACTAATGTAGATTGTGATGGTGGAGGTTATGATGTAGGAACATCTTGGGGGTACTTTGGAGTTCATGGAAGAAGGCTCAATAGTTTCTTTGGAGGGTGCTTGGACTAGTACTCAATTGATGAAGAGGTGCTTGGTAGAGGTTGCTCTAGGGTCTCTTAGTAGTTCTTGGTTGAGAACTCGGTGGATGGATGTACTTGACTATTTTGGAGGTTCTTAGTTGTCGAAGGATCTTGACATAGCTTGAGGGCACTTGGTCATCGAAGGAGCTCAACGATGCTTGTGGGAACTTAGCACACATTGGAAGCTCGGTGTAGCTTGGTTGTAGTGTTTGCCAAGTTGCTTAGTCATTGAAGGGACTCAGTTTGTGAAGGAGGAGATCAACATTAGTGTTGCTCAAGTTTCTTAGTTATTGAAGAGACTCAACATATACTTGCATTCTTGGTTTGGTCTACATGAATTGGTTGTAGTGTTGCCCAAGTTGGCTCAATCAATGATGGAGCTCAGATGTGCTTGGTAGAATACTGATGCTCGATGGTGATTCCTGACACTCGATTTGGTCTTGGTCTCTATGGTGCCCAAGTTGCCTATGAGTTGACTTTTGAGATTTAATATGGGTTTTAGGTAGTTAAAGAGTGTTGCAACTAACCTATGCCTTATGCAAATATTTAATGTAAGGGTTTATTTTAATTTTTAATGAGCTAGGATGACATGTGGCTCAGTTGGGTATAAGTAGGGGTGTCTTGTGGAGTCTTAAGGAAGATTGTAGATGAAGAGATAGTCATCCATCTAGGAGAAGAGGATGAAGTATAGGAGAAAATTTTGAGAAGGGCTAGTAGTTGAGGCTAGGTAAACTAGGAGATTGCTTGGTGGGATTGTGAGCACAAGTTGAGATTTCCTTAGGGTTTTCTACTAGAGTGTGGATCTACACTAGCTAGGATTAGGATTGAGTTGGATCTTGAGGGATCTTGGAGAACTATTTTTAATTGCCTTTTGTATTTGGACCTAATCTAGAAGGCCTTACAACTAGGCATATTGCATCTAAACAGTTGTTATATGAATAAATTGTTAATAATTGGTACATGATCTTGTATTTTTATTATTATTTTTTTGTGTATTTATTTGCAAGGATCCAAATTAACTCCCATTGGGGTACCCTTTGATTATTTCTACATCAACTAGTATCAGAGCATAATTGTTCCTAAGTGTGTAGATAGGTCATCGAAGCTGAGGAAGTTTGTACCAAGACCTTGGGTTTAGAGAAGTTGATCCAAGAAGATTTTGATCTATTGGTGGATTTTTCTTTCTGGAGTTCTAGATCTCTCGGTTGTGAGGTGGTACATCATGGTTCTAACTTGAAATTCTAGAGGACTTGTAGATGGATCAATGGATGTGAAGATAGAGGGTTGATCTTGTTGGGGAAGATTGATCTATTGGTTTTTTCTAGAAGAGGATTTGCGAAGATCTTAGGAGATGGCTTCAAGAGGATTGGACCCTATGATGATTACAAAAATCCAAGATGTGGTGGAGAGTAGGATTTTAGAGATGTTTTCTCAGTTTGAAGCTAGTTTGTTTGATCGAGTTAAGGACAAGATGGGGAAGGCATTCCATAGATGTCTATGGAGCTAGATTCTACTAATATAGAAGAGAGTTTTTGGGCCAGTTAGAAGATTTTTTTGTGAGAGAAGAGGGAATAGCAAGGTTGAGGTGGAGGAGGTTTATTTTGTTGATCGTTTGGTGGAGTCTGATACAGAACTTGTAGAGCAACTTGAGGTTGTTACTAAGGATATTCCTAACCTTGTTGATGCTGGGATGGAGATTGATTTTCATGATCATTTGGTTGGGTCTAACATGGAGATTGTAGAGCACTTTGTTGTTGCTAGAGTGGATTCACTAGTTATTGATGTGAATGAGATTTTGTTGATGAAGCATTATGTTTAGTTTGTTCCTAGGAGTGAGCATATTGATTGGATGGTTGAGATTTTGGTGTTTGATAGATGGATGGAGACGTGGATTATTTGCATGTTGGTTTTCTTGTCCCTATTGGAGTAGAAGCCTTTGGTGAACATAAATATGGTTGTTGGTATTTCTTTGCACACCAAAGTATGGGACAGACTTTTCTATTTACTTGGGGAGTCTGATGTAGCAGCATCTTGGGTTTTCTTGGTGGCTACTTTGGAGTTCATGGAAGAAGGCTCAGTAGTTTCTTTGGAGGGTTCTTGGACTCGTACTCGATTGATGAAGAGGTGATTGGTAGAGGTTACTCAATCATCTCTTGGTAGTTCTTGGTTGAGAACTCGATGGATGGATGGATTGACTTGGTTATCCTAGAGGTGCCTGATTATCAAAGGAGCTCATCATAGCTTGGGGGCACTTAGTTGTCCAAGAATCTAGATGATGCTTGCAGAAACTTGATACACATTGGTATCTTAGCATAGCTTGGTTTTAGTATTGCCTAATTTGCTTGGTCATTGAAGGGACTCGGTCTAAAAAGGAGGAACTCAGCAGCAGTGTTTCCTAAGTTACTTAGTTATTGAAGGGACTTGACATATACTTGCAATCTTAGTTTGGTATGCATGGTTTGGTTGAAGTGTTCTTAGAGTTGGCTTAGTCATTGATAGAGCTCAATTATGCTTGGTGGAATGATAATGCTTAGTGGTGGTTTTTGAAACTTGGCTTGGTCTTGATCTTTGTGGTGCCTAAGTTATCTGTGAATTGACCTTTTGCATTTAATTTGGGTTATAAGTAGTTAGTGAGTGTTGCAACTAACTTGTAGCTTATGTAAATATTTAATATAAGGGTTTATTTTAAGTTGTAATGGGCTAGGCCGACTTGCGGCTTAGTTGGGTATAAGTAGTGGTGTCTTGTGGAGTGTTAAGGTATATTGTAGATGAAGAGATGGTAATCCATATGAGAGAAGAGGATGAAGTATATGAGAGAATTTTGAAAAGGGCTAGTAGTTGAGGCCTAGTAAACCAAGAGATTTCTTGGTGGGCTTGTGATCACAAGTTGACATTTCCTTGGGGTTTTCTACTAGAGTGTGGATCTGGACTAGCTGGAATTATAATTGAGTTAGATCTTGAGGGATCTTGTACAACTATTTTGTAATTTCTTTTTGTATTTGGACCTAACTTAGGAGGCCTTACAATCAGGCATATTGCATGTAAACAATACTTATATAAATAAAGTGTTGAGAATTGGTATCAAATATTGCATTGTTACATTCTGTTTCTATCGTGTGTTTATTTGAAAGGATCCAAATTACCTCCTAGTGGAGTACCCTTAGATTCTTGTTGCATCAGGTTATGAAGAATTGTGGGTTGATTTGGCACTTGATTTGAGTGGTAAAAAAGGGAAGGAAGAGCAAGGAAGTCTCAAAGGAGAAGGACCTAGTTGGGAATGTTTAGGTAGACTCAAGGGGATGGCTTACTTATACTAAGGGCATGATACAAGTGGGAATGGCAAGGCAAAATCTTTACTAGTGGTATTTGTTATTTCCAAATATAGTAAGTTGTATGTTGGTAGTGTAAAAGTACAGGAGGTCAAAATCATAACCCAAAATCATTTAAGGGCCTCTAGGGCTGGAGGAGCTTAAAAAGAATCTTAGTCATCTTTATTTAGAGTTAGATTTTGTATCAAAAATTTGTGCTCCCTCTATTCAACAACATATTTGATGAGATAAAAATAAATTTAATCATGACAAGATATTGAAAAGCTCTACAAATTTCTCACATTGTGTTGATTTTGAATTTTAAAGGTGCATGGCCCATGATGATGTGTCAAAATCTAACTCTAGGTCTCTAGTCTTTCAAGATCTATATCTTGTATTGACCTCTTCATCATGGGCCCAATTTGAGGTGGAGAATGTTTTCCTTTCCATTAGAATTGGGGTGGCTCTATGCAAAATGACCCTAGTGGAGATTCCCTAAAGGATGATTTGAAATTATTGGGAAAGAACTCTAATTGTATCAGTAAAAAATAATAGAAGACTTCTACCAAGACAGGTGATTGGAAGGGGGCCTTGGTTAGAAAACTCATTCCTCCCCACCTTTGGAGGATCCCAAGATTTGTCTTGGAGTGGATGGGCCAAAAATATTTCTACCTAATAGTATAGTGGACAACATTTTGTCATCCCTACAACTCTACTTAGTGGGATTCTTTATAGCCTCCATGCCTTTAATTGAGATGGTCCAAAAATGGGTCCCTCAGAAGTGGAAAGTGAAGGGCAGTGCTAGTGTAACAACTATGCCCAAAAAACTATTCCTTTTCAAATTTAGAGTTGAGGCTAACTTGGATATGGTCCTCTTGGGACCTTGATACTAGGGAAAGTACTTTTGGTGATTTCTAAATGGCACCTTGGCTCTGACTTGGTTTTGGAGCCGAGCCAACTTGCCCTAGTCTAGGTATAGCTCCTTAGTTTGCCTCTAGAGTTATGGGATGAGAAAATATTCCATTGGATTTGGAACTCATTTGTACTTTTTTCTTGGTAGATGCTATCACCATTCAAAACTAAAGGTTGGTATTTTCTCCTTTTTTTGTGTAAATATTATGGTCAACAAATATCTTCCTAACATTGTGGGTCTAAATAGAAAATAGAGGAAGCAAAAACATCCACTTGTTTATGAGAACGGTGATGTATACTTCAAAAATTGTTCAAAGTTTGGTCATGAGGTGGTGGATTGTAAAAGTCAATAAAATAAGGACAAGGAGAAGGTGGGCTCTCTAGGAGTTATTATAGAGAAATCATAGAAAGTGAATATTCTACTTAATTACCCTAAAAGGATGAGATTGGTAAATTCTAAGTACCTCAAAGAGAGGATGTACCTCTAGCCCCTAACGAAAGAAAAAAAAAAAAAGATCTCCTTGTTGCGCTAGGAAAAGAGGAAATTAGGGAAGCCCCTACTATCAACTTTGGTATGTAGGAGGAAGGGGAGATTGGCCTAAAACTCCAATAGAAGCAGAAGGAAATAAGACTGATGATGTTGGAAATATTATTGAAGGCTAATTTACTGAGAGGGAAGGGGTGAATAGTAACTCTAAAATTTTATCTTCAATTACCCAATTAATTCTTTGCATATATTCTGATCTAATTGCATGCATGAGAAACTAAAAACATGAAATCATACACAAGACATTGACACATAGATTTGGCGATCTAGAAACCTTCCAAATAGAAAGTAAAAATGGGGTAGGGATGATACCCACAAGCTTTAATACTACAATATAAAGTTGGCTTGTTAAGGCTTACATTGATCACTTCTGATGATTTTCCCTTTTAGGAGCAATAAGGACTGCTAGGTCCACCTTGTTAAAGGATTTACAAACATACAATGAAGTATGCACTCAGTAAAGAGATTTTCATAAGACTGTTAGGTCTACCTTGTTAAAAGATTTGATTGATTCACCTATTAGGATGAAGCAGTAGCTGATCTCTAATCTGTAACTTGGTTTGCTGAGTGAAATTCGGGTGATCCCACAATAATGGGTTCCACTTTTTGACCAATTTTGACACTGAAATCAGTATTTTTGAAACAAACCTCACATTCGAGTGACTATATCTCTAAAACTATGAATAATTTCAAGATTATGTAAATTAGTGATTTCTAGTACTCTGTTCCTACTTTGTAACCATATTTTTTAATTTAAAAAAAATTATTTAAGTCAAATTTTTCTTCTCCTCTGAAAAGTGGTACATATGAAAAATCAATATTTTTAAAGAGTGATAGTTTGTTTGACACACATAACTTTCTTTCTAGAAATGATAATAAGGCAATTCTTTCGATGTTGGATTTGTAACATCAATACCCAAAGGATGCATTTGGTTTGATTCAATTTAGTTGAATATTGTATAGTTTATGAAGTGACATCAATCATAATTCAGACATACATTCATTTTGACACAGATCGCTTGAACTCAATTTATCATAAATCTAATTTTTTTTTTTTTTTTTATAGAAAGCTATCTCAACAACCTATTTCTTAGATATTTTTCAAAATTTTTTGACCTAATTAAATTTTTTTCCCAAAGTGTCAAAGTCAGTTGATGTTCAACCATTAATGAACCTATAATGAGTTAAACTCATATTTGAAAGTCTTAATGAATATAATATGTATTATAATTATAGTCATTCGAAAGCTTGCTCCAAGCAACACAAATTGGCATTTTTTATTTTACGGTAGGAGATTAGTCAATCTCAATTTTGGGGGTCAAAAGAACCAATTTCATTTTTTTCATAAAATAATACCAAAAATTTGTAATTTGACATGTTCATACGAACACAATGTTCGCACAAACATATTAGACATGTTCGTGTGAACATATG
The DNA here is from genome assembly GCA_028749045.1 of Cupressus sempervirens. Taxonomy (NCBI): domain Eukaryota; kingdom Viridiplantae; phylum Streptophyta; class Pinopsida; order Cupressales; family Cupressaceae; genus Cupressus; species Cupressus sempervirens. Next base: position 609,247,977 of record CM053784.1, on the reverse strand, counting down.
TTTGTGCAAACATATGAGCAAAATAATTCGGTGATCAAAAATTTAAGTTAACATGTTCTCACAAACATATAAAATAATTTGTGTTCGTGTGAACATAAAAAAATAATTTTTTTTTATTATCAAGATCTCAAATGGAAAAATGAAATTTTAATCACAAAATTGCCATTAAAATATGTTCACGTGAACATATTAATAAGGTATGTTCATGTGAACATACCCTATTTAAACTCAATATGTTCACGCAAACATAAAACAATTACATGTTCATGTGAACATAGTTAGCATGTTCACACAAACATACATAAAATTCAATATGGAAAATTTTCATCACTTCGCAATTTCCTTCATCCCCCAAAAGTGGTACCTAGTATTGTGGGTTCACCCATTTCTTTGTGTGTATAAATCACCTTACTATGATAGGTATATCTTTGCTACTCCTAATACTATTGTAGCCTTTATAATTCACTCTTTCTACTCTTCTCTGATAAAATATGATTACATTGTATTCCAATCTCATACTTTGGATTTGATGCAATACATTACATATATATCAATCCAATTATACAATTACAAAGTTGGCCATAGTACAAGTTTACACAGGTATTACAAAGTTAGCTCAAATTTAGACACTCAGGTTCTGAAGACTGACTTAGTGAGGTTATGATACTAGGCATCCACTATCAATGCTCTACATTGTCATGCACTTGGTAGACGTAGAAGCTCAATCCATATTGATCACTTCAAAGTAGTCTTGAACTCGATTTGCATTGGTGACTCAGTGAATACTATGAAACACGACATATAAACTGAATCAATTGATTCACACTGTATAAATTTGTTAATGCTTCCACTACAAGCTCGGTATAAACTAAATCACTTGGTTAACACTGAGTATCCTAGTTAACACTAGACTCACATCATATCAACTATGAACTTGATAAGTACTACATAGCTTAGTTTGCACTGGTAAACTTGACATACACTAAGATGTTTGATTTACACTTGATTTTCACAATACCTATAACTGCTTGGCACACAAAAAAATTTGTCCAAAGGACTTGGTAGCAATTGTAGAAATTGGTAATAACTAAAATGCATGGTTAACATTGTTAACTATACAATAAGATTAGTAGATACAATTTGAATAAGTGTATGTCATAATAACAAACTTGACTGATATGTCAACAGATGATTACTCAATTTTACAAGGGATCGATTCTTATTTTGTCAACCCCTAACATGGATATGGGTAAGGGAGATGGTGAGACAAAAATTAGTTTGGAAGAAGGAGAGATCTAGGACACAGGAAGAAATTTAGGGAATAATGGTTTAGGAGCTAGGTGTATCAGCATCTCTTTGAAGAAGTGGGAGGATAGATTGACCCCTTGCCCCCAAGGAAAATTTTGAGTATAGAGTGCTTTTCTTCGCCACTTAAGGAGTTGAAAATTCACCTAGTTTTTGATATGTTCTCTACACCCTATTTATAGTAGGAGATTGATGTAGAGGAATGACAAGTTCAGAAGAGAATAGACATAAGAGGTAAAAAAAAAGTGGATGTTAGAGTAGAGGTCAAGAAGGAAAGACCACCCAACAATAGTACAAATACCAATAACATGGTAAGAGAGATTGTAAATGATAAGAAATCAACCTTGGATGGTGTTACTAAAGGTAAGAATTGAAGTTTCACTCATGGAACATGAGGGGTGTGAATAACCCTCGAAAGAATTTTTCTCTAAAGAAATCTATCTATTCTTTAACAATTAATGTTCTTATTGAGGAGGTCAAAATGTCTTTCCTAGATTTCCTTAATGTAATTGATAAACTTTGTCCTTTGGTTATAGCTAGTTATAGTGAAGTTAATGGAGCTTTTGGAGAGGTGCCCCCCAGGAATCCTAAAGTGATAAAAACTTTATTTCCATAGAATATGTTTCTAACAATATGAGCTAGTGTATTATCAATATATATACTTCTAATACCAAAACTGGTAGGTGTAATATTTGGATAACCCTTTCCACTTTTATGAATAACAATAAGGGCAATAAGTTTTTATGTATGGGTGACTTTAATTCAGCTCTCTAACGCTTTGAGAAGCTAGGAGTGTCAAATGATTTCATAGATAGTGTAGATGACTTGACAAATTTGATTAATCTAAATGATCTCATTGATGTGGATATAAAATGGACCCATTTTACCTAGTCAAGTAATAGGAAAGACTAGGATTTAATCCAAGTAAAGCTAGATACACTCTTGTTCTTTGTTAATTGACAAGATTTGATCTTATCCACCTTAACTACCATTCCTAGAAAAAAATTAGATCACACTTCATTTTTATTTAACTAGTTGAATGGAGTTTTAAGTTGCCAAAATCCATTTAGATACAAGATTATGTGACAATCACACCTAAGTTTAGAAATTGTGTGGAGGAATGTCAAAATTGATAGCATTGTCATGTTTAGACTTGTTGCTAAATTGGATAATGTTAGGAGACATGCCACCCATTTGGGGAAGTCCTCATTTAGGGATATTTGCAAGAAGAAGGAAAAAAAATTAGTTCAAAATTAGAGGAACTATAGAAGGCTATAGTTGAGAGGGACTTGTCTACTAACACTATCAAGATAAATAAGTATGTAGGAACTAATGGAATATTGTTACTACCAAAGAGGAAATGTACTTGAAATAAAGATCTAGGATCCAATGGTTAATGGACTATGATAGAAATAATACTTTTCCCCCATAAGTATACCTTTAAGCACAAGAAAAGGAATACTATCACCTCCTTGCAAGAAAAAAAAAATAATATTTTGGTAGACCAAGAGGAGATGGTAAGATGGATAGTTTCAAATTTTACTACTGCCTATAATGGTACAAATAGGAATTTGGATATTAAAAAGAAGATAAACTCATTTAAAATCTTCCTACTATGTTAGGAGAGGTGGATAATGATCTCATTACTAGTCATGTTCTTGATGAGGAAGTCAGAAAGGTGTTCTTTTTCAATGAAGACCTATAAAGTCCCTGGACTGGATGGATTCCCCTCAAAAAATTTTGTAGCACTTGTGGGAGCTTGTTATGGTGGATTTGATAAGGATTCTAGGGATTTTTTATAACTAATTTAAGTTTCTTGGGAGGCTAAATAAACTATTTATTTTCCTAGTACCAAACCTTTACAATCCTAAATCTTTTTCTACTTTAAGACCTATTAGTTTATGTAATTTGGTGTATAATGTTTTTTCTGATATTTTGATCAATATAATTAAACCATTGCAGGAGAAATTTATTGGCATCACCAAAAATGGTTTGTCTTAGGGAGGCAGATTTTGGATGTTTTTGTGCTACACATGGGGTAATTCATTCAATAGACAAAAGAAGAATCCCTAGTATGGTTATTAAACTAGACATTTGAAAAGCCCATGATAAGGTGGACTGGGAATTTTTGTATATGATTTCGAGAAGAATTTATTTTAATCATAAATTTGTGAGGTTGATTAAGATCATGGTGGAAATTGAAATTATGTTATGATTGTTAATGGGACTTTATGGGGATCTTTTACAGTAGGTATGGGTCTTAAACAAGGGGACCCTATTTCTCCCTGTCTTTTTATCATGGTAGTTGAGGTCTTGGGTAGGTCCTTCCCTAAGATGGAAGATTTAGGAACTCTAATTGGTGTTAAGGATGCCACCATCATCTCCCTAGAGATTATTCAATAATTTTTCAGTGACACCTTTTTATGTGGATATGGTTCAAATGTGGAAGCTAGAATCTAGAGAAACTTGTTGGATGACTACATTGAGAGCTTGGGGAAATATATAAATTTCAACAATTTTTTTTTTGTTTAATATTGATCAAAATATTTAGCTGTAGATACAAAAAATTATGGTTATCAGTTTATTGGTCTCCTTGATAGATACCTTGGTCTCCTGCTGACTTTGAAGGAAGTGAGTAATCAATTTTGCAACACAATCCTAGAAAGAATGTCAAAAGAGCTTGTTGGTTATAAAGAAAATCCTTTGAATAGTACTAGGAAGTTTCAAATCCTAAGGACCTCTCTATAGGTGGTCCCAAGGTATTTCTTTTTCTTTATTTAAGATTACCAATATCATGTGGAGAAGTTGGAGAAACTTCAAAGAATTTTTTTATGGAGAGGTAGTGAGGATGCAAATAGAATCAACCTGGTAAATTGGGAATAAATGATAAACCTAAGGATAAAAGGGGCTTGGAGGTGAGAAGGATAATGGATCTAAATTTTGATCTTGCAAGGTGGGATGGAGGCTCATAGAGAACCAGGAAGGTTGGTGATGTATAATGAAGGCTAAGTACTAGGGAAATACTCTATATGTTTACTATTTTTTAGAGATTGACTAATTGTAGGGATCCAATATTTGAAGATAAGTGCTTAGAAGGGAAACCTCTATCTCATATTAAATTCTATCACTTGAAGGAAGTTTTAAAGAAAAAATTTGGGGAAAGGGATGTTAGTGATTACATTTCTGCAAAAAGGAAGTGAAAATATTTTTTGGTTGGATTCTTGGGTAATTTGACATCGTTAGCTATTGAACTCAAAGAGCTTCTTGAGTCTTACAGGATCACTCTTACTCCAAAGGATGATAGGTTTGCATGGGAATATACCTCATATGGTTCCTTTCCAGTGAAGTCTTCCTATTATGTGTTATTTAATAATGATAACACCCTACCATATTGGAACTTTTTTTTGGAATGGTAAGCTTATACCTAAGAAAAAAATCTTTTGGTGGATTTTTTGACATGGGAAAATTCTCAGCATTGACAACATGAGGAAAATATGATATCAACTACTAAATAGATGCTACCTATGTAAGGAAGAGGAGGAAACTACAAAACATTTTTTTATCTACTTCCCATTTTCAAGTAGGATATGACATTCACATTCTGTCTTGAGGAAATTCTAGGTTGAGTGGGTCTTTCATCTGGATTTACATAAGTTTATCCTAAGAAAGGATTGAATCTTTGTCCATAGATTTCTCAGGCTCTTGTGGAATATGATTCCCATTCATGTCTACTAGGGGATTTGGAAGGAGAGGAACAAATGGATACTTAGGGAGCTACAGAAGAAGTAGAAGATTGTGGGTGAAAATAATTATCAGATTGTTAAAGGAGACTCTAATTGGAAAATGCCATAGGACCCCCTATTATTAGCCGAGTAGAAGGTTTCTATCCAATGGAACCTCCTAGAAGTTGTTAACAAGTTTGATAATACTAAAAAATTGAAAGAAGTAATAGTACATAGAAACCACCAAACCACCCGTAGATGAAACCCAAATTTGATGAAGTAACAAGGAATGCAAATATTACGGGGGTAGGAATCATTAGGGATTCTACTAGTAGATATCTCTTGGCCTACAAAGTGTAATACCCCAAAATTGGCTCATTGCCATGATACCAATGCTAGTCTATTTGGATCAATTCTAAAGTCCTATTTCACTAGGCAAATTCTCATCTTGTTACTCGCTACTTGACTTAATTGTCAAATACAGAAAACCCTAATCTACATTCATCATACTCATTATTTAATCCCTATAGTATGCACTCATATTATCCATGTTAAACCTATTTGATTTCAATTTAATTTAATCTAAAGTATAATTCATACTTTATTAAATTAAATTATCTCTTAAGGCTAATGTACTATGGAATTAAATTAATTTAATTTAATAAATGTGCCTATTTTAATTAATTAAACAAAATTATTTAATTAAATAGAAAAGGTATTTCTAATTAATTAAGGAAAGTTATTTAATTAAATAGGAAGCCATTCCTAATTAATTAAATGAAGATTATGTAATTAAATAAGAAAAGTGTCTCTAATTAATTAAATAAAATTATTTAATTAAATGGAAAAGGTATTTATGAGAGCATATCTCATTTTATTAAATAAATATTCTTTCTAATTCTTCTCTTCAGTTCAAAAATGGAAATTCCTAGATAATTACTGATCAAATTAGAAGTGATCTAGATCACTTGCTTTCACATTAAAGTCTATTTGAGCTAACTGACTCTTACACTCAGATCTAAGTTAGTTAACTCCTTTTAATTTGGGAATCTTCCACCTTAACTAAACCTCATCTTCAATCCTAACCATTGATTGAAATTGATCTCAATCATTAATGGATTCTAGGAAAATCTATTTAGGAGACCCTCATTTCTTCATTTTGGGAGGGTGAATTGAATTGCTATTGAAATGCTATTGAAATTCATACTCACATTTGCTCATATTTTGCATATATTTGCATCCTTAATTTAATTTTATTTAGTATAATATGCATATGATTAATCTAGTTTCCTTCACTTGTTCTTAGATCAAATGCATATCTCATCATAGACTACATTGCATTCTCACATAGATTAGTTGCATATCAAATCCTTCATTCTTAGAGGGTCTAGTTGCTTGCACCTTGATCCTGGGGATATTAACAGGAAAAATCCCTTTAGATAGAAGACAACAGGTTGCTTTGCAGGGCAAATCTTGGGTGAACAATCTCATGTTCATTCCAGGTTGAATCTACATACAATGACTATGTCAATGGATAATACACCCTTGCAACATTGTGCTAATGTTGTCATGCGTTCTCACGCCAAGTTGGTGCTCAAAGGCCCTGTGCCTCCTACTTCAGATCCTGAACAACACAAAGACAAAGCCCTTGCTATTCTATTTGGAAAAGGTGCAAAGCCCAAAACAAACTTGACAACAACCAGTTATAGTGTTCTTGATCAATTGAAACGAACTAATGTTCAGATTTCCATCTTTGAGCTACTTAAAATCTTGCCTGCTCATAGGCTGATTCTGGACAAAGCCCTCACTGACGAAAATGTTCCTCAAGATCTTGATCTTGAGTGATTTCAATCTATGGTAGGTCACCTGACCTCGCCTTATCTCATGACTATATCCAAGGAGGATGATAACTCATTGTGTCATCCACACAATCAACCACTACATATCGAGGTTATGATCCATCAGACATGTGTTCGTCAAGTACTCATCGATAACGATGTTGGCCTAAATATTGTCTCTACTGCTCTGCTTAGACAATTAAATTATTTTTAGAACTCTATTAATCCTCGATGAAAGATCACTATCAAAGTGTATGACGAAGTGGAACAAAAGTCTCTAGATCTTTTGGTTTTACCCATTCGCGTCAGTCTTGTAGAAAGGGATGTCACCTGTCAGGTGCTTGACATTCCCTTGGCTTACAACATTCTGTTAGGATTGCCATGGATACATGAGATGCATGTTGTACCATCCACATACCACCAATGCATCAAGTTCCCATTTCATGGCTCCGAAGTTACTATTCCTACCACTACTAGCTATACCTGCAATATGCTCAAGGCTACTGAAACTTTCATCCCTACTAACCGTGAGTCCACTGATTATCACTACAATAAGCTGAAACAAATTGAGTAGTCATAAAAATTGAAAGAAACTTGAATGGGAGAGTATCACATTGAACCAGTGTTGTCATTAACATCTCTCCCAGAGTCTCCTCGACATTATGGGAGACCCTCAGAGGTATGGGAGACCCTCAGAGGTAAGGAAGCCATTCATGCTGACACCTCAGACCAAGTATAATGGTTCTTTTGTCAAGGTTATAGTTCCCTTAGAAGATGAAACTGAAAACAGAGCCATTGCTACATGGCTTTACAAAGAAGAGGCTCCAGTGGACCTAATAGAGCAAGCTTGAGAAATCACTCTTAAGAAATATGGGCTTGGTCTTAGGGTTATGAAGCATTTTGGTTACAAGGGAACTAGCTCTATTGGGTGCAATAACAATGGCCTAATTGATCCTATCAAAACAAGAGCTTGAAGCAACCATGATACAATTGGCCTAGGATTTAAGAAGGTTCCTTTTCATTTGGGACCAAATAAATTCATACCAACACCTAAGAGTTTATCTGAAAATGAGTCACACGCTGAGTTAGATACTCAAGAAGAAGAATCTGATGATGAGGATTCCTATCCCTTATGATCACACTAAATTATTTGCTGAGCTAGATGACTTTGTGCCACATGTTAGCACTATGGATGATACTAGTGACTCTTCTGAGGACAATACTGAGAAACTCAAATATCATTTAGAAAAGGGAGAATCTAGTCAATCATGTTGTGTTAAGTATTTGTGTAAGAACCCAAAGGATGAAGGTGACTATGTCCCAACTATCACTATTGGGGAGTTCTATAATCTCTTGCCATGTAGTGCTGATTCTAAGGAATATGAGTTTGACTCTCTTTCAGAGGCGACTACTAATAAAGAAATTGACCAAGTGCATGTCTATGAAAGCCAAATTGAAGTGGGTGAAATATCTAGGGTTAGGTCACATGGGTCAAATCCAACTAGTGTCCTAGATTTGTCAATTACTGAAGTTCGTACTCTAAGGCATTTGAACACACTCGTGGACGAGGTTGTTGTAGGTCTCAAATTGCTGGGCCAAGCACTTAATGACTATACTATGAACGCAATTGAACCAGCCACTACTCTCTCACTCACACATCCCAAGCTTATAGACTGGAACCCTAATGCATCTAGTAAAGTTTGCACATTCCAAAATGACTATGCTCTCACCTATTACCTAAATGCTATCAAACTTGTAACATCTTCCACAAATGAGCAGTGTATCAACATGACTAAGGCTGACATCAAATATCTTAGTCATATAATTGAAAAGAAAAAATGTGAACTATCCGATGGTGAAAACCAAATTGTGGCAGTGTCAAAACCCAAGAAAGTAAAAACAAAAGATGTATCCAAGGGTGAAAAGCTCTCTGAGGTGCCTGTGGATGAGATATTTGATGCACTTCCCAATCACTTTCAAGAGAGATCATCAGTGTTGATAGAACTGACACAGCTAATTAACCTGGGCATAGAAGAACATCCTCATATGATACATCTAGCACAGTTGTTGTCACCTGAAGAGAAGGAAGAATTCATTGCCTTTTTCAAAGAAAAGAAAATAAATTTTTCTTGGACATACTCTAACATGCCAGGATTGGATCCTAATCTTATCATGCATTGCTTGTCCATAGCACTAGGCATCAAACTAGTTAAGCAAAAGCTTCAAAAAATGCATCCTCCCATTGCATTGCTCATCAAAGCAGAATTGGAGAAACTTCTAAAAGATAGTTTCATCCATGCAATTGATTATGCTGAATGGTATTCAATATTGTTCCAGTTTCCAAGCATGATAAATCGATCAGGGTTTGTATAGATTTTCGTGGTCTTAACTTGGCATGTCCTAAAGATGACTTTATGCTTCCTAATATTGATATGATCGTGGACATGATGGTTGGCTATGAGATGTACTCACTTATGGATGGTTTTTCTAGATACAATCAAATAAAAATTGTGCCAGAAGACCAGGAGAAAATGGCTTTCACATGTGCATGGGGAACCTTCTTTTGGAATGTGATGCCATTTGGTTTGAAGAACACTGGTGCTACATATGAACGGGTTGTTACTACAATTTTCTATGATATGATGCATAGAACCATGGAGGACTACGTTGATGATACCTTGGTCAAAAGTTCTAAATGCAATACTCATCTACAAGATTTGGGGCCCATCCTAGATCATATGGAAAAATTTAGTCTTTGACTCAATCCTACAAAATGTGCATTTGGTCTCACATCAGGAAAGTTGCTGGTATACATTGTTTCTACACAAGGAATTGATGTAGATCCAAAGAAAGTACAAGCAATAATGGACATGCCACCACCTAAGAACATTAGTAAGATGAGAGGACTATAGGGAAGGCTCCAATCTATTCATAGGTTTATTTCACAATTAGCACATAGATCACAACCCTTCACAAAGACCTTACATAAGAGTGTAAAATTTAATTGAAGCTAGGATTGTGAGCAAAGCTTAACACAGATCAAACAATATCTTGTCAATCCACCAATCCTGATGCCTCCCATTCATGGGAAGCCTTTTCTTTTATACATCTCGGCAACTGAAACATCTCTGGGAATCCTTCTAGCTCAGGAAGACAATGACAACAAAGAAAGGGCTATTTACTACTTGAGCTGAACACTAGTCTCTTATGAGAAGAACTATAGCATTATTGAGAAAGCTTGCTTGGTAGTTGTCTTTGCTTCCTAGAAGTTGAGACACCACATGCTTGCCCACACTATGAGGCTTGTGGCTAAGATAGACCCACTAAAGTACTTTCTTAGTAAGGCCGCTCTCATAGGAAGATTGGCTAAATGGGTTATGATACTCAGTGAGTTTTACATCCAATACATTGAACACAAGGCTATCAAGGATAGGTAATTGCAAATCAGCTGGCCGATGCACCCATACAATGTCTTTTGCCAATGAACATTGATTTCCCAGATGAGTTGATTCTAACACTCATGCACCACACATGGGTTATTTTCTTTGATGGGTCCTTCACACAACAAGGATCAGGTGTTGGATTACTCTTCATTACACCATAGAGATACTCATTGCCCAAAGCGTACAAGATTTTGTTTCCTTGTACAAAAAAAATTGCTGAATATGAGGCATTGATCAATGGCATGAAGATTGTGGCCAAATGGAGAGTGGATCAGCTAGATATCTTTGGTGACTCTCATCTTGTCATCAATCAGTTTAATGATGTGTACCAAACAAAGGATGAGAAACTAATTCCTTACAAGCACATGGTTGATGACTTAAAGAAGTATTTTGCACACATCACCTTCCAACAAGTTCCATGAGTAGATAATAAAGTGGCTAATGCCATGGTCACTCTAGTCTCCCTGCTACAAATGCTTGAAAAATGATCTCTGACATGAGTTCTTAGTGGAAGCATTACACTACCCAACCTATTACACTCCTAATTCTAAGATGATTTGTTCTATTATAGGACAAGAATCATCTCACTACCATCACATTTATTCCTACCTTTGCAATCAAACCATTCCGAAAGGTCTGACATGGAATGAGAAATGTTACCTAATCCATAATGCTTCACATTATGTCATTATTGCTAATGATCTGTATAGGAGAGGTCTCAACGAAACACTCCTTAGGTGTTTATAACTCAAAGAGTCCAAACACACACTAATTAATGTTCATGAGGGCATTTGTGGATCTCATTCCAATGGCTTGACACTAGCTTGCAAACTCTTTCGCACTAGTTACTACTAGCCCAAAATGGAGCAAGAAGCTATCAAGTATGCTAGATCCTACAAGTAGCGTCAGCTACATGGGAATCTCATCCACACTCCAGCTAGAGAGCTCATTCCCTCTACTACAACATGGCCATTCCAACAATGGGCCTTTGACTTGGTGGGATAGATCCACCCAAACTCCTCTAATGGACATAAGTTCATTATCACGGCTACAGATTATTTCACAAAGTGGGTAGAGGCAGTACCTCTCACAGTTGCTAATGGAAAAATTGTAGCACTTTTCATCACAAACTACATCATCTATAGATATGGTGTGCCATCTTCAATCATTATTGATAATGGAGGACAATTCAAGAACAAAGACCTCAAGGAATTATGCAAGAAATTCAAAATCACACAACATTGGTCTTCTATTTATTACCCCCAAGGTAATGGCCAGGTTGAGGCATCCAATAAGGCAATCCTCAAAATTCTTCATCACACAGTCAGCAAATCAGGGAGAGACTGGCATCTCCAGATCAATCTAGCCCTTTGGGCATATAGGACAAGTATCAAAACTCCAATGGGCACAACTCCCTTTGCGTTGGTGTATGGGATAGATGTTGTGATTCCAATAGAGGTCGAGATTCCTACCTTGAGAATCTCTATGAAGGGCCTTATCACTGATGATTACTATAGGATAGCTCAACTTCAAGAGCTTGTGTTACTGGATGAGCATTGACAAGTGGCATGTGATCATCTGTGAGCATATCAACAATGAATATAAAGAAGCTACAATCAGAGGGTCAAGCCATGTGACTTCTAGCTGGGTGACCTTGTCCTGAGAGAGAACCCTAAGAATCAACAATAGTGAGTCCAAAAAGGAAAGTTTGAACCAAACTAGCTTGGTCCTTACATCATTACTACAGTATATGGATGTGGTGCCTATCAGCTTTCCACAATTGAAGGAGAAGTGCTTAAAGAACCTGTCAACACTCTCCACTTGAAGCGGTTTTACAGTTGATCTAATGTCACTTAGCTCTTTGTGCATATCTATATGTCCTGAAAAAAATTTAAAAAATTAGAAAAAGTCCTAAAAAAAAATTGTTACCCTGGTGAAAACCTAGCAATAGGTACCTTGGTAACACCAATTTTCTTTTTAAAAAAATACCAAAAGAATTGAAAACAAGAAAAGCACACCATTAGTGAAAACCTAGAAACAAGCATCATGGTAGCTAAAAAGAGAAATTTATACCAAATATCTTCTAGAAATTTTTGGCTCTCTCTATAGTTGTTTCACTACTTTTCCTACTTTTCACTCATGTATCCATGGATTGAGTCTTGTCATAGCTTAGGGGCATTCCCCTTTAGTGTCACTATTTTCAAGATTCTCCTCATAGAATCTCCTTTACGACAGTCACTAGTGGTCCTCACTGCATCTGCCTACTATCGCCAATGTCACTATTTTTGAGATTCTCCTCATAAAATCTCCTTCGTGACAGTCACTAGTGGTCCTCACTGCGTCTGCCTATAGTCACTAGTGTCACTATTTTTGAGATTCTCCTCATAGAATCTCCTTCGTGACAGTCACCAGTGGTCCTCACTGCGTCTACCTACTATCACTAGTGTCACTATTTTTGAGATTCTCCTCTTAGAATCTCCTTCGTAATAGTCACTAGTGGTCCTCACTGCATCTTCCTACTTTCACTAGTGTCACTATTTTTGAGATTTTCCTCATAGAATCTCCTTTGCAATAGTCACCAGTGGTCCTCACTATGTCTGCCTACTGTCGAGCTAGTGTCACTATTTTTGAGATTCTCCTCATAGAATCTCCTTCACGATAGTCACTAGTGGTCCTCACTATGTCTGCCTACTATCGACACGATACCTCATTTTCAAGATTCTCCTCATAGAATCTCTTTTGCAACAGTCACCAGTTGTTTTAGCTATGTCTTCCTACTATTGCTTGGGTTGTGTCTCCAGATTCCTTTATGGAAGATCTCTTTTGCGTCAGTCAGTAGTTGTCCTGGCTGTGTCCATCTATTGTTGCTTAGTTCTCTTTAGGTTCTTCATTGTGAAGTTTCCTCTTTGACCTCAGTCACTAGTCATTCTAACTGCATCTTCCTACTATCATCACCCTACTGAAGAGATTTCTTTTAAACATGTTCTGGAAACTAATACCTGACATCAATCCCATGACAATAATGAACTCAAAATGACATACTTGTTAGGATATGCTAAGCTCTTTTCTTTGTTTGCTTCATTTTTTCTTTATCATGTCTCCTCAAGCAACTTGATGATGTCATTTCTGACTAGAGAAGTAATGACTAGGGGCATGATCTTTTCTTTGTTTTTAATTTGTAGTTTAGTTCTAAAACATTTGAAACATTCATGAAAGAAGGGTGTCCACTATAAGAGCCTCCATCTCATGTTGGATGGCCATGTGTACCTCGACTCCTCTTGATTGGACAATCAAGAAGATTGGTATTTTTCCTTGTCTGTTGAAATGAATTCTTCATGCTTTAGTAATATCTATTACTGATCCTACTAAGTGAACATATAGGTCACTGCAAGTACACATTCTGAATGTTGTCCTAGGATATGGATGCAAAGACCATTGTCGACATACTATTTATTGATTGCTTAGCATAAGAAGCATCTTTTGTGTGTTTGGCATGTCTTCCTGCAAGCAACATTCTGGTCATCCTAACATTTATGCTTTGATGCTTATGTTAACTTGCTATATTAAAATGGAAAAATGTTCTAGTCATTCTGGCTTCTTGTGCCTTGAATGCTTACATTTAATCCCGACAAACCTATAATGTATGTTCTATTCATATTACCATGATTGCAATGTCAGTTGGAATTGTACAATATATGAGCTTTATTCTATATCCAGTGATGATAAATTGTTAAGGCTCGGTAACTAGACCTAGGGTTGCACTTAACATAAGTGTTACATTACATGCTTCACTTGCATAAGCACACAATTTGGTTGTGATTCTATTTCTCCCCTGCCTGATGAAGGATTGGGGGCATCTTCCAACATATTAGGATTCTCCACGATTGCACAAATGATCAATTAATCACCCTCTTGGCTACTTTGGCTGCTCTGAAATCATTTTTATTTGGGATTGAATTTGAAATCTAACACACCTAAGAAGCTAAAAAATGTGTTTTAAATTTTTTGGGACCAATGTGATCAAATGCTCCTGTAGTCTGAATTTTTCTGATACTTTGTGATTCTTGGAATCTTTTCAACTCAAAAATTTTCAAATTTTTGAAATAAATTCTAGAAAAAGTCAACTTTGGTCAACTATTGGTCAAACTTGGTCTTTTGGACCTCGAAATCACTTTGGATTGACTTCCAATATTCTTTAGATCATTCTGATCTCTTCATATTTCTTTAGACCATTCTGATCTCTTCATATTTTCTTTTGATCATTTTGATCCTTTCTACACTCTACTACATCTTAGATTTCTTCTGTATCTCTTTCTATACTGCTTTACATCATATTTCTGGTGTGTCATGTTTTGATTTTTCTCTCGAGGGGGTAGGATGATTACATCATTGAAATTGCATTTCAAATTGATCTGAATCTTCATCACTTGGGACATCTTGTTCCTATCTTATGTCCTCATCACTTGGGGCATCTCATCACTCGGGGCATCTTGCTCCCTCCTATCTAGCATCTTTCCTATCTATCTTATCTTTTCATCAATTGATCAATCTTATAACAACTCATCTCAGAGTTTGATGGACAGGTATTGGGATAGTGTAAACCTTGACTCCTGAGGATCAAGCCTCATTTTGGGGATGATTCTATGACTCATGATTGAATCTTGTTATCTTTTATTAATCTTAGGTATCTAGGTGTTCTATCTGGATCCTTAAAGGTTAAGCTCCATTCTGGAGATGATCTTTTAAATGCTTTCAATCTCAAGAATCTAGGTGTTCTATTTGGATCCTTAAAGGTTAAGCTCTATTCTAGAGATAATCTTTTAAATGCTTTCAATCTTAGGTATCTAGACATTCTGTTTGGATCCTTAAAGGATAAGCTTCATTCTGGAGATAATATTTTAAATGCTTATCACTCTCAGGTATCTAGGTGTTCTATCTAGATCCTTAAAGGTTAAGCTCCATTCTAGAGATAATCTCTTAAATGCTTATCACTCTCAGGTATCTAGGTGTTCTATCTGGATCCTTAAAAGTTAAGCTCCATTCTGGAGATGATCTTTTAAATGCTATCGATCTCAGGTATCTAGATGTTCTGTTAGGATCCTTCAAGGTTAAAATTTGTTCTGAAGGAAACCTTTAAAATGCTTATCAATTTTAGGTATCTAGGTATTCTACTTGGATTCTTTGGGATTAAGCTCTATTCTAGAGATAGTCCTTAAAAGCTTATCAATTGGTCTTCATATCATCAACTTTGGAACCAATCTTATCTTTTGGTCTTTACATCATACTTTCTTATTTTCTTTGAATTGAACATGCTTCTCGCACATTCATTCAAAGAGGGGCAAAATGTAATACCCCAAAATTGGCTCATTGCCATGATACCAATTCTGGTCTATTTGGATCAATTCTAAAGTCCTATTTCACTAGGAAAATTCTCATTCTGCTACTCACTACTTGACTTAATTGTCAGATACAAAAAACCCTAATCTGCATTCATCATACTCATTAATTAATCCCTATAGTATGCACTCATATTAGCCACGTTAAACCTATTTGATTTCAATTTAATTTAATCTAAAGTAGTCATACTTTATTAAATTAAATTATCTCTTAAGGCTAATCTACTATGGAATTAAATTTATTTAATTTAATAAATATGCCTATTTCAATTAATTAAATGAAATTATTTTAATTAAATAGAAAAGCTATTTCTAATTAATTAAGAAAAGTTATTTAATTAAATAGGAAGCCATTCCTAATTAATTGAATGAAGATTATTTAATTAAATAAGAAAAGTGTGTCTAATTAATTAATTAAAATTATTTAATTAAATGGAAAAGGTATTTATGAGAGCATATCTCCTTTTATTAAATAAATATTCTTTCTAATTCTTCTCTTCAGTTCAAAAATGGAAATTCCTATAAGATAACTGCTAATCAAATTAGAAGTGACCTAGATCACTTGCTTTCACACTAAAGTCTATCTGAGCTAACTGACTCTTACACTCAGATATGAGTTAGTTAAATCCCTTTAATTTGGGAATCTTCCATCTTAACTGAACCTCATCTTCAATCTTGACCGTCGATTGAAATCGATCTCAATCATTGATGGATTCTAGGGAAATCTATTTAAGAGACCCTCATTTCTTCATTTTGGGAGGATGAATTGAATTTCTATCGAAGCGTTGTTGAAATTCATACTCACATTTACTCATATTTTGCATATATTTGCATCCTTAATTTAATTTCATTTAGTATAATATGCATATGATTAATCTAGTTTCCTTCACTTGTTCTTAGATTAAATGCATATCTCATCATATACTACATTGCATTCTCACATAGATTAGTTGCATATCAAATCCTTCATTCTTAGAGGGTCTGGCTGCTTGCACCTTGATTCTGAGGATATTAATAGGAAAAATCCCTTTAGATAGAAGGCAATAGGTCACTTTGTAGGGCAAATCTTGGGTGAACAATCTCATGTTCATTCCAGGATGAATTTGCATACAATGACCATGTTGAAGTGTGTGTGTTAACAGAGGCCACATATTCAAGCATGCATTTATTTCTATTTAATTAATCAAAGTTATTTAATTAAATAGGAAGCCATTCCTAATTAATTAAATGAAGATTATTTAATTAAATAAGAAAAGTGTCTCTAATTAATTAAATAAAATTATTTAATTACATGGAAAAGGTATTTATGAGAGCATATCTCATTTTATTAAATAAATATTCTTTCTAATTCTTCTCTTTAGTTCAAAAATGGAAATTCCTAGATAACTACTAATCAAATTAGAAGTGACCCATATCACTTGCTTTCACACTAAAGTCTATTTGAGTTAACTGACTCTTACACTTAGATATAAGTTAGTTAACTCCCTTTAATTTGGGAATCTTCCACCTTAACTGAACCTCATCTTCAATCGTGACCGTTGATTGAAATCAATTTCAACCGTTGATGGATTCTAGGAAAATCTATTTAAGAGTCCGTCATTTCTTCATTTTGGGAGGATGAATTGAATTTCTATCGAAGTGCTATTGAAATTCATACTCACATTTTCTCACATTTGCTCATATTTTGCATATATTTGCATCCTTAATTTAATTTCATTTAGTATAATATGCATGTGATTAATCTAGTTTCCTTCACTTTTTCTTAGATTTAATGCATATCTCATCATAGACTACATTGCATTCTCACATAGATTAGTTGCATATCAAATCCTTCGTTCTTAGAGGGTTTGGTCGTTTGCACCTTAATTTTGATAATATTAACAAGAAAAATCCCTTTAGATAGAAGGCAACAGGCCACTTTGTAGGGCAAGTCTTGGGTGAACAATCTCATGTTCATTCTAGGATGAATCTACATGCAATGACCATGTTGAAGTGTGTGTGTTAATAGAGGCCACATATTCACACATACACAAAGGAATATTAGGAAACACATCCAATAATGTGGTTGAAGTGATGGCTCTTTCTTGAGGTCTTAATATGGTTGTCAATCTTGGGTAGAGACACATTAGCATTGAAATATAATCTTTGGAGTTGGTCAATACTTGACCAATATATCATCTTGGAAACTAAGATTTATAACTTGTGGATTTGGGCATCTTCAAGAGACAACCAATGATCTATTAGATTCATTTACTATATTGACTAGGGATGTAAACTTGAAATGATATTTGTAAAGTATTTTCTTTAAACCCCTTTTTAGGTGTCATCACCAAGTTATAGGAATAAAATATTTAAGCTACCATGCTAAAATTGAAATGAAAGAAGTTATTCTATTGAAAGCACCAAATTTAGAAATGAATCTACTCTATTTCCTATGCCAGTAGAACAACCACCATTTTTGTTACTCATGGCTATAGGAACAAAAAAATACTAACTTACTTCTAAAAAAAGTTGGAAACTAATTTCAACCAAAAGAGAGCATTCACTCACCAAGTGGGCTCCATTGGATGATTGAATTAAGAAACTATTCAAAACTTAGATAGGGGATAGAAAGAGCATCATGTTATTCTTATTGAATTGATCAAAATACAATTGAGATTTATCAAATCATAAACTTGACTGCATTTTGTTGCATTACAAAAGGATTTTTGAATGACTCTAGAAAATTGGAGCAATTTCTTATTTATCATATCTAACTAAAATAAAAATTTCTACATCTAATATTCTCCATGATGTGGGTTCAACCAAATCTTTCTACAAGTTGCAAAAAATGTAGGGAATTATTAATCATCAAACAAGTCTTCCTAGAATATAGCTAGGTATGGTCCTATATTTAGGCATGATCATTGATGGTTAAGTTGACTCATTCCTTTTCAACCATTTTCCATAATTACTATAGTAATGTGCTGCCAATTGATTGATATTTCTCCCTAGGTAGAGTTGACTCATTCTTGTGAAGGGCTAGCCAAATGCCCAAATTTGAAACATGTACATTCAAAACATTAATACATAGAAAAGAGTTTAATGCACTACTACCTAATATTTTCTCATAATACATGACTACAAGAACATAACCTATCAACTTGTAGGAAGAGAACATAATATTCATTCAGCATGCACATGTCTAATTTCATTAATAATCCAACACTCTAACTTATAATGCCATGTCCATAAACCATAAAGTGTGTGACAAACATAAAAATTCACAAATCCACATGTTTATATATTAAAACTCTTCAAGTGTGAACACAAAAAACTATAAAAAATACTATGAAACTTGTCACAATATATTGTTGGAAATAACAATGTGAAAGTAAGTTCTGAGAGTGGAGGGGAATCAACACTTAAAATTTTTTCCACTAAAACATATCACCAACATGCATCTCAAAACTTAAAATATAAACTTCTATAATTTAACATGAATCACATCCATACCATAAAGTATATAACACATAACACAATAAATTGGTTACCTAGAAGGTAAAACTTGGGTGGGGATGACACCCACAAATCTTCACTATTATAGCTGTAAAGTGTAGGAAATTATGGCTACAATGTGTTTGATCATAAGCTATGATCTACCCTATGAAAGGGCTTCCCTATTAAAGGATTACAAAGATTGTTAGCTCTCACCTTATTAGAGGATTTGAACTTATAATAAAGTAAGATCTTGGTTAAGAGATTTACAATAGCATGTTAGGACTACTCGGTTAAGATATTCACTTTGCATCACCTATTAGAGTGACTCAACACTGTGGTCCTTTGGTTAGCACCTTACTTCTCGATGTGAAATCTCCTCCTTACTATTTAAAACTTGATCCTCTTGATCATATATGTCTCCTCTATCCTTTCACTTCTTTACTCTACTCTTCTCAATTTGATTTTGCAATGTATAACTCTATCATATCCATCTTAACCACCACGAATGCCCTCTAAACTCTTAGCATTCATCTCCTTCCACATTCAAAAACCTTTTAGGGTTTTCCTTTCTTAAATAAAAATTAGTGGTGATGGATTAGGTAAGAATAAATAATTTTGGTTGATCCTTATTGCCACCTAATGCTTCCCTCAATCTGATTGGTTGCATGTATTGCATAGGAATAATATGACTCCATACTTATCTCTTATAATCAAAATTATGATTATGTCAACCCAAAAATGGTTTACATAGAAATTTGTGCCATTAAAAACATTAATGGCATAAACTATTCACTTAGCATCCAAAGGCTTTGATGCTTGGCCTTCACTATACTCTTAATATTGATACTTGTCTCTAAATAACTGGACACACTCTATTTTATTGGCACCAAATCACTCAACACATAATATTTAGTTAGCTCCTTCTATTGGCTTGGCACCTGAATGACTTAGCATGCATTGACTACTTGACACCTACTAGTGCTCAACACTAATGATCATATCACTTGGTTGTACAATCTAAACAATTATGCTCAACATTTTTTGATCATGCTCAATATGCACTATGCACTCAGCTAGTACTTTACTTTGCTGAATAATGACTATGTGTTTTGTAACTACTTTGTCAAAACCAATTTGAGATTAAGAATCTTCCCCTTTGATGTGAGTGGAAAAAACACTTTGTCATGGCATATACATTATTATCTAATGCATAAGTCAGATAATTTTTCTTCATTGTTCAACTTCAATAGAAAATCTCAAAATTTCAAAATTTGCAAAATTGTTGTGTATATTCCATACCTTATTACTCTACCTGAGTAAACACTTCATTTATGTTTCTTTATTCATTAGTCCTACTAAGTAGATATTCTTCCTTGATAAATTTCCTTCAAAATTTCACAAAAATACTTATCCAAAATTTCATATCCCCCTTTTTTAACACTTATTTCATTTTAGTTGTACACTTATAGTGTGTTTGTCTAGGAATGGTTGGTGTAGCTCCATTATAATCTTCAATGTTGCATCCCAGTTATCACATGCTACATCTAATGAATGAATCTATATTTCAAGATTAGTAGCTAGGTCAACTAAACTTTCATACATATAAAGCTGGGAATCTTTCTTCATCAAAGTGTCAACAAAGGCTAGTTACTTGTGTAACACTTTCATGTGAGGTGTTAACATGGACTAGATAATGATCCGAGTAGACCTGCTATTGGCATCTTTTTCTTGCAACTCAATAAGCCTACTTTGAGTCATTTGAAACCTCTAAAAATATATCTAACTATTAGCAGGAGATAGTTTTAATGTACTACATGTGAGTTACAAATCTCCTTGCTAATGGTCAATAGCCTATTGAGTTTCCTTAGTGAATAGATGAACATTGCATAACTATTTGTAGAGAGAGAAAATTTTCTCTAACACATTCTTCACACTTTCCATTTTGGTTTCAAGATCAACCTATCTTAGTATAATAGCACTAGATATCTTCTCTAAAACCTTTGTATGAAATTCCCTTTTTGACTGTTCTAATAATTTAACACTATAATCTAGGTCTTCATCCTTTATGTTTTCCACAATGGTGACAAGTTTCTTTATAATGGGCTTATCTTCATTCATTTTTGGGAGAGTAAAAGCATCAATAAATATGTCTTTTATTTCATTCAAAAATTTCTTTTGCATATGCTCCCTCTTTAAGATTTCTTTCCTCTTCTTTTGTTGCAAAGCATCTTGAAGAATGTTCATTTCATCGATTGTGATTGTGTTCAAATCAAACTTTGGTAGCTCAATAACTTTAGCTAAACTTACATCACCAACTGATGTAGCATCAAAACTCTTTGGTTTGATTTAACTTGGCCTTGAAATTAGTGATGGTGTGGTCTGTGTACTCAACATCTAAAGAGCATGAATGTGGAGAGGAGATGTAGAAACTAGCAACTTAACCAAAGTCTATGTTAGAATTTTCTTCTCAAGTTAAGTCATTAGCTTCAACTCTTCATTCTTGTCTCCTTCCTTTTGGACTTCACCTATGATGGTGGAATAGGTACAAGACTTTCTTCCTAACCCTTATGCACATTTTTTCCATCCTTATCAACAATCACCAAGGCTAGTAAACCTAAACTATTTAGGATGGGCACTCATATACATGTAGGTTGAGCTTCTTCCTCTTTCATCTATATGACAATAGTTGGTATTACAAATGATGTCTTTGTTGTATCAACTTTTTGTTCAAGATTTATACTTTGAGCTCTTTCTAGATCCTTTGATTCCCTTTCCTTTATCTTTGTAGTTGGTGGGGGCACATTTGATGTATCTTGTTGCTTCTCTCTTGCAAATGTAACTTCTACCTTTTGAATCTCATCGACTCTCACCATTATTGGATTACTACATAAAAGTGTTGCATTGGTAGAGTCTTGCAAATTTTATTTAAAATCATCTTTAGTGAAAGGATTGATATTTTGTTCTGTTTTATCAAGAACATCCTTGATTCTCACTGAGTCCTATTGACTCTCTTAGTCATCATGTGGGGGACTAGCACTTAACACCTATGTATCTTGTACATCTTGTTTCTCTTCTTCAATTGTTGCCACCTCTAGTGTTCCTTTAGTTCCCTCCATATTACCTTCCTTGATTAGGTTCACTTCTTTATCTTTCTCTTCCTCATTCTTACCAAGTTCTTTCTCTTATTGTTCACCTGTCTTAGTTATTGTGTTAGTGGATAACCCATAAATAACATTCCATAGCAATGTGCTATGGGTTATCACATCCTCAACTTGTTTCTTTAATATATTAAATGCTCAATACTTGAGAGAAAATTTCCCTTTATATTTTTTCATGACATTAGCAATCATCCACTTATCTAAATCAAGCATAACTTGGGCTAGTGTAGTCCCCCTTATTTGTCTCTTAGTGGTCAAACTAAACTTCCAATTTGTCTCAATGCTATCATAAATAATTTTATGTAAAGAGTTGGAAATCTCTAGTGGAGTAGTTTGAAAAGTAGCCATCATATCATGTATGGCCTCTTCGACCTTATTTTTATCAACACTCCCTAGCTTATCAAAATCAACATGTGTAAAACCTAACAAATCTACATTGGTTTTAACATTTTCACACAAGTTATCAATATCAGAAGAGGGATTGTGGCTTACCACTTTAAATTGACTTAAGTCATCAGACTGTATCTTCTCCTTAAATAAAATCTCTTGTGGCTTGTACTTCTTCCTTAATCTCTTGAAAGTCTTTTGAGTAGGCTAGTTTGGCTCTTCTATAAAATTTTCTCTTTTTCCTTTAGGCTTTGTAACTTGTTTAGCTTGTGTAGTGCCTACCCTAGTGCTTGACCTTGTTAAAGGTATAGCTAGCTTTTGTTGAGACTACTTTACAATCTTCATTGGTTTCTCCACTAACTATTTCTTTCCCTTCCTCTTTTTCTCGACAACCTTAGGTGCTTCCTTGGCTTCTTCTCCCTCAACTACTACTACTAATTCTTCTTCTTCTTTTTCAGTACAGTTGTGATTGCTATAGAGGCTTTATCCACATCAATTTCATATGCCAAGGGTTTTAACCATCTAACCCTAAGTATTTTTGCTTGCATATATGTATAATCTGCATCAAATAGACAACACACATCATTGTAATTATGTTCCACTAATGATATAGGAATCCTCAATCTTTGTTTCATGTATTTCTTGAAATCATCAAAATAGGTAGTCATGAATGACTCAAAATTGTCTCTAAGTTGCTCAATGAATTCTATAATCTATAGTGTAACTTCCTATTGGTCTTCCGAGAAACTTTACCAAAAGTGGGGAATGTATTTTGAACATAGAAAAATATGAAAACAATCAAAGAACCAAACTTACAAGATGAACTTTTGGCTTTCCTAATGACTTCCAAGTTTTCTAATAACTATTGTAGTTGTAACTTTAAAAGGTCATAGGGATGATCTCTCTTCACAATTTTGTAACCTAAATCAACTTCCTTATAGGAAACACTGTTCAGTTGGCTTAATTAAAATAACTTATGGGAAATGACTCTTGTAAGGAAACTCAGGTGTGGAAACAACTTCCTACACTAATCTCTTAAGAGAAGTATGGTGCAAATCCTATTAAAATATTTTACACTTACAGATTCAATATCATGTAAACACCAATATTTTAGCCAACCAAGCATAAAGAAAATAGATAGAGAAAGAAACACATAACACAAATATTTGCCAGTGGGGAAAAACCTTTCAGTAAAACAACCCCACCCCTCCAGAACCTGCACAATGTATTATCTTCAACACAAGGTTACAATACAGTTGCAATGCAAGTTCAACAGCGCCAACAGAAGACACCAATAGCAACTCATAGTACCAACAATACACTTTCTCGCATCCCACCTCTTCACAACCCTAAAAATTCTTATAACATGTGCTTCACTTTTAGGGCTACTCCCAAAGGTAATTGTATTAGGGTTTTACCATTCTTTGAGAAAATAGGAACCCCAAATTTTTTTTTAGGGCGATGCCCCAAACCCCACTATTGGGGTAGAGTGTATAGTACACAAATTTATTAGTTGCCACATGTCTTCACCTATCATTGAATCTTCTTTACATAGCTCTTACATGTCATAGGAATCTATCATAACCATTTTAGCAATGATCTCCTTATACACAATTCAAGATGTTGACACATCAACATTATTTGCAAGAAAAACATTTTACAAAATAAATAATAAGAATAGGAATTATCCAAGGTTGAGACACCTTATTCCTAACAACTCTGACTACAAAGGAAACAATAGGATTTGAAATAATGTTAATTTCATATGGCACTGTATTCTTCTCAACAGCCTCCTTTGCATCACTACACATGCTCTTCAATCCATCAAGGGTCAAATACCTATTACTCTATGCACAATCCTCTTAGAAATCCTAATTGGTCCACCCAGCTCTAACTAATGCAGGAGCATCTAGTAGTGTAAGGGAAATCCTATATCACCCAAAAATATGCTTAGTGTTAGTTTCTATTTAAAGTGTTTTTATTTTTGGATACCCATTCAGGTCAAATAAAGGTTCTAACTCTCATAGTTTCACTATTGGTTTTTTGGGTTAGATTTTTTGAGTACCTTGGGATATGTGCCAATGTAGAAAATGAGTTATTATGTAATTAAGACATAATTATAATGAGTTAGAGGGTGTAAGTTGGAGGGACGAATATAATTATAGTTTAAAGTACTCCAAAAAAAGAATCAAGTCAAAAGGCTTTATGGTTTGAAAGTTATTGTAGTTTTAAGTTCCTTGGAGACCTCTTAAGAGCACGTCAAAATCAAATTTGAGGTACTAAATGGTCTCGTAAGGGTCCAAAAAATAGGGGACGAGAAAATTTAGTCTATAGGCCTATAGATAACTTGGAGATATTTCTCCACAGATAAATGGTTTGTCAATCAAAGTCTTGAATCAAAAGTTATGCCTCCCAGAAGTTGGACTCCCATTTTTGGATTCTTCTAATTTTACACTGACTTCTAACATGATTTCTATAACCTTCTATTTTGGAATATGATGCGAAATGGAATATTATAGAATGTATTCCTAATACTAAACCTAATTGGGGTTTATTTAATAACATTTATGGCATTGTAAATGCAGTTCTTGGTGGAGTTTGGGAGAAGGTACTTGAGGAGGATTTTCTCCAGATTCAGGCAACATTGTAAGCCCATAAGGAATGTCTTTGAGTCTACCTTCATTATACTAAATGTAATAGAAGGTAAATTTTGATAATAATATTTCCCTTTTCTTGTTGTGTTCATTTTGGTCTTGTATTGTGCCCTCATCAAGTGGTATCAGAGCAAGTTTTCTTCAGTGTATAGACAACACCAACTGTGAGGCAATTTGCACCAAGATTGTGTGGTTTGGGTTTCAATACAAGAAGATGCCTCCATAAGAAAAGCATAGTGGAAGGGATAGAGTTGTTACTCCTAAGGTTAGAGCCCTCTAGAGACTAGTTCAATCACTTCAAGAGGAGATCCGCATAGGGATGAATGTTGCCATAGGTGATGAAAATGATGAAGAAAAGGAAGAAGAAAGAAATATTGGGCACAAAGGGGAAGGAGATGGAGAAGTCCTAAATAGGTAGAGGAGAATCCTTTTAGGGCCATTTCCAAGCTTGGAAAAAGACCTAAAATTAATGTTGGCAGGTTTTTAGGAAATCTAAACCTGGATGAGTTGATCGACTAGATCAATGAGCTAGAGGAATATTTTGAGAATAAGGATATTGGGGACCTTGATAGCATTAAGTTTATGAAGGCCAAAATAAAAGGCCATGCCAAAATTAAAGAAGTAGTTCATTCCTATTGATTACGAGCTTGACTTGTTCAAGAAAATTCAAGGGTTAGCTAGGTAGAAAAATCTATCTAGGAATACATAGATGAGTTTTATTGAGTCCTTATTAGGATGGGGCATGTGGAAGAAAACAAGGAGAAGGTTACCCATTACCTTAGCAAGTTAAGACCTAGCATTTAGGAGGAGTTAATTATGCTTAGAATTACTAGCATTGAAGAAGCATACCAATTTGCCTTGTGAGTTGAGGAGAAACTAAAAAAAAAAAATTGATGGAAGGAAAATAGGGCATATTCAAGGAGGAAGGGGTGGCCATAGGTCATTTGGAGGCTAAAATGAGAACCAGAAGAAAAATGAAGATGTGGGTATTAGCCAAAACTAGAGGAATGAGGGTTTCAACTGCTTTCATGATCAAAACTTTGGAGATCAGAGAGAAAGAGGTAGAGGATGTGGAAAAGGTTTAGGAAGAGGAGGATTTTGTAGTACCTATTTTCATTATAATGAAGAAGGTCATCGTGCCTTTGAATGCCCTCAATGCCAAGGAAGGATAGATAGGAGAGCTGATGGTCAAGAAAATGTTGCTCATGTGGATGATAATGCATAGTCATCACATTTAGAGAATGCATAAAGAGAGAGGTTCTAGTTAATGAAAGTTTTTTATGGAGTGGTGAGACTGAAGTTGGACAAAGGAGGAGTATTTTTCATACCAAGTACAAGTGCGAGGGAAAATTTTGTAATGTGATTATTGATGGTGGAAGCACTTCCAGCTTGGTGTCAGAAGAGATGGTTTCAAAGCTAAAGATCAAGAGGGAGAAACACCCCCAACCCTATCAAATTTCTTGGGTGTAGGATGATCATAAGGTCCTGGTTAGTGAGCAATCTTTGGTAAAGTTCAAGATTGGGATTTACCATAACGAGGCTTTCTGTGACATCATCTCAATGCATGTTTGCCATTTATTGTTGGGAAGACCATGGCAATTTGATAGGCATGCTATACATGATGGTCATGCAAATACATACTCTCTAACAAAGGATGGAGTTTGCCACAAATTGAAGCCCATGATAAAGGAGGTTGAAAAGGTATGTAGTAGTGCTAGGGTATGTCTTGTTGATGGAAGAAAATTTCTAGATGACACGGAACATCAACAGGTGTGTTATGCTTTAATTCCTAGAAAAGATAAGGAAGGTAGTAGTGAGATTCCACTTGAAGTTTTAGGTCTATTAAGTGAGTATGGAGATGTCATCTCTGGTAATGTTCTAGAAGGGCTATCTCCAGTAAGGAAAATTAGTCATCAAATAGATTTAGTCCCTGTATCTACTTTTCCTAACAAGGCTACTCATAGGATGACTCCTACTAAGACTGAAGAGCTAAACAAACAAGTTTAGGAGCCATTGAGGAAAAGTTTGATTTGAGAGAGCCCGAGTCCATGTGCAGTACCTATAGTGCTAGCACCAAAGAAGGATGGAGAGTGAAGAATGTGTACAAACTATCAGGCTATAAATAGAATAACCATCAAGTATCAATTTCCTTTGCCAAGAATGGATGATCTTATGGTCTATTTGAGTGGAGCACAAAACTTCATAGAGATAGATCTCAAGAGTGGCTATCACTAGATATAGATATGAGAGGGAGATGAGTGGAAGACTACATTCAAGACCAAGGAGGGTGTTGGTGTTTTGAAAAACTACTAAGCAATAAAATGCTCAATACCAAAATGGTATCACTCACACAATCTAAGGATCAGCCAATTCCTATTAACAATTATGTGTGCAAACTATTTGGACCCAATTTCAACAAAACCATAGGTGGTTTTCTACTCTTAAGTTTCTGCAAAACATGGGTGGGTATACCCAGGGATGATTCAAGACTAGGAAACACTATATGAAAATTATTTTAGTTTCATTCTAATTCTCATCTCAAATCCTCAAATACATGCATAATTCTTGACAATTTGATAAACACATCCCATATAACAGATTTGGCCAAAATTCTTCTATAGATCTGCACATGTTCTCAACAATAGTGGCTAACTAAAGCTAAAAAATTCCATGCAAACAAGTATAGGCCAACTTTGAAAATCTTTAGGAAATAAAAGTAAAATTGATTATAATTCTGCATTTGAAAACCATTTATGACATATTTCTCTTCCAGCTGAATCAATTTGACTAGTGCCTAATCCATTGGGGTTCAGAGTCTACTAGAAATCCTTAGATCTAATTTGTTACCTTACAAAAAATGTCATTAGCAATTCTTATCAGAATTCATCATTCAAAAATCCTTTCCACTAGTACAAAAACCTTATCAAATTCATCAAAGCTTTTACTTAATCCATTGAACTAATAGCAGTGATGAACAGATATACAACCTAACTAGATTGCATTCAATTGCATAAGCCTTTACTCATACAATATCAAGATAACCAAGTAATAAAAAAGAGACAAAATTCAAAAAGAAATGATATGGGGACAACTCATAATTTGTATTCATTTTCTTTGAAAATTGTATACATTTATAGTAAACTTAGAATGACTTTAAAAAGGAACACATAGATCATTCTATTATTCATGTATTCTTAGGAACTAACAGAGAAAATATATCATAAACTTGCTCCAAACATTGGACCAAAAATAGACTAAGTATATCACTTAGAAAAAATAGAATTTGGACCCTTTCTCTAGCCCTATAATCTCACTTATATAGTGTGAGATGCAACAAGCTTCAAGCTAAGAGAAAATGACAGGTGTCCTTTACAAGAAATATTTACACACACCTATCACAAAATGACAAAATTGTGGGTAACAAAAGATTTCCAAATCAAAACATTCTTTTTGGTGGGTCAGCATCTATCACATCTTTTAACATTGCTGAGTTGGTTGCTATTTTGATCCTTCTTTGTAGGAAATAGCAAAACTAGCCAACAATGAAGTTTGTTCTGATGATGGCACACTAGTCTCCACTTGTGGGCTTTCACCATTTTTAACCTATATGGTAGGAGTAACTTATACCTTTGTCTCTTCTTTAGTTGTATTAGCATCATGTGGGCTTGAGCCTACAGCTGAAGTTGACTGATTATTTTGTCTTCTTCTTCTAGATGGGCTTGTGTAGTGACAGTGTCAATGATTTGGATCTCTTCATCCTAGACCTCATCACTGTTAGTTTCATCTTCATCAAATTTTTCACCAAGAGCTATTTTTTCCATCCACTTGTCAAAAAGTGTGTCATCTAGCCAATTGAAAAGAAAAATATCCCTTTTCTTTTTTAGCACATACTCAGCTTTATTATTAATAGCAAAAAATTCTTGTTTTAAAGAATCAAAGAATATTTGGGCTTTCACCATTTCTTTTGTTGTGGTAGCTCACCATGCATGCCCTGCTTCATTTATAACTTGATTCATTCTTAAATAGAATAAATCATCAAGTTCCTTTGCCCATTCATGTTTTTTTTAAAATTATTTTTCTTATCTAGGGCACGAGGAAACAAACTAAATTTTTGGCTCTTGTATTTGTTCAAGTAGCCTACTATTACTCTTTATAAATGAATCCTTTGTTGTCAAAATCAGCAAGATCAGAAACAATATCAAAATTTTTTTCAATTTGATCACAAGAATTATTTATGACAGAGAAACACAAAAATGTCACTTCTTTCTCCCTTCTTACCCATTTATTCAAAATAGGCTTTAAAGCCTCATCATTGGCTTTCAAATCCTCTCAGATACTGATCACCCTAGCCAACTGATCATGAATTAGTGGCCATTCAACTTTGTCCCCTAAATATATGAGAGCTTTTCTTAGTTTATCTTCATATTTGGACTCCAATTCTACATGTAAGGCCCATAGTTTACTTTTTTCTTCTTCAAAATCCTTAGTAGTGTAGTACTCTAGCCTTTGGGGTGTATCTGGTATTTCTATGAGGGGGGTGGATTTGAAGGGTTCAACTGGGGGGCGAGGGTACGTTATTCTTGGCCTAGTGGATTTTCCCAATAGCTTGTTCTCAAGCTCAATTCTCTTTTCTACCTCTTTATTGTAGGCATCCACCACTATTTCATACTTATTCTATAACTCAAACATAGCCTATTCCTCCTTCTTAGTAGTGGCCAAAAGAAACTTGGAAGAATCCACATTCCAATGGGCTGCCTACACATGTGAGGTGTCAACTACTCTTCTCACAATTATGCTTCCCATCAATCCAGACTCATCTAGTTGTGATGATAGGGCTCTAGATCCTCTTCTCAATGACCAACTGTCTAATGTAGCTTGATCTTCAATGAATGCAATTCCTTGGAAATGCCCTTTATTTGGGTCTTGTAACTCCAATTTATTAGAAATAGAATTGAAAATCAATGCATCTACAATATCCCAATTGGGCAATAATAGAATGTTAGATGTCTTTACCATTTTCCTTCCCTCTTCAGGGGTAATGTTCTAGAACTCTTGCATCATTTGTTCCTTTATTTGTTTTTGGATGGAGGTTTCATCCATTTCTAAATGCTCTATTTTCAAATTTTTACATTTTTCCTCAAACATATTCATGTTTTCCCTCCAGGCAAACTGCTGAAAAGCCCTAGATTTCACAAAACTGGCATTAGCCAAAAATTTATGACTTGCTTGTTCTAACACAGGGTCCAATTCCATGCCTCTATAGTCAGCTATTGTTAGGTCCAGACTTGGGAGGGGAGGTTCTGGAGGGTTACCTTCATCCAATTCTCCTTGAGTAACAAAAATACCTCCCTATGATCCCATCTCCTCAATTTTCTCACTTGTGAGCTGTTCTTCTCCAATCCTCAAAGGGTATTGAGTGGGAAAATATTCCTCAAGTTGAGGCCTCTCTTCTCTCATTACCTTTTTCCTCTTGGGACTAGGCTCATTAGGTTTCTCCTCTAGGGCTATACTAGTGGATCCCATTATTTGTTTGCCCTTATCTACAAGAGCCCTTTTATTTTGAATTATAGTGTAACCAGGCTTCTTCTGTACAATTATTTGACCAGCTCCTATATTAGGAGTGAAAGCCAACCTCCTCATGACTTCTCTAGCCTTATTAGGATAAGAATCAATAAAAAAATGTTTCTTCTCATTCATAGCTTCCATTATTTCAGGGAAGTTTCTCATGAGCTTATTTATTCTATCAGCCTCTGTATTAGCATTATCTAAAGGACTATATTTTTGATCAAAATAATGAATGAATTCTAGGACCCGAGAGTAAACTCTCCATTTTTCTTTTTTAGTTTCTTCTTCCTGCAATAAGAATTCATTCTTTGTAATGTCCTCTAGATAACATGAATCATGTTTGACCTATCCCAGCTTAATTCTATGCCTCAAGGTTTGATTGAAAAATCCCTCAAAATCACAAAAATGGGGATGAGAGATAGCCATCACATACTGATTCAAAATTTTATGCAAAAAGAGCCAACCCCCTTTTGCAATCACAAAATGATGGGCCACTGTGTAGGTAGGGAAAATTGACCCTAGTTGCCTCTTCAACAAAAAAATTTCTTCTTCTCCTAGTTTCCACAAAACTTCAGCCATTCCTACCTTAAAAGGTACTTGGTAAGGCAAGACATGAGGACTCCCTTTAAAACCATAAATTCTAAAAATAATAGAAACATAGTAAGGGATGATATCTCCCCACTTATGTGAAACTTTCAAATTATGGGGGCTATCCATAGGCATGATGAGACTCATTAGTACATTAGGGTTTCTGGGATTGTCACTCAATATGAGGCATCTCAACTTAGAAGCAAAATATCTATCAAATCTGACAAAACTGGTATTATTTACATCCTAGGTCATATCTGCGCTCCATAACTGGACTAGTAGTATTTCCCCATTTTCCTTTCTGTTCAATTCCATCTCATTACCAAAATATGTCACCCCCTTGAACAAGAACATATGCATTAATAGAGATTAGTGGCCAAAAGTATTCTCCACTTTGCCCTTTGCAATTCCAACTAATCCAATGTGAATTTCTTCAGCCAAAAAGGAAGAAAAATAAAAGATAACATCTACACCAAAATAAGCAATTTGAACCATCATATACATAAGGCAAATGGGCATGAAATCCTACTCATCTTCACCAAAAACACAACATAGGGTCCTGTATATCTCTACAACCCAGGAAGTGAAAAGACTCTTCTTGAAAGGTTCTCTAGAGGTTGCAATAATTACTAGTAGAGTTCCTATAGTACCAATGTGTGCCCTCAGTGCACCTCCCCTAATTACATCTCTCTCTTTTCTTTTTATTCATTCTTTAATTCTGACAAATTGATTAGCACATGGTAATCTGAAAACGGTTCTAGGTGAAAAACCTCTCTAATTTCTTCAGGGCTAATTGAGACCAGAGGCACACCAAAATTTCTTCTCACAACCCTAATAGCTTGGTCATAATTCTTTGCAATGGCTTCTAGCAAATCATAATCCATGAAAACACTCGGAACTACTAGCTTTCCCAAATCAAAATTCCAGATATTAGCATGAGGGGCAAACAACTTCCTTTCTGAAAACCACTTTTAAAACAAAACAAGGCCAGTTTGAGTAGTTATTGCATCCCTAACCCAGTTACCCTTGTCATATAAGCCATCAAAAATTTTCAGCCTAGGGTTTCAGGAAATTAACCTTTTAACTTGTGTAGGCTCTGTAGTGGATTCTGGGAGTAATTCCAACAAATCATCGTGGACATTCCTATCCATATAATTAACTTGCCCCAAGAATGCTTTCTTAAAAGACATCTTGATCATAATAAAAGGAACTAGAATGTCACAGAGGTTATATATGAGTACTCACTTGACTTGCCAGACTTATTTCTCTTTGAACTTCTATATGTGCTTTCAAACAGATGAGGAATCACTTCACATCTTTACCAAGCTTAACACAATGTGATCAACAAGTTCTTGTGCTCAGACAACATGTAATCTTTAATTGCGTGGGATTTAAATGAATGAAAATATTTTGTATTATACTCTATTTCTCCCACACATGAAGCTTTCATTCATCATAAATTTGTAGAATAGAAAAATAGAGTAGCATCACACTTTCTTTTAAATTTGTGCCATTGATCTTGGAAAAATCCTATGATCTAGGAATGAAAACTAGGTTGACTCAATGTTCTTCTTAGCACGCTGGCAGTCAAACCAATAAACTACCTCCATCTATACCTTTCATTCAAGGCTGGCATTTCAAACTGGGCCCATGGATGACTAGGGACACGTGTCATCAACTCGCTAACTCGCTATACATAACTTTTGAGCACCTTTCCATAGTGAGCTAGCGATAACCACTGATTTTTCTTTGATTGTGTGGCAGATATTTGAAACAACTTTTAAGAAAATAATGGTGGGTCCCTCACTCACTAACTCGCTATACATAATCTTTGCACATCTTTCCATAGCGAGTTAACAAGCATCGTTGATCCATACTTGATCTTGTGGATAACACATTACTGCAATAGTGGT
The DNA here is from genome assembly GCA_028749045.1 of Cupressus sempervirens. Lineage (NCBI taxonomy): Eukaryota > Viridiplantae > Streptophyta > Pinopsida > Cupressales > Cupressaceae > Cupressus > Cupressus sempervirens. Next base: position 609,214,528 of record CM053784.1, on the reverse strand, counting down.
TGACCCCAACTCGCTAACTCATTATTCATAACTTTCGAGCACTTTTCCATAGTGAGATAGTGATGGCCGTTGATCCTGGTTTAATCTAACAATCAAAATTCTTTGCAAGTTTTATAAATGGGGTGTGGGTCCAAGATACTATTGTCACTGAGCTAGCTCAACATGCTGGCACAAATATATATATTTTAATCTCTTAATGACATCACATTTTTTTGGCCTTGCCACGTTCATGACTTTCAGGCGGGTTGCTACATTGCTATCGACAAAAATACCAACTACCCAGCTAGTGATATGGCGAGTTTTGACGAATCAAAATTTTTTGGCTTATAGATGCTCAATAGGATGCCACCATGTAATTTGATTTGCACAACTCAGCTTTATCATGTCACTCATACGAGGCCCACCTTTGAGAACTTTCTATTACATCACCACTTTTTGACCAGTCGCTACATCGCTACTAGCAAAATTACCAACCATCTAGCTAGTGATATAGTGACCTCTCGGTAAACATCATAACCAATATCGAGAAATAAAACACAACTTGCACAGAAATAAAAGCTGAGCCTGCACCATATTTTCTTCAGGATCCTCATAATTATTTTCTAAATTTTAAAAGAATGCTATCGTTTGCAATGATCGGGTCCTCGTCATGTCACTATCAGAAAAGTGGTGTTATTCTAGTTAGCGATATAGTGACCTTTGATGGATTCTCAATTCTGGTGATGGAGAACAAAAACACATTGATTGAAAACTTACCAACTAATGCTAGTGTTAGAGAAGGTGGCCATGCACATTTATAAGACTGCACAAGAATTTTTCACACTCACATCAACCTTTAAAAGGGCACCGCCTTTTGTAAAATTCGGGCATTTTTTATGTCCCCACCAGCAAGTCACATGGATTTTTTGATAGCAACTTAGCGAATTTCCAAAGAAAATTGGATAGTGGTAACACCATTTATAGTTTTCTTCACATGCATTTCGTTTGAAAACTGACAAGCCTGGGACATAACACATGGTCATAATGTCACAATTCTCAGTGCCAAACTTTATTTTTCAGACACAGTCACAATTATCCAATGGTCATTACCTCGCTAGGCATAACATTTGAGCATCTTTCTTTAGCAAATATATGACAACTGTAGATTCAAATAAGATCTCACGGTGGGATAAAACTTCTTTCACAAGGACTAAACAATGACCTCAACACAGGTGGGAAAAGAATATTCGCTTATCCTTTTTTTTAAAACTTTTGCACTAGGGAAAATTTAAATGGAATGAGACATAGGGTTTTAACAAATTTTTTTTCAAATACTAGCAAAAGGATGACTTAGCTAGAAACCCTATTCACTATTAATGGATACAATTAGAATTTTCTATACCTAAACAAAGGAATTTTAGCACACGAATTTTCTAGATCTCAAGAGTGGCTATCACCAGATATAGATACGAGAGGGAGATGAGTGGAAGACTACATTAAAGACCAAGGAGGGTCTATATGAGTAGTTAGTCATGCCCTTTGGATTGGTCAATGCACCAAGCACCTTCATGCAACTCATTAATGAGGTACTAAAGAATTTTTTGGGAAAATTTATTTTTTTCTATTTCGATGATATTTTGATTTTTATTAAGTCTTTGGATGAGCATTTATTGCACATTCATAGTTTCCTTGAAAGGTTGAAGGATGAGAAACTATTGATTAATTTGAAGAAGTGTAGGTTTGTCAAAAGGAAGTTAGTCTATTTGGCATTTTTTGTATTAGCTAATAGTCTCAAAATGGACCTAGAGAAGGTGAAGGTCTTCTTGGAATGGCCTACTCCAAGGTTTTCCACTAAGGTGAGGTCATTCCATGGTCTAGCTAGTTTTTATAGGAGGTTGATTAGGAATTTTAGTAGCATATGTGTACCCCTAACTGAAACAATTAAGGGGGATAGAAAAAAGTTCAAGTGGACTATAGGAGCTACAAGGAGTTTTGAATTGCTGAAGAAGAAGGTGATAAAGCAACTTGTGTTGGCACTTCTTGATTTCAACAAGGTATTCTAGGTGGATTGCAATGCTAGTGGAAGTGCTATTGGGGTTATATTGAGCCAAGAAGGTAAACATATTGCTTATTTTATAAAAAAAATTGAATGATGTAAAGAAGAAGTACCCTATTTATGATAAGGAGTTCTATGCAATAGTTCATGACTTAAATAAATGGAGGCATTATTTGTTGCCAAAAGAAAATTGTCTTGTATATTGATCACTAGGCATTGTAGTACCTAAATAGCCAAGGTAAATTGAATCAGAGACATTTAAAATGGGTAGAGTTCATGCAAAGCTATACATTTATATTGAAAATTAGAAGTGGAAGGTCTAATAGGGTTGTAGATGCATTAAGTAGGAGACAGTTGTTGCTAGCAGTAATGTAGGTTAAAGTGGTTGGGTTTGATGAATTCATGAATCTATACCCTAAGGATCTTGGCTTTGTAGAGGCTTGGAAGGCTTGTAAAGGAAATCGTACTCTAAACCAAAGTAGGTGGCCAGATTATATGATTCAAGATGGTATGTTGTTCAAGGGAAGTCAATTGTGTATTCCAAGGAGTTCTATGGGGGAGAACTTGATCAAGGAGAAGCACAGTCGAGGGATGGTAGGACACTTTGGTTGAGACAAGACCATTGTCATTATTAAAGAACATTATTTTTGGCCTCAATTATCATAGGATGTGAAGAAGTTTGTGCAAAGTTGTCAAGTATGTCAAATAGCCAAAGGATTTAGCCACAATACTAGACTCTATCAACCATTGCATGTTCCATCAAAGCCTTGGGAGGACATAAGTATGGATTTTGTTCTTGGATTTCCAAGGACACAAAGGGGTAATGACTTAGTATTTTTGGTGGTTGATAGGTTCTCCAAGATTTCACTTTTCATTCCATGCCACAAGACTCATGACACAGTGCATATTGTAGATTTGTTTTTCAGAGAGGTGGTGAGGCTACATGGTCTCCCAAAAAGTATTGTTTCTACCAGAGATATAGAATTTGTTGGGTATTTCTAGAGGACTTTGTAGAAGAAGTTAAAGATAGAATTGAAGTTTAGTTCTCCACATCATCCACAAACTAATGGACAAATAGAAGTAGTGAATAGGAGTCTACACAATTTGATGAGGTGTTTAGTAGGAGATAAGCCCAAGGGATGAGATTTAATTCTACCACAAGCCGAATTTGCATATAATAAATTTGTGAAAAGGAGTATTGGTAGATCACCATTCCAAATTATATATGGGAATAGTCCAAGGACTACATCAAAGTTGAGGAAGATGGAGAGAGGGGAGAGGACAAGTGTTGAGGTAGAAGCATTTGCTGAACATGTCATGAACCTACATGAGTAGGTACATGCACATATTACCAAGATCAGCCAGCAATATAAGACTTGGGCAGATAAAAAGAGGAGACATAAGGAGTTCCAAGTTGGGGATTTGGTTATGGTATACTTGAGGAAGGAACAATTTCCATTGGGTACTTACAACAAGATGAAGATGAAGACATTTGGCCCCTGTAAAATTTTGAAGAAACATGATTCAAGAAATGCATATGAGGTGGAGTTGCCATATGGGATTCACATTTCTCCTATTTTCAATATTGCATACTTAACAAAATACCATGATGATGGTGTATATGAGGAGTTGATGTTGGAGCCATGTCCAATTTCTACTTCTCCAAAGGAAGAGATTGAGGAAATTCTGGTAAGTCATGTGTGCCAGAGACCATAAACAAATAGTATGAAGAATACTTGGTGAAGTGGAAAGGATGACAAGTAGAAGATTTTTCTTGGATATCCACAATGGAGGTTTCCCATTTGGATTTTCCTCTACTAGCTATAAAGTGAAAGGGTCACTTTTCAATCTACCCTGAGTATTTAATGTAGGAGCATCTAGTGGTGTAAGGGCAATCCTATATCACCCAAAAATATTCTTAGTGTTATTTTTTGTTTAAAGTTTTTTTAATTTTTGGATACCCATTTGGGTCCAATAAACATTCCAACTCTCATAGTTCCACTATTGGTTTTTGGGTTAGAGTTTTTGAGCACCTTGGGATACATGCCAATTTAAAAAATGGGTTATTTTGTAATTGAGACATAATTATGATGAGTTAGAGTGTGTAATTTGGAGGGATGATTATAATTTTAATTTAAAGAACTCTAGAAAAATAATTAGGTCAAAAGGTTATACGGTTTGAAAGTTATTGCATTTTAAAGTTTCAAGGAGACTTCCTAAGAGCATTTAAAAGTCAAATTTGAGGCACTAAATGGTCTCATATGGGCCCAAAAATTGGAGAACGAGTGAAGATGGTCCATATTCCTATAGATCACTTGGAGATATTTTCAAAAATATAAACAATTCATCAATTAGAGTCCCAGATCAAAAGTTATGCTTTCGGGAAGTTGGACTACCATTTTTGGATTCTTCTAATTTTACTCCAACTCCTAACATGATTTCTAAAATCTTATGTTTTGGTAGTGGATGCCAAATGACATATTCTATAATGTATTACTAACCATAAACCTAATTGTGGTTTATTTAAGAACATTTCTACCATTGTAAGTTTAGTTCTTGGTGGAGTTTGGGAGAAGATACTGGAGGAGGATTTTCTCTAGATTCAAGTGACATTGTAAGCCCATAGGGCATGTCCTTGAATCTACTTTCATTGTACTAAATGTAATAGTAGATCACTTGTGATAATAATATTTCCCTTTTCCTATTGTGTTCATTTTGGTCTTGAATCATGCCTTCATCACTAACCAAATCTAGTTGTCATGTATACATATTAGAACAATCTTGAGTAAAGTGTAGGGCACATGTTAACCTTTGTCACTCAAAAATATTATTCTTTTCCCTTAAAACACCATTTTCACATAGCTTTTGGTAGGTTTCCTTAATTTTCATATCTCAAACTTCTCCAATCTTTCTAGTGTAGTAATATCTCACATCTTAAATCATGAGACCCTTTGGTGGTATCATGGATAGTGTACTAGACAAATCACCCTTGTATGCAATCTCAAGAATTGCTCAAAATGGGGGCTGCCTAACATCATTTCTAATCAACTAAACATTGAAAAATTCCTTCCCCTCTTTGGCACAAGCTAAATACATCTTGAATTCATAGAATGGTGTCAAGTAGTAGTTAGATCTAGTTTGCAAACACTAGAATCTTCTTTTGTCAATCACTTTCATGTCTATCATGCTCTTCAAACTCTGGTGAATGAAAATAAGTCAACAATTGACAATATAACCCTTTAAAATTGGTATTAAATTCTCATTGCTTATACATCTGTAAGGTCAAATATCATAGGATTTTCAATATGCTCATCTAACATAGAGAGCTTGAAACTCACTACCATAACTCCTTAACTCTGATATAACTAAAATTCCTTCCATGCTCCATAGAAACATAGAAAGCAACAAAATTATAGATTTCATATAGATTTTAATCACTTCATTACATATTAATTCATGCATATATAATCATTTTAGATCTTAGATTCTTGGAACTGTTGCATAATATAAATTTTAAAATATCAATTCCACACATTGCCTAGTACGGGCTGATGTGATCACCATTAGATGAAGTGACCTCATCTACACTTGATGTACTATAATTTCCCTTCTATTTCCATGTCTTTCTCATCTCTATATTCACCTTTTCAACATCAACCTTTCCTTTACCTTTGCTACCTTCATTATTTGATGTAGGTGACTGAGCTGGGTAGTTTCTACTAACATGACTAGTCTTGAGACAAATAAAGCATGTAACATCACTCAACCATCTAGTGTAGTTTCCTCTAAAATGTTTCCTTATGAAATTTTCAAGAACATGTCCATATTCTTGACAATAGGGACCATTGTACCTTGCATTGTAATACCAATCATAGGATTTTCCATTGTGGTGTACCTTTGTCTTTTTGTTTGATATCCACTTGCTCTTAGATCTACATTCATAGTCTTTGTGTTCATACTACTGAAAATCATAATAATATCCTTCAAATATTTGAGTGCTCATGGTCTTGGTCTTGCATTCATTTTCCTAATGTCCTTCTTTGTTGTAGTTGTAGTAGTATCCTTAGTATTTCTTCTTGGGGTTATGTATGATAGATTTTCTCCTACAAACATTTGTTATATGACCCAATTTTCCATAATTATGACAAGAGGGTTTGTAGTTCTTACCTTTTTTATTCCTTTTCTCACCACTTCTAGATTATTCTTCTTCCTTAGTATTAGTGTATCCCTTTCTAGTGCTATCATTATTAGGTCTTGGAAATTCCATCATTTTATCAAAGTATTTATGGCTTTACTTGGTTTGTTGAATATTTCAATGAAATACTTTTCTTCTCTTAATTCATTTTGCAATAGATCATTCTATGACTTTAGGGTTGTGATCTCAATGTTGTTTCCATTCAATTCATGGTTTGTAAGCATCAACTAATTCAATGTATCCAATTGCATGTTATCAAGCTTTTTCTCATCTAATGTATTTTGTTCAAGTATGTTAGTCAATATTCTTTTTCTTCCTCAATCATGACTTTGTCTTCCTCAAATTTCTTTTTCATTTTAGTTACCTCACATAGCAATTCTGATTTTACTTTTTGTTATCTTTTGAGATTTATGACCTCTTTAGTTAGGGAACATTCTTTTCCATCATATTTGTAATAGCTACATCATATTCATGTGAGTTTCCATCCTCAAACAATCCAACAACATCTTCTTCTTGGTATTGAGTTCCATTTTGCTGAATAACCAATTCCATTATTCTCTTCAATGAGTGTTCCAATTCATCTCTTTCCTCCTTGAGTTGGTGTAGGGCAAGCTATATTTCAATCTTTTGGTTCTCAATAGTCTTTCTCAACTTGTAGAATTCCATCTTAAGGATATTGCCTCCAAATTTGTAAAAATTTCCTTTCTAGAGAACAAAGCTTTGATACAAATTTTTAGAAATAACAATGGGAAAGTAAGTTTTGAGGGGGGAGAGAAGGGTGTGAATCAACAATAAATATTTTCCCTCTAAAACATATCACCAACATCCATCTCCTAACTTAACACATAAATTGAAATAACTTAACATGCATCAGATCCATAGCATAGGGTAAATAACACATAACACAATAAATTGGTCACCCAAAAACCCTTTAATGAGAAGGTAAAATTGGGGTAGGGTGGAGACCCATAAATCTTTACCACTATAGTTGTAAAGTGTGGCCAATAATGGCTACAATGTATTTGATCATAAGATATGATCTATCCTATAAAAGGTCTTCCCTATTAAAGGCTTACAAATATTGTTAGGTCTCACCTTGTTAGAGAATTTAAACTTACAGTAAAGTAATCAGTCGATTAAGAGATTTACAACAACCTTTTAGGACTACTCGATTAAGAGATTCTCTCTACATCACTTGTTATAGTTATTTAGCATAGTGATCCTCTTGTTAGCACTTGCCTGCTTGATGTTAGATCTCCTCCTTACTATTGAAATCTTGATCCTTGTGATTAGATATGTCTCCTCTATCCTTTCACTTCTTTACTTTGTTCTTCTCAAACTTATTCTATAATGTATAACTCTATCATAGCCATCTAAAACACCATGAATACTCTCTAAACTCTTAAAATTCATCTCCTTATGCATTCATAAACCTTTTAGAGTTTTCCTTTCTTAAATAAACATCTATGGTGATGGATTGGGTAATAATCAATGGTTGTGGTTGATCCTTATTGCCACCTAATACTTTCCTCAATCTGATTGGTTGCATGTATTGCATAGGAATTCATAATATGACTCCATACTTGTCTCTTATAATCAAAATTATGATTATGTCATCCCAAAAAATTTTTACATAGAATTTTGTGCCATTACAAACATCTATGACATAAATTGTTCACTCAACATCCAAATGCTCTGATGCTAAGCCTTCACTATGCTCTTAATATTGATACTTAGCTCTTGAATAGCTTGACACACTTTGTATCCACTATACCAAAATCACTCGACACATACTAGTTAATTGGATCGCTCTATTGGCTTAGCAGCTAACTAACACAATACATATTGACTACTTGGTACCTACTACTGCTCATCACTAACTAGCATATTACTTGGGGGTAAAAGCACAAACCTGTGTCACCTTTTATAAAGGAAAGTGATATCAGAATTTAAACTCTTCAACTTTAATGACATAAAAGTGGCATTTGTGTTTAGAATCTGAAGATGATGTAAAGTAATGAAACGTGTAAAATTGGATGAAGTTTATGTCTGTAATTTTTTTTTAAAAAATTGAGTGAAAATTTTATTTATTTTGAACTTTTAAAGTCTATTTTTTAATTCTTTAAAAATGCTGAAAATATAGAGTTTTTTTTCCCGTCAAACAAATATATGCAAATGATCATATTTTGGTTTGATTATGGAATATGTTAGATTTGACATGTATACCTAGTGCACCAAAAAAGAAAAATTGAAATTCAGCTAATATTTTTCAAGTTATAATTGGTCAAAGTCAAAGTTATCAAAAATTGATAGTTTTTTTCTCCCATCAAACTTTTTCCACCAAATCTGCATATTTTTAAAAAAAAAATTACATATTCTTGAAGAAGACTCTCTCCTCTAGTGCATTTTTTTACAAAAAATAAACTTTAGACATGATTTACTATTTTTTTCTTATTTTTGAATAGACATCTTCTTGAATCTTAAAATACCTACTTGTAATATTTTCAAATTATAACATATTATCCATAATTAAAATAATAAAATTTTTATATGATCATAATCTTGACTTTGAGACCTACAAAATTATATTTTTAGTTTTAGAAAAAACTTCATTTAAGTAGGTTAAATTGGCCTTCAAAGTGAGATGTTTATAGAAGTTCTTATTTTTTCTTGTGTGGGTATCACTTAGGATGCCACATGGACAACTATGGCCGAACCCCTTTTAGCCGAAAGGGTTACAACTAAAACACCCATGGTTATAAAATTTTCATCAATCACTTTTTGGCTACTTTTAATGATATTTTGAGTCATTTGATAAATGGGGGTTATGGTCGGAACCCTTTCTACTAGAAGGGTTTTGACCATAGCCCTCCATGCCACGTCGATGGGGAAACGTACCATGTCTATACGGTTGGAACATGTTTAGCTATAAATATTATGACCAAAACTATTTTGGCCATAACCCCTCCAAATATCACAAATGGTGACATAGGTTTGTGCTTTCACCCTTGGTATGTACTATTTAAACAATTATGCTCAACATGCTTTGATCACTTGGCATTCACTTTGCATTTGGCTTGCACTTTACTTTGTTGAATAATGAATTACTGTTTTGCCTCTACTTTTTCAAAACCAATCTTACATTAACATAGATTCTATAACACAGTCCTATCTGTAGAGTTTATTAAAGGTAATTATACCTCGGGGTGGTCACTAAGAGTTATTTTGGGGGACATTTGGCACCTTCTTTCTAAGCTTAGAAGGTATGACTTAAAACACACTTACAAGGAGGGAAAGGTTGTGGAAAATTCTATAGAAATCTTTAGATTATAGGTCAAAGGCTTATGCTAGATGAATGTAAGCCGATCAAGATTTTAGGATATTATGTTAGATTTAATCAAAGGGAAGATATTTGTTACATATTTATTAACATTCAAATAGATTTTTGAAGTACGATTCCTAGGGGCTTAATTGGCTATTTGGGAAAGGTAAGGATGAAAGTACATACGTGGCCATCTATTACTAAATGGATAGATGTCTTAAAGTTATTAATATAGCATTTCTTTGTAATTTATTATGAAGCAATTTGAGTTCATTTTTTCCTTGAGGATTTTGAGAAGACATCAAAGTATTCCCAAGATTAGCAATCTAGAGGTTTGAGATAACTTTGCAAAAGGATTAGAAAATGGGGGGATATGGTTAATATTGAGTCCTCTATAATTGAGGATTATGTCAAGAAATAATGTACCTAGATGGCCCTAAGAGAAGGTGGTTTGGTTCCTTTCATGGAATCCATGGATGGGTATGATGACAATATTTTAGCTTAATTCATGAATTATTAGGTGGATAGAAGAGTCATTGTTAATAATATTTCTTTCCATGTTAATGAAGAGATTATTGCAATGGTGATTGGTCTTTGTATGGATAGACAAAAATGATAGAAAGTCACTAAGGTCATAGAGAAGATCAACACTAATATATTTTTAAAAAAAGAATTAAAAATTGATGAGGTTTCATGGTGAGTTCATTAGAGAAAGTCTCCAATCCCCATTGAATGAGGTATGCTTTATCCTCATGAAATATCTAGCCTTAGATGGTAGGTTTGGAGACTGCTATTTTAATCATTTTCCTATTCTTAATCATTTTAGGGACCATGATGAAATTTCTATCCCTTTTTTTTCTAGCATGATCTTAAAGCCAATGTTACTAATGTCAGGGATAGGAAAAATAAGGGCAAAAGTTACACTACTTTGCACCAAGGTTTAATACTTGGACTTTACAATTTCCACCTTGCCCCTACTACTCCCTACACTATTATTAACAATTAGGACCTACCTTAGCCACCTATAAATGATGGGGGTTTCTCTATGACCCCCACTACAAAGCCCTCTGTATCATCCATAATCTTGGAAAACCTTAAAAAGAATGGGGCCCAAAAAAAGATAAAATTTGAAAAAAGTATAGAAATTGACTTGGTTGATTTGGAGGAAGGAAATGAAGAGGGTAGAAGAAGGTCTAGGAGACATGCAAAAATAAGGGCTAGGATTAAACAAAAAGCCTATAGTAATTAAGAGATTAATGAGGAAATAGAATATAGAACCAATAATAGGGAAGAAAAAATTCAAATAGGAGAGTGTAGAAGGATGATAAGTTAGAAGGAATGAGGACTAAATAATCTAGTTTGGCCTTAGAGGAGATAATGATGAGAAAGAAGAAGAAGAAATCTAGCTAAGACATAACTAATGTGTGAGCTATCTTCACTAAAAACATGATTGATTTTACCTCTAGAGTAGTCCCTTCTCTAGGAAAGAATAATGATGAATCACCACTATGTGTGTAGACAAGAGTATTAAGAAGATGGTTTCCACTAAACCCATGTGTTTGTAGGATAAATATTTAGAGGTTGCCAAGGGTAACTATGCTAGTTTCTAAGAGTTATTTAGTAGTGTCAAAGATATTAAGAAAGACAGAGTGGTCCTAAAAGAATAGTGATGCCTTGGAAATTATTAAGAAATTATTAAGGATACCTATGTTCATTCTAGTCAAATATAGAGGAACTAATTGAAAATATTGTTTAAAATTTTAGTGAGTGAACTCCTACATCAACTCCATAAAAATATATCTAATCATCCAAGAATTTATGCAACACACATTTTTTTGTAGTTAATCCTAGATATTGGAAGGACCCCTAAGTTACCTCTGAGATATTCAAATGCATCCTTAGAAAATGGCTTACTAATAGATTAGGAATTTCTTCCTTAGATATCACATATTCAATCCTCACTTGCTTCTTTTGTACTTTCTCTCTCAAGTAGTGATACTTGATAGATAAATGCTTAGTTTTTTCATACATCGTTGGATTCTTGGATATGTTTATTTCACTAGTGTTATCAAAATAGATAGTTATAGGCTTGGTAGCTTATTCTTACATACCTTCTAATAGTTACTTCATCCAAATAATATTTGAACAATTAATTTTAGTTGAAACATACTTAGATTGAGTAGTAGCTTGTGATATGTAGCTCTATTTCTTGCTCAACCATGCACTTAGTCTTTCTCCTAAGATGAAAATTGGAACCACTTGTAATTTTTCCATCATCAAAATTTCGAGCCCAATCAACATAAGTGAAAACTTTATGTTCAAAATCACCATCTTGTTTGTATCACAATTCAAATTCTTTAGTTCCTTTCAAATATGTGAATACTATTTTAACATTAGTAGTAATGTGTGTTTCCTTAGGATTAGAGGAAAACCTTGCAAACAATTGTAACTCCATGTGTAATATCACATCTACTATGTACAACATACTATAACTTCTCAATCATTGATCTATATTGTACCTCATTTACCTTAGCAGTAGTATCCTCCTTAGATAATTTGTATCTAGTCACCATATGTGTACCAATTGGACTTGACAAATTCATACCAAATGTTTTTAAAATCTCCTTAACATACTCAGACTAGGTCACATATACACCATATATTCTTTGATCAACTTTTAATCCTATGAAAATTTTGATATCACCAAACATAGAAATTTCAAATTCATTACTCACTTGATTAGAAAATGATTTGCACAATAAATCATTACCACTAAATATATGATATCATCTAGAAATGAATACCATATTTACAACTTTGCTCTTCATAAACAAATTACTATTTTACTTATTCTAAAAAATCCAATCATAATCAAGTATGAATTTAACCTTTCATACCACGCTCTTAGACCTTGATTCAATCCATACAATTCTTTCTTCAATTTACAAACTATGTGCTTCTTATCTAGCTCAACAAATCCTTCTTGATGATTGTCATTTATGGCAACACACACTCAACATTTCATTTATGCATTTGGAGATAGAAAATTGTCTAAGCATTAGACAATTCATAGTAACACATAGTATAGATGATGCATAGAGAGTTAGCTTATGTAGAGTTGAGGAAAGGTTTTTGACATTATCATGATGACATGTACCAATGGGCATGTGTGTATGGATAGTATGACACAATTTATACTAAGATTACTAATTTGGGCAATTAATAGTGTAGAAAAGAGTTTACTAGTAAACAGAGTTGTACAAGTTTAGGAATTATTTTGGCTACAAAATAGTTACTAAGTTATGTTGAGTTAACTATGTGGATATTATTCCATAAGTTATTTTATATTATATCAAGTATGTCATAACATGAAGTCTAATAGTGCAGAGTTTTATGATTATACAAGCTATAATTAAAGATCTTATCATGTGCAAATAATGGGGAAGTTCCATGATTAGATGTGACATGTGAACTATTGTGAGAATTATTTGTGAGCCTTATGTGATGCAAAATATTATGTAAGATCAGATCAAGTGCAAGTTATAGTAGCAAAGAAAGTATTTTATTTATACCTATCTTGTGAAGGAATTGAATTGTATAATTGCATGTTAGGGTAGTAGGATCTTCTTGCATAAATTGTAATTGTTCTACCAACTCCTAATAGGGTTGTAGAAGCTCCTAATAGGGTTGAGGCTTCTAACAAGGCCTAGTCCTCTAACATGTACTTGAGACACTATATGTACTACATAAACTCCTAATAGGGTCAATATCCTTAACAAGATCCTATTATTTAATGAATCATCTAGTGGTTATCATCCCCACCAGGGTTTTTTCTTGGGTAGGGTGTGCTTAGTTAACAAATAATGGTGTTATGAGTTCTCTATGTACATGGTTATATTAAATAGTTATATTTACCATTCAACATTGTTGGTTTACTTTCATATGCAATTTATAAAGTAATTAAAAATATTCAATAGTGGGAAAAAGTTAGTAATATATTGATTTACCCCCCCACCCCCCACCCTTTGCTCAGTATTATCTATTTCTAACAATTGGTATGAGAGAAAAAATAATTTGAAGAGGCTTAACAACTTAAGTAATATCCCAATGAATATGGAACAATTGAAGAAGAATATTGAAGAAGACCCTGTGTAATGCCCCGCCAAGGGATCCAAAAGAATTAACCTAAATTTTTACTAAGTTTTCCAAACAATTTTTTTTTTTAAAAATGAAAGATAAACCATTCATATCAAACACATAGTAGCAGAAGTAATAACATAAAATCAACTATAAGCATACATAATAGGTTACATTCCTTAAGGATCCCAAGACATTGAGTCACATTTAATCTAACTAGTACTAAGTCTAACAACTACCACATCCACATGAAAGAATAATAGAAAGTCCAATGTCCATATTATACATTTTTTCCAAATGCCTCTTGGTAATTAAATTTGGAATGCTCAATCATCCACTATACATGACATAGGGTACAAAAGGCTTAAAAGAATATATATGTGTGAAAATGAAGTACATCATCCTATTCTAATCCATGATGCAAGTGCATTAAAGTAAATGAAACCAAATCCCATACATGATACATCATCATAGAAGATATAAACATCCATTGTAAAAGATAGCCATAAATCATAAACACAACACATAATTATCTAAATGCACAGTTCCTCCCAACCATAAATAGCATCATTAGACCATCGTGGGCCCTAGCCATCCCTCCATGCGTAACATCCCAAGTCATTGAAGAGACCATCGGTATTATCATAATAGGAATGTTACTCCTAAAACATACTACATCACATGCATAAAGAAATCTAACATACTTATACATATGCATAAGAAATCTAATCATGCAAAACAAGGCATAAGATGATCCTACAAAGCAGATAACATCATCTATCACATGCTAATCATCAACATAAAGAAACATGTCAGTAAATAACATCCATCATAAGATCCAAGAACAAAATGAAGGTAAATACCAAGCAAGAATACTTCAACCACAGTGTCTCAGACGGATCTCAAATGTTAAGAGTGAGAAAAGCACTACCACTCAACTGCACGAACCCTAAATGGCCTACTCCCACCATGCTAAGGAGATAGTCTCAAGTCCCAAACATGATATCAAATCACATAAAACAAGATAAAAAATCACAAGTACTCTCTAAGTCCAGGAATCCTAGAAGTATACTAACTCAAAGGTTCCAACACATAGATCAACATCTACTTCCAAAGGCACAACAAAGACATGTAGGAAACCTACTATGTAAGCAGGAAAGTGTCATTGCACGGATCATGCTAGAGTTACCTTGGTAGTCTCTCACTAGACCTTAGCCCCCTAGTGATCCCTATGCGGCCACTAGTATCCTCTCATACTGACGAGGCATACTACGGAATGCAAGGTTGTAACCAAACATTCTCTCTACTCCCATCCTAGTCTGTACTAGCACTCGAGGCATGGGTGAGAACATACAATTATCTTATTAGGTTCATTTTAATCCCCATTTAGTGTAAATGTTTTCACTTATTAAATAACTTACAATGAGTTACCCTGGCAGCCACTTAGGGCCCCGGCCCCCATTGCAAGCCACTTCCTGACACTACAAGTATATAACCTACCCTAGCTCATGGAATCATAAATCACACAATCACCACAGTCCTATACAAGCGACTGGAAAAATACAAAAAGATAATCCACAATAAGAACATCAAATCTCCATGAGAAACTAAAAAGCATCCATTGATAATCATGACCACAAAAACTCTCTATTGGTAACTGAACGTATCAATGATAATCACAATATCCATTGGTTCTCAAAAAGCAACCAAAAAGTATCTCAAAGTAATATTGATCGGAGACTCCAAAATGATTGAGTCAAAACATGTCACAACATGACAACATCAAGAAATAAATCAACACTTCAATCCCATCATGGAAACTAGAAAGTAATCCAAGGATAATTGATCAATGACTCAAAAATGGTTAAGTCAAGTGGCTCAAATACATACATCTCAGCTTCACACAGGAAGACTGGAAAGCAATAACAATCAATCAATACAAACATCTCATAGAGCATACCATCACATTACCATGGTTGGGTTTTAAAAAGATCGAGATCAACATCAGCATGAAATTGCAAACACATAACCCCCTTGCCTCTGGTAACAACCTAAGACTGGTCAAGGCTAGGACAAACCCCAAAACCCCAAAACACATACATGCATAAAGAATGAAATACAACACATATAGAAACAAGATGCAAATACATATTCCAGTTGTTTTTGCAATCACATGGCTAGGCCAAATATGAGTTTTCAAATTTTGTTTCAAGTATATTTCAAGAGTAAAAGATTCTTCATTTAATTTCCAAGTCAATCCATTTATCTCCTTAAATATAAAATATAATTATCCCTCCATTATTTTAAAACAATTTTCTAAAATAGTCAAAAGATAATTATTTACTTATTTAAATCATTAAACTAATTCCCATTGAATTTTAATAAAATCATTGCATTATTTTACTAAATAAAACTCCCTTAATTCCAAAAGCATCTCCCATTATTCAAATCATAAGAATAATACTTATCAACTTTAGAATTTCCTTAAAACACTTCAAGGACAATCATTTATTAAAATAATCTTCATTGATTTTAAGTAAAATCAATCTCATTAATAATTTAATAATTTAATTCTAGTAAACACTTATTAATATCTCTTTTCTATTAATTTTCCCTCATTTAAGAATCCATTTACTTAAATTGACTAATAATTAATTACACTTCTTCTACTATTAACTAATCTTAATTAAATTAAATTAAATTAGATTAGTTAATAAATCTAATAAAAATAATACATAATAATAAGATTCTATTTTAATTCAAACCCAAACCCGAATCAATTTCCAAATCTTGATTCTACTAAGGGAAGATTGCAATATTATTTTTAATTCCCATAACTGGATGAAACAATATGCATGCCCAAATTCCAAATTACAAAATTGAAGATTCATTCATAGAGAATTATTCAGACACACAAAATAGATAGGAAGAGAAAGAGCATAGTAAAACATGCGAAATAAATCATGAGTGCCTACCTAGACACTGATGCTAATTCGTTACGGTTTAGGAAATTGTAGAGAAGCTCCTCCTCTTAGAACCTTCTCCTTTCTGAAAATTCCTTCCTGCTCCAACATTCGCAATTCCTCCAAGAACCAAAACCCCCATATGACTAGAAGTGCTTGTAGAAGCACATGAGTATATCTATACACACTAGAAGAGCCTCTATATAAAGGCCTCTAAGATGCATCTAGAATGTGTCTAGAAAGAACTACGAGATAAGCATGACAACTAAGCACATAACTTCCATGATAAGAAGATAAATATGATGAGGTGTCTAGAATGTTGTAGATACCA
Source organism: Cupressus sempervirens (assembly GCA_028749045.1). Lineage (NCBI taxonomy): Eukaryota > Viridiplantae > Streptophyta > Pinopsida > Cupressales > Cupressaceae > Cupressus > Cupressus sempervirens. Next base: position 609,197,545 of record CM053784.1, on the reverse strand, counting down.
TGTGCTTAATTAGTACGCTAAGTCTTGTGTTGTAGACAACACGTGCATAATTAGAGTACAAACCCCTATGTTGTCAACATGACAACTCACAAGAGTTTGCATACTCCTATGTGAATAAATATTGCATATTAATTTATTTAATATTCACTTTTCTCTTTATAAATTAATTTATTAATTCTTAAATCTCATGCACTCACTTAAATAAATCCACTTGTTTTATCTTTATATATATATATTTTAAATCACATGCACAAATCATGCAATCTAGAATCTTTTAATAATTCTAATATCATTTTCATTTTTAAATTTATTTTTGAAACTTAATTGATAAAATAAAAATGAGCTCTAAATATATTATTATTAAATTAATAAATATTATCACGTTCTAAATTTAAACTTATAACTTTTATCTTTAAATTTAATTATTTTTATTTAATTAATTTCCCGATTAATTAAATAAAATAAAATATTAAAATATCATATTAATTTTTCATTAAATTAAATCATTAATTAAATCTTTTAATTAGACTTGATTATTAGAAAATACACCAAAGACTCATAAAGTAAAATACAAAAAACCCATCATAGAAAAACACATACAAAATCAAAGTAAGGGTTAATATCATGAATTACGTCATCCGACATATTTGAAGGGTACTCAACTCAGATACTTGTCCTAATTTTCAGTTAGGACAAATGGCTTAAAGGGTTGAGATTTGGACTTGAGAATTTATCTCCCCTCTCTTACCATTGAGATAATATGATAGGGTACACTCATCTTGGCAATTTAGGGAAGTCGATACCCGATACCTACAACCTACGTAGAATCCATGCATGTACAAACACAATATATACTAAGCTAAACAGGTAATGGCAGGAAGTGGTGCATCATGTAGATCCTAACTAGCAGGTGACTACGACTCCCTTCCTTAACCACATCAAAAATACCATATAGAAAAGAAACAAACACACACACCATACACATGCAAGTATGGGGTCAGTATCCATAAGAAGACACATATGATAATAAATCAACTAACTAATCATCATTAATAACTGCAAACATTGTAATAATCATCATCCATACATGAAATATAGAATACCAAATGATCTCATCATATAATAAATTGAATCTAAAACAACATCTAATAATCTCAAAATAATCTTACTAATTATCATCATCATAAAACTATCCTAAAAGAGTTCAACAATAATAGCAAAATGTGAACTAGGGTAGGCACTACACCCTGAATAGATAGAGCTTCTTACTGAAGAGAGAGATAACTTGAAAGATAGATAAAAAGGCATGTAAAAGTTTACATTGGCAAACTAAAAGATGAAATTGATGATCTTAAATCTAGAAAAGAACCTTTTGTGTAAATTAGTGTTAGTAATGATACATAAAATCTCAAGAAAGAGAATGAGATCTTGAAAAATGAGTTAAAAATTATTGAACTAAAGTGGAGTCTTAAGATTAATGGCACTAAGAGTGAACATAATATAAAATATGAAAATGCAGACCTTAGATCCTAGTTAAGTCAAGTGACATCTAAATTAGATTCTATTAAGATGGAGCATGTAGAGTTGGAGAAATGCAAAATCATTGTGAAAGGAGAGATGACACAAGGAAAACAAAAGTTAGAGAAACTTTACACAAGTTCTGAGAATATTGACAAACAAATATTTCATCAAAGACTTTCTTATGACAAGACAAGCCTTGGGTATCTTCTTGGAGAGAGGTCAGAAAAGAAAGATGAGATTAGGATAGAAGTAGATCCTATAATATAGACTCCTAAATAAAAGTTCAAATGGTTTTATGAAGTTGAGAGAATTAAATTGACAAAGAAATTTGATGAACCTAGAACAATAGAGAAAGTTGAAGAACCTAAGAAAGATGATTTATCTACACAAGTAAGACCATTACATATGAAGAAAGATTGCATAGGTAATTATTTTAATTATATTACTAATTTGTATTGTTATGATTGTCATGGTTATGGAAATAAGGTAGTAGAATGCAAGAAACTTAAGTTTATTGATGGTAATAAGAATAGTGGAATGTTTAGGAATACTAACCCTATAGGTAATGGAAGAAGTAGATCTCAAAGAAGATCTAATGATGGAGAGAAATCTAATGGTGAGAAAAATAAAATTTTCAGTTACAAATGTAACAAACCTAGATGCATTGCAAGAAATTATAGAGCACCTAAAAATCATAATGGAAACAATTAGAGGAGAAATGCACCTATATGTTAGTTATGTGATAAATTTGGACACATAGAAAGATTCTATAGAATGGATAGAGGGAACTTTAACAGGAATCATAATCATAGAAGGAACAACAATAGGAATGATAGAAGGAATGAAAATGGAAGTAACAATAGTCTAAAAGAAGTAGTCAAAGAACATGTGGAGGAAGTCAAAGAAATTTATTTGAAGGATTGTAATCTAAAAAGTTTAGATAAATTATTAGAAGAGAAATTCGTTGATGCACATGATGGAAAGTTGAAGTCACAGCTTATTTATGGCTCAACTTGTCTAAATTAAGCTATTATAGAAGAATCAAAGTATCAATGGTCAAAATTGATGTTAGCGAGTGAGTTAGAGATTGCACAATTAATATAAGGTATAAGACATAGAGATAAAGCTATGGTTCAGTGTGCAAGTCTTGATATGATTGCAGTAAGTGGGAATTGTAAGAACAAGGTCACTAGTACAAAAAGACAATATTATGAGCTTATGGTAGATACACATTTACTACACAATGTGATTTGAAATGGTTTAAGGATTGTGAGCAAGATTTAATGTACCATTTGTTCAAGCAAAGTGTCTTGAGTCAATTAAAGAGTGTTTTGACAACAATTTAAGTGCATAGTAAAGTCTGTGAAGCTATAAGTTGTAGAAGCCCAAAAAATCTCAAATTTGAGGTAATTTACAGAGTATTGAATCTATTTTATTATGATATTTATAGTGGTTAAGCAATAGCTAGTCAACGAGTGCATGATGTTAGTGATAGACCAAGGTATGGGTTGAAGAAACACCCATTTGTTTTCTTATTAGATGATCTTGTAGGAATATTTTTGCAAGTTCCAAAAAATGTGTTACACATAAAGGATATAAGAAGTTATATAAATTGCAAAATTGATAGCATAGGAGATGAGGAAATTCTCAAAGATTTAAGAAAAATGTGCAACAATGACTTATCCCTAAAGTTTGAGTATGCATATGTTGAAGATTTATATTTGGTGAAGTATATGTTCAACATAGAATTTGATAATCATGAGCGGACCAAAATTATTTTGAGCTGAATACATGATGATATGTTTTGGTTGGGTGATGTGCAGATTATCATTGATAGTGACCCAATTCACAAGTTCATAGGATTAAGAAATGAGGGTTGCAATCATGTTAATGAAAGAAATGTTAGAAAAATGGTGAAGACAAACCTAAAAACCAAGTTTGACAAAAGAAATATGAAGGTTGTTCCTATTCAAGATAAAGGAGTCAAATTGTTGACTAAAATCTTAGGGTAAAAATTGAACCATGGATCAAGGGTAACCATGGATCAAGGGTTAACTTCATACCATCTATATTTATTCATACAACACATGTGATGGTTGTTGAAAGGAGGAAAGTGAATTTATGTGACATTATTAGATTGCAACTATTGGATAATAAACAAGTAGTGCAGTGTTTAGATTTGAGTCCCTATTGACTCATTTGTTCTTCTATGTTACAAAGAAGTTTCTTGGAGTAGTTAATTTGGATACCAAGGAGTGTAGAATGAATATGATAACTCAATGCTATAGATCCAAACCTGAGAATGTTAGAGACATTGATATTGATAGAATGATGAAGAACTCTTAGTTTGAAATGAAATTGAGGTATAAGATACCTCCCTCTTTGGTGGAAAAGTATAAGGATGATTTGTTCTTCGTACTTGAGATTGATAGCACATGCTTGGAAGTAGTGATACCTAGGGTATAATTCATTGAGCCTATGGGCTATGAGATGAGCACAAAATTGATAGAAGGATATGCGTAGATTATACTTGAATCTAAGTACAACGCAAAATGCCCTAGATGGGGAAAATATGATGAAAGGTTAGTGATAGTATAAATCGAGCCCTATAGAAAAGAGAGAAAGAAGAAAGTAGAGAAATAGATAGATTTCATCCTCAAGGAATCTAGCATGTCAAGGTAGGAACTCAACGAGCTAAAGGGAATTATGCTAAAAATGAAGGCCAATAGGCTGTTTGAATTATTAGTAGTAATAGCTATTGTAGTAGCAAGACCCTCAAAATAAGTAATAGTGGCCACACCATGTGTGCAAGATCCTATTACACCATATGTAATAGTTACACAAATGCAACCAATTAGAGCGAGCTATGAACAATTAAGAAGTCAGCCAGAGATGGAAGCAACTTTTTCATAGAGGAAGTCAAGAAGACTGGTAAAGATTAAACAAGAACCTGTAATGAAAAGAGTCAAAAATACCACTAGTAGACCAAGAAAGAGAAGAAAAATGATGCAGGAGCATCTAGAGGTATAAGGGCAATCCTGTGTCAACCAAAAAAAAATGTACTTAGACTTAGTTTCTGTTTCATGTCTTTACATTTTTGGATACCCATTTGGGTCAAATAAAAGTTTCAACTCTCATAGTTCCACTATCAGTGCATTTAAAAATCCTGAAAAAATAGGAGCATGCAATTTGGCCATCATTTTGGTAACCTAGAAGGTGTGAATTGACCAGATGAATGTAATTGTGATTTAGAGCATTCCAAAAAAAGAATCAGGTCAAAAGGCCCCATGGTTTGAAAGTTATTGTAGTTTTTTGGGTTTTGGAGACCCCCTAAGAATGCTTCGAAGTCAGGTTAGGGGCATTAAATAAACTCAAAAAGGGCTAAAAATGGGGGATGAGCAAAGCTTTTCCATAGGGCTATAGAGAACTTTGAGAGCTTTCCAAAAATGTAAACGGTTCATCAATCGGAGCTACGGTTCAAAAGTTATGCCTCCCGAAAGTTCGGTTACCATTTCTGGATTCTTCTAGAATTATACCGACTTCTAACGCAGCTTTCAAAACCTTCTATTTGGTAGGTGGATGCCTACTAGCACTTTCTAGAATGTACTCCTAGTCCTTAACCCCCTAGGGTCTATTTAAGGAGATTTATGGCATTGTAAAAGGCAGTTCGGAGTGGAGTTTGAGAGGAGGTGCTAAAAGGAGAAATATTCTCTAGATTTATGTTATTGTAAGCCCTTAGGGAATGTTTTGAAGTTTATTTTCTCTATACTATTTTTACTAGCTTATTTTCTTAGTTAATATAATTTCCCTTTTCTGTTGTGTCCATTCTATTCTCGGGTTGTGTCCCATCAAGTGGTATCAGAGCAGGTTTTCCTGAGTGTGTAGACAGAGCGCCGACTATGAGCCAGTTTGCACCAGGACTGTGTGGTTGTGGGTTCGAGTTAGAAGATGCCTCCATGAAGAGAGCATGGTAGAAGGGCCAGAGCTATTGATCCTAAGGAGGTTAGAGCCCTCCAGAGGTAGGTACAAGCATTGCAAGAGGAGCTTCATAGAGGAGCAAATGTTGCCGCAAGTGATAATAGTGAGGATGAAAATGAAGAGGAAGTAATGGGACCAAAAGAGGAAGTTGACGGGGAAGTTCTGAATCCTGTAGAGGAAAGGCTTTTTAGGGCCATTGCTAAGTTTGGGAAAAGACCTACAATTGAAGTGGGTATATTTTCAGGAAATCTGAAACCAGATGAGTTGATCGATTGGATCAATGAACTGGAAGAATACTTTGAGTATGAGGATATAAGGGACCCAGATAGGGTTAAGTTTGCAAAGGCCAAACTGAAAGGCCATGCCAAAATCTGGTGGCAAGAGGTTCAACTGGAAAGACTTAGAAGAGGAAAGGAGAAGATCACAAGATGGGATCGCATGGTGGACAAATTGAAGAAGCAGTTCATTCCTGTGGACTACGAGCTTGATCTGTTTAAGAAGATGCATGGGTTAAAGCAAGTAGGAAGATCAGTCCAAGAATATACAAAGGAGTTTTACCAACTCTTGATTAGAGCGGGGCATGCAGAAGAAAATAAGGAGAAGGTTGCTCATTATATTAGTAGGTTGCGACCTAGCATCTAGGAGGAATTAAGTCTGGTAAGAATGACCAGCGTTGAAGAGGCATACCAGTTTTCCCTACGAGTTGAAGAGAAGCTGAGTAAAAGGTTTGAAGGAAGACAAAGAGGGCGCGGTCAAGGAGGAAGGGGAAGCGGTAGATCATCTGGAGGCCACAATGAAACCCAAAAGAAAAATGAAGATGTGGGTACTAGAAGAAACTAGAGGAATGAGGGTTTCAACCGCTCTCATGATCAAGGCTTTGGAAATCAAAGAGGAAGAAGTAGAGGACATGGACAAGAAAGAGGAGGCTTCCGTGGTACCTGTTTCCATTGCAATGAAGAAGGTCATCATGCCTTTGAATGCCCTCAACAACAAGGAAGGACAGATAGGAGAGTTGAGGGCCAAGCTAGGGTTGCTCATGTGGACGAGGATGCACAATCATCACATTCAGAGGATGCAGAAAGAGGAGAGACCTTTCTAAATGAAAGAGTCCTACTGAGTGGTGAGAATGAACTAGGACAATGGAGGAGTTTGTTCTGTACCAGATGCAAGTGTGAGGATAAATGTTGTGATGTGATCATTGATGGTGGTAGCACTGATAACTTGGTATCAGAGGAGATGGTCTCTAAGCTGAAGCTCAAGAGGGAGAAACATCCCCAGCCCTATCGGATCTCTTGGGTAAAAGATGATCATAAGGTCCTGGTAAGTGAACAATGTTTAGTGAAATTTAAAATTGGGAGTTACCATGATGAAGTTCTTTGTGATGTTATTTCGATGGATGTTTACCATCTATTGTTGGGTAGACCATGGCAGTTTGATAGACATGCAGTGCATGATGGACATGCAAACACATACTCTCTAAAAAAGGATGGAGTTTGCCACAAATTGAAGCCCATGAAAAAGGAAGGTGAAAAGGTATGTAGCAGTGCTATGATTTGTCTTGTTGATGGAAGGAAGTTTTTAGATACCATGAAACATCAGCATATGTGCTATGCTTTGATTCCTAGGAAAGATAAAGAAGGTAGTAGTGAAATACCACTTGAAGTTTTAGATTTACTAGGGGAGTTTGGAGATATTATCTCTGATAATGTTCCAGATGGATTGCCACCAGTAAGGAAAATTAGTCATCAGATAGATCTGAGTCTAGGAGCTAGTTTTCCTAACAAGGCTACTCACAGGATGACTCCTACTGAAACAGAGGAGCTAAATAGATAGGTTCAGGAGCTTTTGAGGAAGGGCTTGATTTGAGAGAGCCTGAGTCCATGTGCAGTACCTGCAGTACTTGCACCAAAGAAGGATGGAGAGTGGAGGATGTGTACAGATTCTTGAGCTATAAATAGGATAACCATCAAGTACCAATTTCCTTTACCAAGGATGGATGATCTTATGGACTGCTTGAGTGGAGCTCAGTACTTCACAAAGATAGATCTGAAGAGTGGTTATCATCAGATACGGATTCAAGAAGGAGATGAGTGGAAAATAGCCTTCAAGACCAAGGAGGGTCTTTATGAGTGGGTAGTCATGCCATTTGGATTGACGAATGCCCCAAGCACCTTCATGCGGCTCATGAATGAGGTACTTAAGAAGTTCTTGGGAAAATTTGTTATTATCTATTTGGATGATATTTTAATTTTCAGCAAGACTTTGGAAGAACATTTACTGCATATTCGTAGTGTCCTTGAAAGGCTAAGGGAAGAGAAACTGTTAATTAATCTAAAGAAGTGTGTCTTTGCAAAAAGGGAATTAGTCTATTTGGGGTTTGTTATATCACCTGAAGGTCTCAAAATGGATCCAGAGAAGGTAAAAGCCATCTTGGAATGGCCTACTCTGAGGTCTGCTACTAAGGTAAGATCATTTCATGGTTTGGTTAGTTTTTACGGGAAGTTTATTAAGAATTTTAGTGGCATATGTGCACCCCTAACTGATACAATAAGAGGGGATAGAAAAGAGTTCAAATGGACTGCAGTAGCTGCGAGAAGTTTTGAATTGCTAAAGAAGAAGGTGACAAAACAGCTTGTGTTGGCACTTCTAGATTTTAGAAAAGTGTTCCAGGTGGATTGTGATGCTAGTGGTAGCGCTATTGGGGCTGCATTAAGCCAAGAAGGTAAGCCTATTTCATATTTTAGTGAAAAATTGAATGATGCAAGGAAGAAGTATTCTGTTTATGATCAAGAATTCTATGCAATAATTCAGGCCTTAAAGAAATGGAGGCATTATTTATTTCCAAAGGAATTTGTTTTGTATACTGATCATCAGGCATTATAGTACCTAAATAGCCAAGGTAAATTGAATCAGAGGCATATGAAGTGGGTAGAATTCTTGCAGAGTTATACATTTGTGTTGAAGCATAGAAGTGGAAAATCTAACAGGGTTGCAGATGCACTAAGTAGGAGACAATCACTGCTTACAGTAATGCAGGTTGAAGTAGTTGGGTTTGATGAACTCAAGAATTTGTACCCTGAGGATCCTGATTTTGTTGAAGCATGGAAAGCTTGTAAAGAGCCTGTTGCTGTAGATAGAACAAAGTGGTTAGATTATTTTATTCAGGATGACATGTTGTTCAAGGGTAGTCAATTGTGCATTCCAAGGAGTTCCATGAGGGAAAATCTGATTAAGGAGAAACACAGTGGAGGGATGGCAGGACATTTTGGTCGAGATAAGACCATTTCCATTCTTAGAGAACATTATTTTTGGCCTCAAGTTTCACAGGATGTGAAGAAGTTCGTACAAAGTTGCCAAGTTTGTCAAGTTGCCAAGGGGTTTAGTCACAATACGGGTCTTTATCAGCCGTTGCCTATTCCATCAAGGCCATGGGAGGACATAAGTATGGATTTTGTTCTTGGATTGCCAAGGACACAAAGGGGTAATGACTCAGTATTTGTGGTGGTTGATAGGTTCTCCAAAATGGCACATTTTATTGCATGCCACAAAACTCATGATGCTGTCCATATTGCAGACTTGTTTTTCAAAGAGGTGGTAAGACTACAATGTCTTCCAAGGAGTATAGTTTCTGACAGAGATACTAAATTTGTGGGGTATTTCTGGAGGACATTGTGGAAGAAGTTGAGAACAGACCTAAAATTTAGTTCCATGCATCACCCATAGACTGATGGTCAAACAGAGGTGGTAAATAGAAGTTTGGGCAATTTGCTAAGATGTTTAGTTGGGGATAAGCCCAAGGGATGGGATTTGATTCTACCATAGGCAGAGTTTGCTTATAATAACTCTGTAAATAAGAGTACTGGAAAATCACCATTCCAAATTGTATATGGGAATAGCCCAAGGACTGCACCAGAGCTGAGGAAGATAGAACAAGGGGAGAGGACAAGTGCTGAAGCTGAGGAATTTGCTGAACATATCAAGTGTCTACATGAGGAGGTTCAGGCACACATAACCAAGATGAATCAAGAGTATAAAGCTAGGGCTGATCAAAGGAGAAGACATAAGGAATTTCAAGTAGGAGATTTAGTCATGGTACACTTACGAAAAGAAATATTTCCAGCTGGTACTTACAACAAGCTAAAAATGAAGAAATTTGGCCCCTGTAAAATTTTGAAGAAACATGACTCAGGAAATGCATATGAAGTAGAGCTGCCAGATGGTATTCAGATTTCTCCCATTTTCAACATTGCAGATTTAACAGAGTATCATGGTGATGGTGCAGATGAGGAGCTGGTGTTAGAGCCATGTCCGATTCCTACTTCTAAGAAGGAGGAGATAGAAGACATTCTAGATCATCGTGTGGGTAGGAGTACCAAATACAGGCAGTATGAAGAGTATTTGGTCAAATGGAAAGGACGGCCAATCGAGGACTCTGCTTGGATTTCAGTAGTTGAGGTTTCCCATTTGGGATTTCCTCTACCATCCATAAAGTGATAGGGTCACTTTTCAATCTACCCTGGGTGTCTGATGCAGGAGCATCCAGAGGTATAAGGGCAATCCTGTGTCACCCAAAAAAAATGTACTTAGACTTAGTTTTTGTTTCATGTCTTTACATTTTTGGATACCCATTTGGGTCAAATAAAGGTTCCAACTCTCACAGTTCCACTATTAGTGCATTTGAAAATCCTGAAAAAATAGGAGCATGCAATTTGGCCATCATTTTGGTAACCTAGAAGGTGTGAATTGACCAGATGAATGCAATTGTGATTTAGAGCATTCCAGAAAAAGAATCAGGTCAAAAGGCCCCATGGTTTGAAAGTTATTGCAGTTTTTTGGGTTTTGGAGACCCCCTAAGAATGCTTTGAAGTCAGGTTAGGGGCATTAAATGACCTCAAAGAGGGCTGAAAAATGGGGGATGAGAAAAGCTTGTACATAGGGCTATAGAGTGCTTCAAGAGCTTTACGAAAATGTAAACGGTTCGTCAATCAGAGCTACGGTTCAAAAGTTATGCCTCCCAGAAGTTCAGTTACCGTTTCTGGATTCTTCTAGAATTGCACCAACTTCTAACGCAGCTTCTGAAACCTTCTATTTGGTCGTTGGATGCCTACTAGCACTTTCTAGAATGTACTCCTAGTCCTTGACCCTCTGGGGTCTATTTAAGGAGATTTTTGGCATTGTAAAAGGCAGTTCGGAGTGGAGTTTGAGAGGAGGTGCTAAAAGGAGAAATATTCTCCAGATTTATGCTATTGTAAGCCCTTAGGGCATGTTCTGAAGTTTATTTTCTCTGTACTATTTGTACTAGCTTATTTTCTCAGTTAATAGAATTTCCCTTTTCTGTTGTGTCCATTCTGTTCTTGGGTTGTGTCCCATCAAAAAACCATGCAAGTGAGAAGTTTTGAAAGCTCAGAAGATGATATTAAAGATAGACCTATTGAACAAGATGCGTAGTAAGCTAAGACAACTATAGGAAAGAAAGAAATGAAACAAAAGGTAGAGAATCTGAACATGTAGATTGTAAATGATAAATTATTTATATAGTTAAATAAATTTTATAACATGTATAGAAGTATGGATAGGAGGCAATTAGAGAATACAATAATAAGAAACATGATTCTAAGGAATAAGAGATTTGATAGCATTTAGAATAAAATTCTTGAAGACCTATACTTGATAGATTGATTAATAGGAAGAGAAGAGTAATAGAAGAAGATTTAAACATGTGGATCACATCCATAAACAAGTTATGTGATGTTGGATCAGAAGAAGAATATAAAATTTTCTAGAAGGGTATTGAGCCCTTGTCAAGGAACAAAAGAAGACAAATTCTTCTTATGGGAGGAAATTATGAAGAGATTAGGCAAGAAAAAAAAGAGATAATAGTAAAGTACATGTTCTTGGTGCCTCAAGAGAGTGCATAAGCTAAAGATGATAGTCCAGTGTATGTGGAAGTCCATACACCTTTCAAGGAAGAGGAAGAAGTAGAGGAAACATATCAAGCACTATCACCACCTCATATTGTTATGGGTATTGAGTCCATGCAAGTGGATAGTACACACATAACTATGAACACTAAGGAGAACTCTTTTGTAGGGTATGGAGTAAATATTGTTGGCAATATTAGCAATATCATTGATTATTCTAGTTCTAGTGACGAGGAAGAAGAGGAAAAGAAGAAGGAAGAAAGAGAAAAGAGGGAATAAGATGCAGAAGAAAAGAAAATAAAAGGAGAAGAGGAAAATAAAAAGAGAGAAGAAGAGGTAAAGAAGAGAAAAATAGAAGAGGAAAAGATGAAGAAAATAGAAGAAGGAAAAGGAAGATGCCAATAAAGAGGCTGAGGAAAAGAAGAAAGCAAAATAAAAAATAATTAAGACTATTGTACTTTTAGTAGTGTTAGTAGTTGGTACATCTATAGCAACATCTATTTTATTTGATGATGAAGATCAAAAAGAATTAATGGACACCTTGAGCAAGTTATTCGAGAAGAATAAAATTGTTAAGACTTTGGAGAAAACTCTTGCTGAAGTCTTGGAATGCATGTAGAAGATAGTTTCCACAACTATAGCAATTCTAGACTTGTAGGCCAAGGAAAAAGAGTTGGTGAAGATGGGGAATTCACAATTTTGGTTGAAGTAGCAACAATGTAAGCACAAACAAATCATGAAGAAGCCCTATTTAACATAGCATTCAATAATGTGCATAATGATTTTAAGGTACTTGATGAAAACATCAAGGAATTGAGGAAATTTATTGATAAAGGTAAGAAGTATGGATAGTGCACAATGTCTTACACTTATTTATCAAATTTTGATGCTAAGATTGAAGGCCATATGAGTCAGCTTCAGACACTCACTACAAGATTGCAACAACCTAATATTAGAATTGAAGATTCTAAGAATGAAATTGAGAAGATCCACAATGCTATTAGAAGCATTGAATCTAATGAGAAAAATGGAATATCCTAATAAGAAGATTCCCTATTCTCAGAGAATATCTAGCACCTAAAGTTGTAATTTGGTAGAGGCAATTGGAGGAATGTCTTTTAGCAAATAATTCCTATGACAAATTTTCCTATACTGACCTAAGCATAGTTGAAGTGGAATCTTATGCACTTTGCACACTCATAAGTATTTCAGATACAGTGAAAGGAAAATAAAAGAATGAGTATGATGGAATAAAGATTGATTTTTCAAATTATATATCTAGAATGAGGAGCTAATCAAGAATAGGCAACAAGTTTTTGAGATACAGTTTTAACTTCTTTGTCATTGATGTCAAAGGGGGAGTATTATGTAAAGGAAATATTGTATAAATGTAAATGTATATATAAGGGGGAGCTTATGTATGTATCAATGTTAAGGAGTGATAAGGAATGTAATGATCCATCAAAACATGAATATAATTTTTATGTTTTGAAGGTGGTTTTTTGTATAGTTACTTTTATTTGTTTTTGTTATGTATGACATCATTTTGGGACTTAGCCAATTTTCCCAAATGTTTCCATCAATTCCAAAGCAACAGATTGTTGGCAATATGGCTAGATAAATGTCTTGATGATTATCATTTATGGAAACATAGAATCAACATTTCATTTATGCATTTGGAGATGGAAAATTGTCTAAGTATTAGATAGTTTGTAGTAGCACAAAGCACATATCTTAAGAGTATAGATGATGCACAAAGAGATAGCTTATACACAATTTAGGAAAGGTGTGTGATATTATCATGATGATGTGTACCAGTGCACATGTGTGTATGGACAATACAACACAAGTTATACTAATATTAACAATGCAAGAAATTAATAGTGTAGAATAGAGCATAGCAGTAAACACAGTTGTATGACTTTATGAATAATTTTAGTTACAAAATAATTACTAAGTTATGTTGAGCAAACTATGTGGATATTATTCCATAACCTATTTTATATTACGTCAAGTATATGATAAAATGAAGGCCAATAGTGCAAATTTTTATGATTGTACAAGGTATAAGTAAAGATCTTATCTTGTGTAGATAATGGGGAAGTTACGTGATTAGATGTGACATGAAAACTATTCTAAGAACTACCTACAAGAATTATATGATGTGAAATCTGATATACAATCAGAGAAAGTTGAGTTACAATAGAAAAGATTAAGTATTGTATGTATACCTATCTTATGAAGGAATTAAATTCTATAATTGCATGTTAAGGTAGTGGTCTCTTCTTGCATACATTGTAATTGTTATACCAACTCCTAACAAGGTTGTAGCAACTCCTAATAGGGTTAAGGCTTTGAAAAAAGCCTATTCCTCTGACAAGGACTTGAGACACTATATGTACTTCATAGACTCCTAACAAGATCAATATCCTTAATAAGATCCCATTGTTTAGTGTATCATCTAGTGGGTATCATCCCCACCAGGGTTCTCTTGTCTAGGGTTTCCCTAGTTAAAAAGTAATGGTGTTATGAGTTCTCTATTTGCATGGTTATATTTACTATTCAAAATCTTTGGTTTACTTTTATATGCAAGTTATAAAGTAATTAATAATATTAAGTAGTGGGTAAAAGTTTGTAATATACTGATTCACCCCTACTCTCAGTATTATCTATTTCTAACATAAACCTCTTCTTCTAGTATTCCATTTAAAAATGTTGACTTAACATCCATTTGATATACTTTGAATTTTTTGTAAGAAGCATATGCCAACAGAGTTCTAAGTCCATCATCTAGAAACATGTAAAAATGTCTCACCATAGCTAATTCCTTATTCTTAGGCATAACCTTAACAAAATAAATTGGCCTTGCTCCTCACAACTTGACCATTCTCATTCAGTTTGTTTATGAAAATTCATTTTGTTCCAATAAAAATTTCATCATCTTCTCTCAATAATAGTATGTACATCTCTTTTTTTTCTCAATTGATCTATCTCTTCATTCATATCAATAATCCAATCTTCATTGTTATGTGAAGCTTTCATAGTTTTTGCTTTAAATTCAAAAATTAAACAAGTATTTTCATTTATTGTACTTTTTGTCATGAATCTAGTAATTTTATCTCCAATGATTTGTTTAGGTGAATTATTCCTTCTCACATACTTTGCTAGCATAGGTTTAGTTCTTTGGTTTCCAACATTATCTTCACTTAGTTGTGGCTCTACATCCTTCTCAAGTTGTTTTATCTATGGATTGGACAATGCAATCTGATGCTTAATAACTCATTTTAAATTTTTTTCTTGGGGACTAAAATAGGTTCATCTCCTCATACATAGAAAAAAATTATTGTGATCATCAAGTTCTTTTTTTCTTTTCTAATAATCCTCATTTGCAAATTCATCAATTCTTACATTTGTACTTTTAATCATTATGTTAGTAGCCATGTTCAAAAATTTATAAGGTTTTCTTTTAGATGAATAACCAAGGAAAATACCTTCATCACCTTTAGAATCAAATTTATAATTCCTTGTATCTTTATGAATGTAACATCTCCCTCAAAATATCTTGAAATAACTCACATTAGATGTATGACCATACCAAAATTAATAAGGTGTCTTGTTTTTTCTTTTCTTTAGTTGAACTTGGTTGAGAGTTTAGAATCAATTTCTAATATCTTCTCTTGAAAATATTTTAGAAATTCCCTTCTCAATTAACAATGTCCTTTCACAATCCACAATTGACCCATTCCTTCCTTCAACAATCCCATTTTTTAATGGTGTCTTTGTGGATGAAAACTATCTCTTAATTCCATGAAAAGCACAAAATTTAGTGAATCCAATATACATAAACTTATGAATTCTATCCATCTCAAACATTTAAATGGTTTACTAGTTTATGTTTCAACTCTAGCTTTGCACTATTTAAATATATAAAAGCATGTGACTTCAACTTCATAAACAACACAATCATCATCTTAGATAAATCATCAAGTTGTATGAAATATTTTCCACCCTAATAAATTTCTACTTTCATTAATCCACACAAATATATATTTGCTAATTCTATAATTTTAATTAGAAGTATGTGTCTTAGTTGGAAATCTTGACTTCGTCATATTATTGAGATGACATTGTTTTCACATATCATTCTTTGATATGAAAATTTGGTAAGCCTCTAACTCTTTTCTTTCTACTGGCCATGACCATATTATCAAAATTGACATGACATAGCCTCTTATGCATAGCCACACATACTTTCAAACAAACACTTATCAGGTGTAGGATCAAGAAAAATAAATTACCTTTTTTTTTTCTATCTAGTCCTAATTATATTTCAATCATCATCATACATATTGACTTTCCTATTATGAAATTCTAGCTTGTGACCTATGTTATTCATCTAAGAAACACTAAACATATTATATTTTAGTCTTTTCACCTAATATGCATCAACATATTTTATTTTATCATTTAACATCTATTAACCTCTACCTTTCACTAGACACATAACATGATTCCCTATTTTAACACATCCACCATCATATTTCTCAAATTTAACAAACACAATAATGTCTCAAAGTCATGTGATGAGAACATTCAATAATAATATTCTGTGTTTCATTTTTACTAACATGTGAAATAAGATATTTTCTAGTCTTATAGCTTTCCTTATTAGGGTCTTCTTTTACAACAACATAAACCACATCTACTCCTTTTTTCATCTTCATTGTGTGACTTGGTCTTCACTTCTTCAATAATATAGCATGATTTATTCCTTTATCCTTTTAGTCTTTGACGTAATTGACAATTGAATTTACTTTTACCTCTTAATAACCTCCATATAAACAATTCTTTAATTTCATCGATATCATCATCTGAATCTAGATTACTTTCATTTTAACTCCTCTTTTCTTTCTTTGAACTACCAATGGTTAGTGAAGTCTTGAAAGAATTCTCAAGTATAGGAACAATTTTGTCAAACTTGATTAATTCAAATGTAGTCAAATGACCAATTAAACCATCGAGACTAAGATCATTACCATGAATAGCTCCAACTTCCTAAACTACATATGCTTTTATAGCATAAATAGGTAAGAGAGTTATGAAAAATTTAATTACAACTTTTTTCTATCACTAATGACTCCTCAAGAAACTTTCACAACACTCACAAATTCCTTGGCTTGGTTCACATTCTATACATCACTTTCACCTTCTTTCTATTGGAAATAACAATGGGAAGTAAACTCTAAGAGGAGGGGGAGTGGGAGGCATGAATTAATACTATAAAACATTCACCACACATCCATTTTATAATTTAGCATGTAAACTTAAATATCTAATGACACATATTCATCCATACCATGAAAAAAAAATACATAACATAATAAATTTGTTACCTAGAAACCCTCTAATGAGAAGGTAAAACTAGGTTTGGAATGACACCCACAAATCTTCACTAATACAACTATAAAATGTAGCCAATTTTCGTTAGAATAATTTTTTCCATAAACTATGATCTATCCTATGAGGGGCTTGCCCTATTAAAGGCTTACAAAGACTATTAGGTCTCACCCTATTAAAGGATTTCAACACCCTGCCAAAAGTGTGCCTTGTTAAAGGACTTACACTTACAATACAGTAGCACCCTAATAAGATATTTACACATGTTTATTAAGACTAATTTGTTAGGATATTTACTTTACATCACCTATTAAAATGATTCAACACCATGATATTTCAGTTGTCACTCTATTGATAACTATCATATCTTCTCTTTCTTGATGAATTCTCAATATTTCTCATTAAATATGTCTCCGATGTCCTATCTTTTCTTTCTTATATTCTCTATACAAAATTCTATAATTTAGATCATTATCACAACCTCCATAGCCATCATGAATGCTCTCTCTACAGTTAGCATTCATCTCCTTCCACACATTCACACATTCTAAAAACTACTTAGGGTTTTTCTCCTTAAGTAAACATAGGTGGGCTAGGGTTAGGTAAGAATAAATGGTTGAGGTTTATCCATATTTCAACTTAGAACATCCCTAAATTTGATTAGTTCCATGTACTACATAAGGATTCATAATATACCTCCATACATATCTTCTAGAATCATAAAATAATCATTAAGTCAGCCCAAAAATGGTTTACATAGAAGATTGTGCGATTACAAAAAACTATGTCCAAAACTATTCACTCAACATCTGAAGACTTTGATTCTTAGCCATCACTATATTCTCAATGGTGTAACTCAACTTTTGAATGGCTTGACATGCACTATTTACTTGGATCTTGAATCACTTAGCATGTATAGTTTTCTCGGCTTATGAGTGACTTGGAACATAGTAGGTATATCACTCGACATGTATTCTCTAACTAGTGATGCTCAACATGCTTTGATCACTCAGATCACATTGATTTCTTGGCTCCTCTGATCACATGGCATGTGCTAAAATATTGATGAATAATGACTAAGTTTTTTGTCATTTCCTTGTCAAAATTACTATGAGATTGACAATCTCCCCTTTTCACATGAGTGGAAAAATTGTGTTGGCATACATATTCAAGCCTTATTATGAGCATAACTTAGACAATATATATCTATGACTTGACTCTCATACAAAATTTCAAAACTTCAAAAATTTTCAAAATGGATGACTAACTATCATACCTTATTTCTCCATTACTCCCCTTGAGTAAATATTTCCTTTTTATATTTGAATTTGATACTCATACTGAGTAGATTTTTTGTTTCCTATTTTTGCATTATTACTCCCCCTTACTCAAAATTGCACTTCCTTTTATCAAAATGAAATTCATAATCCCCCTTTTGTGACACTTATGTCATGGGTAGTACACTAATATTGTGTTTATCCAAAAATGATTTATGGATATCCATTATGATCTTCAAGGCCACATCACAATTGTTGCATGTGACCTTTAGAGATTAATACTTAATGTCTAGTTGTGTAGCAAGGTCAACTAAGCCATCATGAGTAGAAAGTTGGTTATCTTTCTTCATCAATGTCTCAAGATAGCTAGTTCCTTATGAAAAACCTCTATGTGTGGTGTGAACATGGAATGAATACTTATCAAGGTAGCTTGAATGTTTTCATCTTGTGCTTTCAGCCCAACAAGCATACCTTTAGTGGACAATAATCTCTAAAAATGAGTTTAGCTTTGACTAGGAGATAACTTAAGAGTAGTACTTGTAGTTTGTAAATATCCTTACATTTGGTCAATAGCCCACTAAACATCCTATGTGAAAATATTCACATCACATAACTTGGTGTATAAAGAGAATATATTTTTTTAACACCTTCTTCACACTCCATTTTGGTTGCTAGATCAACCTGTCATATTGCAATAGACTAGATATCTTCTCAAGTAGCTTAGTGTGAAATTTCCTCTTAGACCATTCTAAGAGTTTAAAATTTGTGTCTAGGTCTCCATCCTTTATTTTTTCAACAATTGTGACAAGTTTTTTAATGATGGGCTTATCTTCATTCATCTCAGGGAGACTAAAAGAATCATAGAATATGTCTTTTATCTCATACAATACTTGCTTTTTATTATACTCCCTTGTCATCATTTCTTTCATCTTCTTTCTTTGTAGAGCTTCCTATAGAATTCTCATCTTTTCAATAGTTATTATTGCTACATCAAACTTGGGAAACTCAATCACCTCATCTAAAGTTACATCCAAAAAAGATGTGTCATCTGTGCTCTTGGATGTACTAACACTTGGCCTTGATATTTACAAAGGTGTAGCATGTGTGCTCAGCCTCTAAAGAGCCTAATTACTAGGAGGAGTGACATTTTTTGGTAGGGTAACCAATGTATGCATGCCAATTTTTTCCTTAGGTGTAGTAGTCACCTTCAACTCTTCAATCATATCATTTTTACTCTCTTCTTTATATGCTTCACCTTGTGTTTGTGGAGTAGGTTTAGGACTTTCTTCCTAACCTGTACGAACTTTAGTTCCATCTTTCTCAATTATCAATATTGTTGGCATACCTAAACTATGTAGGTTAGGTACTAGTGTATCTAATTGTTGTTTCTCATCCTCTTTGATTTGAAATGTAACTATGGGCATTGTAGATTGTGTCTCTATTGTAACTATTGTCTACTTAGAGTGTGCACTTTTATATTCTTATGGATCCTATTCTTGCTTCTCCTTTTCTTCTCTAGATTAAGGGGGGGCATTGGATATCTCTATAGGTTGTTCCCTTTCAGATGCAAGTTGTTCCTTCTCAATCTCATCCGTTCTCACGAATATAGGATCATTACACAATTGTATTGCCATGGTGAAATCCTTCAATATCTTATTCAAATCTTCCTCAATTAAAGGATTGATGTTCTATGCTGAATTATCAGCAACATCCTTAATTATAATTACTAAATTATACTGACTCTTGTGCTTCATGTGGTGGACTGTTACTCGACACTTGTGCATCTTGTGGCAATTCCTCAACTATGGCCTCTTCTATAGTTTTCTTAGTCACTTCCACATTAGCCTCTTTGATTAGAAGTTTAGTATCTTAAACATTTTTATTTGCTTCACCTTCCTCACGTTCCTTTGTTCCTTCATCTATCTTCCTTTCAACTAGCTTGGTAGGTATCCCAGGCTAAAAGTACAAATTTGTGTCACCTTTTAGGCTAACTTTTTAGAATGACTAAATTTGAGTATTAATATCTAAAAATCAATTTTGTCCAAACATATGATCTAGATAAATTCATTCTAGCTATGTTATTTATGGTCTCACACTTTTCCAATTGAAAATATCTATTAAATGCAAGTTTTATACTAATTTGTATCCAATTACTAAAGAAATACAATTATTCTAGAAAAGTGGCATTTCAATAACTCTTACTATTTTTTATTATATTGATTTAATAACATATAAACACTATTTTATAGAGCTCAAAGTCAAGAATATTCTCATATAGAGTTTATAGTGTTCTAATTAGATATAGTATATTATAATTAAAAAATTCTAAAAGTACATATTTTAACACTCAAAAAATGTCAATTTTGAGAAAAAATATTAAATCATATAATTTTTTTAAAAAAATATATGACATTCCAGAGGAGAGAGTCCTCTTTTGGAATGTATAATTTTTCTCCTGGTTAGAATAGATTTGTTTTGAAAAATGTAGTGGGAGATGAAAACTATCAATTTTAGGTGAGTTGAAAATTGAATCATTATAAAAGAGAAAATATAAGTCTAAAGTTGATTTTTATTTTTGATTTTTTTAGCTATATATGTTATCTATAACATAGTCTAAGATCAAAGGCCAATAACTTTATTTCCATCTAGTTTTGTGGTGGGAACTAGACCCCTAATTTTCAACATTGTTTATTAGCTAAATAATTATCTATAAAAATTAAGAAAATATATCAATTCTTATTCCAAATAATTATTACAAAATTTAATCCTAAACTTCATCCATTTCTACACATTTCATTAGTTTATTTCATTTTCAAATTCAAAATAATAATACAAATTTTATGTCATTGAAGGTGAACGGTTATACTTTTGTTAACCTTTTCCTTTACAAAAGGGTGACACAAGTTTGTGCTTTTACCCCCCATAACTAGTCTTCCAAAGAAATGTTCTTTATGTTACCACTTCTTCTACATTTTTCCTCAAAAGCTTGAAAGCTCTATACTTAGGGGAAATATTCCCTTATATTTGTTCATGGCTTTAGCCATCATCTTCTTGTTCAAAGTAGGCATCACTTAGGCTAGTTGGGCCTCTCTTATTTATTTTTTTGTGGTCAAAATAAATGTCCACTTTTGCTCAACTCAGTCATATAAATGTTTAGGTAATGAGTTGGAAAATTCTAGTGAAGTGGATTTGATTGTAGCCATCATATCATATATGGCTTCTTCAACCTTATTTTTATCTTCATTCCCTAGCTCATCAAAATCTACATGTGTGAACTTAGACAAATATGCACTTGTAATAATATTTTCACACAAATTATCAAAATCAAATTAGGGATTGTGGCTTACCACTTTGAATTGAATCATGTCATCTGACTCTATCTTCTCCTTATCTAAATTTGGTTTAAGCTTTTAATTCTTCTTTAATCTTTCATATATTTTCTTAATAGGCTCACTTGACTTTGGCATGTCAGGTATCCTTTTTCCTTTAGGATTTTTAACTTCTTTTTCTTGAATAGAAGGAAATGTGCTCTATACATAGAAGAATATGTAGACCAGTAAAGTGCCAAATTTGTACACTAGTAAATTTAGACCTATTTTTCAACACAGTTCAAGTTAAAATTTTGACAATTAAATGCCAAAAATTAATGTCACTAGAATTATATTGAATGTTCAACATATTCCATAGTTAATGATGTATTAATGAGTAGATCTATCAAAAAAATCCCCATCTATGTCACATGCCAGTGCCAAAATATGAATTCAAAATGTTGAACTATCGATGCTAGCTAGAGATGATTTAATGGATATGTTATACCATTGACAAAAAAACCCATTGAACTACCAACATAGCTAGAGATGATTCGACGAGTTTTTATACCATTGACAACAAATTCCATCAAAATTTTGACAATAGCTAGATTTTTCAAAACAAAATGATTGGGTCACAATAAGCCTTCAACACATTTTCAATAATTTTGGTACATGTTTAGTTCTATTATGTGTCTTCATTTTATTTTTGTTTGTGGAATATTTGAGAAGTGATAACAAACTTGTTTGAGTGAGAGGGATTCAATTTGACACAATGTTTCATTATATGGTATTTGATCTATTGATTTTTTTCTAGGGTTTTGAAGGGAAAAGTATATAACATATAGAAGTTTTGGAAGAATTTGAAAATGGCAACCGCAATATAGCACCAATGGGTAGCACCGACTACCAAGATAGAAAAACACATTAACACCAAGCATCAGGATGCTATCTGACATGCCAACATCATCACAACCAAAGCCATTATGGATGTAATTTGAGCCTCACTAGGTCCCAAGGACATGGAAAAGATGCTCTACACCTCCTCAGGGGATGTAATCATCCCCAATGATAGTGAAACCATTCTTAAAAAAATGGAGGTAATTTAGCTAGCCATTAAAATGATTGTAGAGCTTTCAAAATATTAAGCTATTGTTGTTGGTGATGGCACTATAATAGTTGTTGTCATCATTGGTGCAATTCTTAAACAACGTGTAAATTTTCTATCTAAGGATGTTCATCCTATCATTATGTTGAAGTCATTTCATAGAGCCTCTAAGATGGTTGTCGAGGTTTTAACTACCATGGCTATTCCCATCGAATTGATAGACTGTGACTATTTGGTGAAAAGTGTGAGCACTCATTTAAATAATAAGGTTGTTAGCTAATATTCTACCTTATTGGTCCTACTTACTATTGATGCCATCCTAAATGTCATCGACCCCAAGAAGCTTGACATTGTGGATTTGAGGGACAAAAGATTTAAAAAAGTTGGCAAAGACTATTGATGATATAGAGATAGTTAAGGGTTTTGTTTTTGATAAGAAGGCAATCCATATGGCTAGAGGCCCACTAGAATTGAGAATGCAAATATTGACATAACACAATTCTATATTTTGTCTTCCAAGATAGACATTGAGTAGAACATTTTGGTCTTTAATTTTAAAATTATGGATAGGATTTTGAAGGAGAGGAATTATATTTTGTTTATGATAAAGAAGATCACAACCACTAGATGCAATTTTCTATTGATCCAAAAGAATATTCTATGAGATATCATCATTGATATTTTTCTATATTATCTATCTAAAGAAAATATTTTGGTGGTCAAGGATGTGGAAAGGGATGAAATTGAGCTCATTAACAAGACCCTAAATTTTTTGCCCATTGCTAATATTGAACACTTTAGGGAGAAGCTAGAGCATGCTGATTTGATTAAAGAGGTTTTGACCAGTGACGTTGACATGGACTAGGTTATCTAAAACAAATATGCATTTTCAAAAAATCTTGTATCCCCTATCTGTCACACAATCTTTTGCTATGTTAAGTAAAAACTTTGAACTAGCAATAGTTGTTGTTATTACAACTTTTGGTATAGATTCTGAGGAACCCCTAGCTACAACTATTGGACCTTTAATTGAGGTTCCAATTTCACTTTTATTGGTACATGTAAAACTTTCTTTTAGAAGAAACTTGTTTGGAGAAGCTACTACCAAGTTTGAAAATATATGACATTAGTTGTGATTGCAAGAGATGCTTTTGGGAGTGGCATGTATATAACACTATTAGTGTTTATTGTATTAAACTTATTTCATACCTGTTACTTAGACAATGCATTTTGAGGCATGCAACTAAAAATGGGTGTCTTTAAAAAAATTAATTTATTATTTTGATAGTATTACTGGTTTTGATTTGCTAAATTTATTCTGATCACGTGTATTATCTGTACTGTTCATTATGTATTATCTTTAAGAAAAATGAGAAATCATTCTTTGCCAAACCACTATGGAGATCAAGATGAAAATAATTTGATAAATTTAACTTGATAATTACTTCACAAAAATAGAATCCAATGTCATATATATGTACTAAGCACGAGATCAATTTGGCACCACTTGGCATGAATTGATTACAAAATATTCAGTGCAACATACCCTAGCTCTTTATTTTCTTCCTCTGTAGAACTTTATAGAACTTTATTCACATCACATGATAGATAAAGGAAGAAAAAAAATTAAGTATGTAGGGCATGTCAATCTCTCCATGTTATTTATCTAAAATGCATTGAATCTAACAATAATAAGATGACAAGAAGTTGTCATATAAACAAAACAATGATAACTCTGAATACATATAGTTAATTTCATAAATCGTTAAACAAAACATATTCCCATTAACTCAAAAGACAAGTTTAAGTAAAGAATAGAGAATGAAAAATTATTTTCACTTTCATATATCTTATCTATCCTTTAAAAATAAATATATAATAGGAGTTGTACTTGGTTACTCACATGATATAACAAACATATGCTACTAAGTAAAAACATTAGAAAAACTAAGTATAAGATAACTACAAAGACAAGGAATGACAAAGAAAGGATTAAGCACACAATAATTATTTCAAACAAGAGAATACATAATTACCATCAATTACAAAAATTATGATGTTTCTACATTCACTATGAATAGATCCAAGTGATAGAAACTAAGGAATTATAATAAATTTGAACATGTATGCGACTAAGCATAAATCTTAGCACATATGAAGTTGGAAATATAGAATGAACTAAATTGAAGGAAACAATGGTATATGCTAAGAAGGAGTTTAAAATTGATATGACAAGGACTCTAAGGGATCCATGCAAGAAAGAGTATCTAATTTAGCATGTTAATCATAATTTGAGAGGTCATTCAATACTTCAATCAACACGTCAACATCATAGTTACTATGTCTCCAAGATAGTTAATGACAAATATATAAGCAATTAAAGTATACATATTAAAGGGGTACACAAAAGATCTTTTTTTGTAGAAATATTAGAGTCAACTATAATGAAGTTATTATGGGATAATAAATATATGAACAAAGGCAACAATAAAATCCAGATCAACTATGTCAATAATAAGTGATGATAAGCATACAAAATGAATTCAAATGTATTGTCTATACACTATCTTCTCATCATCACCCTCAAAATAGGATAGAGTGGAATTTTGAAGACGTTAACTTTATGTAGAGGAATAATAGTAGAAAAGAAGGAAGAAAGTTATAACATGCCTTAGAAACTAAAGTGAAATAATTGATTATATAGAGAGAATTACACAGTGTGTGAAATGGAGTTGCTGCTATTGTAGATAGATTGTAATGTTGAAGAACAAGAGGTTGTTGAGATTTGAGTGAAAACCTAGTTGATTAATGTGGCCAGAGTTCATAATTATTCACCTCAATGCAATTATATGGTACTCATTCCAAGTGGAATTGGATGCTTGCTGGCTTAATTCTATCACATGAAGACAAAATAATGTCTTTCTCACTTGGAAAACACATTTCTACAATAAATTATTAGACATTATTTTATGCTTGTCAATAGATGGATGGACAAATAAAAATATAGAAATAAGTATAATTTACTCCTAAATCTGATATTATGTTTCTTTTATTAATGTCAATAGCCAAACAAATGCAATATTTGTACTACAATTTCCCAACATTGAAGAAACATTCTAGAGACATTCAATAACATGTGAAATAAGGTATTTAGACATGCCTCAACCAATTATGATTTAACTTTGGATCACCTATTTGATTAGTTTGGAATTTTGTTTTTACCAAAAATCATAAAATGTAAGAACAATTGTGCCAAAAAGATCGTAAAAAGATAATTGTCATGCACAATCATTTTTTAGCTCTTTTGGTACAATCATTCTTACATTTTTTTGGCTCAATCTCCAACTAGTTAGTATGTGTTTTGAAAAGTTATTTGGACTATGAGGCAAGAAAAACATAAATGTAAAACTTGAAAAAGATGTACATAAATGCAATTGATTTTTAAACTTCAATTTTATAAAATTACAAAGAGAACCATATAATTATAACACACTATTGTGGTTTGTACTATTTTAAAATTATATTTACAAGAGATAAAGTTATAAACGTTTAATTGAGAGAGCACACATAATGGAAATGAAATATTGTCAAAGGTGCAAGCTCAAATGCTCCCCCCCCCTCTCCCCCCCCCCCCCCACCTGCCATGTGAATGGCACTGTTAAGTAGATAATAGTTACATACATACATACATGGTTAAATATTACCTAACTATGTCCAAGGCTACCTAACTATGCCACAGGTGTCTACATAATGGAGGAATACTCTATCTACTAGGTTTCCTACATACCCGTATACACGAGATAAAGACCCTTGATCTACTCACTCTAACAAAGATGTAGTTATGGTTTCTAATTATTTTGATGTAGTTGTATTCCTATAACCATTGGTGAGATTTACTCACCTAATACAACTCTTCACCATCATACTCCCACTTGGGAGAATTAGGTAGTTTTCTATAACTACAATCATGTAATATCCTAGCACAACCTTTATGTTGTAGTTTATAGTCAATGTAAGGTTAACTCATATACATCCTAACTCACTCCTTATCTATTTATGTTTGAAATATTATGACAATAACCACTAGGTCTAAATAGACTAGTCAAGTTAATATTAGCTGGGAACAAATGATTGTTAATTTTATCGTACCTAATCTAATGACAGTTGTACAAGAATTTTTAATCAACCTAGTTAATCAACAACTACAAAAATTGAACTAGGTTGTGGCTTATCATTTAGCACATGTTGAGTGGGTTTTATTGTTTTATTATTAGGGGTACTTTACCTTTGTATTTTCCTCTGTCTCTAGAATATTTCCTTGCTAGAAGGGCTTCAATTACTTCAAGATCACTGTCTGAACTTTGGTTTGATTCATCTTCACTTTCTGACTGAGATTTTTTTTTGCCTTTCTCTTTGAGTGAAAGTTTGGCTTCAAATGCTGATTCAATGTTCTTGGAAGCTGAAACATAGTTATCAAAGTTGTCTAGTTCAAATGCAGTTAATCTTCCAACTATAGCCTCTAGATTTATCTTATGATTTGCTTCACATCTTTTTTCCTGAATTGTAGAAACTCTGATTGCATAAATGGGAAGTAGAGTTCTAAGAGCTTTACTTATAACTATATCTTCACTGATATCTCCTCTAGAAGCTTTGATTTCACTAACACATGCTTTAACTCTTTCAACATATTTTGCAATGTTTTCATCCTCTCTCATCCTCATTTTATCAAATTGTCCTCTCAGACTTTTTGCTTTGGCTCTTCTAACATTATCATCTCTTCCATAGATCTCTTTCAGCTTTTCCCACATTTCAAAAGCAAATTAGCAGTGCTTGATATCATCAAATTCTTCATAACTCAGAGCAGATGCTATATCTATCATCATAATGTTGTGAGTCTTCTTTTTAGCAATATTATTGACAGATAGTGTACTAGCTAGTTCTGCATATTTTTCATCAAGGTACTTCAGTCTTGTATCACCAATGGATGCTAGGTGAAGTCTCATCAGTCCTTGCCATGCTGAGAACTTATTTCTATTAAGTCTTGGGATTTCCCTTTTGTAAGACATCCTGATCTTTGGCTTAGATCCTTGAAATCTTATCCTGCAAGCACAAAAGCTCGGATACCAATTGTTGGAAATAGAGATGGAGTAATTGAGAGGGGAGGGGTGAATCAGTTACCACAAAAATAAATCCACAGATCCTTAGATGTCTGTAAAATATAGCTGCTGCTGACACTTGGTAACCATACAAATAAATGCTGAAACTTGATAGATGTTCTAATAACTTATTAAGCATTTAAAGTGATAAAATGCATGCATAAAGAAATAACATGAACACAAGAGACACTAGATTTAACATGGAAACCCAATTTGGGAAAAACCACCAAGTAACTAGTTACCAATTTTTACTCTTCTGAAGTAAGCCCTGTTAGGAGCCAACCCTGTTAAAGGTTACAAAACACACTGTTAGGTGTGACGCTATTAGAGGATTTGATCACCTTATTAGAAGTGGCCTTGTCAGAGGTCTTTAAAACAATTCAACTGAATTGTCACCTTGTTAGAGGATTTACAAAATGGCTATCAACCCAACTCTGTTAAGAGATTTTGAATCACTGTTACAATGATTAGAAAGAAACAATGAAGTGATCTGAAATATATGCAACTTATCTTTGCTGAATACAGATCTCTGTTCTGCTTCACTAGATCCTCATTGATCGAATGCAACTTTGTAGCTTCATAGGGATATATAATCCTTCCTCAACATTTGCTCATATATTTGTTTATTCATACATTCGCACTTTTATGCATCCACACTCTTTTTCTCCTTTTGAATTCACAACTTGTCATTTCATATATACCTTATAGATTGTCAAGTCAGCTCAATTACAAGTTACAACAACTGAAAAACATAAATTAGTTGGTTGCACAAAACAATTAAACTTAATTCTTTAGAACAATAAAATTCTTCGCTGCCCAACCCAACTCGGTGACCACTGCTCAGAATGGTTTTCCCAGTTTTAACTAGATGAAGCTCGGTAAACATTACAAACCTTGCAACTTCCTTTGGAAACCAAGTTAACTTGGTAAATACTGACCTTCCTTCATTTATCGAGTGAGCTTGGTAAATGCTAACCTTCCTTCGCTTATCAAGTGAGCTCAGTAAAAGCTAACTTTCCTTCGCTTATCAAGTGAGCTCGGTAAAAGCTAACTTTCCTTCGCTTATCGAGTGAGCTTAGTAAAAGCTAACTTTGTCTTTGTTAACCTTGGGAGCTTGATTAACATTAACTTTCTGCTACAAAATCCTTTGATGCCCAAGTGAGCTTGGTAAGAGCTAACTTATTGTGTAATATTCAAGAATGCTTAATAGTCACTATAAATTGCTTTGCTAACCATCTGAGCTTGGTAGACTCTGTCTAATGGCTGATATGACATTTGTGTAACATCAAAGACAATACACAATTAAAAATTGTATCCAACATAATACCGACTAGATGATTCACTAAACAATACGATCCTGTTAAGGATATTGACCCTGTTAGGAGTCTATGAAGTACATATAGTGTCTCGAGTCCCTGTTAGGAGACTAGGCCTCGTTAGAAGCCTCAAACCTATTAGGAGTTTCCTCAACCCTATTAGGAGTTGGTAGAACAAATAAAATGTATGCAAGAAGAGTGCACTTCCCTAACATACAATTAGACAATTCAATTTTTCACAAGAATAGATATACATACAATACTTGATGTCTTTTGTACTTCACACTTTGTTTGATCATAAATCCCAATTCACATCACATAAGGCTCACAATTCTTCCAAGCTCTCTATGCATTATTTCACATAATATAACACTTTCTCATCTATCATAGATAGCATTATTATCTTCATAAGATAATATCTTTACTTATACCTCATATACTTACAAAACTATGCTTAGTTGGCCTTCATATGTTCACATGCTTCACATAATATAAAATAAATTATGAAATAATGTCCGCATAGTCAGCTCATCATAACTTAGTAATTATTTTATAACCAAAATAATTCCTAAGGTCATACATTCAAATTCTTTGTTATGCTCTATTCTAAACTTTTAAATACCCACACTGGTATTTTAACCATATCTTATGCCATACTATCTATACACACTTGCACACTAGTATATGTCATCATGATACTATCATGAAGCTTCCCTCAACTATTCATAAGCTAACTTTTAATGAGTCATTCATACACTTAACAACTGTACATTGTGCTATTGCTAACTATCTAACACTTAGACAATTTTCTAACTCTAAATGCATAAATGAAATGTTGGATGTATGTTGCCATAAATGACAACCATCAAGACATCTATACAACCATATTTCCAATAAAATTTTTTTGGTGATTTGAATTTTTTTTTTTACATAAGCAATGAATCTCATTAAGAAAATAGAGAATGAGTTATATAGAGAAGAAAGGTGAGTATGGTTTATGTGGTTTTTTATAGTAAAAGTGAGGTTTTTTTTTTTTTTTTTTTTTTTGAAAATCTACTTGTGTATTGGTATTTAATGCAGTCTTAATAGCTTCTCCCTTATCTCATGGTTGTGATGATTCTTAAGTTTCATATATAGGGAAATGAAGGATATAACTAATTCTGATGTTAAATAGATACATAGTATCAATGGGGTTTGTTGGCCTAGTTTTTCACATCCAAAAAATTTGTTCTATTTTACAATGAAAACCTAGTTGACTCATTGAAATTAGAGTTCATGTGTGTTAATAATTGTTTTCCCTATAAAAACTTCAAATTTCATGAAACCCTTAATTTCATGTGCCCTAGGTTTTAAGTAAATAAGGTTATTTTGGTTCTTTTGAAAATAAGATGGAAGTTTTGCCCTTAGAAAATATTTTCTTTTAAATTTTCCATTTATATCTTTTCAAAGTAATTTCCTAAAAACATTTTACCTTAGCCTTTAATTTAACCATGGTTTTAACCTTAAGTTGAATTGCTTGTGTTTCTTTGAAAATTCTTTACCCTCAGTGTCGTCCATCTTGTCAAACCATTGATCAAAATAAGATCAACGGTAGGCACTTTTTTGCAATATGATAAAGAGAAAACTTTATAGAATGTGGGGAAGTATCTATGGGACATGTAGCAAGAGTGATGTCATTTCCTTTATGGGTCACAAAAGGATAGATTTGTAAGAACATCTTAGATTTGTCAAACTATTGTTTGGACTAGATTGAAATTTGGAGCTATTTCAGTGGATGAATTTGGTAATTGGGACTAAAGTAAAAAGGATTTATTGCAATGTCAATCATCAAAGGATTGATGGTAAGTGCTTTCCCAAAGTATGAAAATGAATTATTTTAAATAAATGTAGGAAAGGGCCTTGTTGACATGTGGAATTATTTAGGTCACTTCTCTTCTAGGCCACAAAATTGAAATGGTGTCAGAATAGTCAAAAAAGTGTCAGAACACTTGGAAAATTAGCTTCATTTCATTGGATACTATTGAAGACTAGTTTTAAATAAAGTATGTCTTGTTGAATTGTCAATCTTGTGAAGATCGATGATGCATGCTTTCCCTCTTTAGAGATGTTCAAGTTTTATCGAAAAGTAGGGAAGCAACTTTATGACACATGGTCATGTGGGGTCAATCATTCCAAAAATTGCTAGGTAATACTGAGACAAAATGAATAGCAAATGTTTTATGCTCATTTTTTGAGAAGTATTGTGTGTATGATGAGCTGGAGGCTAAATGATCAGTGTGCCCAAGATAATATCATTTTTAGATTGATTGACAAGCACTTTCTCACAATATGAAACTACTCAAACTTTATGGAATGCGAGGAAGTGATTTTTTGATGTGTGGCCAATTTCACAAAAGGATAATGTAGTCATTTGGTTTTAAAGCTAAGTAATTCAATTTATGAAGATCAACAATTGGATTTTAAATTCTTTGGTGCAACATGAAATATGACTATTGGAACATTAAATTTTGATCAATTTTGTTTCATGAAAGTCCAATTTGCAATAAGGTTTCTAATTTTTATTATTATTGAACACTAAAGTTGTAGAATTCTCACAAAGTGAATATATCCAAAGCTAGAGGTACATTTTCTAAGAGTTTTAAGTTGCTACTAATGATTTTTTAGAGAAATAAATAGGAAATTAGGTAAGTTTATGAAGTTTTGGTTAACTGAGAAAATACACTTACAATAAGATAATTGTTCAATATGCCTCCATGAAGGGATTTCTTAGGAAAATTGGATCACCTAAAAAGGGTTGTGAATGATAATTTTTTAGAGAAAATGCCACAATCCATAAATAAACTTTCTAAGGGAAAAGAAGTCATACCAAAATCCCCAAGTTATTGATTAGTTAGCGTTTTATGACAAAGAAAACTAGTTAAGAGATGCTAAGACATTTGTGGGGGGTTTAGAGTTGTTTCATAAATGGTTTGTAGAAAAAAAAAAAAACTTGACACTCTTCTAAATAATGTATGGGAATTTGACATTGGAAAGTTAAATATCCTAGGAGTTTTCTTTGATAATGACTTGCAGTAATGTCAAAGAAGTATGACCCAATAACTAGGATAGTGAAGAATCATTCTAGTGATAATGTTTTTAGCGTTTCACCAGAATTGATTAGGGAGGTTTTCAAGTTAAACCCTAACCAATCATTTCATGAGAAAATAGATATGGAAGATCTATAGACTAGGTATGATATATAGAGGTTATATTTGAGCGGAAGACCACTATGAGAATATTTTGTCAAGATAGGAAAATTACCCTTGGTTACACTGAATACTCTAGAGCCATTGTTGAGAAAATATTTCAATCCTAGAGCACAAACACTATATTTCTTTCTTTGTAGGATGAACAAGATCACATCCTAGGCTCTATTATTTTCATCATCACTCAAACCCTTTAGTATATTATTAGTTCTATTTTTGATTTTGCTACCCTTTTGGCAAAATATATTCATACTAGATTAATGGATATTTCTAAGGCTAAATTTGATAAGCCTTTCTACTTGTACTCCATGTTAATGTACACAAGTTTGTATAAGGGAGTCAAATTTTTCTCTAAAGAAATGAAATTCGAATTGGAGAAAGATGGAGAAAAGCTTGATGTCTAGCTATGGAGTGTAGACATGACATGAGAGGTGACTAATGCTAGCTTTGTTAGATTTGATAGGTACTTTGCCTCTAGGCTTAGAATGTTACTAGTTGGGGATAGTCCCAAAATACCTCAATCACTATTAGAGTTGATCAGACTGAAGGATGATGCAAAAGGATTGAAGGTAAGTCATAATTGGGGAGATATCATACCATAGGTAGTGTCCATTATATTTAGAGTTTATGGCTTTCTTTGAAAACAACATGTGTAATGCTATCAAGTGCCTTTGAGGGTAGGAATTGAAGAGCTCTTGTGGCAGATAGGATCAATGGAAGAAAGAAATTTGTTGGAAAAATCCAAAGGTACTTTCTTTCCCCAAATTACTATTGTGCATGATTTTATTTTTTGTCAAAAAGAGATGGAGGAACTTAGAAAAGTTTTTAGACAAATATCAGATGGCTCAATCTCATTCTTGCTTTATAGACCTAGGGGGATTTTATGAATTATTCAGAGAAAGAATAAAAGCCAAAGCCCAAAAACACCTTGTATATTTTCCTGAAGATATAGTTAGGAATAATTTTTCATTATAGGAACAAGAAGTTAGAAAGGAAAAATGAAAAGTGAAAAAAATCAAAAAAAGGAAAAATTTAAAAAAAAAGAAAAAAAAAGAAAAAAAAAGAAAAAAAGATCCAACAATGAAAACCTTCAGGCATTGTTGGCTAGTTAATATCTAAAAACCAGTTTCTGGTGGATATTAAATGAAAAATAAATTCTTAGTGGTGAAAACTATTTTATAGTGCTATTAAGCAATGAGTGATTGAAAACTAGCTTCCTAACAGTCACTTGTCATTATCAAAATTTATTCACAAAAAAAATTTAAAATAGAGAGAGAGAGAGAGAGAGAGAGAGAGAGAGAGAGAGAGAGAGAAATGAAAAAAAGGAAAAAAAAAAGATTAAAAATGCAATCATTGGTGTTCTTGGTCTTTCTTCTAATCCTTCTTTTCAGGAACACTCATTGGCTTCAGTGGTTCTTTCATTCTTGGCACCTCCTATCACTCACTCTTGCAGCTCTACTCCTCTTCAGCATGATCTTCAAATCTTTTATCACCCCTCATATGTGTTGCATGCTTAGTTGAGGTGTTTTAGTGGAATTTTCTACCTACTATATGATCTCCATTACTTAAATTGATGATGGTGGTCCCTTATCTTGCCTTCTTTGTCTCAGTTTTATGGTTCCTTCTAGTCATCTTCTCTTTGATACTTTCAGTTAGATGGTGGTCTTTTGTGGTGTTGTCATTGTGGATGCCTCTCTTCTTTCCTTGTTGTTGATTCATCCATTTTTGGCGATGACAATTGCTGAGTTTCTCTATGTTCTAGCCTTGGTCTCTTTGCACATGCATGCTAGTAAAACAATCATTTTTTTCATTATTTTATCTCTTAACTTTATTTATATTTATTATTATATTGATCATTATGCAACACCCTTTCCTAGCCTCTCCTTGTTTTATGTGGACGGTCAACCTTTAAGTTGAGGGGAAGCATGCCATCCTATTATCTTCCATCCATTTCCCTTAATAATTCCCTCAAACTATCCATTATATCCATCATACAAAAACCTTTTTTTAATCTCTCATCTCTCCTATTTCACCCATTTAAATTCCTCTTGTGAAAATTGGGATACATTCTCCTATATGAAACCCTTTAAACCATGATGCTATAAAAAAATTGAAACAAAAAGAAAAAGAAAAGAGAGTAGAGAAATAATTTATGAAAATTTGAAAGAGATATCCCTATTGAAGAAGAAAAAATAATAATAATAATAACAAAGCTTATCATGTGAAGAAAACAAAGGGATTTGTGTTTAAATGAGTTGTCATGGTTCAAGGTGGAGATAAAGCTAAAAACCATAAACCTAAAGTGCTTGTAGTTAAAAATAAAGACCTCATAATCATAATGATTGCATGAGGAGGTGAAATAAGCTAAGTTGGGGGGAATGATGAGAGCCAATTATAACCTATTTAATGCCCTATTTTAATCTATCTTATGCACTTTCCTACTTACCTCTCTATTCCATTTCTGTCCTATTTCATTCCATTTTACCATTATAATGTTGCATAAAGTTTAACATAAATAAGTAGTATTTAATATTGTTTGTAATTAAAATATGGAAAATTCATTGTTTATTATGTTTTACTAATCTTTAATATTGTAGCATGTTGATTTGTAGTACAAATCTTCCTATAGTTATTTCACCAATACAAAGCCTCATCAACTTTGAGATGTATTGCACTTACTTCCAAAGCAATATTAGTCAATTGAGATTATATTATTAAAGAGGAAGGCCAAAATACATATTTTTTCTTACTTATTGTTTCTTGTTGGTATAGAAACACATTTTCAAGCATATACCATTCACAATGCATGAACACATGAAGAGGACATTAGAGAAATTTACATGGCAGCAAGCTTGACTTGTAATTGACCTCTATCATTGCTACGTAAGGAGGAAAAGATAATATAGTACAGTTGAGATTAATTCCCAAGCACTATGTGGATGCAAAATCTATTTCCCTATATTTGTAATTTTATACAATAAAACCATCTCAAAACCAGGGTTCAACAAATGTGGATGAAGGAAATAGTATTCTATTTGAATGATGACAACAAATTGGCTATTCATTGAAAGCCATAGATTTTTGTTATAACTATGTTATGTAATAGTCACTCTTTTTATAAAGTGCATAACAAAGTATTTATTAAATTTCTAAAGCTACATCTATATAAGCACCAGGAGACATAAGTAGCAATAGATATACATAGTTCTAAAAAATGCATAGGATTGTGTAGAAATTTCTATTGTTATTCCACAATATAAATCTAATATTCATTTGCATGGTTTCAAAGGTGTAAAACTATTACTTTTCTTCATCACCAAGTAGATGAGGAGGTAGGGCCCACTTTGAAGTTACCCACTGATTAGTTTTCATTTGTGTGTGGAGTGTATTTAAGTTGGTTTTCATTTGTATTTTTAATTAGCTTAGCATTACACAATATATATTTAATCATAATATGTTAGTTTATATATTCAATATCCATATTTAATTAGATAATAATATTTCATATTAATTAGATAATGAGATGATAATTTTATTAAGAGTTGTAATTAACTTTATTATAGATTAGTTTTATTGAGTTATTTATGTTCCTAATGTTCTTGTCACCAGGAAGTGACAGCTCCAGTCATTGGATTTACTTGGATTTTCATAGATTCAATTTTGTGTGTTGTAGTTGCATTCATAATCCCTTATCTCACAACCATCACCCCTTGATAGCATATTGCTTGGACATCATTCACAAGCTTACATTCTTGAATTGACACGTATAGACCAGCCAAATTCTATCATAAATCGTTAATTTTTTTCCCCAGAATTGGCCTATCATATAGTAAAGTTTTGAATTTTATAAATACCTTTCAATTAGATTATGATCCCCTTGTTTATAGAAAATATTGGGCTGAAAAGATAGATAGTCTTATGGATAATTGCATTGGGTTCATGCAAACTTTGAATGAGGAAGGAAATTCTAACCCAAACATATCCAGGAAAGGTCACTAAGAATAGAAAATAGGTTGGCTAATAGATTAATTATAAACCCAGGCTAGTATACATTACAAAGAAAATTTGGTATGTAGTGGTAAAGAGTATACAACCAACATCCCTTTACAAGAAACAACATTGTGGAAGCCCACCTACTGCACCTAGTCCCAAGAAATAGAAATTGGAACATGAACCTTTTTCTAGGGTTAAAGAGTATTCTCCTACCCAAACTTCTCTTTGAATAGATGATGAATTTTCTCTAAAAGAATAATTGAAATAAATGGGAGGAGAAAAAGACATTATTATAACTACTAGAAATATAGAAGGAGTTCCTAAGGAACCTCCTATGCCAACATTATATCTCACTGTGGGAGACTTTAGAGGTAAACAAATAGATGTTGTAGTTGTACAAGAATCTAATAAATTTATAGATAATGAGATCTTTATGAAGTCTAGATGATTCATTCAATTTTTGTGGAGGAGAAGTATAAACAATTTTGAAGAGAAATGTAAAAGGTTTAAAATAGAGCAACCTGGCAGGATGGACTTTGAGATTGAGGAAGAGGTCAAGGCTAGTCTATTGAAGGATTTGCAAAAATAACCCCTGAAGGGAAAAGAAAGTTGCTAAAGGATTTAGAAGTATTGATATTACTTGAATGACATATTGAAAATGCCATGATTTTTGACACTGTAAAGAAAGAAAGCAAGGGACACCTAATTCAAGACTGAAGAAGAAGTCTTAGAGGATCATAATGGGTTGAAATATAGTAATTACTATCAATCCCTAGTAATATGGTCTGTCCAAAAGAAAAAACAAGACCAGGATGTAGCAGGTCTTAGATGCTTAACATACATGCAGCCTCATGGTTTATAGGGTAGATGAGGCAGATAATGATAAAATTGCTCAAATGACTAAAGAGATAAAATATTTTAAAGAGGTAGTTTCTGCTAAGGACAAAAATAATTTCCTTGAGTTAAATTCTAGATTTGAAAAGGTACTAGAGGCCTATGCGGAAAGAGGAAACATAATACATTAGTTGGAGGCTCAGATTACTCAAATGGATAAGCGATTTGGAAAATGAAAGGTAGGAGAATCTAGCCAACCTAGGATTACTTATCGTTCTCATCTACCAATTGAAACTTTTAAGTCAACTCCCCTTGTAGAGATAGTTGCTACCCACCATAGACTCCAAAAATGCATAGCTGAAGAGCTTGAAGAAGAAAGGGCTAAAATCTAATCATTACACGTGGAGCTATGTGTCCAGTATGGAAATAAATTAAGAGATTCCATTATGTATCTAGTAGACAAGGTAGAATGGCCTTTATTTTATGATAAATTGTCCAAACTAATGGATACATGGAATGAGTTAAAAGGTAATGAGGAAACTTTAAAGCCAATTATCAAAAAATGAAAGAATAGGGACAATAATGTTATAATTTTATGTTGTTCGATCATTGGTCTCTCTTGTGAGAAACTAGAGAAAACTTTTGACATGACTAATTAGCTCTCTAATTTTGATAACGAGAGAGTTGCATAAAATAAGAGGATTGTTAATTATTTTTCAAAGTATCTTAGTGAAAGTTTTAAACTTTTCCCTCATACACTCAAGGACATGGAAAAATTCAAAGAGGCCAAGGAGCTAGATGAATTAATGTTTATTAGACTGAATGAAGTCATCAATGAAAATGGCCATGCATGGTTTGCCAAAATTGTTGGACTAACTACTAGCCTTCCCCTTTGGGATTCATGACATGGCTTAACTACCTCCTCTATTTTATAAATCTAGTGGTTGTATCAGGCATTAACAAGTCAATATTTTGGTGCAATGCAACTCTAGCTTCGAACAAGTGGTATTAGAGCTTGACCATAAGTTGAAATCTCCTTAGGTAATGCTAATAGGGGAATTTTTGGACTCACCTCTAGCCTTCCCCTTCAAGATTCATGACATGGATTAACTACTTGCTATGCTCTATAAGTATAGTGGTTGTATTGGGAATTTAAAGGTTCATCTTTTGGTTCAGCAAAACCTCTAGCTCGTAACAAAAACAATTAAAGAATTTTTTAAAATTCATATATTCTTTTATTATTTAAAAAGGGAGTTTAAGGAAATTAATAAACTAGGAGAAGATGTTCTAAAGAAGCAACAGGAAATATTGAATTTCAATTGGCTAGATGACTCACTATTCAACAAATAGATAAAAGATCTTGACCAATCAAATCAATTGATAGTTGAGGAAATTAATGAAAGTAGTGTGGACCCTAATGAATTACAAATAAAAGATGCACCAGAGGAAAGAAAATAAGATCAACCAGTTGCAAAAATTGAAGTAGTTAGTCAAATTGATGATGTGGCACTAGAAAAACCAATTCTAACTATTGGCTTGTCAGTTCAAGATGATTTGAAGGGAGATCAACGAGTTGTATTAAATCTCTAGATATTAGAACCTGACACCTCATATACAAATCAAACCATCCCATAGTTGGAAGGGAAATGACAAAAAGAAGTTGCAGTAGAATTGGCCCCACAAAAAGAAAATTCATGATGTAGACATTCTAATGCACAATTTTTTATTTTATTATGTTAGTAAAATTTTGTATGTAATATCTTTCTATCTTAAGGACAACTGTCATTTTTCTCTAAGCCTGAAGCTTGTTGCATCTCATGCTATACAGATGAGATCCCAGGGCTAGAGAAAAGGTTTGAATGTAATGTAACTTTTAGTATTATGCTAGGCTTGCATTTGGTCTAGTATTCTTGATGTTAATTTGTGATTTATTTTTCTCTACAAATCTAAGAATACATTAACACTGAAGGATCATGTTGTCTTGTCCTAAATCATTTTGATTTTTACTTCAGTATTGTATTATTTTCAATGAAAATTAATACAAAGGAAAGTTATAGCCATATTTGTTCTCTCTGAATCTTGTCTCCATTATTATTAGGTGGTTATCTTAATATTGTAAGAGCAAGGCTTATTCAATTTAATACAACTAGGATAGGTTGTATATTAGTTTTCTATTGCATTCAATTTAAGGAATTAAGTAAATGCTTTAGTAAGGTGATAGGATTTCCAGTTAGTAAGAAAAATATGTATAATAATGATGTTTAGGGTAAATTGCTAATAAAATTGATTGTAATGCAATTAATTAGGTCAAAATTATTAGGTAGAATCTGAATGAAAATGAATAAGGCATTGATCATTTATTCAATTTACATATGAAGAAATTATGAAATTTCATGAAGGAGAATTTCAAAATTCAAAACAATCTTTGCTTTCTTGTATGAAGAATTTAATAGCTAGTCAACACTTGTTTGCATTTAATCTCTATTGGTTATGGTTAGTTGTTGTAACCTAGACTTACCTATAAATTTGAAAAAAATTATGGCCAAATATCTGCTATAGGAGATAAGTATTGTGAAAGAATATCAGGAAGTGAGTGAAGTTTAAAGATAATATTAAGTATGGATCCTTTTTATTCCTCAAGTGTACCACCTTTGTTTTGCAAAACCTAAAGAGTACAAAATCGTTGTATTTTTTTTTGAATTTGGGTCAAGATATAAGGTCTTCTTAGTTGAACATAGGAAATAACTAACCCTTAGAGTAAGTTTGTTCCTCATTATGCTAGTGTCAAGTATTTTGTTACTTGGTAGTCTTGAAACACCAGCAAAATGGTGACTGGAGTTGTCCAACACATGTTGCAGTCTTTGATGTTGCTTGTATATGCCTCTTTCAACTTTCTTCAAAATATTGCCCCTGTATGTAGTGGATTTTTCTAGTGACAAACCTTGAGAATTTATAAAGTTCCTAATACCATAGGAGTGTATTGACGTATACTATCCTTATAAAGTTTCTTATTTGTTAAGCAAGAGTTGTAGTCTGAAAAATATTTCTATTTATCCCCTTTGTGTGTCAAATATATTATATCCTTTCCCATGACATTTTCCTCAAATTCCAAAGCCATTTCATTATATATTTTTCCTAGAATAGGGTGGTGACTTGGTCAAGGTTTTGAAGCTAGTGCTTATTTACCAAGTGATTTTTACAAATGGTTGATAAGAGAAAGATACAAGAGCCTATACAAAAGCCAATCCAAAAGTGTCATTATATACTAGTTTACCATAGTGGGTTGGAAGAACCAAAATAAAAAGAAATTAGATCCAAATCCTAATTTGAAACCTAGAGGTAGTGTGTCAATAAATTCTCAATACCATCCTATGGTAGGGAGAGGATCTTCTTCATTAAGTTCTAAATCAAAAACCACAAGACTCTTAAGAGGAATTTTTAGTACCCCACTACAAGAAGATGGAGCATATCATGATAAGAATGTGTCTTCAT
This sequence comes from Cupressus sempervirens, assembly GCA_028749045.1. Classification (NCBI taxonomy): domain Eukaryota; kingdom Viridiplantae; phylum Streptophyta; class Pinopsida; order Cupressales; family Cupressaceae; genus Cupressus; species Cupressus sempervirens. The sequence goes on along the minus strand of CM053784.1, from coordinate 609,156,999 downwards.
TGGGGGATGTGTCATGTAGATCAAATGTGATAAAATAATTAAAACATAGACTAGCATTCATGAATTCTATGGATAATTCTTTTAATCCTAGGCAAGTTCCTTATATGGAAACAAACCTCATAGATATTGATGATCCAGTAGATTGAGAATTTTTTTTTGTAGAGCCAAAAGAGTTGTACTCAGAGATTGAAGTCCTTAAGAAATGGGTTGTAGAAGAGGACGTCAAACACATTCATTTGGAGAAGGAGAAAGCAAGCCACCATGAATGCTCTCATTGAGAGAGATAATTTTCTTAGAAGGATGCTACTTTGAAAGAGTACAAGAAGAAAGAACTTTTGTTCTACATGTTGATGTTTTTGGAGATATAGATAATTTGAGATCCAAGGTTTAGGAATAAGAAAAACTCCTTAGTTAGAGACCAGAACCTATTATATCTCAAGTTGAATCCTACAAGCCTATTAAGCTAGACCTTGTAGATCTGACTATAAAGTCTACTAATAAATGAAATCAAAAAGCTATAGGGATTCATATAAATAAACCTAAAGCTATCACAAACAAATATAAAAAATATCCTATGCCTAAGTTAGATTTGCATATAGAAAATACTAGAAAGGAAAGGGAATATTTGGCAAAGGAGCTTGACAAAGTTGAGAATGAAGCTCAGGTAGCAGAGACTAGAAGGAAGATTCAATTCATCAAAAACAATTTTTCCTTAGCTTCATGGCCTAATTTTCCCACTCAAGCCAAAACTTCTATACCTACTTGTGGACTAGTAGTCCCTAGCAAAAATGTATCTCAGTCAACCCTTGCATCATCATCTACTACCAGTACATAGATCTCTACTATTCAAATACAACCTCAAAGCATTGTCCAAAAACAATTAATTGCAGTAAGCACTTCAAATGTTGTTATTTTTCAGAAGAAACCTATATACATGGAAAAGTATAGACAAATGTCATTCCTAGGTATCCCTAGTTTTCCACATCCTATATCCTTTGACCTTAGACATAAGGTTGTGAAGTTTTTAGGAAATAATGGTGTTACTGGTGAGGAACACTTAACAATATTTTTATTCATGCTTACTTCAAATGTTGTTAGTTTTTAGAAGAAACCTATATACATGGAAAAGTATAGACAAATTTCATTCCTAGGTATCCCTAGTTTTCCACATCCTATATCCTTTGACCTTAGAGATAAGGTTGTGAAGTTTTCAAGAAATAATGGTGTTACTGGTGAGAAACACTTATGGATATTTTTAGTAATGCTTAATGATTTTGAGGCAAAGCATCGAGATGTGGTTATGAAGCTATTTATGCACTCATTAACTAAAGATGTAAGGGACTAGTTTAGGATATTGTCAGATGATCCAACATTAGTTCATGGAATGACTTGGAGAAGTTGTTTAAAGAACAATATAGAGATAACACTAATGTTGGCTTCATGTTGAATGATTTCAACAATATCAAAAACAACCCTAATGAGTCCACTTTTGACTTCAATCTGAGGTTTCAAAAGGGAATGTATAATCTTTTCCAAGTAATGAGACTCAACAAAGATGTATGTCTTACTACATACTTCAATGCCTTTGATAGTAAGATGGCTTACAATTTAAGGCACAAGGATCCCAAAACCTTAAGGGATGCTTACAAGGTGGCAGTTAATATTGGAAACAATAGAAAAGCCTTGAGTAAGCTAGGAAGAAGAGACAACCCAAAATTGTTCAACCCAAGGAACAATTAAAAAGAAAGTGATAAACGTACTATAGTAATAATCTTGAGGAGGAAATAATGGGTTAAGTATTAAATATCCTAAAAAAGGTGAATCCACTAGCTTTCAATACAAACAAGCCTAATGTTAGTGAGAGAGCCCTGATGAACAATAATCCTTTCAATAGGTAGCCTAGAATGCAAAACTATTTGTACACTACTTAGTGGAAAGATAACAAGCCTATCCCCAACACTACCCAAAATACCAAAGATAAGTGATGAAGGGCCACACCACCCTTAGTAACTCACAACCAAAATCAAAAAAATATAGAGACAAAGAAATGACAAAATTCTTCACAAAGCATGCTTTTATTATACTTGAAAATCCTTACAACATTAACAAGATGATATCACAACTATTATTTCTTCCAAAATAAGTTTATAAATGCTTCAACATAAGAGAACTCCCAAAAAAGAGCTTCCACAAAGAAGAGCTTCACCAAGAAGAGACTTTCTCTCAAGAGCTTACACTCTAAGATCTTTCACCTCCTAGCTTGTTTACAAGAGATTACACCATGAGAGCTTACACTTGAAGAGCATGATTAAAATGCTCATAAGACTTTTTAAAATAGGAACTTCCAACCCAAGACATTACAAACACAACCGATGTGGGATAAAAGGTAAATACAACTACCTTAAAAAAAATTTAAATTCCCACCCAAATACAACTAAGCACCACCATGTGGCCCAACAAATATTAAATACATGATTTAAGGAAATGTCCACAAACTTCTAGAATTCCACCTATACACCTCGATAAATGCAATGACAACTTTTCTTTTCTTTTTTCTATAATTTATGCCACCTATGCACCTTGAAAATAGAAACTCCTCTTTTTCTCTTTTTCTATTTTATTCTATTATTATTTTTCTTTCTATTTTTGTCACTTTCTCTCTCCTCCACAATATTATTATTTCTATTAATTATAATTTTGATCATACCCCTTTTTTGTGATGTAAGATGATCTTGCATCAATAAGGGTATCCATGACCCTCTGCAAAGTAATTCTATCAATATGATAGATGATATACCATGGTGCATCATATGCCAGTCACCTTATTCCTCAGATTATTGTGTAGTAGCCCAATCCATTTTTGGAAATCAAAATGTGTAGAATAAGGAGGGAGAAGAAGCAAAGAACCATGATGATGTAAGATACAACATGGTGAATTTATGTGATGATTATGATGATTATGACTTAGAAGAACTTAAAAGTAATGTTGTTGATCAAAGAACTATCTACCAATTAAATCATTAGCAACTATTTTTAGATAATGAAGATTATGAGGAAGATAAGGTTTTCACTACATTGTTTGATTTTCATATAAATCTGAGAAAACCTTCTAAGGAAGAGATTGATAGAATTATAGTAGAAATGGTACCACAAGTACATTATAATTATACTTTGAGAAATAGGAATGTCAATAGTGATACTAGTAAAGATATTATTCATAAGGCGAATGATGGAAATAAGGACAATATAATGACAACAAACATTAATGACGGTAAGAGCAAGAAATAGGAGCCCAAGAAGAAAGTGCAGTTTTAGAATGTTGAAGCAGTCAAAACCAATGTAAAAGATAAGGAGTTAGAGCTTGGTTCTACTAAGAAAGTGGCAATGTCTACTATTCAAATAGTCCTAACTCTAGGTATTCTTGTGAAACCTACCATGTGATCCCATTGATATGATATCTATGCGATCTCAAATAACTATAAAATTTTCTTTATCTACATTGTTTAGAATAGAGGAGCATAAGAGTAAAGCTTTATCATGGTTGTGTGGAATATTTAATAGTAACGTTGTAGAACAAAAGGCCATACATCAAACCCCCATCGTAGTAGAAGATACTGGTATCATGTATCAAATTTCTCAAATGCTTTTAGATAAATCATCAATACCATATTTGCAAGATATTGATCATTTTTTCCCCAATCTAGTTATAAAAGGTAGAACTCTAAAAATTTGCATGATAGATTTAGAAGCCTCTAATTCTATAATGCCTTTCAATATCATGTAAGCCATAGGGTTAGAGGTAAACACCAAAAAAGGTAGGTGTAGGGACATGGATGCAAGGGAAGTACCTATTATAGGTATCATTAATGTCTTACCTTTTAAAATAGCTACTTATTTTGGTGCAGAGTTAACCATGTTAGTTCTTGTAATTGATATTCCACCTCACTATGGAATGATACTCTCCAAAAAGTGGAGTGTTCCAATGGGAGGTAGCCTATAATGTGACTTGTCACATGCCACTTTTTATATAGGTGACAATGTAGTCTAGGTTGACAGGGAGCCAAGGGTTAACCATAAATTTTTTGGGTAATATTGATAAGGATTCTACTTGCTTCTTAGATACTAATGTAAATGCATTTAGAGAAGAGTTAATTATTCAATAAGTTGAGGAACTTCCACCTGTAATTGCACATGAAGTAGAATGTTGCATAGATTCATAGATATTGTGGACCATGTACTTTGATGGGGCAAGTTCTAGAGAAGGTTTAGGAGATGGGTTACTTTTTATATCTCTACAGAAGAATATATTAAGATATTCATTTACCTTAATTTTTTCATGTACCAATAACATAGCTGAATATGAAGCACTCTTATTGGGATTAAGAGTTGCAACTAATCATGGAATAAAAAAGTTGGAAGTTATTGGTGACTCTGAGTTGGTAGTTTTTTAATTAGGATAGACATATACATCTAAGAATAAAAGGTTGAAGTAGTATAGGAATGTTGTATGGGACCAAATTGAGCTTTTTGATTCCTTTGGCATCTCTTGGATGGAAAGAAGTAAAAATAAGATGGCTGATCTATTAGAAAATGTAGACATTAAACCTAAAGATGTATCTTTTGCTAGTATTTTAAAGATTGAAGTACAAAATATACCTTCAATTCCTGATTACATAGAACATTGGAAAGCTTTTGAAGATGATAAAGATATTCTAAATTTCATATTAAATGAAGGCAAATATCATGGTCAAGAACTTGACTATAGTTCTTTAATTGAGATAATAGATGGGAAAGAGTCAATCTTTGGCTAAGAAATTTTATAGTTAAAAGCCAACAAAGTCCCCAAGGGATTGGTAGTCTTGGAGAGTATGTTTGACAACCAAGATAGAGTGAAATTAGAGGGAAAGGATCACAAAAAATAAGAACTTGAATAAATAACTCTTGGCACCTTTGAAGGTCCAAAAAGGTTTTATATTGGTCAGAATTTATCTTGTAAAATTAGGAAGCCTTTATTGATTTGCTAAGAAAATATAGACATTTCTTTGCATGGTCATATGATGATCTCAAAGCCTATAGAGAAGATTTCATACCACTCAAGGAGACTATCAAACCTTTCAAACAAATGTGGAGGCCAATAAACCCTACCTTAGCTCCCAAAATGCAAGAAGAATTAATGAAGCTAAGGGATGGAGGAATAATTAAGCCAATCAGAAACTCTACATGGGTATCAATCTTAGTGCCTATCAGGAAGAAAAATGGAGATACAAGGCTTTGTGTGGATTTCAAAAACCTAAAAATTGCTTCTTTAAAAGATAATTATGGATGTCCTAATATGGAGGCCATGTTGCAACAATGGACTAGTTTAGAATTAATGTCCATGATGGATAAATTTTTAGGGTACAACTAAGTTCCTATGAATGAAGAAGAGCAGCTTAAGACAACCTTTACTACTCCATGGGGCACATATATTTATGTAAGAATTCTTTTTAGTTTAATTAATGCAAGAGAAACTTTACAAAGGGAAATGGATGTGTGATGAATGTTTTATGAGTTAAAGTTTAAACTACTAATTCACCCCCTACCCTCCAACCCCCCTCTCAGAAGTTTACCTTTCCTATTGTAATTCCAACAATTATGGCAAAGGTTTTATCCCTATTACTTTCTATAATGATTTTTTTTTTGAATTTCAAATATAATAGTTGATATTACTAAGAGGGTTCCTAGGGAATTAGGATGCTAATTAGACACTTTGTATGCCCTAATGAGGATAGGAAGTCAAGCCATGAATGTGAAATGATTTTCCTTTTTGAGAATTTTTCTTTAATAAGGGTTTATGGATGCCCCCAAACCCATCATGTTTTTCCTAGATAAATTCTAGAGAGAATGGGAAAAGCTAAATTTGTCTGGCAATTAATTATGATGAACAGGGATTACCTAGGACCTACAGTAAAAAAGGGTTCCTTTATTCCTAGAAATATCAAAATAGGATATTTTATTATGGGAAAAGATGACACTAAAGGGATAGATAAATTCATGAGTGACCCATAGCTCCTTCTAGGACCTATTGTCCTAATGACCTTATTAGGCATGCCCTAAAACAAATGAGAAAGTAAACTCTATCAAATAGTTATCCTTGTAGGCAAGAAGATGTGATAATGAAATGTTTGAATACATAGAACTACAGAGACATGGACTTAAAATGAAGAGAAATTATGAGAGTAGAAGAGGAGATGAAAAGAATTGATCCCTCCTTGAAAGGCTTCTACCATGAGGAGAGGTACCTAGATAGCTATAATAAATACCTAGAAAATTTTGATGCCATAAAATTTCAAGTCCCTCCTAATATAAGAGAGAGAGCAATACTCCAATTTCCTATGGATGATGACACTGTAAGGAATGAACTTGAAGATGATGAACAAAAGAGTTCATCATGATTAATGGGCCTAAGGTGTTAGAAAGAAACAAAAAATGATAAATACCCCAGAGAAGGCAAGGGAGAAGGAACTACAAATCTTGCAAAAGGGACAAAGTATTTTTATGACATAAGACATAATTTCCTAATAAGGAAGGCATGATAGAATGAAAGAATCCCTAATAAGATTGAGCTTGAGACAAGGATACTAGATGAAAGAATAATCAAAAATCAATAATTTATGAAGGATGATGACTTCATGAATTATGACAAATTCAAATAATTCTTATTGAAAATTAAATAGAATTAACTTACTCTTCAATTGAAGCCAGGAGATTCATAAGAAAAAGTTATTAAATAGGTGTAGATGCTACAAGAGTATGACCTAAATAGTGACACTCTCATTGTGGATGAAGACAAAGAACTTGTAAAGAGAGGTGGGATGTTACTATTCCCTGAATAGGAGCTCAGATACTCCTTGATGCTTGACCAAATAAGAAGGCAAAGTATAAATATGTCTTATTTTAGGAGACAAATAATGTAGGAGAGATGCAAGGGTCTGGATTTAATATTGACTCAAAGACAATGACAATCTAGATCATGGCCCCTAAATTTGACAAGATAACTCTGATGGAAGTTAGAGATTCTCCCCAAGCCAATGTGATTTTCTAAAATTTCATAACAACATCATGTGACTAGATTCACAACCTAATGAATATTTCTTCACTAACAGGTAAGAGTAAAATAATTAGGTTTGAATAGTAGTATTATCAAACATATGACATATCTATTAAGACAAGGAAGAAATATGATAAATAACTAAAGAAGACAAATATAGTGGAGTAGAAGGTGGCTACCCTCGAGAATGAGGTAAGAACTTTGAGGAATGTAACTAGACCTTTCATAGAGGTCAAAGATCAAGACACCCAAATTGATGTTGATAAAAATAATGTGGGTATAGATCAGTAGATGGAGGTGGATAAGCTTGAAGAAGGAAAATAAATAGAGATCAAAACAATGGAAAGCATGCTCTCACATAAAATAAGTTTTCTCAAACATGCTTCTTAGAGTACCCATATCAATGATATTACATTATAGGAAGGAAAGTAATAGTCCTCTAAAGACTATTCCATTATTTCTCCCTTGTTCACTAAGTGGGGCCCTTATATTTCATTGTTTGATAAGCTGTGTTGGGACTCAAAATTGCAAGCCTAATTTTGAGTACCATTAAGAAAATCAAGCCTCATAAGTGCTTTTAATAATTTTGTACCTGGCTATACATTTGATGCCTAAGAGGTATTTAATTCTTCTAGCACCTTCCATTCAGTACGTATATGTGTTCCATGAAGACAAATTGTCATTTTGAGTCATTTTGTGAAGCCTTGTTTTGAGAAAATCCCAAATCTACATTTTCATCAAGTGTCAAACAACAATAGGAGCCTGTGTTTGCAATTGAATATCTCACACCCATAAATATTTCATGACTTTCCACTTTGGGAGTGTCTAGTGTCCATACTAGAGAGCTTATGTTTTAGATTTTGAGTCTGTTTGACTAGGTTTTGAATCTCTTAAAGTTGGTTGTTTATCAATGTCATGCTGATGCAATTTGTTCATAACTCTAGGAAGCCCTGTTTGACATGTTATAACTTTGACCTAGTTGACCAAAATCCTAAAATTCCTTTTGCATTACATTTTAGAGGTCAGAGACTTACCATATTTCAAATTTGAGCTTATGATGAATTCGTTTGATCAATTTTCAAACGTGATTCTAAATACAATTTTTGACTTTTTACTGGTGTCAGCACATGCAAGTTTGTCAGTACACCTGTTTGAGATGGTATAACTCTTAATCCATGATAGGTGAGATTGAATGGATTGTACCACTATGTTGCACTCTAAAAATTCTTTAAGCATGCCAATTTTCACATCTTGACAAATCCGTTTGCATACTTTTCTAGGTCAATTCCATTTGCAAAAAATGTTATTATGTCAGTTGTTTCCAGTCTGCAAATTCTGAGTAGCCCACTTTGACCACTTTCTATTTGCATCTTTTTATTTTTCATGAGCCCATATCATAGATTTATACTCACTTTGTGATAGCAAATGAGCACCCCAATTTTCATTCTCCCCGGAGTCAATTTGCCTAGTTTTCGAAGCCAACTCCAGATGTAGTTTATTGTTTTCTGACATATTTTCTTGCAAGCAATTCTAAAAGGGAAACTTTGATATTCAATATCTTTTGAACCTGAATTCATCATGAGACAAGATTTGATAGGGTGTAAGTATGCAGAACAAAGAATCAGTGTGCTGATTATTAGAGCTTGATCAGGTGTTCTAGTCAGTTTTTAAGGCCAGTCAAAGGACCTCCTAGCACAAAGTTGATAAGTTGTAGATTAATGGTAAAATGATCTTTAATTGATTTTTCAGTGATCAAATTTGATTTCAATCAGTATGATGGGTTCAATAGATCAGTTTTGAATATCAGTTGTTTGAAAACAATTTTTTTTTTAGCTGGACCCATTTTGGGGTATGACTAACTACTTTAGACTGATTAGATGTCTCGAGATCCTAAAGGCACCTTGAGTTTTAAAGTTAAAATTATTTATGAAGAAAACATGGGGTGCCTAATGAAAAGGATGTACATATTGTTACCTCTCCAAAAGAAGATATGGATGATGACAATGGAGTTTCTCAAAGAGAAAAAAGAAGCACCAGAGTACAAACAACTTGTTGTCATTCATGGTGGAATCATGATCTTAATCCACCTATTGATAAGAAGATCTACCATGATATCGCATCACCACTATCTCATTATTTTCTATTTACTGGCCATAATTCCTATTTAATTGGGAATCAATTGAACAACAATTGCAGTGATGAACCTATTATTAGAGCACTTGAGAGAGGAGTGTGTGCAATTGAATTGGACATTTGGTCTAATTCAAATCAATAAAGATATTATTAATAGTATCAAAAGACACAATTTTTGATGGTTCTAAAGATAGAGTTCACATTCATATCATACACTTGTCAGATTCAAATATTTCTCTAGACTTAATTAAGGAGGCAAAAGAAAGTGGTGCAAGGCTTAGTATGGAAACATGCCTACATTATCTCATATTTTCTAGAGAAGAAATAAGTGATGGGGATATGAGGTTCAAATGTGCACCCCCTATAAGAGATGTTCTAAATAGAGAACGTTCATGGAAGGCTCTAAAAGATGGACACATAAACATGCTGAGTTCTGATCACTCACCTTCAAGTCCAGAGCTCAAACTTCTTGAGGTGGGTGATTTTCTAAGAGCATGGAGTGTAATATCTTCATTGCAATTTGGTCTTCTAGTTGCATGGTCATATGGGCAATAACATGGTTTGAAATTAGATTAGCTATCAAAATTATGGAGTCAGTGACTTGCCAAGCTTGTTGGTCAATACAAAAAGGGAGGTGCCATTTTAAAAAAAATGTAGAAGCCACTGGAGGATTTGAATGTGCTGACTAAAGTAGCAGAGGCTCCATGTCTTCAAAGGAGGTCCACATGCATTGAAAGAAGAAGCCCTTCACAAATGGCAAGGGCAATAGTGGCAACTTTTCCTCAAGAATTTTCCCAATGAACTTGAGGCATCATAGATCTCCACTCTAGATCAACAATTTAATTTTAGTGAAAGTAACAATTGGGAAGTCAAAGTCACTTTCTTGATAATTGCAATGTACTCTAGTTACAAAGCTCTATATGGAGAAATTGAGAAGTATAGGCAAGAACTTGAAGAGGAGTAGAGAATACTCCAAATGGATGAGATTTTGTAGGAAGAAAGAGTACAAATGAAATTGGAAGCATCAAGGCTTTATTTTGAAGAGAAACATTTAGCCTTGGAAAAATTGAAGTCTAAATTAGAGGGCTTTCTAGAAATATCTAGAGCCTCCAAAGTTGATGTTGGCATTGCCTATATGTGAACAGAAGAGCTCCAAAAGTAATGATAGAAGAGCATCTACAAAATAAAAGTTGCAAATATGGCATTCTATGCCAAGGAAAATGAAGCCCAAAGTCATGCCACAAGTAGAAGATGGTAAGCTTGATCCAATAGTTAGCAGGAAGTCAACATGTCAAAAAAAGACACCATGCAACAGGGAAGCCACAACTAGTTGAGGCAGATAATTCATGCATAAAAAAGAATAAAGGTCCATGTATAAGTAATAAGAGTCCACACCAAGTTTCGAAGCAAGGAGCCCTGCATTGATAGAGCACATCAAATTCCCATGTCAAAAGGGGATCTGGATTGCAATTGGAAGTCGATTGGGAGGCATGCTGTGTGAGAGGAAAAAATGACACCTTGTTGCACAAGAGTTTGAGAACCTATGCACCTTCAAACTTTACTCAGCGTAGACCATACTAATCATTAGACCTATGAAAGAGAGCTTCAACATGCTCACATAAATCTCAAAGGCCAAAATTTTTCACATTAACAGGGGAATGCTTACAAAGATTTAATCCCACATTGGATAAGGGATGTAATTTTCAAGTCCTTAACTACTATTATACACATAAAGCATTATGTCTTAAGGACTCATGGATTTTGGAAGCCATAGGTTATAAGGTAGGCCCCATGTGTCAGACATAGTTGACAATTGGAAGATGATGTAAGGAAAATTTTAAACAAAGATTCAAGTGTGATGATGTAGTAGATCAAAGGTGAACTCATAGGATGCTGAAACATGGAAGATCAGAGGGTTGGCACATACCCACAAGATGAAGATGTGAGTAAGTTAGATAATGCGGGTATGTAGGCGTGTCCATGTGGCAATAGGTCCCAACAGGCGATGACATGGCAATCGATGATAGGTTTAGATGCAAAGCACAAGATCATGACATGTGTCCTCATCCAATGGTCTACACATCCTTGCAAAATAAAGATACTCACTAGATAAGGAATGTGGGATTATAGGAGAGTGCCATGTGGTAGTGGGCCTAGGGTAGATGGTGACATGGTAGATGCAATGGGTGGGCCAATTGTAAGACAACATGTGGCACCTAGTCAAAGGAGGGCTGACCCCAAAATTGAAGGGTAGGGGAAAATTTCAAAGTAATAGAAAATAATTTTTAATTATTTTTTGAAATGGAATTTCACATGTAGCAATTTAAAATATAAAGAGGTATTTTTCTAAAGTCAAACTTTAGAAAATTTTAATTTTTTTGCAAAATTAAAGTTGTAGACCTGAATCTTTTAGTAGAGGGGGACATTTTTTGAATTGACTTTTAAGGAGTTTCCAGAAGGCTAGTATAGCAATGTTATATATCGTTGGAACTAGGAGAAATTGGATTTTTTGAATATGAAGTTGGTTTTTGCACAGAATATTACCGGTACATGGTATAGGAGGTTTTTTTTCTCTTAGATTGATTTATGTGTTTTATCAAGTGTTTTGAGTCACCAGTTGCAAAATTCAGTGGAAAAACACCTTAAACACATCTAGTGACCCTTTTATCTAATCATTTTGAGTTTTTGTGGTGTTTTGGCTTCAATTTGATTAATTGGGACATATCTAGGTTCAGTTAGTAGATCTTTGTCTTTTGCTAAGATACTTTGCATTTGGAAAGGCAAAATAGAAAGGATATGATTAGCAGTTGAAGAGAGAAGGTGGAGAGATTCTTTTTAGCTTCTTGAGGGAGAATTCTGAAGGGACACATGTTAGTTGCATAACTGATCTAGAAATTACTTTCTTTCTATTTAAACTTTCTTCTTCTCTTTTGTAAGGGTTGGAAAATATGGAAAAGTTTCTCTGGAATGAAGACATTTAGTAGAATTGGCCCTGGAATTGATGAAGTCTAAATGGAAGATCTGGGATGTGTTGGCTCTAGATCATGAAGCTTTTTCTTTGGCTATGACACCCCCTTCCCATCCCATCAATTTCTCATTCCTGCTATTTTCTCTCTTGTATGACAAAATTTGTTCATTGTATGGTCTGGTTTATTAGGTTTTATATGAGTTAATTTCATGCATTTTTATGTATTATTTCAAGGAAATTAATATAGAGAATAGTAAATGTTGAGTTTCAATTTAAATCTTGTCTCCTTTCTCAGTGAGTTGTGATGTTTTATGATCTTTGAACAAAGAGCCTAGATCATAGTTGTAGTCTCTTAAGGTTGTATGTTGCTTCATTGTTGCTTGTAATTCAAGGAATTATATAAATGCTTTAGGGCAATCAATAGGGTTGTAAGTTTATTGAGGAGGATATCAGGTAAGAATGATATTTAGATCGAATATTGATATCCAATTTACAAGGTAAATTGATGGATGTAGAATCTTGGCATAAGATATGTGTTCTAGATATCCAAAATGCATGAGGGAGATTCATGAATTGCCCAATGGATGAGGCACTAATCTATTATAAGATCATAAGTTTGTTTTTCATACCTAGTTTTCATCCACTTTCTCCACCCACATAAAATCAAAGAAAAATTCAAATCATCTTTACATTTTATGTTGAAGAGTTAGAACAATTTAACCCTCACTCAGGTTATGAATTTCCTAGATTTGCAATTTGCTACTGTAGATCTATGTCATTACATGAGTTATTAGGAGATATAAGGGGTTTTTATCTACTTTGTTAGATTCAAGAATATGTTTTTGCACTAGTACCATATTATTTGAATCTGAGGTCCACACGCCTAGGTTTTGCAGAGCGTGAAGTAGAAGAAGGGTCAAGCCTTATAGTTGGCCCAGTGTCTGAAAGGATATGCCAAAAATGAGAGTTAGATGCCCCTAGATGTGTCTTATTCTCATTAGGGTAATTGGAAATCAAAAAAAATTTTCAAACACCAACAGGTTGGTCTCAATTTTTCCCTAGAAAAGGGAGTTACCCAAGGAACCAATTATCTTCACAAAGAAAATGGTAAATAGGGTAAAATAATTAAATGCATTTTTTATGCTAAGATGCCATCAATATATAACAAAATGAAAACCATTTCTAATGGGACACCTAGATTCATATCAAAAATTATTAATTATGATAACAAGATCATGGAGTGGAAAGAGTGGTTAGACTATTTTGATAACATCTTGAAACATGAAAGGGTTTTTTGCTATAGCAATGGGGAAACTAACATTGTAACAATTTTGGATATTGTTGATATATAGGACCTATTGAAGGTAGAATTGAAAAAAATAGTTGTAGAGGTTAGAGCCTTGACATATGCAAAATGGAATAAGTGCATAACTGAGCTGAATACAGTTAGAGAAGACACCTAGCTCAATGAATAATTAGATATTAGTAACTAGGAGGTGATATTTAATATAAGGAAAAATCCATCTAGAGATAGCCACTAAGCATGCAGAGAAAAGTCAAAGAAAATAAAGATGGAGGACAACTACTTGCTACATACACCTTATCTTCATGGTTCACCTATTGTGGGTGTTCTATCATTACAAATTGCATATTTGATCTTAAACATCCAAACCGATAGTTGTTCAAATTTTGGCTATCTCCAACATTCTATTTGTAACTATTTTGTCTCATATAAAAATGTTGTTGTATCTTATTTTTGAATGTGTGTCCTCCCATCTAAATCTTGTGGCAATACTTATTCTATAAAATATTTCAAAGATGTGGAGTGAGGGTCTAAGTTTCATTTTGCTAAATGAATTCTTGTTCATTCTTGAGCTGACCAAAATACATTGTATATGCCTTTTTGCCAAATATAGAATGAAAAAAGAAAGTCAACAATTGTTGGTCTATTTTAAGTTCTTTTCTGATTGAAAGTGTCATCTAATTATATATTTTCAAAGGAATTAATACAAAGATGCAAATATTTGGTTGCTCATTTTAGATCTTGTCTCTTCCTTTGTTACCATTTAATTATTTGAGGTTTAATAGAAAATTTTATTAAATTTCAGTTTTAATTCATTTTGAATTATATTTCAATTTAATTTTGATAATAACTAATGGGTTATGTAAGTGCTTAATGTAAATTGGAAAAATTCTATGGTTTTTATTGAAAATTTTGATAAATATGAGATCTAGAAGTGAATATTGATAATCTTTTTACAAGGTGTTAAGATAGAGCTTATAATAGATGTCAAATTCTCATGAAGTTAATAGCCCAATGGATAATGCAAGTGCCATCCATAAAATGTGATCTATTTGGAATGTTTTTCTAGTATAAATCTCTTATATTCAATCATTTTCCTATTTTATTGTCGAATATTTGAATTGTGAGCTTGTACTTGATTCATGGAGTTTTAGGGTTTGGTAAAGAAGTCATTTATAATCTCTTTTGTAGTCCTAAAATTATATGAATTAAGGCTAGAATCATCTATTATGTTGAAATTCATGTTGAGAGTTTGAATTTTAAATAGGTAAAGAATGAATTCGTAGGTATACCTGTTTGAATCCTGCAAAATTCAAAGTGGAGAAGACATCCATTTTTTTTTTTGGCAAAATGTGGCAAGCCACCTAAATATAATTATATTAATAAAGCTAGTTAAAAGGCTTGTGAAGGGAAGAACTTGGCAAGAAACCCTTCAGTCTTTACCCTAAATACAAGACTTGCCTAGAGTATAACTATACAATTCTACAATACTGATTCCTTCGTTGAAAGTTACATTTGTGAATGATAAAAATTGACACATTTACAAAAAGCACTAAATTCATACTAAGAACAAAATTGTTGAATTTACAACTTTACATCCCAATAGCCTTGGCCTCGAATTCGTATGCAAAAAATGTATTAAATATCCAAATAAAAAGAAAAATGAATCTCCCCAACTATGCCAACATGAGACCATAAAACCAAAAACTAGTAGAAGGGATGTTTTATCCATCACTAGTCTCACCAAAAAAACCAATTGCACAAGTATGTAGTTAGTCAATACTCCTCAATATGATTCCCACTCCATTTGAGAAGGTGCCAAATTTGCTAAGAGGTCCAACCTACCCAATGGGTTATCAATCTACATAATACTAATAGGTTGCCTAGCTAAAGACCCCACCATTTCAATTTGTGCCAATACCTGATGATCATGCATTATAAGTTCATCAACTGCTCTAGCCTTTCCTTTTAACTCTTCATAAGATTGTTGGGATAAATAACCTCTATAACACTAGATTAAATGCTCCACATTTCCTAAATTACCACAACCCAAAGCTTTGGAAAAGGATTCCACAAAATCTACGAAATTTGAATTACCCTTATCTTGCAAAAAACAACTCACCCCTACATAAGATAACACACCCACTACTAAGACATACTCACAAAGAGCACTCCTAAGACCTTCCATTCCAAGAAGAGTACAAAAACCAAGCTTATCTATAACACGCTCCACCAAATTCAAGTCTTGGAGGAGGTTGGTAACATAATTAAAGAAATAAGATAAGATATGAGATGGGAAAAAGACTTGCAGCATCATTGAATAAAAAGGTGTTGAACCAAGAATTTCTCTAAAATAGTGCATGCAAACATCACAATTTATATGCAAAGCTTCTTTTAAGTCATCTACTAGTACACTACCAAACCATGGGAGTTTACGTTCTCTCCCCAAGATGAACACTCTAAAATATCTGCACTCACTTTCCTGAATATCCATGATCCCAATTTCATAAAACACCAAGAAAACTGAAGGCAAAATTACATATTTAACAAGCTTCATCACACAAGCAATTAATGAAAACACATACTAAAAGCCACCTTTTGAATACCATGAAATGATCTCAAGCTCCCATATTCATCCACATAATGTACCATTTCTATCAACTTGTAATTCATAAATCTCCAAATCCACTAACAAATCTTTAATTAACTTGTGCTAAACTTAAAATTACAAGTTGACATAAACACATCAAATCTATACTAACCATATTAAACACTAGCACAAACAACCAATTAATTTTTCATACCCAATTATAACTAGACTCGAGCAATTCAACTAGTGTTAACTGACTCACTTAGTAAATACTAGATGGAATTAACTCAGCTACCACTATTTACATTCACACTTGGGCAACCTTACATCAGGTCTATATCGAGTCACTCGGCAATCAAAGAACCTAACCTAACTCAGTGTACTCTTCATCTAGTCATTTATCTAGCTTTGTACCAAGTCACTTGGTAATAAATGAACTTGACTAAAGTTGATCAACTCTACCTTGAGTCAATTGGCTAGCTCTATGTTGATACACTTGGTAATCAATGAATTTGGTCACTCAAAAAAAGCTACACTCGAGCATCTCCAACAACTCTAAACCAAGTCACTCGACAGCCATTAAAGCACATTACAGTCACTCAATAGGAACTAAAGCACATCACACATTAAGAGTTGTGGTTAATTTTCAACTTTTACACGCTCTCCCCTAACAAAATTCTCTTTCTAAGATCTAGCTTTTGGCAAACTACTGAGTTCCAACAAAATTTGAACACCCGTCAATTTCTCAAATCTGCTCATTGATCATTATTCTTTATGTGCAGCCATCATAAAATGATAAATGGATCAAGCTAGTATTAAAAGGTTTTCTCTTGCTAGATTAAGGAAAATAACATGGGAAAGTTAGTAGGTACAAACTCTATAATATTTTCCTTAGTAGTCTTCAAGTTGTAACCAATATTGGATAAATTATTTGCAACCTAGTTTTCCTCCCTAAGAGTATGAGAGAAGGACATCACTTTAAATTCATCAATCATTTTCCAAGCATTTTCTAGAATATAACCAAACTTCTCATTCACTAATTTTTTCTTTACACATGAATTAGTAACCATGAAGAATCCCCCTCAATGTGAATAATAACTACATTTAGTTGAAATGCCAGTTCTAAACCAAGTAAGAGTGCCATGGCTTTAGCTTTGTTATTGGTACCAACTAGCAATTTTTGAGCCAACATACCCAACACCCACCCATTATGATCTCTTATACACACTCCAACTCTTGATTCACTAGGATTACCTATCAAGCAACCATCAAAGTTTAACTTACAAACTCCTCTAGTAGGAAGAATCCATTTGACCAACTTTCTATTAAATTTCTCACAAAGGACCACTAGGTGTAATGAGTTGGTAAGATGGAGAGAGTAAAGAAGCCCATCTATTAGCCAAAGCAATATCCCAACCTATGACAATAAGATGTTCAGAAGTTCTTTTGATATAGGCTACCACAACTTCTCCCACTACAACTTCTAAAGTTGACAAGAAAGATTCTAATGTCGAAGATTGATTTCTAAAAATCCTTTTATTCCTTTCCCACCAGATTGCCCAAATAACTATTGTTGGGATACACTTCCAAATACACGAGTAATAAGAGTGATTAATCAAAGTTGGCCAATCTTGGAACATATCTCATAAGGTGTTTGGAAGGGGTATACTAAAATTTAATTTTTTAAGAACAAAGATCTAGCATTGATATGCCAATTTACACTGAACAAAGAGGTGATCAACATTCTCCTCTACCTCCATGCATAAAACACATTTCATATTATAACCAATGTTCAATTTTGATATCTTTTCTCCTTTCAAAATTCTCTTTTTTAAAGCTAGCCAAGAAAAATTACCTACCTTTGGTAAGACTACTAGGTTCCAACAAAATTTGAATGCCCAAAATGACTTGTACCCAATTTCTAGATTCTTGGAAGCTAAGTAACCCAAATTTACTAAGTATATTCCCCATTGGTGTGGGCCCTAGATCTATGTATCTAGGAGATTAGACACTAAAATAGTCCTTGATTTACAAAATTAACAAATTCTTTTTTGATCTGATAAGGAATTGGTAACTTGTCTAGATTTTTCCAAGTAACTCTACCTGACATTGGATCAACATGCTGAAAATAATCAGCTACATAGGGGCCCCATTTAGCACAAAATATTGTAATACAATTGTCAAAGGATGGAGAATTACAAAGTGGAGGAAGGCCATTCCATGAATCTTGCCAAAAAAGTGCCTTAAAACCATTTTTAATATTCCAAGTCAAATATCTAGCCACCACATCTCAAGATTGTACCAAGAAGTTCCAAATAGCTGACCCTTTAGGCAAGTGATCCTTAGTGAAAATTTTGGAGGGGTCAAAAGAATCTAAATACTTTCTTTAAAAGATCCTACACCATTTAGCTTCTGCTTTCTCATACAAAGACCAAACTAATTTTCCTCCAAAAGCAATATTTCTTAAAGCCAGATTAAGAAGATTAACCCCACCTTGGTACTTCTCTAAAGACATTTCCTTTAATGATATGAGAGGGATTTTTCTATTACCTAATATATTTTCTATCCATAAAAAACCCCAAATAATTCCTTCAAGCTACTTAATAATAAAACTGGGTGCTAATAATATAGAGAAGTAATAGTTTGGGATAGCTGATAAGACAAACTTAACTAAAAGAATTTTGTTGGATGGTGAGACCCATATTACCTTTCAAACCATTGTTCTATCTTTAATTCTATCTACTATATTTTTACAATAAGAAGATTTATTACTACCCATGAAAAAGGGAACACCCAAATATGTAGATGGTAATTTTTTCCTCCTCAAAATCAAGAATCCTTTTAATCATTTGTACAATAGGTGGAGCTATGTTGAAGAAGAAATTTTTTGATTTAACCTTGCTGATCTTTTGACCTAAGAATAGTGAATATTGGTCTAGTAAGAACTTAATATGATTGGCTTTTTTAATGTTTTCAGATCCAAATAATAAAGTGTCATCTGCAAAAAGAGAGTGAGTGACTACTAGATCATTTCCTCCAAACTGAATGCCTTTCCAAAGCTCCAACTATTGAGATTGAATAATGGCCCAACTAAAAGCTTATGCCATTAGAATAAATAAGGTAGGTGAAAGAGAATAACCTTGTCTGATACCTTGAGAAGATTTGAAGTATCCCTTCAGAGACCCATTAATAAGAACCAAAAAAGTAGCCCCCAAAATGCAAGCTTTAATCCATTTGCACCAAGCTTTACTAAATCCAAAATTCTTCAATACTTTGATAAGAAAGAACCAATCAAATCCATCATATGCCTTCATCATGTCAATTTTAATAACAAAGGAAGGGATTTGGTTTTCTTTAATATGATGAAGAGTTTCATGAGCGATAATTATCCCTTCTGATGTCTCTTTACCTGGCATAAAACCACCTTGTTTTGGAGAAATGATATTGGGCAACTTGAAGTCTAGAGTAAATTGCCTTTGTGAAAATTTTATATATAGTGTTGCACAATGAAATTGGTTTGAAATCAACAAAATTTTGCAGATCGCTAGACTTAGGAATGAGGACAATATTAGTAGAATTAAAATTCTCACACATATAACCCTTGCATCAGGAGGTTTCTAGAGCCATAAGTACATCCCAACCCACAACATCCCAACAGTTCTAAAAGAAGAGAGCTATAAAACCATCAAGACTGAGTGCTTTATTTGGACCCAGAGATTTAACTATTCTCTAAATTTCCTCCAAAGTGAAGGGTTTCATTAGAGCATCATTATCTTGATCTAATATAATTCTTGGAATTGCCTCTAAGAAAGAGTCAAGTTAATGATTATTTACATCCATTTTCATTGATGGATCAAGAAGTTCTTTAAAGAATCTAACCCCTTCCCTTTTGATACTTACCTCATCCAATAATTTCTTACCTGTAAGTTGCTCTGTGATTGAAAAAATGGATTTACTTGCATTTTTTTGACTTGCTGAAGCATGAAAGAATTTTGTATTATGGTCACCATTAGTTAACCATAATTCTCTAGATTTTTTCCAACAATATTCTTCCTCCCTATGACACAACTCCACCCATTGAAATTGCTTCTCTTTTTGGTGAGAATATGAATTTGAATTCAGGCCAAAATTGATGATTTCTTCATTAATTTCTTGAAGTTCCTTCTACACTATGTTTTTCTCCTCAAAAAATATTTTTAAAAACTTGTTTATTCTAGACTCTAATTTTGTCTTTAAGATAATGGAGTTTCTTATAGAACTGAAACATACTATTACCTTTCTCCTGTGGAGCACTGATCCACCATTGTCTAATTAAAGGAAGAAACATTGGATGTATGAACCAAATTCTTTCAAATTTAAATGAAGATTTATAATGTGATGTTGACTGAACCACTTTATTCTCTAAATATATTGAAATAGGAAAGTGATCTGATCCCAAAAAAGAGAGAATGTCTACTAAGAAGAGGATAGATGTTACTTTCCATGCTTGTGAAACTAAAAATCTATCAAGTTTCTTAGTAATTTGTAGGAAACCATCCCTTCTATTATGCCAAGCGAAGCATCCATTGGACGCTTCAATTTCAAACAATTCATTAGTAGTGATAAAGTTATCAAATTCCTCCATAATTTTTATAGATGGAAAAATTCCTCCTTGTTTCTTCTTGTTATTTCAAATTGCATTGAAGTCACCACCTATGATACAATTTTGTTGTGGTAAAGATCTAATTTTTTCTAAAATGACATTCTATAGTTTAGCCTTATCTAAAATACTTGAGGGACCATAAATGTTAAAGATAACCATTAAAATTTCAAAATATTGAAGCTTGAAACATTGCTAACCCAAATCTTGATCTATTAAGCTTATAGTAACTACTTTCGGGTTCCATAGAGTGGTTAAATGTCTCGATGCCCTAGCACTAGGACAATGGACAGATTTCCATTGTTTCTATTTAGCAATTGACTCCTCATACTTTTCATTTGATAACTTTGTTTCCTAAATTAATATAATGTCACCTCTTAACTCATCAAGCAGTTTTTTAATCCTGCTTCTTTTGTTAGGGGCATTGATGCCCCTAACATTCCATGTTATGATCTTCATCCTTCCACCAGAGGACATTTAGTCCTTCTGGTGACTCTTTTAACTTATTTAAATTTCTCTTTTAAAGTGGATTGAATGCCTACTACAATTCCTTCTTTAGCTTTTGTACTTTTACTCTTTCTACTTTGAGTCTTTGGTGTAGAGGATACCATAGTGGAATCTCTAGGTGACTTCATAATTGAAAGGGTTTGTGAGAAATCAAAAGTAGACCCATAGCCAATGTTGTGATTGATCATTTGTTCATGTTGGAAATCTCCTATTTGTCTTTGACCTTCCTCAAAATCTTCTATTGATATCTAAGACATATCTTCTTGCATAACTTTATCTACAATTAATTGAAATTGTTCTTATACCACAAATGTTAAAATCTCATTAGCTAGTGGGTATGCGCAGGATCATGGTCAACTAGACTATTATCTTAAGTGGCAATAAAAAATCAAAAAATTAGGGTTATGTCAACTTGATGTGCAATTTTCTACTTGTTATTAACCTTATATAAAAAAGTTGAGAGAAAAGAATCTCTAGAAAATTGAATCTAGTTTCTAAACTACTAGGATTCATCTGAAAAAAAAAAAAAAATTGATTGGTCAAATTTTTGAATTTTAATGCAATATTACAAAAAATTTAGAACAAAAATAAGAAGTAGACATATGTTTGACCACCTTAATCAAAACCAAATTATAATATTTTTAAATAATATTCTAGATATAAGTAGTAGACTCGTGCCTGGATGTGACACATATTTTTGGGTATTTTTATTCTAAATAAATAATAATTAATTAATTTTTGACTTTAGTAGTTTTGGAATAAAAAAACTCTCATGTCTGACCACCTTAACTAATTCAAAATGCTACAAAATTTAGTTTTTCATTTATTTTTCTTATAGTAGAAGAAACATAGAATGTGATGCATCTTTTGGATTTAAAAATTGTTTTACCATTGGAAAGTTATAGTTGTTTTTCAAGTAGTGTGTTTGTTAGCAATTTATGCATAACTTCATTAGAAAATAAGTAATAATTACTTACTAAAATTGTAATTTTACACACCTTACATTTATGGAAAGATAAGAACATTCTTAAGAAACCCTTTTCATTTCATCAAATTTTGGTTAAAAAAAGTTGTCAGCCACATGTTTGAAGTAAAAATAACATAAAAATAGGTCAAAAGCATATTTTAAGGATATTCTTAAAGTTGACCATTGATGTAGGAGCAACCAGTGGTGTAGGGGAAATCCTATATCACCCAAAAATATTCTTAGATGTAGTTTCTGTTTAATGTGTTTTCATTTTTGGATACCCATTTGGGTCAAATAAAGGTTCCAACTCTCATAATTCCACTACTAATTTTTTGGGTTAGAGTTTTATTAGTTTTTAAGCACCTTGGAATATGTGTTAATGTAAAAAATGAGTTATTTTGTAATTGAGCCAAAATTATGATGAGTTAGATAGTGTAATTTGGAGGGATGATTGTACTTGTAATTTAAAACACTCTAGTAAAAGAATTAGGTCAAAAGGATTTACGGTCAGAAAGTTACTACAATTTTAATTTTCTTGGAGACCTCCTAAGAGAACTTTGAAGTTAGATATGGGGTACTAAATGGCCTCTTACAAGGCCAAAAAATGGGGGATGAAAAAATATGGTCTATAGAGGTTGTAGGGCACTTCGAGAACTTTCCAAAAATGTAAACAATTCGTTAATTAGAGTTATGGTTCAAAAGTTATGCCTCCCAGAAGTTGGACTACCGTTTCTGGATTCTTCTAATTTTATACCAACTTCTAAAATAATTTTTGGAACCTTATGTTTTGGTGGTGGATGCCAACTAGTATATTTTAGAATTTATTCCTAACCCTAAACCATTTGGGGCTTATTTAAAAACATTTTTGGCATTGTAAAGTCATCTCTTAGTGGAGTTAGAGAGAAGGTATTGTGTGGAGGATTTCTTTGTCTAGAATAATATTGTTGTAAACCCATAGGGCATTTTTCATTGATAATTATATTTCCATTTTCTTGTGTGTTCATTTTGGTCTTTGGTTGTGTCTCCATTAAGTGGTATCAAAGCAAGGTTTTTCAGAGTGTATAGACAGAGTGCCGACTATGAGGTAGTTTGCACTAGGACTGTGAGGTTATGGGTTTGAGACAAGAAGATGCCTCCATAAAGGAAATGTGGTGGAAGGTCCAAAGTTATTACTCTTGAGGTTAGAGCCCTCCAAAGAAAAGTTCAATCATTGCAGAAGGATATTCGTAGAGGACTAAATGTTGCCACAGGAAACAAAAGTGAGGAAGAAAATGAAGAAGAAGAAAATATTGGATAGGAAGGGGAAGACGAAGGGGAAGTCCTAAATAAGGCAGAGGAGAGGCTTTTTATGGCCATTTCTAAACTTAGAAAAAGACCTAAAATTGATGTGGATATGTTTTTAGGAAATGTAAACCCAAATGAGTTGATCGACTAGATTAATGAACTAGAGGAGTATTTTGAGTATGAGGATATTAGGGATCTAGATAGGTTTAAGTTTGTGAAGGCCAAAATGAAAGTCCATGCCAAAATCTATTGGCAAGAGATTTAGCTAGAAAGAAATAGAAGAGGAAAGGAGAAAATCACAAGGTGGGATATGGTGGACAAACTAAAGAAGCCATTCATTCTTGTTGATTATGAGCTTGCTTTGTTCAAGAAAATGCAAGGATTAGAGCAAGTAGGAAAATCTGTCCTAGAATATATAGAGGAATTTTATCAACTTCTTATTAAGGTAGCACATGTAGAAGCAAATAAGGATAATGTTTCCTATTACCTTAGTGGGTTATGACCTAGCATTCAAGAGGAGTTAAGTCTAGTTAGAATGACTAGCATTAAAGAGGCATACTTGTTTTCCCTATGAGTTGAAGAGAAGCTAAATAAAAGGTTTGAATGAAGGAAAAGAGGGTGTGGTCAACGAGGAATGGGTGGCAGTAGGTCATCTAGAGGCCAAAATGAGACCCAAAAGAAAAATGAAGATGTGGGTACTAGTAGGAACTAGAGGAATGAGGGTTTCAATCGCTCCCATGATCAAAAATTTGGAGATCAAAGAGGAAGAGGCAGAGGATGTGGACAAGGTTTAGGAAGAGGAAGCTTCTATGGTACTTGTTTTCATTGTAATGAAGAAGGTCATTATGCATGTTAATTCCCTCAACAATAAGGAAGGACAAATAGGAGAGCTAATGGTCAAGCCAAGGTTGCTCATATGGACAAAGATGCACAATCATTTCATTTAGAGGATGTAGAAAGAGGAGAGGTTCTCATAAATGAAAGGGTCTTACTAAGTCGTGAGACTGAACCTAGACAAAGGAGGAGTTTGTTTTGTACTAGGTGCAAGTATGATGATAAGTGTTGTGATGCGATTATTGATGGTGGCAGCGCTGACAACTTGGTGTCTAAGGAGATGGTCTCTAAGCTAAAGCTCAAAAGGGAGAAACACCCCCAACCCTATCAGATTGCTTGGGTGAAGGATGATCATAAGGTCCTGGTTAGTGAAGTTCAAGATTGGGAGTTGCCATGATGATGTTCTCTATGACATTATTCCAATGGATGTCTACCATTTATTTTTGGGAAGACCATGGCAATTTGATAGACATGTTGTACATGATGATCATGTAAATACATACTCTTTGACAAAGGATGGAGTTTGCCACAAACTAAAGCCCTTGATAAAGGAAGGTTAAAAGGTATGTGGTAGTGCTAGGATATGTCTTGTTGATGGAGGAAATTTTTTGGATGGTATGAAACATTAGCATATGTGTTATGCTTTGATTCCTAGAAGAGATAAGGAAGGTAGTAGTGAAATTTCACCTAAAGTTTCAAGTGTATTAAGTGATTATGAAGATATCATCTCTAATAATGTTCTAGAAGGGTTGCCACCAGTAAGGTAGATCAGTCATTAGATAGATTTAATCCTTGGAGCTAGTTTTCCTAACAAGGCTGCTCATAAGATGACTCCTACTAAAACTGAGGAGCTAAATAGACAAGTTCAAGAGCTATTG
The DNA here is from genome assembly GCA_028749045.1 of Cupressus sempervirens. NCBI lineage: Eukaryota > Viridiplantae > Streptophyta > Pinopsida > Cupressales > Cupressaceae > Cupressus > Cupressus sempervirens. Next base: position 609,131,806 of record CM053784.1, on the reverse strand, counting down.
AGGAAGGTTTTGATTTGAGAGAGCCTGAGTCCATGTGCATTACCTACATTACTAGCACCAAATAAGGATGGAGAGTGGAGAATGTGCATAGACTCTCAAGCTATAAATAGAATAACCATCGAGTATTGGTTTCCTTTGTGAAGAATGGATGATCTTATGAACTGCTTGAGTGGAGCTTAGTACTTCACAAAGATAGATCTCAAGAGTGGCTATCACCAGATATAGATATGAGAGGGAGATGAGTGGAAGATTGTATTCAAGACCAAGGAGGGTCTATATGAGTGGTTAGTCATGCCCTTTGGACTAACCAAACTACCAAGCACATTTATGTAGCTTATGAATGAGGTACTAAAGAAGTTCTTGGGGAAATTTGTTATTGTTTATTTGGATGATATTTTAATTTTTAGTAAGACTTTGGATGAAAATTTATTACATATTTGTAGAGTCCTTGAAAGGTTGAGGGAAGAGAAAATGTTGATTAATTTGAAGAAATGTAGCTTTGTTAAAAAGGAGTTAGTCTACTTGGGGTTTGTTGTATCATCTAAGGGTCTCAAAATGGATCCAGAGAAGGTAAAAACCATCTTGGAATGGCCTACTCCAAGGTCTACTATTGAGGTGAGATCATTTCATGGTATAGTTAGTTTTTACATGAAGTTCATTAAGAATTTTAGTGGCATATGTGCATCCCTAACTAAAACAATAAGGGGGAATAGGAAAGAGTTCAAGTGGACTACATTAGTTGCAAGGAGTTTTGAATTATTGAAGAAGAATGTGATAGAGCAACCTGTGTTGGCACTTCTAGATTTTAGTAAAGTGTTCTAGGTAGATTGTGATGCTAGTGGCAATGCTATTGGGGCTATATTAAGCCAAGAAGGTAAGCCTATTGCATATTTTAGTGAAAAATTGAATGATGCAAAGAAGACGTATTTTTTTATGATCAGGAGTTCTATGCAATTGTTCAAACCTTAAAGAAATGGAGGCATTATTTATTGTCAAAAGAATTTGTCTTGTATACTAATCACCAGGCATTGTAGTACCTAAATAGCCAAGGTAAATTGAACCAGAGACATATGAAGTCGGTAGAGTTCTTGTAGAGTTATACATTTATGTTGAAATATAGAAGTGAAAGGTCTAATAGGATTGTAGATGCATTGAGTAGGAGACAGTTGTTGCTTATAGTAATGCAGGTTGAAGTGGTTGGGTTTGATAAACTCAAGAATATGTACCCTGAGGATCTTGGTTTTGCTGAAGCATGGAAGGCTTGCAAAGAATTTGTTACTATAGACAGAACCACGTGGCTAGATTATTTGATTCTAGATGGTATGTTATTCAAAGGTAGTCAATTATGCATTCCAAGGAGTTCCATGAGGGAAAACTTGATCAAAGAGAAACATAGTGGGGGGATGGGCATGACATTTTGGTTTAGATAAGACCATTTCCATTCTTAGAGAATAGTATATTTGGCCTCAAATATCACAAGATGCGAAGAAATTTGTGCAGAGTTGTCAAGTATGTCAAGTAGCCAAAGGATTTAATCACAATATTTGACTTTATCAGCCATTAACTATTCCATCAAAGCCTTGGGAGGACATAAGTATGGATTTTATTTTTGGATTTTCAAGGACACAAAGGGGTAATGACTCAGTATTTGTGGTGGTTGATAGGTTCTCCAAGATGGAACATTTCATCCCATGCCACAAGACTCATGATATTGTACACATTGCAAATTTACTTTTTAGAGAGGTAGTGAGACTAGATGGTCTCCAAAAGAGTATTTTTTCTGATAGAGATACTAAATTTGTGGGGTATTTTTGGAGGATTTTATGGAAGAAGTTGAGGATGAAATTGAAGTTCAGTTCTACACATCATCTATAGACTAATGGATGGATAGAAGTGGTAAATAGAAGTCTAGGCAATTTGTTGAGGTGTTTAGTAGGAGATAAGCCCAAGGGATGGGATTTGATTCTGCCACAAGAAAAAATTTCTTACAATAATTCTATAAATAGGAGTACTGGTATATCACCATCTCAAATTGTGTATGGGAGTAGCCCAAGGACTACACCAAAATTGAGAAAGATGGAGCAAGGGGAGAGGACAAGTGTCAAGGTAGAAGAATTTGTTGAACATATCAAGAGCCTACACGAGGAGGTTCATGCACACATCACCAAGATGAATCAATAGTATAAAGCTAGGGTAGATCAAAGGAGGGGACATAAGGAGTTCAAATTAGGGGATATGGTTATGGTCCACTTATGAAAGGAATAGTTTCTAGTGGGTACTTACAACAAGCTGAAGATGAAAAAATTTGACCCCTATAAATTTTTTAAGAAACATGATTCAGGAAATGCATATTAGGTGGAGTTTCCAAATGGGATTCACATTTCTCCTATCTTCAACATTTTAGACTTAACAAAATGTCATGATTATGGTGCAGATGAGGGGTTGATGTTGGAACCATGTCCAATTCCTACTTCTAAGAAGGAGGAGATAGAAGAGATTTTAGATAGTTTTGTGGGTAGGAGTACCAAAAATAGGCAGTATGAAGAGTGCCTAGTGAAGTGGAAAGGATGAACAATAGATGACTCAACATGGATATTAGTAGTGGAGGTTGCCCATTTGGGTTTTCCTCTACCATAAAGTGATAGGGTCACTTTTCAATCTACCCTAGGTTTCTAATGTAGGAGCATCTAGTGGTGTAAGGGAAATCTTGTATCACCCAAAAATATGCTTAGAGATAGTTCATCTTTAATATTTTTTCATCTCTAGATACCCATTTGGGTCAAATAAAGGTTCCAACTCTCACAGTTCCACTACTATTTTTTTGGGTTAGAGTTCTATTAGTTTTTAAGAACCTTGGGGTATGTGCAAATGTAGAAAATGAATTATTACATAATTGAGCCAAAATTATGATGAGTTAGAGGGTGCAATTTGGAGGGATGATTTTACTTGTAATTTAAATCACTCAAGAAAAAGAATCAGGTCAAAAGGCTTTACGATTAGAAAGTAATTGTAGTTTTAATTTTTTTGGAGACCTCCTAAGAGCACTTCAAAGTTAGATATGGGGCACTAAACAGCCTCATATGGGGATGAAAAATGGGGTATGATAAAATATGGTCCATAGGGCTATAGAATGCTTTGAGAGCTTTTTGAAAATGTAAACGGTTCATCAATCAGAGTTATGGTTCAAAAGTTATGCCTCTCAAAAATTGGACTACTATTTCTAGATTCTTCTAATTTTACACCACCTTCTAACATGATTTTTAGAACCTTTTTTTTTTTGTGGTGGATGCCAACTAGCATATTGTAGAATATATTCCTAACCCTAAACCATTTGGGGCTTAGTTGAGAACATTTCTAGCATTGTAAAGGCAACTCTTAGTGGAGTAAGAGAGAAGGTACTATGTGGAGGATTTCTTTGTCCAGAATCATACTGTTGTAAGCCCATACGAAATTTTTCATTAATAATAATATTTCCCTTTTCCTGTGTGTTCATTTTAATCTTTGGTTGTGTCTCCATCAACCATATAGGTTTGGTATCAAAAAATATAGAAGACCTTATAAAGATATTAATTGTTTTCATTTAGTATTAGGGTGGGTGGGAAAAAAGTTGGAATAGATTTTGAAATGGTTTGAGATATTTCAAAACTAAAATTTTTTTAGATTGCCACTTTTTGGCACACCATGATCCTAGACATACCTTAATTGATGTAACTTAGATTCCACATTACTGCCCAACCTGAGCCCTTGCATGGTTTGTTTACATGTCAAGACAAACATCTCCAGAGGGGATTGATTAAACATAACATGATGTGTGACTAAATCTAATGTAGACTAACTTTGTTTATTCCAATCAAGAAAAATAAAATCCCAAAAATTCAACTGTCTATAAATTGTTTGATGATATGAAATGTTATGGAATTTTTGAGCATGTGCCATAAAAAAAATTTGATTTTTAAAACTTACTCCTAGCAAATATATCAAAAACTATTTCACAAAATGACATTTGATTAGACCCCTTCTATCCATAGTCCTATGACAATTCTCTAAAGTATTGGAAATTTTTAGTTCCAACCCATGACTAAATTGGTCATCTCTACAGACCTCCATTATAAGATTTACGCAAGAGTAGTGGCCTAAAAAAGAGAGGTAAGAATGATTTGAATGAATATTACCCTCAATTTCTAAATTTGATACATGGATTTGATCTTGTGAAGGTTCATTTGGTACATCCAAGTCTGAATGAGAAATAGGTAGAGTAGCATCATTATTACTAGTAATTTGATGGGTATCTATACTATTTACATTAGAAACTTTCCTAAACTTATACTTCTCAGGCATTGATGAGTGATCCTCACATACCATAATCTATTCTAAAACAACACCTTGGAAATCAACATTAAAATGATCAAAAATCAAAGAATGTTGATCAATAACCTCCAATTCTTGAATACGAACAATTTGTTTCCAATCCCCCCATTTGGAGTGGCAAATTATATATTGTGGAATAGGTTTTTGATTGCTCAAAAGTAGGCAAACCCTAACTAGCTGAAAGACTTGTTCAAAAAGGGATAAGATCATGCCTAATAGAGATAGCCACCTTGTTTGCTATCAATTCAACAATTTATGTGTCTTTGTATTCAAGGGGTAAATCTGGTAATTCAATCTAGTGTGAAAAAAATATAACATCACTTGAATTAGGGGAAAAAATTGGGGAAAATGGATAGGTAGATATACCAAAAGCTTTAAAAAATCACCCTTTAAATTTATACACCAAATCCCTAGTCTTAGTAGAAGTATAGAGAATAGTAAAATAGTTTAAAACTTGATCATGGAATAATACCTCTTTCATAACTAGCTAGTTATTGAAAACCCATGCTTGTATGTCCATTTTTCCAAAATTATGGATTTGAATATGCACCCTAAGTGCTATCTTTATCAAAAATTCAACATTTAGGGAGATCAACCTTTCTGGAAGAGTGATTTCCATTACTGCCCGATGTTTAAACCCTATTTCTACATGAACAATATTCTGTAATTGCTTCTTCCTCCAAATCCTCTTTGGTCTACCAACATTTCCCTTAGCTTTCAAAAATTTGGGTTTGGAGGGAGTTCTCCTAGAGTTTATGGAAATCATTTTCCTTTGCATTCCTTGTAACAAACTTTCACACTTATCCCATAAGCCCCTTCCTACCTAGGAAGAATGCCCATATAATTTTTGGTTGGGATTAACATCATTATCTTGTTCTTTCAGTAACCTTGGTTCTATATCTGTAGTAGAAAGATGCCCATTACCTTGTTTAATGGGGATATCACCATCCATAACCCTTTGCTCACCAACCAATTCCTATAGAGGACCATTGAATGGCATCTCTTTTTCACAAATGTCAAAGGGCACCTAGTACTCTTGCTTGGCTTTTGTAATATTGCTAATATGAAATCTAGGCTTTAAGAATAAGGGTTTTTCTGGCTACAAAATTTCCCTTTAAAAAAAAATTTCATCCCAAGATTTGAGATTTACCTAACTACTTAGAAAACTAGAATTTCTCTACAAACCTCCCTGTCTGCCATTGCCTGATGTCTTGTCACAATGCCATTAGGGCTCTACAATTTTGTTTGGGTCTCTTCTAACATATCCTTATTTCTTGTTAAGACATTGGATTCTTGCTAGTTGGTCATTTTAATTTTTATATCAGAATACCCATCATAATCTCTATCTAATTCTTAGGAATTCTTAGCTTTTAAAAGGTTGTTAAAATTCTATCAAATTAGAAGCCAACAAAATGATGACTCTACTGGGGACATCTGAATAAATTCATTGTTCATATGCCTTCATCATATCAAGTTTAATAACAAAGGAATGGATTTGGTTTTCTTTAATATGATGAAGAGTTTCATGACAGACAATTGCCCCTTTTGACATCTCTTTGCCTCAGACAAAACCACCCTATTCTAGAGATGTGATATTGGGCAAGAAAACTTGAATTCTAGAGTAAATTGCCTTTGTGAAAATTTTATATATAGTGTTGCATAATGAAATTGGTCTAAAAATCAAAAAAAGTCTAGGGATCGCCAAAATTAGGAATGAGGGAAATATTAGTAGAATTAAAATTCCCACACATATAACCCTTGTGTTGGGAGGATTCTAGAGCCATAAGTAAATCCCAACCCAAAACATCCCAATAGTTCTAAAAGCAGAGAGCTATAAAACCATCAGGACTAGGTGTTTTATCTGGAGGCAGAGATTGAACTATTCTCTAAATTTCTTCCAAAGTAAAGGGTTTCATTAGAGCATCATTATCTTGATCTGATATAATTCTTGGAACTACCTCTAAGAAAGAGTCAAGTTGATGATTATTTACATCCATTTTCACTAATGGATCAAGAAGTTCTTTAAAGAATCTAACCCCTTCCCTTTGATACTTGCCTCATCTAATAATTTCTTACTCATAAGTTGTTTTGTGATTGAAAAAATGGATTTACTTACCTTTTTTTGACTTGCCTAAGCATGAAAGAATTGTGTGTTATGGTCACCTTCACTTAACCATAATTCTCTAGATTTTTGCCTCCAATATTCTTCCTCCTTATGACACAACTCCACCCATTGAAATTGCTTCTCTTTCTGGCAAAAATATGAATTTTAATTCAAGCCAAAAATGATGATTTCTTCATTAATTTCTTGAAATTTCTTCTACACCTTGTCTTTCTCAAAAATATTTTTAAAATACTATTTTTTCTAGACTCTAATTTTTTCTTCAAGATATTGGAGTTTCTCATAGAACTGAAACATACTATTACCTTTTTCCTAGAGAGCACTAACCCATCATTGTCTAATTAAAGGAAGAAACATTGGATGTTTGAACCACATTCTTTCAAATTTAAATGAAGATTTATAACATGATGTTGACTAATCCACTTTATTATCTAAAGATAATGAAATAGGAAAGTGTTCTGATCCCAAAAAAGAGAGAATTTCTCTCGAGAATAGGATAGATGTTACTTTCCATGCTTGTGAAACTAAAAATCTATCAAGTTTCTTAGCAAGTTGTAGGAAACCATCTCTTCTATTATGCCGAGTGAAGCATGCATTGGACGTTTCAATTTCAAACAATTCATTGGTAGTGATAAAGTTATCAAATTCCTCCATAATTTTTAGAGATGGAAAAATTCCTCCCTATTTCTCGTTGTTATTTCAAATTACATTGATGTCACCACCTATGATACAATTTTGTTATGGTAAAGCTCTAATTTTTTCTAAAATGACATTTCACAATTCATCCTTATCTGAAATACTTGGGGATGTTAGAGTAAATAATTAATTATTAATTTTTTATTCTATTTACTTAAGTTTACATAGGTTAATGCATTTATTTAATAGTTGTAGTGATGAGTTGTTGACAACACGAGAGTTTGTTCTGTTCTAGCATGTTCCACCTTTTTGTGGAAGTGTGGTTAGTTGTCAACCTTATCTTCTACCACTTTCTAGCTTATTCTACAAGCTTCCATGAGGCTTTTAAATTTGGGCTCTCTCATTGTAATTTCATATCTCATTTTTCAATTGTAAATACATTTTTCTTATTTTGCAATATTTTCTCTCTCAAGTCCATTTAGGGATTTTCCAAGCTCTACCTCTTCCTTCTTGGTTTCCCTTCAACATGTTATTAGCATGTAGGTGATCTTGGCAAGCTATGGAGCTGGATTTTATCAACTCCTACATTGTATCAAAGCCTCCTTGTTGCTTATTGGCTGAAGGTTTTTTGAAGCTGCAATTTAGATACACAAACCCTAGTTTGTTTGTGCATTTTTCTTCAATCCAGGGGAAGATAATTTTTTTTGAGCACTTTGAGCCTAAATGAATACTACCATTGGATCTAGAAGGTCATTTATAGTCAGGATTCATATAAAATTTTCCAATTTTGGAGAAAGTCACTCTGGGAGGCAATTTTTTTTTGGTTGCAGGCTTGCTGTACAATCGTACATATGAATTTTGAACAAAATAATAATAATATTTTTAGTGTACCACCAGGTAGCCACCACCACACCACCGTGAGGTTACCACCATGTAGCCTAATAGTCACTATGGTTGGCCACACCACTATAGGACCACCACAGCCTAGGCACAGCTTGACTACTGTTCACCCTCCCAACGACCACCCCAATGCCCCTGTTCTGGCCTCCTCTACTATGGCTCAACCTATTCATGCCACCTTCACCTGCTTCTACTACCTACACTTGGTTCCTCCACTCATGCACTGTGCATCCATAGCCCCACCAACATTAGTGCCTACATGGTATTTTTTTGCACTGTTGGAGTATTTTGGGGGTGACATGTGGCATGGTGCCACATTGGCATCTACCACATGGACCCTACCATGTCACCCACCATACCACCCTCTTGCCACATGACACTTCCATGTGGCATCTTTTTTTGCTGTGATGGCCATGTTGCCATCAATTTTTTTGCCATAAAATGTTGACATCCGTGTTGCATCAACATCACCTATAGGCTCTCTAAGGTCTTTTTTGACCTACTTGTCATTTTTTGGCAATAAATTCAACATACAGAGGTATTTTTTTGATCCAAAAGAAGTGCCAAAAAGTTGGTTTTGAGATGGAGACATTGGTGTAGGTATTTTTAGGTTCTAATGGAGTTTTTTTGCTCATTTTTGTAGTTCTAAAGTTCTATTTTGAATTTAGCAAGCATATCTTTTGTGTCCCATGTCTATTTTTTGAAAATACTATATTTTTGAAAAGCTGATTTTGTCATCCTTTCAAAAATGTTATCATTTCCTTCAGATTCTACCCCATGCTCTTTCTATCACATGTTTGGCATTTTTTCTCTATGGTGGATATCTTGGGTGTTCCAGGTCCAAGGATCATTTTCATGGCATGGGATGTTTTGTTTTGGGTTGTACTATCTTTTGTACTCACATTTTTCCTTTTCTAATCATAGTAGCTATCATTTGTAAGCATTTTTATGTACACACACTAAGATAAAGTGCCACTCTTGAATTTTGGGTTCATGAATATTATTTTGAGACAGTTGTACTTGTACTTCTTTTATAAAGCACCATGGGGGGGATAGTTGTTTTCTACTTTTGTACTTTCTTCCTTTTGTTTTCTGATCTAGTGTTAGTGTGACCATGTCTTTATAGGTGTTTGTACCTCTGCCCCTCTCATCATTCTTGGATTCTATCTGTAGAGGATATTGGGCCACCTTCTTGGTTGCCTATCATCTCACCCCATCTGCATTAGGGTAGGGTTATTTTGTTGCTCTAATGCATCCTTGGTTCAATGGTTTGATAGTGTGAGTTATGTATTTAGTGGTTGATCCTTTATATAAGGCGATTGCAGTGGCTAGCTACCTATGCATTTTGGTGAGATGGATCATCTACCATATAGACATGCTTGGTTTGTGCCTTCTTCTTCCGTGGAGGTTCTTCAGATCAGTAGTTTCTTTCTGATGGTAGAATTTTTGGCTTCTTCATGCTTTAGTGATGCTCTTCATGATCACTCTTTTTTCTTGTTTTATGGGACATTCCTCTAGTTGGAAGCTTTTTCAGTCCTTCACTAGGTTCTTACCTCTTTTTGTGGGAGGGTTTTTACGATGTGGTTTTCTCTCTCTCCCCATTTTAAAAGGTTGCATCTCTTTGCATTATACATGGGTACCTAATATGGCTTTGTTCCCAGGACCCATTCTACATTTTATCTTAATTTTTGTGAGCTTAAGGCATTCCCCTAAGTTGCACTTAAGGAGGGGTGTTAGAGTAAATAATTAATAATTATTTATTTATTCTATTTACTTAAGTTTACTTAGGTTAATGCATTTATTTAATAGTTGTAGTTATGAGTTGTTGACAACATGAGAGTTTTTTTCTCTTCTAGCATGTTCCACCTTTTTGTGGAAGTGTGCTTAGTTATCAACCTTATCTTCCACCACTTTCCAACTTTTTCTACAAGCTTTCATGAGGCCTTTATATTTGGGCTCTCTAATTGTAATTTCATATCTCATTTTTCAATTGTAAATACATTTTTCTTGTCTTTTAGTATTTTCTCTCTCAAGTCCGTTTAGGGTTTTCCTAAGCTCCATCTCTTCCTTCTTGGTTTCCCTTTGACAAGTTATTTGCATGTAGGTGATCTTGGCGAGCTATGGAGTTGGATTTTATCAACTCCTATAGAGGGACCATAAATGTTAAAGATAACCATCAAAATTTCAAAATATTAAAACTTGAAACATTGCTAACCCAAATCTTGATCTATTAAGCTTCCAGTAACTACTTTTAGGTTCCACAAAGTGGTTAAACCTCCTGATGCCCCAGTACTAGGACAATGCATAATTTTCCATTGGTTCCATTTAGCAATTGACTCCTCATACTTTTCATTTGATAAATTTTTTTCCTGAAGTAATATAATGTCACATCTCAACTCATCAAGTAGTTTTTTAATCCTACTTCTTTTGTCAGGGAAGTTGATGCCCCTGACATTCCATGTTATGATATTCATCCTTCCACTAGAGAACACTTATTCCTTTTGGTGACTCTTTTAACTAATTTAAATTTATCTTCCAAAGTGGATTGAATGCCTACTACAATTTCTTCTTCAACTTTTGTACTTTTACTCTTTCTTCCCCAAGTATTTGGTGTAGAGAATACCATAGTGGAATCTCCAAGTGATTTATAATTGAAAGGGTTTGTGAGAAATCAAAAGTAGACACACAACTAATGTTTCCATTGATCATTTGTTTAGGTTGGAGATCTCCCATTTGTTTTTGACCTTCCTCAAAATTTTCTACTGATATCTAAGGCATATATTCTTGCATAACTTCATCTGCAATTACTTGAAATTTTTTTGATACCATAAATGCTAACATCTCATTAGCTAATTGACATAACTTAGATTCCACATTATTGCCCAAGCTAGGCCCTTGCATGGTTTGTTTACATGTTGGGACAAACATCTCCAGAGGGAGTTGATTAAACATAAGATGATGTGTGACTAAATCTTTTGTAGACCAACTTTGTCTATTCCAAGATCAAGCAAAATAAAATCCTAGAAATTCAACTACCTACAAATTGTTTGATGATATGAAATGTTATGGAATTTTTGAGCACGTTCCATCAAAACAAATTGATTTTTAATACTTACTCCTAGAAAATATATTAGAAACTATTTTGAAAAATGACATTTTACTAGACCCCTTATATCCATAATATTATGACAATTCTCTAAAGTATTAGAAATTTGTAGTTCCAACCCATGACTAAATTGGTTATCTTTATAGATCTCCATTGTAGGATCTACATAAGAGTAGTGGCCAAAAAAAGAGAGGGAAGAATGATCTGAATGAATAGTACACTCAATTTCTAAATATGATGTAGGGATATGATCTTGTGAAGGTTCATTTGGTCCATCCAAGTCTAAATGAGAAATAGGTAGGGTAGCATCATTATTACTAGTAATTCAATGGGTATCTATACTATTTACATCAGTAACCTGCCTAAACTTACACTTCTTAGGAATTGATGAATGATCTTCACATACCATAATCTATTCTAAAACAAGACCTTGGCAATCAACATTAAAATGGCTCAATCAATAACCTCTGGTTCTTGAATATGAAAATTTTTCTTATTCCACTACTACTAGTCAATTAGTGGCAACTCACAAAGTCAAAATTCCTATGTAGACCCAAAGGGATGGACCTAGTACTTTAAGTTTCTTAGGTTTTCATAAGAGGCCTATCTATATGGAAATATACAAACAAATATTCTTTGTAGCTATCCCTAGTTTTTCTCATCCTATCATTAATGACTTGAGAGATAAGGCCACTAAGTTTTTAGAAAATAATGCCATAACTAGTGAAGAACATCTCATGAAATTCATTGATATGCTCAATGATTATGAAGTGGATCATGAGGGTATTGTCATGAAGTTGTTTGTGCATTCCCTCACTGAATATGCAAGAGACTAGTTTAAAAGATTACGTAATGATAGTAATATTTTGTGGGATGATCTAGAAAAAGGTTTATAAGGAGAATTATGGGAAAAACACTAATGTAAGATTCATGTTGAATGAGTTTAATAATATCAAGAAAAAATAGGATGAGTCCACATTTGATTTTAATGTGAGATTCCAAAAGGGAATGTATAAATCATTTCAAGTTATGAGACTAGGTGAGAATGTGTGTCTAACTAATTATTTCAATACTTTTGATAGAAAAATACCTTATATTCTAAGAGATAAAGATCCTAGAAAATTAAGGGATGCTTTCAAGATAGTTTTCAACATTGAAAATAATAGAAGAGCATCTAGTAATCTTGGAAGGAGAGATGATCCCAAATTGTTCAATCCTAGGGGAAATAAAATGGAAGGTGATAAACCTCTTAAAAATAAAGAGCCTAAGGATGACAAGATGGATCAGGTTTTGAATCTGCTTAAGAATTTGAATCCTCTAGCAAATAACCTAATTCTAGTGAAAAGCCACAGTATAATAACAACTACAATAGGAAAACCAAATTGTAGAACTACACTTATAGTACACAATGAAAAGATGGAAAGCCCATTCCTAACCCTACCCAAGGCACAAAGGAAAAGAGTACATCAGATCTATTATAGATTAATTCTATAAATATGATGGAGGAATGCCTTGGTGTATTATTTTTTGATCTCCTCATTAATTCTCTTGACTATTGTGTTGTTTCCCAAAAATTTATACACATCAACAAGCACAACTTGAAGAAGGTGAGGAAGAGAAAATCCATGATGATGTGTCCCATAACATGATTAATTTATGTGACAATGGTGAAGAATCTGATCAAGGAGAATCTAAAATTATGTCAGTAATTAGCTTGAGACATATACCAACTATACCATCAATAAGTTTTTAGATGATGAAGATCAAGCTGATGATTTAACACATGAAACATGATTTTAAGTATTGGACATATGAATTTGAGACAAACATCCAAATAAAAAATTGATAAAATAGCTATTAAGATGATGGCTCAAGTTCACAACACATATAATCTAAGGAATAGGAAAGTAAACAATATTGTTAAAAAGGCATCAGATATCTTCATTAAAGATACAACCCACAAGATGAAAGATAGTAACAAAGGTGAGGATCCAATAATTATCAAGACCAAGGATAAAAAAAAGAAGTGAGAACCTAGGAAGAAGGTGTGCACTCAAGATGTAGAAGAAATAAAGATAAATAGAAAAGAAAAGAAGTCAAATCTTGATGTTGCCAGACAAGTGGAAATCTTGTTGTTCAAGTACAAAAAACTAGAGATAATTTAAGTAAACCTCTTGTTCATGATCATGTTGACATGATTTCAATTTTATCACAAATGATTTTTAGGGTCCCTTTATCTAAAATGTTTACGATAGAGGAACATAAGAGTAAATCCCTTTCTTGTTTGGGGGATTGGAAATAATAGTTTTATTAAAAGAGAATTATTAGTAGGGTAGGAGGTACTCAAATTGTAGTAAAAGAAAAGGAAGAAAAAGGATACATACCCCAAATACCTTAAATGTATTTGGATAGTTCATCTATATCTTATATAGAAAATATTAACCCTTTCTTCCTTAGCTTGATTATAAATGGAAAGAACTTAAAAAATTGAATGATTAACTCATGAGCTTCTAATACTATCATGCCTTTTAAGATCATGCAAGCTCTTAGTCTAAAGGTAGATACAGAGCATTGTAGATGAAGAGTCATGGATTCTAGAGAAGTCTTGTTATAGGTACCATCAATGCATTTTCATTCAGGTTAGCTACTTATCATAATATTGATGTGACCATGAGTGTCCTAGTAGTTGATATTCCTCCCCAATATGAAATATTTCTTTTAGGAAATGGAGTACCATAATGAGAGATAACCTACAATGTGATTTATCCTTTTCCACGTTTCACATAGGGGAAAAATCAATCATTTTGATAGAGAACCAAGGGTTATTCACATGATTGAAGATAATATTGATACATATTATACTTATTTTCTAGATATAAAGGTATAAGCTTTTAGAGGTGAGATTACTATTCAATAAATTGAAAATAAAGTCTCATTGATTTCCCAAGAAGCATCAAAATGCATCGATTAAAAGGATATTTGGGAAATGTATTTTGATGGATATAGTTATATAGAAGGGTTAGGTGTTGGAGTAGGTTTTATTTCTCTAGAGAAGACACATTTAGATATTCATTTACCTTGAATTTATTTGTACAAATAACATAATAGAATATGAAGCACTTTTACTTGAATTAAAAGTAGCTACAAATCATGGTATTAAGATGTTGCATGTTATTTTAGATTCTAAATTAGTTGTGTCCCAAATTAAGGAGACATGTGCATCCAAGAACAAGAGGTTTAAACAATACATAAATGATATATGTGATTAGGTTTTAAGCATTTGATGCTTTTGGAATCTCTTAGATGTATAGAAGTAATAATAAAATGGTTGATAATGTGGAAAAATAGAGGGTATTTGATGATGATAAAGATATTCTGAATATTCTTTTAAATGAAGACAAATACCATGGCCAAGAATTGGATTACAACACATTGGTTGAGAACATAGATGGTAAGGACACCATCTTTGGCCAAGAGATCTTATAGGCGAAGAAAAATAAAGTGCCTAAAAGACTAGTGGTGTTCAAGAATATTTTTGAAAATCAAGATAGAGTTTACTTAGAAGTCAAGGAAAAGAAATGACAAGATCTTGAATAAGTGAACCTTAGAATAGTTGAGTCTCCTAAAAAAGTGTATATAGGTAAGAATCTATCTCCTAAAATAAGAAAGTCCTTAATTAATTTGTTAAGGAAATTTATACATGTTTTTGCATGGTCCTATGATGATTTGAAGTCCTATAGAGAAGACCTATTTCAGCATGTTATTCTATTAAAAGAAAATTTCAAGCCCTACAGACAAAAGAAAAGACCTGTTAACCCCACATTATCCCTTAAAATGCATTAAGAGGTGATAAGCTTAGGGATGAGGGAATTATTAAACATGTTAGATATTCTTCATGGGTACCTAACCTAGTACCAGTTAGGAAGAATGATGGTGTTATTAGGTTGTGTGTAGACTTCAAAAAGCTAAATATTTCTTCCTTGAAAGATAATTATAGTTTTCCAAACATGGAAGATATGTTACAACAAGTTACTAGCTTTGAGCTAATGTCTATGATGAATGATTTTTTTGGGTACAACCAAGTATTGATTGATGAGAAGGAAAAATTCAAGACAACCTTTACCACTCCATGGGGAGTATATGTATATGTTTGAATGAATTTTGTCACAAGGGCTACATTCCAAAGAGCCATGTATGTTTGTTTTAAAGAATGTATAGATAAATTCATGGTTGTCTACTAGGATGACTTGATAACTTATTCCAAGAAAGATGAAGATCACTACATGCATTTACAAAAAATATTTATAAAGACTTTCACATATGGAGTCTCCTTGAACCCAAAGAAGTGTAACTTTAGAGTTATAGAGGGGAAATTTCTTGGCCATATAGTATCCAAGGATGGAATAAAGATTGATCCAGAAAGGGTGGTAAAAATAGATGAATTCCCTAAGCCAAAAAATGTCAAATGTATTTAGTCTTTCTTTGGCCAAGACAATTTTTTATGAAATTAATAGGCCCATATCAAAAATTCTTAAGAAAGGGGAAGTGATAAGTTCGGAAGGTGAACCATTAGTGTCCATTCAAGAAATTAAAGATGTAATAAAGAATGCACCAGTGATTAGAACACCAGATTACACAAAATTGATGGACATAATTTTTTCATCTTTCCACACCATTGCAACATGTTTACTCTAGAAAAATGAAGAGGCTTTTGAACAACTCATTTTTTTTTTAGTAAGTCACTCCAACCTATAGAACTCAAATATGAAATCAATGAGAAGCAAGAATATGCTCTTGTGAAAGCTATAAAAGCTTTTAGGTTTTCTATAAAGGATATCTTTTCCCATCAAGAAGTGTCTAGTAGGAGGTGCAGATCGATTAACAAAAATTCAAGATTTTAATATTGAAATCTAGATTAAAAAAATTGGTAAGAGGCTAGGGGTTAGCAAATTTGATGGCTCAATCAAGTTTAGATGCCAATAAAATAAATATTGTAGATAAGGATCACATGCTATATACTTGTGATATGGATGAATGTGAATGGTATAAAAATGTTTTTTATCATTTGCAACATAGGGAAGCTCCATCTCATTTGACTAATAATAAAAGAAGCTTTGTGAACCTGCAAGAAATCAAGTATATAATCATTGATGGAAAGCCTTGCGGGAGAAAATTTAAAGGAGTACTTCTAAAATCTATTGGTCATGAGGAATCAAAAAAAGTACTCATTGAAATGCATGTAGGAGTATGTAGAGCTCATTATATGGCGAAGACTATTGCCCATAAGGTGATGAGAGATGGATTTTGGTGGCCAAGCTTGTTCAAAGATGCTTATGTTCAAGTTGGAAAATGTGATCCCTACCAAAGATTTGTTTTAATTTGAATTTCTATAGAAATAACCATTCAAAGTCAATAGAAGTGCAAGTACATTTCTAGCAATAGAGAGTGGACTTCATAGGGGAAATAGTAAATAACTCTAGTGTTGTTTATTCATGGATTCTAGTAACAATAGATTATTTCACAAAATGGGTAGAATCCATTCCTACTAGGAAGGATAATAGTAAAGTTGTGAAAATTATATTGTTGAACAATACAATCATTAGATTTGGATGTCCTAAAAGGATAGTGTTAGATAATATCATATGTTTTAGATCAAAAGAATATATATATATAGTTGTGTGACAAGTATGATATTACAAGGTCAACATCATCTCCCTATCATCCACAAGGGAATGGGTAGGATGAGTCTACCAATAAGATTTTGTTGAAGGTTATCAAAATAACATTGGATGAAAATAAGAAGGCACGGGATTCCAAGGTTCATCTAGTTGTTTGGGCTAATAGAGTGATAGTTGGTATATGGAATTCAAGAAAGAATTAGTCAAAACAACTTGATAGGTTCGCATAATTACATTTAAATGTATGATGATGATATCATAGATGAAATTAAGAAAGGATGGATGATTTGGTTGGATTATCTAAGATAAAAAAGGAAGCCTTTACAAAGAATGCTAAGTTAAAATTATAGGCAAAACACTTCTATGAAAAGAAGGTAGTCACAAGAAAGTTTAAGGCTAAAGATCTAGTCCTAATGTGGAATGCTAGAATGGAATAAAATGGTAAAATGGAAAGTTTGGCCACATTTGTCTAGGCCCATATCTAATTCATGAAAATGGGGAGAAGATTCATATCTTGCTAAGGAATTATCATTAAATACTCTCGAATTACTAGTTCATGGACAATTCTTGAAAAGGTACTTATGTTGAGGGTACTTGTTTTTTCATGAATAGTAGTTTAGCTCTTTGTACAAATTGTAAATCCTTGTATAGAGTTTGTTTGTTCTATATATGTTTTGTGCTTTTCCTATTTTGTGTGCATAGCTCTCTAAAAAAGTTATCAATTATGTCTAATATGTGGTCTGCTTAACCGAGAGATTTTGAATCCTTATATGGATGCTAGCTATCCATTATTCCCAAACAGAGCCATTATTTTGCTTTATATTTTACCTTGTTTGAATTTTAGAAATTTTTCATGAAAATATATTTTTCATGAAAATATATTTTTCATTCTATGCAGTTAGGGTTTTCAATTTTCATGTGCAAAATATTACCCTAGAAAAAACCTAGATTCATAATCCTCATGCTTATTTCATTAGAAACACTCCTTATTTTCTAAGATGTATTTTTCACTTTTAAAAGACTTTAAAATCTCAAGTTACAACTAGGAGACCAAGGTGATTACTCTATCATGACATGGTCAAGATATTAATATTTTATAGTGTGACTGTGCGACACAATCAAGTGCTTAGTGTTCACCTAGTCATATAGGTTTATTGAAAAATATATTTTCAGATAGTAAAGGAATGACATTGTTTTCAAACAACTTTTACATCATTGTTCGATTGAGCATGATGTCAATATTTGAAACTACGGCCATGTGACATGGGCATTCACTTAAGAGAACAAAGATGAGACACATGGAGGATTTTGAAGATAATCTTTGTGTTTAAAATAAAAATTATGTTTTGACAATGTGAATGAGGTTAAAAGGAAGCTATTCATAATTTGGCAACTTGAAGTTCAAATAATGAAAGTAATAGAGTGACTTGGCAACTAGTTATGATCACATGATCAGAGGCTTAAGGATGCAAAATTATGAGATTTTTGTGATGGCGTGAGAGTGTAAATATAGGTAATTAAAATGGTTGATTTCAAAGTCACAAGGTCTAAAAGTTAATAGGACATATAATTTGTGACTTGGTGATACAATCAAGATCTTGTGAAGGAAGAATTGATCATATGGTCACACAGTTAGAAGGCATGGAATAAAATGAGGCCATGACATGGGGATCTCTTTGATCACATAGTCACATGTCTAAAAGTTATGGTTAAATAAGACCACAAACTGGAAAAAAATTTAGAACCTTTGAATAATTCCTTGATCACACAGTTAAAGAATGTAGTTGATAGAAGAGCCATGGTGATGTGAAATAGTTAAAAGTTTATAAAAATTCAATGATCACATGCTCACATAGTTAAATTAATAAAAGGAAATAAAGGTATCAACAAAGTGATCACTCAAATTAAAATGTTTTGCATAGTCACAAGATTTAAGTGTTGATGCTAGAATCAAGTAGTGATCATGCAAAAAAGTCAAAAGATTAAGTGATCTATCATTCACACTATTAAGAAACAAATAAAAATATAAACCACAAAGTAGTAACCAACACATGAGTATAGTGTTCACTTACTCATGTAGCTAAAGGTACAAGGTAAAGCATTTACTTTGAAGTAGTGACAAGGTGATCTTTGAAGTGTTCACTCAATCACATGGTCAAAAGATCAAGGATCAAATTAGATAGTGAAGAAGTGACTAGGGTTTTCACATAGTCAAAACTGGAAAAAATAATAGAAAATGAACCTTGTAAAGCTATGAACAACTATCAGTATGTAGTGTTTGCATGATCACAATATAAGAATTTCATATTAAAATGATTGGTGTAACTTCATGCTTAGCAAAAAATTAGGTATTATGTAAAGAGTATAAAAAGGGATTTGAAAGCTAGCAGTACAAGTACTATAAAGCTAGATTGTGATGCTTTTTGAGTTTTCAAAAATTCTCATTCATGCTGACTTAAAAACACCATTAATGATATTTCTATGCTCAATTTCTATTAAAAGGTAATGCAATGGATTTCTAATTACAACATTCAAAAGGTTTTAGAGCCAAAAGAGAACTGAAGACAAAGAATTATAGAAGAAGTGTCTAGAGAATTTGGAATTAGAGAAGGTGACATGGGAAGAGGGTAGATTGATAACACCAATCAACATAGAAGAGGCTACTCAAGGTGATGAGCAATCCAAAAAAAGCTAGCCAACCTATATGCAAAAGAATGATTTTTTTAAAACCAGGGCCATCCCATGCCTAGACAATGAATTCCAACATTTTCAAAGATACATTTAGCTTTTGTAGAGATGTGACCATGCCGAAAACTGATGGCACTGAGTTATTCTACTATTTTTACAAGAATACATTTGAAAATGAACCAATTTGCAACCCCTAGAATAGAAACTTAGCAAATTTAATCATTCTAGAGGTGATAGTTGATGTAGAATTGGTGAATACCATCATAAAATCCTATAATCCTATAGCTCATGGGTTTTTGAGAAAGGATATGAGTCTACTATGCACCTTGGATAGGGAGACATTCATAGAAGTTTTCAACCTTGGAGGACCTATTGGATTTCTTTCTGTTAAGGAACATATCAAGTAGATTTAAACCTAATACCAAGAAGCATAAGACAAGGACAAGCCTAAGGATTAGCTAAATCCTATATTTAGTAGGGTTAAATCTTAGTTCTAGGCCAACTTCAATAGTGTCATTAGGAATCCCTTCACTTTAGGCTTTGTAGGGCCAAGATGGGAAAACCTTAGGGATTGATTTGAATAATTGATATTCTTCTCTTCAAGACTATCCCTTAAAGTAGAAAGTGGTCAACATTCTTCTATAATTTTCTTATGAACTTCCTAATCATAGTAGCTAACTATAACCACAAGAAAAGTAAATGCAAATAAGTAATGACTAGAAATTTTAGTTCTTCATTACATAAAATGGTAAATTGATTTTGATTGATATATATATATATCTTAAAACTATAAAAACCACTAAATTGTGACTAAAATCAATTTATCAGTGTCATATCTATTGTTATATAGAGTCAAACCAACAATCTTAGACCTATTCAATTAACTTTCAATTAAATATGTCAATAGTGGACTCTGAATCTTATTCTTATCATATCCTCCTTGTATACTAAAAAGTCTACTATTGTGGTATCCACAACACACACCCCATTCCTCACAAGGAATGGAGACCCCCTACTTTTTTGACTCCTGGACTCGCAGTTTGAGAGTCGGGAGAAGAAAGTTTTCTTATAGTTAGAATTTTAGAGTTGAAAATAAAAAGACCACAAAAAATTAGAAAATTGAAAAAATGTGAAAAATAACTAAATAAATAAATAATAAAATTTTTAAAAAATTCAATAATCTCCCAATGTGCACGTGTGTATGCATGGGTGGAGCACGCACTACACATTAGCATGTGCACTGAGGAACATAGGGGTTATAAAACCCAAAGTTTTCCCAAAACTTTACATTTCTTTAGGAGAGTTTGTCAATGCTATCAAAGGTAAGAGCAGCACTCAACCCTTGCCAATGGTGGTATCAATAAAGGGTAGTGCTTATGTGCATGCGACAACACTTAAACCTTGTCCATGGCGATATCAATAAAAGGCAACTCTTGTGCACCTGGGGCCATGGAAGTGCTAATAGTGCATGGCTATGGCAGAGCTTAAACCTCTCCCATGGTAGTATAAAAAGAAATAGTGCTTTTGCACCCACACACATGGTGATGCTAGTAGCACACACTTGCAACAGTGCTTAAACCTTTCCCATGGTGATATCTTCAAAGGGCAACACTTGTACACCCACACCCATGGTGACATTTAACTCAACCCTTACCTACAATGGCATCTTTAAAGGGAAACACTTGCATGCCCATGGCTGTGAAGACATTTAACTCAACCCTCACCTGTGATGGCATCTTTAAAGGGCAACACTTGCACACCTACACCTGTGGTGACACAAGTAGCGCATGCCCGTAACGGTACAAAAAATCCACCCCGCCCATAGTGGTGCCAATGTGAACACCTCTCATTAGCCCTTGGGCCACAATGTGTCTTCCCAAACCCCCCCACTCGCCCCACCCCCCCCCCTTCACACATTTAAAAAAAATGTTTTTATTTTAATTTGAAAAGGAATGTTAAATTTATATATAATTTAAAAAATAAAAATAAAAATAAATCACCCAATAGGGGACTTTTTTTTCTACTCGTGTTTATTTATGAGCTTTTACGTTATCTTTGGACTAATAATGCTTTTCTCACAATGTGTAGGTAATTGTAACCAAATGGAATCCAAATCTGGAGTAGCACCCACACCTATAGTATTCAAGTTCCAAGGCATACCTAAAAAGTCTAGATTCCATGATGATTATGTAGAGATTAGAGATACTGACCTCAAACACATAGATTTAGGCAAATTCTTGACAATATGCAACAACCCAATAGAGAAATCAGCTATGATCTCTACATTGATCCATTCTAGATTGGTGAATGTAGCATCACATCTAGTGTCAGTGCAATCAGCTGAATTAATCATAGCCCTATCACAACACTTCATGGTTGATGAGAGGGTGGTCAAGAGCATCATAGAGAAAGTGGTATTGGATTTGTGACTTGACAACATTGAGAGGGTTTTCCACCTACCAAGACCACACCAATTCATTTGAATTTCCTATGAAGTGACTAAGAGATGGTATAGGGAGCATCAACAAGAGGCCATTAACATTACATAATCCTTGTACCTAATTGAGAAGCCTTATTGGGGAAGCATAACCAAAAAGGTGGATATGACTTGGGGATTCATAAAGGAAGACATTGGATACTCCATTATTCTCCTAAGTAGAGTCATGGGCTTACCTATAGTAGGTCACCTTAGAACATTCATGGTCAACTTCATTGAGACCATTAGATAGGAAAATATACCATTGGACTGGGCCACCACACTAAGTGAAAATTTGTGTGAGCAACTAAAGATGGTGAAGGATAAGAAGAATTTTTACATGACTTCTTACCTAGTGTACCTACTTGCAGTGAGGGCAACAAACTATCTAATTTGTATAGGAGAGGCGATATGTAGGACCCCAATGCTTGGCCATACATAATTTATCCTCAATTGGTAAAGAAGAAGCTCTCAGGGCAGAGCAAGGAATACACAATTATGAATGATGCATTCATCTTTGTGATCATTTGATTCATTGAGGGTGATTATGGAAAGAGGTTATTCGACAAAGCCAAAGCATAAGTCATAGCTCTTGAAGCTTACTTTATTCAATTCAAGACCTTCTTGTATCTACAAGTAGTTGGTGCATCCATCAATCCTAAGAAGCTTCTGAGATGCCCAAGTGACAATTTGGTACTATTGGAGATCTCTAGACAAATTGAGTCGACCTATGAGAAGATAAAAAGGCAATGAAGACCCTATTGGGCATGAACATTGATTATAGGACTATATTAGGTGAAGAGGAAACAAGAAATTCTATCTTTTTAATGGGATTGGGAGAACTATCCCCTTAAAGAATACAACTCTCCTTGGCCATATTTTGACAATGTCGGGAAAGTGGAGAGTCTAGCAGGAAAAGACTTCTATCATAAGGATGTTGTTCAAGATCATTGGATGAATGTCACAAATGACTACAATGTCCATATTATGGACTATTGTAGGATGACTTTGTATCTTGTAGAGAAGGCTCTCTAGTTGAACATCCTAGAGGAGATAAAGCAATAGGATTCGAAGGAGTTACTAGAACCCCTGTTCAATGTGAATAAAATTGGTGAAAGACCTATTATGAATGTAGAGGTTGATAGGGGAGAAAGGGATGATATTAATCATCAAGTGAGACATATCAGATCAAAATGATAAAGGATTGGATCAAGAGAACTTTTCCACTTGATCCAATTCCTAATACTATAATCTTCCATGCACATGCTTGCCCAAAAAGGGGTAATGGAAGGAAAGTCATGATTCCTACCTTTGCATTCCAATCTCCTATTAGGCTAGAGACAATCTACAAGCTTGATCACTCAGTTAGATATTATCACCCTCTTGAAAGGAAGGGAAAGAACAAAAGAAAGAGGACCTCTCCTCAAAGGATTCAGATAGAATAGGTGCCTCCCTAGTAGTAGAAATAGAGTCCAAGGGGGTTTCAAGGTACTAGAGCTACCCAAGTCTAGGATGGACCATAGTTGCCTCCTGTTGTACCTAGCCAACTAGAAGAGGGAGAGATTCTAAAAGTCTCTATTCCTCCTACACAATATGTGCCAACTTCTCCTTCTACCTCCAAGAAATAGAAGAAAAGGATTAATATTTAGATGAAGAAAAGGAAAAGGATCAGTAGAAGATTAGTGCCCAATCCATCTATCCCTAAAAGTATTCTGGAAGGAGATGAAGAGGAAGAAGAAAAAAAATCAGAGGAGGAAGAGGAAGAGGAACAAGTGCCCCTATAGGGAAGAACCTAGCTAGTAAGAGCCACAAAATTACAAAGGAGAAAGAGTGCCATAGGTAGCCTACCATCCACTCAAGTAGAACCATTAGAGCTCTCTTCTTTAGAAGGTGAAGTATAGCAATGAGTGGATGAGGAGAGTGAAGAAAGTGATGATGTTTTCTTGATGCCAGATTTTGATTTTATGCCCATAGGTATAGAGTTGATCAAGGATAAGATCAGGGACACCCTTATAGGTGAACCTCAATAGGAAGACTAGACACAGATGCCTCCAGACACACAAGGCCCTTATCTTACTCATCCATCTCCACCACAAGTTATAATGGTAGAATAGGGCTCGATCACTTCCTCACCTTAGCGTTTAGAGGAAGAGCATGTTCAAAAGGAACCATTATCAAAGGAGAGATCAGAAAAAATGGCAAATAGTAAAGTATAGAAGGAAAAATGGTGGAATATTCTCAGCCATTTACTCATGACACTAAGGTTCGGGCTATCGGGCCCACTAAGACTGAAGCTACACAAAAAGAGCCCTCCTAATAGGAGAAAACTCCAAGCAAGAGTGTTAAAGGGAAGGAGGTACTAGAATATACTCCTTCATCATCAAGAGCCAGATCCTTAGTAGGAAGAATTCCTAGATGGGTTCGAAAGGAGATAATAAGGAGTACTAAGCCTAAATATCGTGCTTCAGAGGAAGACATTTGTGACATTGCAGAGATCTTGAACAAACTTGAGTCTCCATCACATGAGGCAATACCATTCACATTTGTCACCACCATATGAAATCAAGATTTATTTGCACAAGTGGCTCTCCCTCCTGAAGATGTAGGTACAAAAGGCATTAGCCTCAAAGATTATGAGATGAAAGATGTTATGTTGGGAAGGCCTACATGGGATTTAGCTTGCCAAATGATGACTATAGGAGTCAAAGAGGTCCTCAAGTCCATGGACCAAGAGGAGATTGAACTCCATGTAGTTTAAAGGCAAGTTGAGATCCTAAAGGGATATATAGCTAAAGTCATTGGTCCTCTTGATCCTGAACACCTAGAGCATACTTTGAATACTATACTTATAGAAGGGAGAGGTTTGCAACTTGATCCATTTTTGAGAGCTTGTTAGGAATGGTGAGAAATTTTTGAGGAGAAAGGTATTACAATCATCATAGGGAATTTGAAGTTACTGCATCCTACACAAGAGAACATGAGTAAGATCATAGAAATTTTGAAGTAGGACTTTAGTATCATGGATGAGGTATGAGCTTGGAGTAATTATTTTAAAAATCTACAAGCCATAAAGGGCCAAAGATATTGGGTATTGATTGATGTATATACTAGAAAGAATTGATGCAGGCAAGAGGAGGAATAACTAGGGCCAAAAGCTCACCTAGCTATCCAAACCACCCTGCAAGAGTTAACACAGTAGAAAACACAACACAAACACAATAGCAAGGAGAGAGAACAAGTTATCTTTATTTAATTCATCAAGTAAATAGCATACATGTCCAGCTATAAGGCCTTATGGGTTACAACTAGATATAGAATACAACTTCCAGATCCACGATCTAGCTTGAAATTTGCATTTCCAGACTTATATCCTGCTCTTTTTAAACTCTCCTAAAAATATCTCCCTTTAATTTAAGCCTAAGCACTCTATTTATACTTTCCAAAATGGCTTACAAAACATTCTAGAATTTAGAGAAGCCACAAGTCGGCTCTCTACAAATATAACTACCTATACCAAAATTAAATGTGAGCAAAGTTGACACAAATAGGAACTAGACATAGACAACTTGGCACCCACTAAATGACTTGGCATCAACTAGAAATTGGCACTTGACATCACTCGACATCCACTAGAAACTGGCACTCAGCATCAACTGAAAACTAGCACTTAGCAACACTTGGCATCAACTGGAAACTAGCACTCAGTACCAACTAGAAATTGGTCACTAGGCATCAACTAGAAACTGGTCACTCGACATCAACTGGAAATTGGTCGCTCAACATACACTGTAAAATAGTCACTCAACATCAATTGGAAACTGGTTACTCAACAGCAACTGGCAGAATGAACAAAAGTGCAAGATTCCAAGAAAACCCAAGATGCTCCTGCATTAGACAATTGGGGTTGAAAGAAATGATTTTGCTGAATCATTAAGATGTCCCAACTTGAGCTAAATCTAACTTAAATTGAGAAATCCATGAAGCATCTTCAATAGGTCTGTTCTTCCACTTCACCAAATATTCAAAGTAATCTTTTCCTCTTGTACTCTTGCCAACTCTTTGATCCAATATCTATTCTATTTCTTCAATCTATTTCTTAGAATAATCATCAGGTACAACAATTTCATCATCTAACTCATGATACTTATACAAATCAACAATATTGAATATAGGAGATATATCCATGTCATCAAGAAATTCAACTTCATAAGCATTACCACTATCAAACTTCTTTAGGATCTTACAAGGTCCAAATTTCTTCATCTTCAACTTGCTATATGTTCCAACTAGGAATCTTCCTTTCTTTAGATGAACCATCACTTCATCACCAACTTGAAAATCATAGTGTTCTCTAGACTGATCAACATTCTCCTTATCCTTCTGATTGCTTTGTTCCAACCTCAACCTCACTTCTTTATGCAAAGACTCTATAAAATCAAAAAATTCTTCTCTTGTAGTA
The DNA here is from genome assembly GCA_028749045.1 of Cupressus sempervirens. Taxonomy (NCBI): domain Eukaryota; kingdom Viridiplantae; phylum Streptophyta; class Pinopsida; order Cupressales; family Cupressaceae; genus Cupressus; species Cupressus sempervirens. Next base: position 609,105,373 of record CM053784.1, on the reverse strand, counting down.
CTTATCTCTTTTTCACTAGCAACATCTCTCAAATTTGATATACCTCTAGGATGCATTCCAGTAAAAATCTCAAAAGGTGTCTTCCTTGTACTCCTATTTATAGAATTGTTATATGCAAATTCAGCTTGTGCTAATACCATCTCCCAATTACTTGGCTTATTCCCAACTAAACATCTCAAAAAATTACCCAAGCTTCTATTCACAACCTCTGTCTATCCATCTATTTGTGGATGGAATGTAGAACTAAACTTCAATTCAGTACCCATCTTCTTCCACAAAGTCTTCCAAAAATAACCAACAAACTTATTGTCTCTATCTGAAATAATGCTTCTTGGTAATCCATGAAATCTCACAATCTCTTTAAAGAAAAGTTTAGCAACATGCTCAACATTTGATGTCTTCTTACATGGTATGAAATGAGCCATCTTAGAAAATCTATCCACTACAACAAATATAGAATCATACCCCTTCACTATTTTAGGTTATCCAAGAACAAAATCCATACCAATGTCAGTCCAAGGTTTCTCAAGAATAGTAATAGGTGTATACAAACCAATATTTTGACTCACTCCTTTTACAACTTGACAAACTCCACAACTCTTTACAAATTTTTGAACATCCTTATATATTTGTGGCCAATAATATTTCTCTTTCAGCAAACTCAATGTCTTATCAATTCCAAAATGTCTAGCTAATCCACCACTATGCTTTTCCTTAATCAAATTCAACCTCATAGGACTTCTAGGAATACACAACTGAATACTTTTGAACAACATACCTTCTTGAATGAAATACTCATCATACTTACTTATGTGATCTATCACATTTGGTGCTCTACACTCTCTCCATGCCTCAGAAAAGTTAGGATCAACATCATACAATTCTTTCATTTCCAAAACAGAGAACTTCAACCTTCATTTCAATCAACAAAGAAAATCTTCTACTCAATGCATCAGCAACTTTGTTAGTAACTCCACTATAATGCTTGATCACAAATGTAAAACTCTACAAGTACTCAACCCACTTCATATGTCTTTGATTCAACTTATGTTGACTTCTGAAGTATTATAAAGCTTTATGATTAGTATACAACACAAACTCCTTAGGCATCAAATAATGTCTCCACTTCTTCAATGCTTGAACAATGGCATAAAATTCTTGATCATACACATAATATTTTCTTTTAGCATCATTCAACTTTTCACTAAAGAAAGGAACTCACTTACCTTCTTGACTTAATATAGCTCCTATTGCATTACCACTTGCATCACATTCAACTTGAAATACTTTGTTGAAATAAGGTAAAGCCAATATAGGTAATTCAACAACCTTTTGTTTCAAAGTCTCAAAACTCTTATTAGCTCCATGTGTTCACTTGAATTCCTTTTTATCTCCCCTCATTGTTTCAGTCATAGCATTACAAATAGAACTAAAATTCTTTATAAACTTTTTGTAAAAACTAACCAAACCATGAAATGATCTTACCTCACTCACATTCTTAGGTGTAGGCCATTCCAAAATTTCTTTAACCTTCTCAAGATCCATCCTCAATCCATCAGCTAAAATCACAAATCCTAGATACACAATCTCCTCTTGCATAAAAGAACACTTTTCCAGATTATCAACAACTTTTCCTCTTTCAACCTCTGTAATACTTGTCTAATATGTTCAAGATGTTCTTCCTTAGTCTTGCTGAATATCAAAATATCATCCAAATAAATAATCACAAACTTACCTAAGAATCTTTTTAGAACTTCATTCATCAACCTCATGAAAGTACTAGGTGCATTAGTCAAACCAAAAGACACAACCAACCATTCATATAAACCATCTTTTGTCTTGAAAGCAGTCTTCCATTCATCACCTTCTCTGATTCTGATCTAATGATAGCCACTCTTCAAATCAATCTTGGTAAAATACTTTGCTCCACTCAAACAATCCATTATGTCATCCATCCCTGGCATAGGAAACCTATATTTCACTATTATCTTGTTAATGGCTCTGGAATCAATACACATTCTCCATTCTCCATTCCTTTTAGGTGCTAATATAGCAGGTACAATACATGGACTCAAGCTTTCTCTGATCAAACCTTTTTGCAACAACTCATGCACTTGTTTGTTAAGTTCTTCATTCTTTGCAGGTGTCAATCTATATGGTGCTTTGTTTGGAAAACTAGCTCTAGGTATCATATCCATACAATGACTTATACTTCTTATAGGAGGTAAACTATTAGGAATATCTTCATCAATAATGCCTTTATACTCATTCAGCAACTCTGCAATTTCTCCTGTCACTTGATCAATACTACCATCTGTCACTTGGTCACCACTGACTAGCACTCAGTTAACATTGTTTTCAGGCACTCAGTCTCCATTGACAAAACTCAATTTTCTTTGGATTATAACAAAACAAACCTGATTCTTCTTCACTTCCTTTTCAAATTGTTTCCCATTAACCATGCAAATTTTTATAGCTATACAATTAACCCCATTTGGACTTTTGATCAAATGCAACAATGTTTGTTTCTTCCCATTTACCCAAAGAGTATATTGATTCAATCTTCCATCATTTACAGTATATCTATCATATTTTCAAGGTCTAACCAACAAAATATGACAACAATCCATGGGCATATTATCACACAAAACTTCATCAAAGTAATGTCCAATTTTGAACTTCACAAGGCATTGCTCACTTACCAATATCTTATTCTCATCTTTGATCCATAAAACATGATAAGGTTTGGGATGTTTCAGCCTCCACAATTGCAACTTGGTCGCCAACTCTTTTGTTGCTAGATTTGTAGAACTTCCACTATCAATGATCACTTTATAGCATTTTCCAACCATCTTACATCTTGTCTTGAAATGACTTCTCCTTAAAATAGGTTCTTCATCACCTCCCTTATTACATAAGGTTCTTCTCACCATCAAATTTTCTCCAGCCTTAGGTCCACTTCATGAACCCTCATCATCTTCTTGAATCATAGTGTTTCTATTATTCTACCCACTTTTAGAAGATCTACATTCAAAGGATCTATGCCCTTCTTTGCCACATTTAAAACAATTACCATGAAATCTACCTCTAGAATAAGGATTACCTCTTCCTCGATAAGAATTAGTGCCTCCTCCATAAGAATTACCACTTTTCCATTCAGTCTTGGCTTTGTCACCATTCTTCCATTCAAATTTTCCTTTATCCTACATAGAACTATAAAATCTACCACTTTCTCCATAAGATATACCTCTACCTCTCTGAAATCTACCACATCTACCTCGTTGTCTTTGTTTATGCTTCTTTTTCAAGATCTCCTCAACTTTCAAGGCATATTGATATGATTCTTCTACACTTTCCAACTTCACAAAAATTATTTCATCTTGTATTCCAGATCTCAATCCATTAATGTACCTTGCAATTTTCTCAACATCATTATCCACATGTCCAGATCTAATGTCTAGTTTATAGAATTCCTCAATATAATCTTTCACATTCATGTCTTTTTGCTTCAAATTTTGCAACTTTCTCAACAAGCTAACTTGGCAATCAACAGGAAGGAATTTTTTCTTTACCTTGTTCACCACCTTTGGCCAAGTTCTAATCTTCTCCTTTCCTCTCCTTTGTCTATTGGTTTGCAAGTGCTCCCACCATAGAGATGCATGACCTTTCAACCTAGTGACTGCAGTCTTCACCTTTCTATTATCAGGAGTGTTTTCATACTCAAATAACTTCTCCATATCAAAGATCCAATCCAACACAACATTGATGTCCAATTTTCCATCATAAGAAACAAATTCTATAGTAAGTTTTGAATTCGCTCTAGACAATACTCTCAACAATCTTTCTTCATCTTGGTCTTCTTTAGGTTCTCAATTATGGTTTGGTGCTACTGTTTCATCTTCACCTACATCATCAAGATGTGCTCCTCTCCTATGGGTTGTCTCCACTAAATCTAATCTGGCTGCAATTTATCTCAACTGATCCAATATAGCATTATCAACATTATTTCCTCTACCATGAACCATCTTTACAAATTAGGTTCCTGCAAGATCATAACCCTCTGCAAGTTATAGGTCAAATCTGTAGATCTGCCATCTTACAACCAAATCCAAATTAGGGTTCTACACAATCCAATCTCCACAAGGAAAAACCTCAAGCTTTGATACCAATTGACATAGGAAAGAGGAGGAATAACTAGGGCCAAAGGCTCACCCAACTATCCAAACCACCCTACAAGAGTTAACACAGTGGAAAAAACAACACAAACACAACATCAAGGAGAGAGAACAAGTTATCTTTATTTAATTCATCAAGTAAACAACATACATGCCTAGCTATAAGGCCTTTTGGGTTACATCTAGATATAGAATACAACTTCCAAATCCATGATCCAACTTCAAATTCTCATTTCTAGACTTATATCCTACTCTTTTTAAACTCTCCTAAAAATCTCTCCCTTTAATCTAAGCTTAAGCACTCTATTTATACTTTCCAAAATGGCTAAAAAACATTCTAAAACTTAGAGAAGCCACAAGTTGGCTCTCAAAAAATATAACTACCTATACCAAAATTAAATACGAGAAAAGTCAGCCCAAATAGGAACTAGACATATACAACTCAATACCCATTGGATGACTTAGCATAAACTAGAAACTGGCACTCGACATCACTTGACATCCACTAAAAATTGGCACTTGACATTAATTGAAAACTGACACTTAGCATCACTTGGCATCAATTGAAAATTGGCACTTGGCACTAACTAGAAACTGGTCACTCGACATCAATTTGAAATAGGTCACTCGGCATCAACTGGAAACTAGTCACTTGGCATCAACGGGAAACTAGTTCCTTGACAATAACTGGCAGAATGAACAAAAGTGTAGGATTCCAAGGAAACCTTGGATGCTCCTACATCAAGAATTATATTTTATTGATGATTGGATAGAAAAAATAGCATATAGCAATAAGGTAATGGAGACATTACATGATGAGATCCATTGGCTTAAGGACCAAGCTCGAGAGTGAATTTTGGAAGCAGAAAGACACTACAGTGATGCATGCTTGGATATTTTTGAAGATAAGGAATGAGAGAAATTTTTACCTATAGAGATAGTAGTGGAAAACTTCAGGAAGATTTCTGTGGAGGTTGATAATGATGAAGATATTCAATAGGCATTTAGGACAGAAGAAGCCCTATTAGAGTTGGACACCAAACTTGGAGATTTTGCAGAGACTCAAATTGAGGTGGACAACTATAGATAGAAGGTCAAGGACAAGTATGAGACTTTAGATCTTCTATATGCTACTAAGATTATTAAGCTGATAGAAAAATTCAAGGGCAAACATCTAAACATAACTTTACGATGAATAAGAACAAAACCTAAATGCCAAAATTTTAATTTTGACATAGTAAAATTTTGATATTTTTGACCCTGTCAAGGTCCATATCTCCATAGGTTTGTAGGTGCACAAGTCCTCAGGTACATAGGTCTACAACTCTACAATCTAGAGGTGCACCAACAATTAACTACCAGTTACAAAAATAGTGCCTTCTATGCATCAGGAATGCATTCTGACAACTGTTTAACTATGACACACACCTAGTAAAGGACTAACCTCTAAATGCTCCTACTTTGACTAAAGGCTTCCTTCTACTTTCTCTCTCACACTTTCTTTATTTTTGATATGTAAAGGGATCATGCATCCAATTAATGAATAAAATATGGATGGAGTTCCTCTAGGCACCAGATTAATTGTTAGTCTGTATATATTTAGTTTTTTTTAATGTTTTAAAAGCATCTTATTGCATGAAGATATCTCTCCCTCTCAACACAAACTGAGGAGACAATTTCTTATAAATACCCCATTGTAAAATGTAACAAATTTCATCATTATTATGCAATAAAATAATGCTTTTGGTACTTACATTTGGAGTGTAGTCATTCTTGCCTAAATGTGTCATTGTTTTGTGAATTTTATTCATGAGATTGTGATTGAGCCAAAGGTTTATTGCATTATTTTTGGTTGTGCAATCTTTTAGTTCTAGTGTTTGCTACAAATTTACAAATTTTTCTAACGTATCGAGCTTGAGAAGAGATCATCAAATTCTATCTGCATAGCCTTTTGTCTTGCATGAGTGCACTTTTTGTGGCCTTGCAATTTGATGAAAGGTGAAATACCTTATGATTGTTAAAGTTTCTCACCGACAATTTTATCAGTGGATTCTAGGAACCGCTGCTCCTATTTTCATTAGTTTCCTACTAATTTATTTGAAATTTTAACTCACTATGTGTTGTTTTCTATAGCTTATGTCCATTTAGGATTTTAATTTCAAGTTATTTCAATTTCATGTTATTTTCTTTCAGTTTCATTATTTTCTTTGTTAACCCCTTGTTAGAATAGGAACTCATTTTAGTTGCACTGTTAGAATTGCATTCATTGAAAAAATTAGAAAATGCAAAAATATTGTTCTTTTGTGTATTATTTTGAGACAAAAAATAGGTTTACTTCATTTTGATATCATAGTAGAACCAATAAAGGCCTCCTCATGAAAAATCACATTTATCTTCAACTAAGCAGATTTTGGTATGTCACAAGACAAATACTAAACCTTGGAGTTGATCCCAAAAAGATTAGCTTTTCAAGAGAGGAATTGTGCAATGGATTCCTACTATTGACCTTGTGCAAAATGACTACCCAATAGAAGTGGCACTAGAAGGAGGGCCTCTTTTGACTCTTGGAAAGGAAGAAAATTTGTTAAAGTTTTGAAATTTTACTCTTCTACAATAATCTACACTTCAAAAAAGTTTAGAAAAATTCTTGAGTTTTTGACAAATTTAGGTCCACATTTCTACAGCTTCATAGGTATGCAAATCTGTAGCTATATAGCTACATAGGTCCATAGATCCGCAACTTCAAAAGTGTGCAGGTGTGCAAAACTCTATGGTGCACAAAACTCAGAGAGGTGAGAAACTATACTTTTGTAGAGGTGCACTTTTTCCAAGAGTTGATGCAAGCTAGAGGATATTTATCCAAAATCCCCATTTCAGTGAGTGTTAAGGTCTACACCAAGTGCACATGAGTTTCTCAAGCTCAACCACTTCTACAAATTATGTAGTGACAAGGGAACATCTTGAGTTCAACCACTTCCATTCAAACTCTCATCATCTTCTTCAACTCCACCTCCACTCCAATCACCTAGTGGACCACCACATATTCCAATAGCTACTCCTCAACAACCACCATTAGGTCCAGCAAACCCTCCAATGACCTTTTTGCAAATGTTGTAGACTCACCAATAAACTTGAGAGGTTCACTCCATGACCTCCCTAAGAATCCCAAAAAAATTTACCCAAGATTCATCTATGCTGAGACTCAAACTACCGAAGATCATATCAAGGTATTTAAGGCAATTTGTAATCACAAGAAAGTTTCTAATGAGGACATAGTTCTTCATTTATTCCCCTACTCTTTAGAGAAAATTTCCTTTAATTGGTACATCAATTTTCTAGCTAGATGCATTAGAGATTGGGATACATTTGAAAAATTGTTCTTAGAACAATTCAAAACATTCATCAATCTAGCTATGATACATTAAACATTCATATCAATCAAAAGGGACCTAGATGAGATAGTTTCCCACTTCAACCATTACTTTCATATGGCCTACCACAAGTTGGAAATTCCATAAACCATACCCATTAAAGCTTCTATTTAGATTTATCTAAATGCTATGGACCTTTTTATTGTGATATTTCTAAGAAGACTTCTTGCAACAAATATTGACACATTGGATAAAGTTTTTGAAGAAGTGATCATGTTCACAAAGCAAGCCAATCCTAATGGAGGAGGAATGATTCTTCTAGCACAAGTAGTCCCTACAATACCAACATACCCTGTGGGAGCACCTACAATGCCTAGCCAATTCATACCTATGAACCCAGTTCCATTACAGTAGACATCTGCTCCACAAACTCAAGTGATAACATATCTAGGGTATGGGCCTCCAAAAATAACTTTCTTTGAATAGAAGGGTACAATTCCCATGGAAATATACAATAACCTCATCTCAAAATTTGGTCAAATGAAGAAGACTATGTCATAAATGAATAATGAACTGACACATCTTAGATTGTCACAAAGAAAAAATAACAACTTCCAAAGAAACAATGTTGGCCCCTACAAAAACAATTTTGGTTAGAATTACAATAGGAACTTCAATGGGAACAATAACAACAACAATGTACGAAACAAAAATGGAGGGAACAACTTCAATCCTCCTAATTGAAACAATGGCTTCTAAAGGTAGAACTAACAATGGAACACCCATCCGAACAATGGAAGCATTCATGCTGATAAAAACAACAACATTATTCAATATGCTGATGTCAATCAGTATGATGATAGCAAAAATGCACTTAACAATGATGATTCTTACTATAACGGTAATCAGGAGATGAATCAAAACTCACAGGTAAATGACATTCCTCCTCCTATGCAATTCAATGCTATGCATAGAATACACAAGTGGAACAACCAACGAGTGAGGAATTCTCATTTCCATTCAGTCAAGAATATAATATTTAGCATGATGAGATCTTTTCTTTTCACAATGACAATCAGAATACATATAATCTCAAAAATAGAAAGGATCCCTTGATGGATGGATTCCTCCAAGTATATAACCAACTCCACCTGATCCAAGAGAAACTAAAAATCTACCACTAGTAAGATGAGTGTAGGGAGGACAATAGAATTAGAATCAAGTAAATGTACCAACAATAATGAAGAATCCCACTTGGTCCACTAAAAAGTACAATGCCTGGTAGAGGATTTGGAAAGGACTAAAACCAATATGTCCATGTTTGACATGTTATAGAATTGTCCACAACAAAGAGAAGCACTCATGAAGACATTGGATAATATGAAGGTTTCCCATAATATGAATATTATCCCTCAAAAGATAGTATCTCAACAAGTAAATGCTATAGAAGTGATGCCCACTATGTTCAAGGAAAAAGTTGAGGTACCCCTATTTTTTCTTAGTATCAGGATATACGGGAAGAATCTTCACAATTGTCTCATTGATTCAAGAGTTTCATGTAACATGATTCCATTATCAATAGCTCAAAGGTTGGGAGTTAGTCCTCAACCCTCTAATCAAGTGGTGATACAATTGGATAAAATAGAGGTAAAAGTCATTGGTGTATTAAAAGATGTGTGGATAAAGTTGATAGTTGACCCTAGGATTTAGGATGTTATTAACATACACGTGGTTGATATCCCAGAAATATATGGGTTAATTCTAAGCAAAGAATGGATGAAATGTCTAAGAGGATGGTTTTCTATAGACTTCACCCAATTTTGGTTTCCATGAAAAGGATTGAACAATCAAATCAAGATAGATGTTGTGCCCAAATTGAAAACAATGATCACAGATTACAATGCCTCAAATGAGATAGCATTCTTACAATTAGATTTGAGTTCATACAAAGTGATGGTATTGGATATGGTTCTAGCTAATACACCTCAAGATAAGAACGAAGAACCTAAGTTACCAGTGCCCAAAAGTGAAACTGTGACATAGTTCATAGATAGTATGGTGACTAATTTACAATGTTTAGGAGAGGAAGTTGATCCCAAAATCCTCCTCCTTCTAGGATTTTGTCAGTTATACAAAGTTAGTCACTTTGAGTTTGAATGCTCATCTTGCCAAGAAGCAATTGTAAAGGTACTAACACACATAATGGAAAACAAGGATAAAATGATCTCAATAGGTGAACTCACAAAAAGTCAAGATTCGCTGAACTCATCCAACCTTGCTGAGAAGATTGAAGAGGAAATTGAAGATTTAAATCTGTCATATAGTGATACCTCTTCAGATGGGGGAGGCCTATCTTCTCCTCTTCTAGGGATGATTAAAGTACAAAGAAGAAGAAGATATGTGAAAGGTAAAGGATGGAATTTCATAGTCATTCATCCTAAACTTGAAGTTGAGGAAATAAAAAAGCTAATAGGGGAAATTCAAGATAAACAAGAAAAACATGCACTTCCTCTATCTATAGATTACGAAGGGGACTCATTAAGTACTACACAAGGAAAGTTATAATGGGTTCCTAAGAAATAGTCATTCAAGGCTCAAGTGAAAGAGAAGTTAAGGAAAAATAAGCATAAAGCCAAAAAACCCAAGGAAAATGCAATTTGGACACTCTACTTTGATGGTTCTAGGTGCAAGATGGGAGCTAACATAGGTATCGAATTGGTCAAACCAAAAGGTAGGTCTTTCAATGCCCCATATCGGTTACAATTTAGATGTACTAACAATGTTGTAGAATATGAGGCATTAATTCGAGGACTTCTCTTTGCACTAGATAAAGGAGTCACAACTCTTATAATTGAAGGGGATTCTCAATTGGTTATATGACAAGTAAAATCCATATACTCTTGCAACGATAAAAGATTACTTGCTTACAGAAAAATGAGATATATTGGATGACTTTGAAGCCTTAAACATCAAATCCATCCCCAGAAGAAAGAACATGGTAGCAGATGCACTTGCCATCTTAGCTAGTGCACTGCAATTGGTTGAAAGAACCAAGTTGAAAAGATTTTTAGTGGAATTGGTTTCAATTCCATCTATTTTGGATAATATCAAAAACTTTTAGGGCTTTCAAGATGATCAAGATATACTTGAGTTTATCATGTGCAGTCACCATTTTGAGGGACAAGAAATTGATGATACATGAGATGACCAACTTGAAGATGATGGGCTTGAAGATGAGGATGGGATTCTAAATCTAAACACCAACACTATTCCAAAAGGAATGGTTGAACTAGAATGCATCTTTGATTTTTGATGAATCAACACTCAATAGAAGTGAAACCCAAGAAAAGGGAATCAAAGAATGTGGCTCATACAATTTGGGTATTGATGAAGAACCAAGAATGGTATAGATAGGAAAAGCATGCAACTCACAAGAAAGGGAGGACATGCTCAAATTTCGTATCGAGTACAAAGATGTTATTTCTTGGAGCTATGAAGAGCTAAAGACTTATGATCCTAAGATTATCACACATGATATCCCATTGAAGCCTGATGCCAAACCATTCTGACAAAGACAAAGACCAGTAAATCCTCTCATTGAACCACTGATCATGAAAGAAGTAAAGAAGCTACTAGATGCTAAGATCATATTTCCTATCTGCCATTCCACATGTGTGGAAAATTTGGCTCCCATATGCAAGAAGATTGGAGAGATTCACCTTTATGTTGACTTTTGTAACCTGAATCTAGCATCGTAGAAAGACAATTATCCTTTGTCCTCACCTGATGAGGTCCTACAAATTGTCAATGGTTCAAAAATGATGTCTTTCCTAGAAATATATTCAGGGTAATCAAGTGATGGTCAATGAAAAAGATAGACTAAAGTCAACTTTCACAACAAAGTGGGGAACTTTTTCCTATAGAAGAATGCCTTTTGGACTGATTAATGCAGGAGCTACATTTCAATGAGCAATGGACGAAGCTTTCAAATGATTGATTAATAGATGTATAGTCATCTACATGGATGACTTGACTATCTTTTCAAAAGATCAAAGTACTCAAATTAGTGATCTAAGATAGGTATTCAACAGATGTCATAAATATGGCATATCTCTCAATCCCAAGAAATGTTCATTTGGCATTACTAAAGGAAATCTCCTAGGACATGTTATTTCTTAAGCCAAAATCTCCATTGATCTAGATAGATTCAAATCTATTCTGAAGTTGGCACCTCCACATAGTCAAAAGGAATTGAAGTCTTTCTTCCAAAAGATAAAATTTGTGTGAAAATTCATAAGTGGATTTGCAGAGATAGTTTGTCCCCTTAATGATTTACTCAAAAAGGGGCTAAGACTGAATGGGTGCCTAAGATAAAGAATTCATTTGAAGATATCAAGATTACCATTTCAATGGCCCTAGTTTTGGTGAGTCGAGATTATGAGTTACCTTTCAAGATCTATTCCTTTGCCTTTGAATATTCTTGTGTGGGGATCCTGACACAGAAAAGGAAAAGGAAGATGAGAGACCAATTGCTTTTATGAATTTTCCTTTGAAGAATGTAGAGTTGAAATATTCAAACCTTGATAAATAGTCCTTTGCATTGATCAAGGTAATAAAGAATTTCTATCACTACATACTTAGAAGTAAGGTGTATGCAATTGTACCTGATCTAGTAGTAAAGATGCTTTTGATGTATAATGAACTTGATGAAAGGAGAGGAAAGTGGATGGCCATACTTAGAGAATTCTATCTCAAAATTCAATCTATGAGATTAGTCAGAGGTCAAGGGTTGTCAAAGATGATAGTTGATAACTAGGATGGAAATGAAAAGGATGTCAAGTTTGATGATGAAATGGATAAGGGTAATCAGAAGTGGATGGTTGTGTCACAAGTTGATGTTAATCAAGGAGTGGTGATAGATGTATGGTACCAAGACATTGTTTATTATATTCTACAATACCAATGCCCCAAATGGATGAATAGTTCACAACACAGGGGACTTAAGATGAAATGTGAGTCTTACATGTTATTGGATAACAAGTTGTATAAAATGAACTATGAAGGGATTTATTTGAAATGCCTAGGATAGGAAGAAGCCAAGGATGTCTTGGAATATCTGCATGACAAGTATGGTATAGGACATGGTTCGATAGAAGCAACGGCTCACATGATTTTAAGATTAAGTTATTTTTGGCCCTCGATATTCAAGGATACTTTTGAGCATATGCATTCTTACCATATATGTTAATCCAATACTAATAAAGAGAGGCACTTGGAAATGCCATTACAACTAGTATATGAGGTATGCCCCTTTGCAAAGTGGGGACTAGATTTCATTGGACTACTCAGTCCACCATCATCAACTAGACACACATTTTCTCATAGCCATAGATTACTGCACACGATGGACAGATGTAGAAACATTCAAAAATTGCACTGCTAAGGTGGTGACTAACATTTTGGAAGAACACATTGTTACTAGATTTAGAATGTCATTCACTCTTGTGTGCAATAAAAAGTTTGCATTTGCATCTGCATTCTTGACCCAGTGGGCATTTGAAAAAAAAGTCATTATCAAGTTCTCTTCAAATTATTAGTTGAAAGGAAATGGGGTAGCAGAGTCTACAAATATGAACTTGATCATAGTAATAAAATGATTATTGAAGGAGAATCCTAGGGATTGGTATACATAACTAAAATATGCCCTATGGACAGATTGAGTGAGAGTCAAAAATACCTTTGGGACTTCTCCATATTTGCTTATTTATGGACAAGAACTAGTGTTCCCACTTAATCTCAAAATTCTAGTTTTGAAATTCATGAGTGGGTATGCTAAAGATGCTAATAGAGTAAAAATCAGATTGATGAATCTCTTGAAAATGGATGAAAAATGGACAACTACATTGGAGCATATGGCTAAATATCAATCTATTGTGAAAAGATGGTTTGACAAAAGGGCCACGATCAAATCATTCAAGATTTCTGACCTTGTTCTACTCTGGGATAAGGCAAAAGAAAAGTTGGCTAACCATACCAAGTTTCAATGCTTGTAGATAGGCCCTTATCAAATCACAAAAATTTTGGGAGAAAAAACTTTTAGGCTCAGTTCATTACTAGGGGAATTTCTTCCTTTTCCCATAAATGGATAGTTTCTGAAGAATTATTTTGAAGTTTAAAAAACAAAAAAAAAAAAAGATTTTATTTCCATAATTAGCTTAGAGTTTCATTTCTACAAGTGTATTTTCTTTCATGTTATGTGTTTGCTTTTAGTCGTGTGTTTCTTTTAAAAGTTGTGTCAGTCCTGGGGGTGTAAGGTGTACTTGATATTTTCTCAAATATTTCACTAACCACTTTTTTGGTTCCGATTTCAGGAAGAGGTATTTCTTTGTCAAAATATTTAAACAATTGTGTATCTTATACCAACCAAGCAACAAATATTTCTTGTGGAAATAGGAGATTTTTAGTTTGGAAATTAGAGGCCTAGACCAACAAGTTCTCAACACCTTGCAAATTTTAAAACTTGAGTGTCTTAGTTGTTGTTGAATTAATGTCAAAGATGATGAGAGATGGTCCAAACTTCAACTAGGTCAAATAGGAAGGGTCTCCTCGAGAGGTTGCTAAGATCATTGTTTGGCATGAGAGTTTCCAAAAAGTTCTAAAAGAGGAATGCAAGGGATGTTCACAAGAGATTGAATCCAAGAAATGACACCAATGTCCTTACTACACAATCTAAGCATAGTTAGAATACATAATACATACAAAAAAAAGAATTTTTTTTCCAAAGATTTGAAATGGAAAAAGATTCACTTCATCAAAAGTAATATTTTGAATGACATGGAGCAATTATTTGAAAAGCCAAAAATTAAAAGAACGTGGCATCCCACTAAGAGCCCTCAAACTGATTCTCTCATCTAGTCAAGTAATTGATTGATTAAGAACCTTCGTGGAGATTTTGAATGAATGAGCTAGGAGGAGGGAAGATTCTTTCAAGTTATCAGAAAAAATTTGATTGACTACATCCTAACATGTCAAAGGGAATGAATACACAATGCACATATTGAGTTTGAAGGTTTCAGATTCTGAAATTTTGATTGTAAAGTCATCCAAAAGATGCTCGAGATGTTCACAGTTTGGTTGGTGTTTGACACACGTTGGAAGAATGTTTTCTAATGAAGAAATGCCTTGGTCATTTCTTCCTTTTTTTGGGGCTATTTGTTGTGGTATCCACAACACACACCCCATTCCTCACTAGGAATGGGGACCCCTTACTTTTTTTGACTCTTGGACTCACAATTTGAGAGTTGGGAGAAGAAAGTTTTGTTAGAGTTAAAACTTTAGAGTATAAAATTGAAAAACCACAAAAACATTAGAAAATTGAAAAAATAGGAAAAGGAAAAAATAATAAATAATAATAAATAATAAAAAAATTAATTTAAAAAAAAAAAAAGTTTATTAAAATATTTCAATAATCTCCCAATGTGCATGCAAGCACATGTGGGCAGGGCATGTGTCATGTGCCAGTGCACATGCCGAGGTGCACGAGGATTATATAACCCCAATTTTTTCCAATAATTTGCATTTCTTTGGATGAGTTTGCCAATGCTATCAAAGGTAAGAGTAGTGCTCAACCCTCACCCATGGTAGTATCAATGAAGGGCAATGCTTGTGTGCCCGTGCCTATGGTGGTGCTAGCAGCACCTGCCTATGGTAGGGCTTAAACCTTGCCCATGGTGATATCAATAAAAAGGCAGTGCTTGCACACCTATGCCCACGGTGGCACTAGAAGAACTCACCTATGATAGTGCTTAAACCTCGCCCATGGTGGTATCAACAAAGGGTAGCACTTGCATGCCAATGCTCGCGGTGGCGGTAGCAATGCACACCCATGGTAGTGCTTAAACCTTGCCCATGGAAATATCTTCAAATGGCAGTGCTTGCATGCCTGTGCCTGTAGTGGCACTAGTAGTGTGCATCTATAGTAGTGTTTAACTCAAACCTCACCTATGGTGGCATCTTTAAAGGGCAGCACTTGTGCACCCATGCCTATGGCTAAGCCCAAACTCCACCTCGCCTACGGTAGTGCCAATGTGAACACTTGTGAAGTTTGCGCTCATAGCTTCCCATCACTATGTGCCACATGACCCTTGGGCCACAATGCATCTTCCAAAACCTCCCCTTCACACATTTTTAAAATATTTTAATTTTAATTTGAAAAGGAATGTTAAAATTAAAATAAAATAAAATTTAAAATTTAAAAATAAAAATAAAAAATAAATAAATTTTTTTGAAAAAAAATAATAATAAATAAATAAATCACCCAATGGGGGATTTTTTTTTCTACTCTTGTTTATTTATGACCTTTTATGTCATCTTTCGACTAATAATGCTTTTCTCACTATGTGCAAGTAATTGTAACCAAATGGTGTCCATGTCTGGAGTAGCACCCAAGCCTATAGTATTCAAGTTCCAAGGCATACCTTCAAAGTCTAGATTCCATGATGATTACGTAGAGATCAAAGATACTAACCTTGGATAGATAGATTTAGGCAAATTCCTAAGAATTTACAACAAGCAAACAGAGAGGTCAGCTATGATGTTCGCATTGATCCGTTCTTGATTGGTGAATGCAACATTACATCTAGTGTCTGTGCAATTAGCTACATTAATCATGGCCCTATCACAACACTTTGTGCCTGATGAGAGGGTGGTCAAGAGTGTCATAGGGGAAGTGGTATTGGATTTGTGACCTGACAACATTGAGAGGGTTTTCCACCTACCAAGAGTAGACCAGTTCATCCAACTTTCCTATGAAGTAGCTAAGAGATGATACAGGGAGCATCAACAAGAGGCCATTCACATTATACAATCCTCATACCTGATTAAGAAGCCTCCTTGGGGAAGAATAACTAGAAAAGTAGATATGTCTTGGGGATACATGAAGGAAGACATTGGATACTCCATTATTCTCCTAAGTAGATTCATGGCCTTACCTACAGTAGGTCACCTTAGCACATTCATGGTCAACTTCATTGAGACCATTAGGTAGGCAAATATACCATTAGACTGGGCCACCACACTAAGTGAAAACTTGTGTGAGAAATTGAGAATAGTGAAGGAAAAGAAGAAGTTTTATATGACTTCTTACCTAGCGTACCTGCTTACAGCGACGGCAACAAACTATCCTGGTTTGTATAGTAAAGGTAGTATGCAGGATGCCAATACTTAGCCATACATAGTTTAGCCTTAGTTGGTGAAGAAGAAGCTCTCAGGGTAGAGCAAGGAATATAGAATTGTGAGTGATGCATTCATCTTTTCAATCATTTGATTCATTGAGGGTGATTATGGAAAGAGGTTATTTGATAAAGCCAAAGCATAAGTCATAGCTCTTAAAGCCTACTTTATCTAGTTCAAGACATTCATGTATCTATGGATAGTTTGTGCATCCATCAATCCTAAGAAGCTTCTGAGATACCCAAGTGACAAGTTGGTACTATTGGAGATCTTTAGGCAAATTGAGTCATCCTATGAGAAGATAAAAAGGAAACAAAGACCCTGTTGGGCATGGCCATTGATTATAGGACCGTATTAGGTGAAGAGAAAAAAAGACATTCCATCTTTTGAATGGGATTGGGAGAATTATCCCCTTGAAAAATATAACTCTCCCCAGCCATATTTTGACAATGTCAAGAAAGTGGAGAGTCTAGCAGGAAAAAATGTCCATCATGAGGATGTTGTTGAAGATCACTAGATGAATACCACAAATGACTATGATGTATGTATTAGGGACTATTGAAGGATGACTTTGTATCTTGTAGAGAAGGCTCTCTAGTTGAACATCTTGGAGGAGATAAAGTAATAGGATTCAAAAGACTTACTAGACCCCCTATTCAATGTGGATAAAATTGATGAAAGACCTCTTTTGAATGCAGAGGTTGATAGGAAAGAAAGGTATGAGATTAATCATTGAGTGAGACATGTCATTAGAATGACAAATGATTAGATCAAGAGACCTTTTTCCACTTGATCCAATTCTTGATACTATAATCTTCCATGCACATGCTCACATAGAAAGGGGTACTCCTCCATATCCACCATGAGTTACAATGGTACAACAGGGCTTGATCACTTCCCCACCTTAGAGTTTAGAGGAAGAGTATGTTCAAAATGAACCATTATTAGAGGAGAGACTTGAATAAATGGTGATTGGTGAAGTGACAGAAGGAAAAATGGTGGAATATTCTTAGCCATTTTCTCATGACACTAAGGTTTAGGCTATAGGGTCCACTAAGACTAAAGCTACACAAAAAGAGACCTCCCAATAGGAGCAAGAGTGCTAAAGGGAAAGAGGTAGTAGAATATACTCCTTCATCATCAAGAGTCAAATCCTCAATAGGATGCATCCCTAGATGGGTCCGAAATGAGATAATGAGGAGTACTAAGCCTCAATTCCATGCTTCAAAGGAAGACATTTGTGACATTACAAAGATCTTGAACAAACTTGAGTCTCCATCACATAAGGAAGTACCATTCAAGTTTGTCACCACCATATGGATTTAAGATTTATTTGCACAAGTGGCTCTCCCTCCTGAAGATTCAGGTGTAGAAGGCATTAGCCTCAAATATTATGAGATGAAGGATGTTATGTTGGGAAGGCCTACATGGGATTTAGCTTCATAAATGATTACTATGGGAGTCAAAGAGGTCCTCAAGTACATAAAACATGAGGAGATTGAACTCCATGCACTTTGAAGGCAAGTTGAGATCCTAACGAGATATCTACATGAAGTCATCAGTCCCCTTGATCTTGAACAACTGGAGCATACTTTGTATACTATAATTAGAGAAGGGGAAGGTGTGGTACTTGATCCATTTTTGAGAGCTTGTCAAGAATGGAAAGAAAGTATTAAGGAGAAATGTACTACAATCATCATAGGGAATTTAAAGTTAATACATGCTACACAAGAGAACGTGAATAAGATCATAGCAATTTTGAAGCAGAACTTTAGTATCATGGTTGAGGTATGAGCCTAGAGTAAGGATTTGTAGACTCTACAATCCATAAAGGGCCAAAGATATTGGGTTTTTATTGATGTATATACCAGAGAAGAATTGGTTTTGATTGATGATTGGATAGAGAAAATAGAGGATAGCAATAGAGTAATGGAGACATTATATGAGGAGATCCATCGGCGCAAGGACCAAGCTCGAGAGAAAATTTTGGAAGTAGAAAGACACTACAGTGATGCATGCTTGGATATTTTTGAAGATGAGGAATTAGAGAAATTGTTACCTATAGAGACAGTAGTGGAAAACTTCAGGAAGATTTTTGTGGAGGTTGTTTATGATAAAGATATTCAACAAGCCTTTAGGAGAGAAGAAGCCCTGTTAGAGTTGGACACCAAACTTGGATATTTTGTAGAGACTTGAATTGAGGTGGACAACTACAAACAAAAGGTCAAGGAAAAGTATGAGACTTTAGATTTTCTAGATTTTTTTAAGATTACTAAGATGATAGAGAAATTCAAGGGAAAACATCTAAACATAGCTCTAGGATGAAGAAGAACAAAACCCGGATGCCAGAATCTTAATTTTGAATTTTTAGATTTTTGACCCTATTGAGATTTGCAGCTCTATAGGTCCATAGCTCTATAGGTCCATAGCTCTACAATTCAGATGTCCAATGACAGTTAGCTACCAATTCCAAAAATAGTGCCTTCCATGCATTAGGAATGCATTCTGATGACTGTTTAACTACAACACATGCCTAGTAAAGGACTAGCTTCTACTTTTGGCACCTCTAGATGCTCCTACTTTGACTAAAGGCTTCCTCCTACTTTCTATCTCATTCTTGCACTATTTTTGATATGTAAAGGACTCATTCATCCAATTAATGAATAAAATATGAATGGAGTCCCTCTAAGAACTAGATTAATTGTTAGTCTGTATATATTTAGTTTTCTTTAATGTTTTAAAAGCATCTTATTGCATGAAGATATCTCTCACACTCAAGACAAAATGAGGAGATGATTTTTTATTAATATCCCATTATAAAATGTAACAAAGGTCACCATTATTATGCAATAAAATTATGCTTTTGGTGCTCGTATTTGGAGTGTAGTCATTCTTGCCTAAATGTGTCATTGTTTTGTGAATTTTATTCATGAGATTATGATTGAGCCAAATGTTTATTGCATTGTTTTTGGTTGTGTGATCTTTTAGTTCTCGTGTTTGCTATAGATTTACAAATTCCACTAATGTATCAAGCTTGACAAGAGATCATGAAATTTTGTTAGCATAGCCTTTTGCCTCACATTAGTGCACTTTCCATGGCCTTGCAATTTGATGAAAGATGAAATATCATATGATTATTAAAATTTCTCACCGACAATTGCATCAGTGGATTCTAGGAAGCGTTGTTCCTATTTTCATTAGTTTCCTACTGATTTCTTTGAAAGTTTAACTCGTAGCATGTTGTTTTCTATAGCTTATGTCCATTTAGGATTTCAATTTCAAGTTATTTCAATTTCATGTTATTTTCTTTCAGTTTTATTATTTTCTTTGCTAAACCCTTGTTAGAATAGGAACTCATTTTAGTTGCATTGTTAGAATTATATCATTGAAAAAATCAAAAAATACAAAAATATTGTTCTTTTGTGTATTATTTTGAGACAACAAATAGATTTACTTCATTTTGATATCATAGTAGAACTGACAAAGGCCTCCTCATGAACAATCACAGTTATCTTCAACTGAGTAGATTTTCGTACATTGCAAGACAAATATTGAACCTTGGAGTTGATCCCAAAAAGATTAGCTTTTCAAGAGAGGAATTGTGCAATGGATTCCTGCCATTAACCTTATGCAAAATGACCACCCAAAACCTACCACTTACTAAAATTAATTACTTGATTCTTTGAACCAAAAGAAATCAACAAGAGATATAAAACTTATCTAAGTTGTATTAAACTGAAAGAACATTGCTCATTTCAATCTCAAGATCACACATATGAAAAATTTCCTTTTTTATTATTATTTTGAATTATAATAGGAAAGATAAAATTCTAGGGGGGATTCAATTAATGGTTTAACATTGACCCATAAAAGCATTTACCATGCATCCATCTCATACATTCATTAAGTAAACTAAAATACCATGTAAAACATGTACATCTAAAATATGTAAACTAGTAAACATACACACACATATGACACCAAATATGATTACCTAGAAACCCTCCAATGAGAAGGTAAAATTGAAGTGGGGATGATAGCCACAAATCTTTACTACTATAGTGATAAAGTGTATCCAAAGTCAAAGGTTACAATGTTTAGATCATGAAACATGATCTACCCTATGAAAGGTCTACCCTGTTAAAGGCTTGCAAAAACTGTTAGGAGTTACCTTGTTAAAATATTTCAACACCCTATTACAGGTGTTCCTTGTTAAAGGACTTCAACTAATAATTAAGCAAGCACCTTGTTGGAGGATTTCACTACAGCCTATTAAGACTACTCTCTTAAGAGATTTAACTAATTCACCTATTAGAATGATTCAACATTGATCCTATAGTTATCATTTTGTTGCTTGATGATAGATCACCTCTATACTAATGTACTCTTGATCCTTCTTGATCAGATGTCTCTTTTTTATATGCTATCTTCTTCTTCTATTCTCCTTTAATTGATTCTATGATGTAATGTAAGATCATAACTCCTTAGCCACCATGAATGCTTTATTTTCACATGAAAAATTATCTCTTTACTCCTTCATACACCTTAGAAAGTTTATGTTTTTGTCCTCCTTAAGAAGACTTAGGTGACCTAGGGTTAGCTATGAATCAATGGCTATTATTCATCAATTTTATTGCTTAATCTTTCCCTTTACTTGATTGGATACATGTAATGTATTTGGAATCTAACTTAATATTCATTCTTATCTCCAAAATATCATAACTCAATCTTTAAGTCAGCTCAAAAATGGTTTACATAGTTGTTTGTGCCATTACAAACAACTATGACAAAACTATCTTAATTAGTATCTAAATTCTCTGATGCTTGACATATACTATTCTCTATACTATAACTCAACATCTGTATCACTTGACATGCTCTGGTTACTCATCTCCTGAATCACTTGGCATACATTTTCTACTTGACACTTGAATAAATCAGCACATGAGTGACTTAGTACTTACCGTAAACTTAGTATGCATTATTATATATATGTTATTCTTAGCATGTACTACTTGTTCAGCATGAATTAAGTAAATAAATTAAGTCTATAGACACTCATTAGAAAAAACCAATCTAAGATCAACAATCTTGCCCCTTGACATGAGTGTCAAAAACACTTGTTAATGTATTAATATCCATAATTTTATGAACATAACATATCATAACATATCTTTTATTTGGCTTATGTACAAAACTTCAAAATTTTAGAATTTTGTAACAACTTATACCTCAAAATCTAATAACTCCCACTATGTTGTTTACTCTATTCTATACTCAAAATGTTGTACTCTTGCTGAGTAAATGTGTCTCAACTAAAAATCTTTGACTTCATGTTGTTTGTGCTTATTACCTTGTGCTCTTATTTTCCCCCTTTTTCTCTATCTTCTCTCTATCTCCCCAGAATTCTATGTCTCCCCCAAAATTCTATATCTCCCCATTTTTGACACTAATATCAAATGGGTTATACACTTATAGTTTGTTTGTCCATGAAATATTTATGAACCTCTAGGAAAATTTTGAGATCTGCATCCCAATTTTCACAAGCTACATCCAAAGACTTGATTTGGATAGCCAGGTCAGTAGCAAGGTGGACTAGGCTATCTAATGTAGAAATATATGGGTCTTTCTTCATAAGAGTTTCTATGTAGTTGAACTCCTTGTGCAAAATCTCCATGTTGGGGTCAATTTTGTTTGGATGCTAATTAAGTTTTCCCTTATATTGGCTTCATCTATTGATAATGTAGCTAACTAACTTTGAGTTTGTAGCAAAGTTCTAAAGTACTTCTCACTTTTAGCAAGTGTCATAGGTAGTTTTGCACTTGATGCATTAATATGATTTTCCAAACTCAAAATGTGACTTCTTATCTCTTGTGTGAAGAGTGTTGGATTGTACAGTTTAGTGTATAGTGAGAAAATTTTCTCAAGTACCTTCTTCACACTATCTACCTTAGTTTCCAATGAAACTTGTGTGAGTGCTATGTCGCCTAATATTTTCTCATTCACTTTACTTTGGAATTTCTTTTCAAACCATTCTAACAATTTAGCATTTGTGTTAAGGTCTGCATCAGTAACCTTTTCCACTATAATTTTTAGTTTTTAAATGAGTTTCTTTGGCTCATGTGGAGTAGGTAGATTAAATGCATCTAAAAAGATGTCTTTGATATTCAACAATGATTTTTTCTACCTATGCTCCCTTTTGAGTAGTTCTTGATGCTTCTTTATAGCTAGGGCTTCTTGGAGTATTCCTATCTACTCAATTGTCATTGTATCATAATCATACTTTGGTAGCATAATCTCTTCATCTAGCCTTACATCTAGCCTTTGATGAACTTGGACTCAACACTAAGATTTGCAATGGTGTTGCATCTTTGCTTGTCTTCTAAAGAGTGTGACTAGAAGGACTGCCAGTTTTTGGTAAAGTTTCTAGTGCCTAAATGAATTCTTGCTCCTTCATCTTTAGTGTTAGCTCGGTCTCTTTAGGCTTGTCCTTGTTTTCCACAATGCCTTATGATGCACCTTGTACTTGTGCTGGAGGTGTAGATAGATTTATCTGAACTATTTGACTCTGTTCTTCCATAGTGGATTGAGTTTACACTATAACTACTTCAACTATATCAACATTTTCTAATGTGGCTTCTAGAACTCTATCCAAAGGTTTTACATTAGTGAGTTTAGGGGTGATGGTAGGTGGTTCTTGTGTATTCACTTCTTCCTTTGTAGTATCAGTCACTATTTTCTATATTTCATCTACACTCACCAATACAAGATTATCACATAATTTTTCCTGTAGTGTAGTTTGATCAAATATATATTTTAGATCTTCCTCTATTAGGGGATTGATGTTCTAAGATGTTAGATCAAAAACATATTTTACTGTGATTGTTTCAGTATTCTCAATTGTTATTTGTTAAGGGTTGATATTAGGCAATTGTGTGTCTTGTATACTCTATTCTTCTTGCTACTCTCCTTTAGTTGTTTCCTATTCATCCACATTCATTTTTGTACCCCCCCCTCAATGATGTCTTCATTGTTATCATCTTCTTCATCATCTTTGACCTCTATAGGCTCTTGTTCACCTACCTCTACTATTACTAGTCCATATGTGAATTTCCACATCTGTGTGGACTTGTTCACAAAATCTTCAATATTATTTTGCAATATGTTGAAGGCTCTATATTTAGGTACAAACCTAATTGCATATTTCTTCATGGCATTAGCAATTTTTTATTGAGTTTAGTCGTCACTTGTGCAAGTGATGTCTCCCTTATTTAACTTTCCAAGTTTAAAGAATAGTGTCATTTTTGTTCAACTGTCATATAAAATATTAGGCATAGAGTTAGCAATCTTTAGTAGGGCTTTCTTAAAATTTTCTATCATGGCATATATAGCTTCCTCCACTTGATTCTTCTCAACTTTACCAAGGTTATCAAAATCAATATGAGAAAATCCTAACAAATCTTCACTATTCTTAATACTTTCACATAGGTTATTTAGATTTGATAATGGATTATGACTCACCACTTTGAATTGGCTATTGTCATTTGATTTAGTTCTTTCTTCATTAGTTTTTTCTTGTGCAATGTATTTCCTCATCGGTCTTTTTTGTATTCCTCCTTCTTGCTCTGCTAGTTTGGCTTTCTCCTTTGCCTTTTTTTGTAGTGACTCATGCACTAGCACTTGTAGTAGGTGTTATAGGTTTGGGGTAGCTTTATTTTGCAATTTTCTTGGACCTTATCACTAATTGGGCCTTATAAATTTTCTTCTTTTGATCAGTGGGAGTGGGTGCTTCCTTAGCTTCTTCCTCCTTGGTACCTTTAGCAACTTTTATCTGTTCTTCTAGTTGATCTTCTCCTATTCCTTGAGTTAGTGCAAGTGGTGCTTGTGTCTGGATGTCTTCATCCTCTTCTTCCTCATTCTCTCCCTACTCAACACCTTCACCAAATTTAGATTTTAGTTTCTTTACCAACTTGTCCTTCTTTTTTATAATAGAGGTAGTTTTTAGTTCCATAGAAATTTTAGACTTGTCCATCTCATAATTTCCAAATTCTTTTACATTTTTTTCAATGTATTCTACAAGTTAAGTAGTTATTGCTATAGAGGCTTGATCTACATTTATTTCATATCCTAATGGCCTTAGCTACCTTATGCTTGGAGTTTTTGCTTGGAAAAAAGTATAATCAACATCTTCTAAGAAATAAACATCATCATAATGTTTTCCACTAAAGATACTAGAATTTTAAATCTTTCTTCATTGATTGCTTAAAGTCCTCAAAGTAACTTGTGATTATAGATTCAAAATTTTCACCCAATTATTCAATGAACTCACCAATCTATACTGCCACTGACCTATTTAATCTATACTGCCACTGACCTATTTTTTTCCATGCAACTCTGCCAAATGTAAGAAAACTATGAACATAAAAGAAAATGCATATCAAAATAGAACCAAATTTACACTGAGTACTATTAGTCTTTCTTATTGCTCCTAGGTTCTCAATAAACTATTTTAGTTGTAACTTTTCAAGATCATATGTGTGATCCCTTTTCATAATATTATAACCAACATGTACTACAATACTGGGTGCACTATTAAATCTATGGGGTTGGTAAAACTTATTTGCAATTACCCTGACTACAAATTCTATCAATGGATTTGTAATGGTGTTAATTATCATTCATCTCTTATTCCACATAGCTCCCTTGTTTTTCTTAATAACCTCTTTTGAATCACTCCTCAAAGCCTTAGGCCAATCTAGGGTTGGATACCCTATTACCTTATGGATTATCCTTTTGGTAATTTTGATAGGTCCATTGTCTAACTATAGTGAATTGTCATAAATTTTGCTTAACAAAATCCTAATCCATTTGGTTTTGAACACATTCAAGAAATCTAGAGCACAAGTTAATCCTTTCTTCTCTACAATTTTGTATTCTTCCCTTAACATGCCATTTTTGCAAAGTCTATCATATGCTTTCTTGATCTCCATATCACCAATACTTCCAATTTTATAGTTGTACAAAATTTCCTAACATCTTGAATTATTATAACTTTTGGTGTTATCATGGATAACACACCAGAGAGGTCTTGTTTGTAAGAAATGTTTGGAATGGCTTTGAATATCATTTTTTTAACCTCATTACTAACTAGTTGAACATTTAAAACCTTCTTTCCCTCTATATCCTTTGAACTAGATGTCATTATGTGAAGCTAGCATTTTTTAAAATATAAAATAGCCTAACTTGACACTTGTTAAATACCTTGTAAGATCTAATGAAATGGTGTTGAATCAATGCTCAAATCTTCTACAATTGCTTTGGATGACTTTTCTGATTAGCTCTTTTCCTCCTCCCTCTTTCTAAATTATGAAATGATGTAAAATGAGCTAAAAATTGATCAAATACCCTTTTCAAATCCTACAAAAAATGCTGAGTTCTTACAAAATTGTAAGCTTTGCATCAACCAATTTTAGGCTCACTCAAAATCCACTATTCTTTTATTTATTTAGAAACCATTACAAGATTGGCATCAACTATCCATTCCTTTAGCTTCGTATCCTCTATTATTTTACTCGATAGTCATCAAAAACTTTTCGTGCTTGGAAATAACACAAAAACCTAAAGATTTTAGTTTGATTCCTAATAACTTCTTTCATCTTTATTGATGCTTATGTAGAATTTTCACTATTAAAATATTTTGGAGCTAATGTATGATATAACTTATGAATATTAGTCCCACATAACTCTTGATTTCTTAGTTTGATGAGGTGTGATCACCTGACCCATTGGGTGAAGTGATCCCTTCTCCATTTGATGTGTTGCAATCACACTTTTTCTTCCATGTCTTGTTTATTTCATTTTTGATATTTTCAACATTTTCCTTTTCTTTGCCTTTATCAAATTCACAACTTGGTGACTTTGACCTTGTTAGACAATATCAACTAATTTGACCAATTTTCAAACAACTAAAACATGTGGTTTGACTCAACCACCTTTTGTATTCACTTCTAAAGTGTATCCTAGTACAATTCTTAGGAACATGTCCATACTCTTGACAATAGTGACAACTACACCTTGCATTGTTGTCCTAGTTATAGAGTTGTCATTCTTCTTTACCTTTTTTTTTCCTATTTGATGACCACATGGGTTTAGATCTACACTCAAATGCTCTATGTCCATACTTTGGACAGTTGTAACAATATCCTTCAAATATTTCTATGTGCATGGTCATAGTTCTACATTTATGTGCCTGATGACCTTGTTTGTTTCACTTATGATAGTGAACCATGATCTTATGCTTGAAATTCTGATTTACAGTGTTGCTCTTGCACACATTAGCAATATGTCATTTCTTCCCATAGTTATGAAAAGTAGGTTTAGAGTTCTTACCTTTGTTGTTCCTTTCTTTAACACTTTTTGGATAACTCTCCTTCTTTAGTGCTTGTGTATCCTAGTCCAAATGTATCATTATTGGATCTTGGGGATCTCAATTATTGCTCATAATATTTGATGATTTTTATTAGGTTTATTGAAACTTTTAGAAAATTCCTTTTCCCTATTTAGGTCACTCTTTAATTGCTCAGTTTGCAATTTCAATGTTGTTATCTCAATTTCCTTGACATTCAATTCATAGTTGGCATTCATCATTTGACTCAATGTATCAAATTGAATGTAGGAAATCTTGGTTAGCTCTGATGATTTCTCTTCCAACCTACTAGTCAAAATTATTTTGTCCTCTTCAATCATGGCTTTATCTTCCATATCTTTCTTTTCCTATTTAGTCACTTGACATAGTAGTATGGCTTGTGATTCTTGATTTCTTCAGCTTGGGCTCTATTCTTTTCCATTAGATATGCAACTATTGCATCAAATTCATTGGAGTCTCCATTAGAAAATAGCTTAGTAGTGTCCATCTCTTTGTATTGTGTGTTATTATCCTCAATAGGAATTTACTTCCTTCTTTTCCAACTTGTAGACTTTCATTTTAAGATCTTTCCTCAAACTTGTAAAGCTTCTCTTTTGTAGAACTAGGCTCTAATACCAATTGTTGGAATTACAATAGAAAAGGTAAATGTCTAAGGAAGGGGGGTGGAGGAGGGAGGGGGGTGAATTATTAATTTAAAATTTGACCCATAAAAGCATTCACCAGATATCCATCTCATACATTCACTAAGTAATATGAGATACCATATAAAGCATGTATATCTAAAACATGTAAAAAAGTAAACATACACACATATATGATTACCTAGAAACCCTTCAGTGAGAAGATAAAAATAGGGTGGGGATGACACCCACAAATATTCAATATTATAGTAATAAAGTGTGTCCAATGAAGGTTACAATATTTTGATCATGAAACATGATCTACCCTATGAAAGGTCTACCTTGTTAAAGGCTTACAAAGACTATTAGATCTTACCCTATTAAAAAATTTTAGCACCCTATTAGAAGTGTGCCTTGTTAAAGGACTTAGAAGATTTTAGTATAGCCTATTAGGACTACTCTATTGAGAGATTTAATTGATTCACCTATTAGAATGATTCAACATTGATCCTAGGGTTAGCATTTTGTTGCTTGATGATAGATCACCTCTATACTGATGTACTCTTGATCCTTCTTGATCAAATTTCTCTTTACTATATGCTATCTTCTTTCTCTATTTTCCTTTAACTAATTGTACAATTTAATCTTAGATCATAACTCCTTATCCACCATGAATGCTCTATTTCCACATGCAAACTTCTCTCTTCACTCCTTCATACATCTTAGAAACTTTAGGATTTTGTCCTCCTTAAGAAGAGTTAGATGACTTAGGGTTAGGTATGAATTAATGACTATGATTCATCCATTTTTCTGCTTAATCCTTCTCTTTACCTAATTGGTTGCATGTAATGCATTGGGAATGTCTTATCCCCAAAATATCATAGTTCAATATTTAAGTTGGCTCAAAAATGGTTTACATAGTTTTTTGTGCCATTACAAATAACTATGACAAACCTATATTACTTAGTATCTAAAGTCTTTGATGCTTGACATATACTATTTTCTATACTATGACTTGGCATCTATATCACTCAACATGCTTTTCTTACTCAACTCCTTAATCACTCAACATACATTGTCTACTCAACACTTGAGTCACTCAGCACATGAGTGACTTGGCACTCACTATGAACTTAGTATGCATTATTATATACATGTTGTGCTCGACATATAACTAAGTAAATGACTTAAGTGTGTAGATACTCATTAGTCAAAACCAATCAAAGACCAACATTATTTTCTTTGAAAATGAACATAGTACTAACATAGACTCATAGTATAACTCAAAACTTGGCAATTTGATCATTAATATTCACTATTCTTCCAAATTCAAAAGCCATAATCACAAAAAATTGGATGGATAATAAAATGACACAAGATTAAAAATTATACAGACTTTTGACCTCAACTCCACATCCTAGAAATCCTTATATAGGATGGCAACAAGATACAAATGGGAGTAGGACACATGTCTAAACTTGAATGGATACAAAAGGTGGTAAGACATGCCTAGAAAGTTATACAAGACATTCCTTAGTGTTCGATCCAAAAGAGGAATTAGTTAAAAAAGTTAGCAAGTAAAAATTTATGTCATGCATTTTGACTTTACTTTGCTTTGTCTTCTAATCTCTTCAACTTCTTTAACTTCCCTATAAAGTTCCAAAATCAAAATGTCTATCAAATATTTGTACTTAATATATTACTTATCATATCTTATCCTATCCAAATCTCTCACTACCTTTAAACCAAAACTTTTCTCAGCTACTCCTTGCTGGGAGAGCCTTTATTTCTTCCACTACTTGCCATGCATATATCTCTCACTTGGTCATCCACTCTATGGTTTTAACCTCTTCTAAGTCCTTAGTGGCTTTAGTTCACTTGGCATATGTGATAGCTTTAGACTCAACTAAAAATTTGTTCAAGTCTAACTCTACTCTGAACAAGGAGTCAACTAATTTATTAAAAGAGCATCACTCATGTCTTCAAAACTTTCCACTATGGCCTCTCGAGGAAAAATGGCACCAAAGGAATCAAACCATTCCTACCAATCCTTCACTATATTAGTAGCATCCAAAATTGGTGGTATCTAGGGGTGAAATCCCTAAGATAAAACATTCAACTTCTCCTATATGAATAAAAATTTCTTAGTGAAGAAGCCAATTAGTTATTTAACTACTTTTAAGACCTCCTTCACTGTAATTATCTTATTAAGAAAATTTGGATTTTTATCCATTGATACAATAAGCCTCTCTAAGAATTGAGTATATGGCCCACAAAAATTGAATGTAGGTGATAACCATGAAATTTCCTCATTACAAAATTGCTTAGCACTTTGTAAAGAAAAATAAAAAGCATGAGCCTATTATGATATACTCTTTAGAGTTTCAACCTTATGGCTCATCACACTCTTAAGGAAAGATGTCCTAACCTCATCTCCTTGCTAAGTTGGTGGAGTAAAAATGGTCACCCTTTTAGGCTTTGTTATGTCCTCTATATCCTAGTTAGCCCTTATGTAGTTAACTATGATGTTACCTTGGATGGCTCTTCTTGAAAACTTTGTTCCTTGCCCTTGTCTTCAATGGAAACCTACTTAGCATTGGATAGTTTCTCTTTGATAGATGTAACTTTAACCTCTAGCACTTGGATCTTAGCCTCAAACTCTTCAATCTTTACTTTGTAAACATGGCTCTTCCTGAGCTCATCATCATAGAGTTTCCTTGCATCAATGTAATCATGGTCAGACTTGTTTAGTCTTGTCTCTATTTCCTCTATCTTTTCCTCATTCATGAATGAGAAATATTTTAAGGCCTTAGAAATTTCTATCCCAAAGGTTCCTTCTAAGGTCCACACAATCATATTATCCTACTTTGTGCTTTTTACATCCATTAGCTTGGGCTTGTTTGATGAGGGAGCTATGCTCCACACTGATAGAGACTTAGTGTCAATATTGAAACCAGCTCCTCTATACAAACCATCAGCTCCATATGCCTCAAATGAGATGACACTCTCTTGTATTTTTATTTTTTCAAGCATAAAAGCTTATTCAAAATCCCAACCAAGCACTAGTAGCATTCTAATTGTCTACACTAGATCTCTTGCGTCCTCTAGAGTCATTATTTCACTTTAAGGATCATAGGCATATAGTTTTGTGACCAACTCCTACCTCTTTTCAGCTGATTCATTTGGTTTTATCTTTAGGATTTTGTATAAAAATAATTTAAACTCAGTTGATTTGATGAATTTATCATCTTCTATGAATTTATGGTCTTAGATGATCCTATCATCTAGGCTTGTTGTTGCTAGTTCCAAGTCAGTCAAAGTGTTCTCAGCTACAGTAACTCTTTGTTGGATATAACTTTGTCTTAAGTTAGCAAAGTACCAACTTCTACTAGGTAGGATCTACAATGTCCTCTATTTTACTATCTCAGGGATGTAAGCAATCATTTGCCTCTTGTTTCTCTTAGTGACCCATTATGCCTCGATAGGCTCATCTTCTTCCATTTCTAAAGTCACATTAGGCTTAGGGCTATTAGGACATACCCTCTACTCCTCTCAAAGTGGTACATTTGGCATTTGTGCCATCATGTTTGGATGGTTGACAATCATCCTCCTTATCCTTTGAGGATAGGGGATATCCCTATAAAATACTATGAAGCTACGATCTATCCTCTTCATTTCTCTTTCTACCCTCAGAACATCATCAAGCTTGGACAACTTGTCAGTTGCCTCCCCTTTAGAAATAATATTGGGAATGAGCTCTTTATGGAAAAATTATTTAGTACTAGGTAGCACATAGTTTTTCATTTCATTGAGGGTGTTCCGCATCCAATTATCAGGATCATACCTCCTATATGGGCTAATTGATAGATTATAATGGTGGAGGAAAGAATGAATTTAGCCTAGGGATTCTTTTCCAATTGAAAAATCCCCTCCCTTAAAAAACCTACACAAGAATGTACCTTTATGCACCTTAGGTCCTAGATACTGTATGCTTCCATGAATAGTTTCCACATGAATTCTATAATACCTAACCTAGGGGGAATGAATTTTGGCAATATGTGGGGTGGTTGGGGATAACCATATACTCTCATTAGGGTAAAAGTTGTGAATAGGAAAATATCCCCCAATTGTGATCTTATCTTTTACCCTCAAGGAGCAAGGTTGGTCTCAAAAGACTTCAAAATTTTAGGTGCCCTAAAGTAACCCAGGTCTAGCATTTTCATTATAAAAACACTAAAATTCTTAAAAGATGAGACAAAATTAGAGCAATGATAGGTACTATCTGTCCCATGCCCATGTCTATAGCTAAATTGGAAGCTCCCCATTTGCATAAGAGGTGTGATCAATGAAATTCGGGCTTATGTACCCCATGTTCTTGTATATGATCAGTGCATCAACAATGAGTAATGGTGGAATTTGAAATCTTTCATCTCTCCACTTTGGGCCAGTGCAATGTTCTGATTTATCACCTCCAAAATATACTCAACATAATCATATTCTCCACCATGATAGGATTCTTGCACATCTCTAGCAAAAAATAAATTCAGCTCCATATACCATGTTTGTTTCATCTTTTCCCACCACTTTGTTGACACCATGCATTATTTTCATAATAATTCTTTAATTTATCCAAAGGAAACATTTTATCCACTTTGTTAGGGTAATCACCTACACTCTCTATGTCCATAGGAATATGTTGTAGCATTGATTTTGCTATGTATGCCTTGATGTTTCTTTCAAATTTCTTCTATAGGTCAACTAGGTCTACTGCCTTGCTCATAGAACCATCCAATCCAAATGCATCAATTAAAGAGGCACAATCCAATGTGCATATAATAGTTCCATCATGCTTGCGGAATGACTTAGAGGCTGAGTTATTTGATTTAATTAGGGCCTTCACTAAATCAACGTCCAAAAATACCTCTAGTAAGATTAACTTCACCATATTCTTCTTCCAAGAGTTGCAAATAAAGATCTTCTTCTCTTTGTTATATTAGAAATATTTTAAAAGCTTAGAACCTATGACTCTAGGGCATGAAGCATCTCTAAAAAATGTGTTGAGGTCAAAAAAATATGATTATCTGCTCCATTTGCATTTGAGAATCCTGATGACAACTTTATCCACTCTTCAACAAATTGAGTAGGATTCCCTTATCTTGTTTTCTCTCCCTTGGAAGTTGAGGTCTCTACAACTTCCATTTTTGATGCCTGAATCTCTTCAACCTCCTTATTAGATATATTGAGTGTAATGCTGGAATGTGGGAAAAAACTATACTTGCATAATGAAAACAATAATTTGCACACACACTAAAAATTCTACAATTGCTTGAATTCTCTTCTTCTATGAATGGTAATATTTACTTGATCATTAGGATGTTTTATAGTTTAGTGTACAACATCAATGTTCATTTTGCATTGATTTTCAGCATGCTCAAGCCATAAAATTAGTTTCTTTTGTCACCTTAGGGGAGTGTCACCATTACTATCCAATATTACACTTTTTTTACATACTCAAATCCTATTGGTTGAGAGTCCTTTGTCATTTCTATCTCAGAAAAAGTGAAAACATATCATGTCAAACTTAGTGTTTACAATCTTATGGTCATCATAGAAGTCAACATCCTTCATAGTATCTTAGGTGGGGATCAATGGCTCTATGAGCTTATGATCATTAATAAAGAAAGAGAGGATATATGATCTTACACTATCTTGAAATCAAACCATTACTACACAATCATAAACCTTGAGAAAACCCTTTACGATCTCATGATACACTAGTTATCATGACATTGGAGATTACTATTTAAATTCTTTACAATCTTATGATAGCCAATTTACACTGAACAATGTAGTATCTTATTTCAATTTTCTTTTCCTTATGATCTTATTATCATGGTTTATCTATCATTTTGTACTTTTGGTAGTCACCCTTTAAACCCTTATGACACTATGAGAAATCATTACTCTTTTCCATTGTAGCATCACCAACATTATCTTTCAACTTTATGATCTCATGACACACTAGCCTTGTAGCATCATAACACTTTATCTCTACCCCTAAGATCTTATGATACACTATTTATTGTAAGATCAAATATTGCAATATGCTATATTAAAATAAACTTATGCAAAATAAGATTTTGTCCCCACCTTTCCAACTTGGCATCCACCTTGTATATGTTGCATCATTGACCATTCAAGATAGGACATACACCACTTTTCTAACATTGAACTACCACTTTTCCTTTTCATTTTTTACCTTTTGATCTCATGATCATAAGCTTCCCATGACATCGCAAGCTTAAAACTTCTTTTTTATTATCTTACAATGCATGTTGCTTCAAGCATCATAAAGCCTTCAAACTACTTTTGAGAGCTTACAATCTATTGTTTATCATAATATCAAAGGAGATGACCAACAACATGTCACAGAAATCTTTCTACTTCATCACTAGGCCCCACATTGCTTTATCAAACTAAACCATATGATCTTATGATTATCTCTTTATCATGCCATCAAACACCTTAGAAATTGCCCCCATGATCCTACAACCATGGCCTTATCGTAACATTGGAGAACCTCAACTACATCTTTGTATTTCACACATCTATGATCCTATGATAAACTAGTTATTGTAGGGTAAAGACCCTTCTTTTCTTCCTCTATGATCCATCAATCTCCCTATTGTCATAACATCTTACCTCTTGGTTTAGAAACCCTTTCATCAACACTTATGATAATATGACACTTAAAGAAATTATAAGATCAAGAGAATTGTCTTTTACATTTGCAATACTACAATGACAACATATGTTAATATTAGGAGACTCGTATTTGAACTCTATGACCACTCGAAAACCCCATTGATTGTAAGATTGTAAGGGAAGAAATAAAAGACAAACAATCTCCTACTTAGATATAAAACCTAGGGTAAGGGCTAGATTGTGATTTTTATGAAATTTTTTGTGAAAATGATGGAGACACAATCTTAGCACATCATTTTTTGCACTAGGAAAACAAAATTTGATACTGGATTAGGAAAAAAATTATGTTAGTGTCAACCTCTTAAAATGAAAACAAATAAAACATGAACCCTAACATCACAAAAAACTTTCTTAAACATTTTCACCATAAAATTTGCAAATTTATCTTAGTGAAAATAAGAGCTATAAGGACCAATGAAAAAATTCATTGAGAAAGAGATAATTAATGAAACCTTCAAGAACCATAAACTCATTTTCACTGGTAAGGTCATGAGAAGACATATCCCTAAATCCAAAAAAGAAAAGGTTGAGCTCCCTAAAAAAGTAGGACACTTCATGCCCTTGGAATTGTATCATCTTAAAATGGAATCACTTCCATGTTAAGAGTGTTTAGCCCTCCAAGTAAGTGGTATGGGGTCATGTCAATCACCTTGAATATTTTTTTTTCATGAATTTGGTTATTTTCCCCCTGCTCTATTTCTCCCCCTCTATTTCCAACTTTTTTGTTGACAATTTTCTCTATGAAATTGAGGACTTTGACATTCTAGATCAAGGACAACCTTTTAGGTCAAGGTCAACCTTGAACCTGATCTAGGTCATAAATGACCTCAACCATGACCTAGGGTAGGGTTGACCTCATCCCTAACCCTTGCTCCAATTTTTAATTTATGAGAGTTTCAGGATATTAGGCTTCAAAAAGTTTATTTTTCCCACTTTTGGGGTGACAATTTTTGGTTTTGGAATGATAGACTCTTATATTACATTCAATCTAGGTCCATTTCTAGGGGTTCAAACTAAGTGGGATTTAATGCTCCCATGTTGGCCTTCTCTAGAAGTTTGTTTCCTAGATCTCTATATAAGGAAGCCTTCTTCTCTCATTTTGATATCTAAAATCTATCAATAATTCATAAGCACATCCATGATCTATGAGTGGAGTTATGATCTAGTTTTTATGAAGAGCATCTATGATCCATTATCAAGCATTCTATCATTTAAGCATTCAAGTTTTCTACTTAAGAATAGGGATTGAATCATTCAAGCCTTTGAAGGGATTTGGTTCAAGTATTCAAGATTCATCATTTAAACCCTAAATCTAGCCATCACAGTGGTGTGATCTTCCTTCAAGACCTTTGTTCATCTTCAATATTTGTTCATTTTTCTATCAAGGTGGATTTGAAGTAGATGATCATGGAGGTTTTGATTTACATTTTCTAATGTTATGTTCAAGCTTCCATATCAATATAGTTATTTACATTTCAAATAAAATTGCATATCTATTGAGTTGTTGGAAATATAAGAGGAGTAACTAAAAGGGAAGGGGTGAATTAGTTACTACTAAAATAAATCTCAAATCCCTTAGATGTCAGTAAAAATTATAATCTAACAATTGAATACTGTTGATGTTCAGTAAACATGCATAAGATACTATAACTTGATAAATGCTAAATGTGCTTAGTAACCAATTAAATTTTTAGGTCTTAAGACATTGTCAATGATTATTTAATCTTAATCTCAAGCATTAAAAAAAAAACATGAATACATATGACACTAGGATTTAATGTGGAAACCCAATTTTGGAAAAACCACCAATTGTAAATAGTTACTATTTTTCACTCTTCTGAAGTGAGCCCTATTAGGAGCCAACCTTGTTAAAGGTTACAAAACACACTATTAGGTGTGACCCTATGAAAGGATTTAATCACCTTGTTAGGAGTGGCCTTTTTAGAGGTCTTAAAATAATTTAATAGACTTTTCACCTTGTTAGAGGATTTACAAATGGTTGTTAAATGAACTCTGTTAAGAGATTTAGATCATTGCTACAATGGTTAGAGAGTAACAATGAAATGACCTAATTAATATACAACTAAATTTTTTATTACAAATATCTGTTCTAGCTTGTACTAAATTTTTCTTGATTGAATATGACTTTTCTACTCCACAAGGTTATTCATCTTAAACTTCAAATTTGCTTCCTCTCTTCATCCTTTGTAATTAATTCAGTACAACTTGCACACATTGAAATCACAACTTGACCTTTTATTTGTACCTTTCATATTATCAAGTTAGCTCAAATACAATTAGAATAACTAATATTCATCACCATAGTTGGCTAGAATAAATCAATAAAATAATTAAGCTTCACATGCCGAAATAAGAAAATCCTTTGCTAGTTGATCCAACTTGGTAGAAACTAACTCATAAGTGATTTCTTATGTTAACCAATAGAAGCTTAGTTAACACTATGATCTTGTAAAAATCCTTTGGTAACCAAGTGAAATCGGTCACCATTGATACCATACAACTTTCCTTCATTAACCAAGTGAGCTTAGTTAACACTCTTTCTTTGCATTGATTCCTTCAACACTTGAGTGAACTTGGTAGAAATTGTCTTCTACATAAGAAAGGTTAGTAGACATGGAAAATAGTCTTCGCTACCAAGTGAGCTTGGTATACACTGACTGGCAACTAATATTACATTTGTATAACATCAAGGACAACACACAATTAATCAATTGTATCCAACAATCTCCCTCTTTGGCATTGATGGCAATACAACATGTCATAACACAATGAAATTTTAAGAACCAGACTCCCTCTGTCAATAAGCTTTAATTTGTAACAATCTTCTATCAAGTTCAGTCTCTTTTGATGTTTATTTATAAAACTTCTCCATCTTTCAGAATTCTCCCTCTTAGACTAACTTCTCCCTCTATGAAATAACAAATTTTTTAGAGAGATATGACTATACACCTCTCCCTCTTTGAGAACACATGCCAAAGACAATAGTTTTTATTAGTATCGATGTACCTTGAGTACTCATTCATTTTCAATATGCTCTTGACAATGCTACATCAACTGATTGATCTTCAACTTATTTTATGTTAATGCATCACAAAAATTTATTGAGTGAGCTTTAGATAGGGGAATGACCCCTAGCTTACCTCTTAGATACAAGAATGAATCCTTAGGTAATGGTTTAGTAAATATGTCTACAATCTATTATTTTGTATTCAGATATTCTAATCTGACTTCTTTATCCTGTACTAGTTCTCTTACAAAATGATATTTGATAGCAATGTGCTTTGTTTTGGAATGCATCACTGGATTCTTTGATATGTTGATTGTACTAGTGCTATCACAATATATGACTACTGGCTCTTTGATTTCAATCTTCATTCCTTCCAAAAATTGTTTGCACCAAACAATGTTAGAACAATTTACTATTGCTACCACATATATTGCTTTTGATGTGGATTGGGAAGTGCAATTTTGTTTCTTGCTTGTCCAAGATACCATTCTTTTACCAAGAAAGAATGCTCTACCACTAGTGCTTTTTCTATCATCAAGACTTCCTACCCAATCAACATCAATAAAAACTTTTAGGTCTAGATTGCCTCCAAGTTTGTACCATAAGCCATAACATTCAATACCTTTTAGATATCTCATGATTCTTATGATTTCCATCATGTGATTTTCTCTAGGTTTTGTTGAGAATCTTGCCAGTATCCCAACTGCTAAGGCAATGTCAGGCCTTGTATGTACTACATACTATAATTTCCCAATCATTGATCCATATAAGGTCTAATATACTTCTTTGGAGTCACCATTTTTGTTAAGCTTGCATCTAGTACACATGGGAGTTCCAATTGGTCTTGAATCTTCCATTCCAAACTTCCCTAGTATCTCCTTGATATACTTATATTAAGTGATATAGATACCACTTTTGTTCTGCTAAATCTACAAAGCAACAAAGAATTTTATCTTAGTAAACATGGACATTTCAAATTCTTTACTCATTTCTTCTCAAAATTCTTTGCATAAGTCATCATTTCTTGTAAATATAGTATCATTAACAAATATTTCTACTAGGACAATCTTCTTATCTGGTCCTTCTTTGACATATAGACTACTATTATCATTTGTATAAAACCAATCTGTATCAAATAGTTGTGTAGTCTTTCATACCAGGCTCTAGGAGCTTTTTTGAGACCATATAGTGCTTTGTGTAATTTGCAGACCATGTCCCTTTTGTTAGGATCAACAAAACCTTCTGGCTATTCAATGTAGACTTCCTCATCAAGAGTTCCATTCAAAAATGTAGATTTAGCATCCATCTGATATAATTTGAATCCTTTGTGAGCTGCATATGCAAATAGAGTCATAACACCTTCTAATCTTGCAATAGGGGCAAATGATTCACCATAATCAATACTTTCTTCTTGAGAATAGCCTTTCCATACTAGTCTTGCTTTATTTCTAGAGATCCTTCCATCTTTATTCAACTTATTTCTAAATACCCATTTTGTGTCAATTATATTTTTATTCTTAGGTTCATTAAGCTCGGTCTAAACTAGCTCGGTAGCCTCTAAATGTGACCCGGGTCCCTATGAGTTAGTTTGTACTTCCTACAACTTGATAACTATAGGAGATTTGGGGAGCTTAGGAGATGATGTCTCCTTTGTCTCAAATAGATTTGGTAGGGTATCATGTTCATAGTAGACAAATCTTCTGTAATCCTCTAGTTCTTTTTTGCTTTCTTCTTCACTCCTTTCTACAAACTCATCAATTCTTACATGTGCATTTTCTATTATCTTATGAGTGGAAAAATTCAAACATTTGTATGCTTCACTTCTACAGGAGTATCCTAGAAATATGCCTTCATCACCTTTTACATCAAATTTTCCTTTTCTAGATTCCTTCAAGATGTAACACTTGCTGCCAAATAATTTTATGTAAATTTACATTGGGTTTGTAGTCATACCATAGTTCTTAGGGAGTTTGATTAGAGTCTTTCTTCAACTAAACTTGGTTTAAAGTGTTGGCTACAGTGCTGATAGCTTCCTACTAGTATTTGATAGCAACATTCTTCTTAATCATCAATTTCTAGCACAATCCATGATGGATCTATTTCTTCTTTCAACTATTCCTTTTTTCTTAGGTGTGCTAGGGGTTGATACTTGTCTTTTGATTCCTCTATCAATGCAAAAATTGTTAAATTCATTGAAGATGAATTTACCACCTTTTTTTGATCTTAAACACTTCAAAAGCTATCAATCATCCAACTAGAACATCCAAGTTCAGTTTGTTATTTGGATCACATCTCATTTCTTGAATAGAAGATACTTTAATTGCATAGATAAGAAGAAGAGTTATCAGTGCCTTACTTACAACAGTTTCATCTTTAATATCTCCTCCATATGCTTTGATTGCACTTACACTGGCTTTGATTCTTTCCACATATTTTGCAATGTTTTCATCTTCTCTCATTCTCATTTGGCCAAATTGTCCTCTAAGACTTTCTGCTTTGGATCTTCTTACATTGTCATCTCCTCCATAGATATATTTTAGTTTGACCCACATTTCATGAGCAATTTTATAGTCTTTTACCTCATCAAATTCAACATAATCGAGAGTAGATGCAATATCAATCATCATGATGTTATGGTTCTTCCTTTCAACAATGTCTTCAACTGATAATGTTCTAGTGGGAGTTTTATATTTAGCATCAAGATACTTGCAACTTGAGTCACTAGTTTTAGCTATATGTAATATCATGAGTCCTTACCATGTTGCAAAATTGTCTTTGTTGAGCTTTGGAGTCTCTCTTTTATAAGACATCCTGATCTTTAGCTTAGGTCCTTGAAATGTTCTTTGCAAGAACCAAAATCTCTGATACCAATTGTTGGAAATATAAGAGAAGAAACTAAGAGAGGAGGGGTGAATCAATTACTAATAAAATAAATCCTAGATCACTTAGATGTTATTATAAATTATAATCTAAAAATTGAATAGTGCCGATGTTCGGTAAACATGCATAAGATACTATAGTTTGATAAATTTTGGATATACTTAGTAACCAATTAAATTTGTAGATCTTAAGATATTGTTAGTGATTACTTAATCTTAATTGCAAGCATGAAAGAACTAACATGAACGCATATGACACTAGGATTTAACGTGGAAACCCAATTTGGGAAAACCACCAATTGTAACTAGTTACTATTTTTCACTCTTCTAAAGTGATCCCTAATAGGTGTGACCCTATTAAAGGATTTAATTACCCTATTAGGAGTGGCCTTGTTAGAAGTCTTGAAACAATTTAATAGAATTGCCACCTTGTTAGAGGATTTACAAATGTCTATTAAACCAACTCTGTTAAGAGATTTAGATCACTACTACAATGGTTAGAGAGTAACAATGAAATGACTTGATTAATATGTAACTAAATTTTTTATTACAAATTTCTATTATAGCTTATACTAAATCCTTCTTGATTGAATATGGCTTTTTCTGCTCCACAAGATTATTTAGCTTAACCTTCAAATTCACTTCCTTTCTTCATCCTTTGAAATTCATTCAATATAACTTGCACACTTTGAAATCACAACTTGAACTTTTACTTATACCTTTCATATTTTCAATTTGGCTCAAACACAATTAAAATAAGTAATATTCATTACCATAGTTAGCTAGAACAAATAGTAAAACAATTAAGCTCACATGCCAAAACAAGAAAATCCTTTGCTAGCTAAACTAGCTCGGTAGAAACTAACTCAAAAGAAATTTCTTGTGTTAACTAATAGAAGCTCAAATAACACTACAATCTTGTGAAAATCCTTTGGTAACTGAGTGAACTCGTTCACCACTGATACCATTCAACTTTCCTTCATTAACTGAGTGAGCTTAGTTAACACTTTTTCTTTGCATGAATTCCTTCAACGCCTTGAGTGAACTTAGTAGACACTCTCTTCTACATGGGAATGCTTAGTAGACATGGAAAATAGTCTTCACTACCTAAGTGAGCTTGGCATGCACTGACTGGCAACTAATATGATATTTTTGTAACATTAAAGACAACACACAATTAATCGATTGTATCCAACATGAGTGTCATAGCATCTTTGTTAGATTTACTTCTACTAATTGCTAGCATTCCTTATTTCAATTCCATTATTAAGGTTTATTCTAATATAGGGTTTGACCAAGGTAAACCCCTCATCCAAAAAAAACCATTTTTCTTGCAGATATAGTTGTGAAACAATGAATTAAAGAGAAGACTTAGATACCCTTTTTGTCAAACTTGTAGGATTTGGGAACAAAATTTTTATCAAAGTAGTGCACATCAAGGTCAACTTTTTGAGTTACAATTGTGTCTTGAGATAAGGTTGTGCCTTGCTATTAGGGTTAAGGTTGACCTCTCTTCAAAAAAAAAAAATTTCTAGGTTTTCTCTGTCTCAACATTTCCATTCTAGAACACGTTGCAAAGATCCCCAAAACTATACACAAACATCACAAATCAGCATTTTCCATATTTATCCTACTTCAACATAAGTATTTGTCTTTTATCTATTCAAGATTTAAGCACATACTTTTCAAATAGTAAGACCACAAGACCTCTTTTATATCTATTCTCCATTGTTTGATCTATTTGTGCAATGATCAATTCCTTGTGGTTAATCAATTTGGATAATTCCTATTGGGAATTCATGTTGAGGATAGGCCTTATTTTCATCCTATTTATTTTGATAAAACCAATGCAGTTATCCACTTTTTTTTTGTTGAATTGGATACTCTACTGTGTTTTGTATTGTTAAATTTCATTTCATATTTGTTAGGCATTTTCTTACATTAAGATTAGATATATTTTATGCTCTTGCATTTCAAAATTTAAAGGTACAAAAAAAAATTATATATTTAATAAAAATACAAAAACATTTCTTGCATTTCATATACTATGAAGATGATAAAGATGCTTTGGTGTGTGGTTATGTTCCTTATTACCCTTATTATATCATCTCTTTACCATAATTGTGAGGTTTATGAGAGTTTCATTCATTTTATTATGTTCATGATCTTTCATTTTATTCTCGCTTATGCTTTTGTGAATTTCATTGATACTAGTATTCTTACATTTAAAACTTTCATTAAGGATTCATGTGGTAGACTTATTATTCTTTTGGATTATGTGAAGGATTTGGTATATGATACACCATTTCCTAATCTTCTTAATTCGAATCCTAATATTCTTAATCCAATGACTAATTCTAAATCTATTAATCCTTGGCTTTCCCATACTTATGATGGAATTCAAGCTATAGTTGAGGATGCAGATGTGCAAGATCTCTCTAATTTACCTTCTCCTCTAATTCATGATGATATTAAAGGAAAGTATAAAGATACTTCTTCCAAACCTATTATTCCACCTTATACAACATTTTCTTATCAGCATGATAATCAATCACCTCATGTACATGATTTACATGATATGTATACTATAGGATATAATCTAATAACTAAACAAGGTTATAAAGGTTTAGGGCTTGGAGTTTATGAACACAATATTAAGCATCTAGTTCATATACCCTCTATACTAGATTTTCATGGTGTTGGTTGTTAGAAATCTCAAGTTAAGTTGGGTGATGTTAATCATCATCCTTATCTTC
Source organism: Cupressus sempervirens (assembly GCA_028749045.1). Taxonomy (NCBI): domain Eukaryota; kingdom Viridiplantae; phylum Streptophyta; class Pinopsida; order Cupressales; family Cupressaceae; genus Cupressus; species Cupressus sempervirens. Next base: position 609,062,122 of record CM053784.1, on the reverse strand, counting down.
ATAAACTTCTCCCTACACCTACTTTAGATAACTCTAATATTTGTCAACAGGTGGCTAAATAGGTGTGTATTGAATTGATGAATTGGACAAAAAAGAAATCTTTAAACCTATACCAAAAGATGCCTTATCCAAGTATAAATGTGTTTTTCATTATTGTAATACACATTTACTTGCTGATTTTAGACATTTTAAATTGTGTGTTCGTGAACGAGCTTCTTTAGGAATTATATTTCACTCTCATGTAGTTTTACAAATTCTCTAGATTTTTTGATATAGGGGATTTCTTTCCTATTGATATAATGTATGTTTCTTCTCCTCTTGTAACTGACTAGTGGGCAAGAGGTATATTTTTATCCAGCCTCCTAGGATCTATTAGGCCTTTTTTTTGGCTTAATTGGTATTGTTTATTCCTATTTTCTATCATGCTATGTCCAAGATATCTTTTTTACAACATTGCTTTTGTAAAAGTATCCCTTGTATTCTCCCTGGGGAGCAATATTATTCCTTCTTTCTTTGTGTCTAGGGAACTAATTTCCTTATCTTAGTGGTACTTTTTTATATTGCAATATTATTTCTTCATATAGACTAATGTTTTGACAATGGATAATCTTTTTCTATGAGAGTTGTTGTTCTAGGTCATCACCTCTTCTTTATGCTGCAAATTATGTTCTTTATAACCTCTTACCCTTTCTTTTGTGTTATTATAACCCCTTACCCTTTCTTTTTTGTTAGAGCTTTTTTTCTCATTCCAAAGATTCTTTTTCCTCTTCTTTGGAGGAGGCTTAATGATTAAATATTTTTTCCCACTTGATCTATCTTTGAAAGGTGATATTTGATCTAAAAGTACTTTGCTATGGTGGGGGTCTTGTTGATAAGATCTCTTTCTTTGAGGATCATTTTTCCATAAGTGACATATCCTTTTCATGATTATCTACGATCTTTGATGTAGGGGTCAACATCCCTCATTAAGGATATCGCATACATTTTAGTTAAACAAGATACCTCCTTGCCTTATGAAGTAGGTATCCTCTTTCTCTTCCTTATCATATCTAGTTGGGGGCATATAGGGTCTCCCTTATACTATAGTTTTATTTATATGCTAAATCTCAGAAGGTAATGCACATAAGTTGCTAAATACTTAAGAGAAAAACATTTTTCAAATTTTTCTATATGCATAACATACATACATAAGTTACTAAATCTTGAAGAGACACACATTGCTACATCCTATGAAGGTAACACATATAAGTTTCTAATGTTGGACTAACCACCAACATTCCCCTTTGATATTTTTTGCATGGATTAACTACTACCTGTGTTCTATAAGTCTAGTGGTTGTATTGGGTATTAACAAGTCAATCTTGTGGTGCGATGACAACCCTAGCTTGTAACAAGTGGTATCAAAGCTTGATCATAGGTTCAAATCTCCTCGGGTAACATTGGGGGGTGATTTTTGGACTAACCACCAACATTCCCCTTTGAGATTCATGACATGGATTAACTACCTCCTATGTTCTATAAGTCTAGTGGTTGTATTGAGCATTAATAGGTTGATCTTGTGGTGCAATGACAACCCTAGCTTATAATGTCTAAATCCTTAAGAAACACACATTTTCAATTTTTTAATATGCTAAATCTTTCGAAGGTAACACACATAAGTTGATAAATCCTAAAAAGATGCACATTTCATATTCATAGTGAGAGAACAAGGTGAATCTATGGGTATTCTAGAAGCTATCAAAAGATGCATTACAATTTCAAGCACATTTTTTGGGTGAACTATTAGGTTTGGCTACCTATTTGGGCTCTATCTCTCCCTTGGTGATTCATGGTAAGGTGGGCATCTTATTGGGAAAGGTAATCACTTCTTCCTTTCTTTCTTTTCACTTTCATGCTAGTAGGAATAGATCATGAAGCTATGTTATTTATAGTGTTTCTTTCTCTTGTTTTCCTTATGTAATCATTTTATTTTTTTATAATAGTTTTCCAAATATGATATTAGTATCAAAAAAATTTCTTAGGGAGGCTTCTTGTACTAGTTGATTTGGGTTGGTTTAGTACTAAACCGTTTCTTTCATGTTATTTTATTTGGTTTGTTTTCACACCCTTGTTCATGTATGTTGAGTTAGAATCCTTAGCTTCAGGGCTTGTGTCTCTTCTTTTTTCTCATTTACTAAGATTTTTCATTGAGTTCATAATCTTGCTAAAGTGGGGGCTAAACATATCATCTTAAAATTGAAGCACATTCATGATGAGAGTGTTTAGCCCTTCAAGTAAGTGGTTTGGGGTGATGTAAAGTGCCTTGAATAGGTTTTTGTATGGATCTAGCTATTTTACCTTGCTTTGCTTCTCCCCCTCCATTTCTAGCATTTCTAGCACTGATTTGCTTTGCTTCTCCCCCTCCATTTCTAGCATTTTTTTTGATAACTTTCTCCATGAAACTAAGGACTTTGACTTTCTGGGTCAAGGATGACCTTTTAGGTCAAGGTTGACCTCTACTTTGACCTAGGTTAACAAATAACTTTAACCTAGCATAGGTCAAGGTCAATCTTGTCCCTAACCAAAGGCCCAATTTTTAATTTCTGTGAGTTTTAGGATACTAGGCTCTAGAAAGTTTGTTTTTTCTTCTTTCAGGTTGGTTGTTTTGGGTTTCAAAATGGTAGGCTCTTAAATTACATTTAATCTAGGTCTATTTATAGGATTTAAGGTTAAGTGGGATTTAATTCTCCCATATCATCCTTCTCTAGAAGTTTGTGCCCTAGATCTCCATATAAGGAAGCCTTATTCTCTCATTTTGACATCTACAATCTATCAATAATTCATAAGTGTATCCACAAACTATGATTGAAGTAATTATATATTTTTTATGAAGACCATCTACAGTCCATTATCAAGCATACTATCATTCAATCATTCAATTTTCACATTGAGGATCAAGGATTAAAGAATTTAAGAATTTGAAGGGATTTGGTTCAAGCATTCAAGATTCATCATTTAAATCCTAGATCTAGCCATCATGGTGGTGTGATCTTCATTCAAGATCCTTTGTTCAAATTCAAGATTTATTCATTCTTCTATGAAGGTGGATTTGAAGTGTATAATCATGGATTCTTTTATTTATATTTTCTAATGTTATGTTCAAGCTTTCATATCAACATACTTTTTTATATTTCAAATACAATTTTATATCTATTGAGTATCATAGATTCATCATTAGATTTACCTCTACTACTTGCTAGTATTCCTTATTTTAGTTTCATTATTAAGGTTGATTCCAAACTAGGGTTTGAATTAGTAAAACCCTCATCTAAAAACCAAAACCATTTTTCTTGTAGATATAGGTGTGGAACAACGAACTAAAGAGAAGATTTGGATACTCTTTTCATCTAACTTACAAGATCCATGAACAAAATTTTGTTAGAGCAATATAGGTCAAGGTCAACTTTTTGGGGTACAATTGTGCCTTGGGGTAAGATTATGCCCTGCTATTAGTGTCAAGGTCAACCCCCCTTCAAAGAGTCAAGGTCTAGAACAAGTTATAGTGATCCCTGAAACTGTACATAGACATCATAAATCAGCATTTTCCATATCAAGGTAAGTATTTTTCTTTTATCTATTCAAGGTTTAAGCACATGCTTATCAAATAGTAAGACCATAGGACCTCCTTTCTTCCTATTCTCCATTTCTTCATTTGTTTGTGCATTGATCACTTCCTTGTGCTTAATCAATTTGGATCATTCCTATTGGGAATTTAGGTTGAGGATAGGCCATATTTTCATGCTATTTAGAATTTTTTTGGAAAATACTTGTAGTACACTATTTTTTGAATTGATAAGGTAATTGGATTGGATGATATGATGAATACTCCTAGGTATGTATACATCATTTCCCTAGACATACATGACACACACCATAACATTGGGTATAAATATGTGACCCATATTAGAAATGTTATGCATAATGAGATTATTGTAGCTGAGAGAGGAGTGATGGGTAAATTCAAATTCCACCACTTCTCATTGTTGATGCACATCAATATTTATAAGAATATAAGGCACATTAGTCCTAATTTCATTGAAGGAACAAAGGAGAATGGAGAAAACATTCCAGTGCAGGTATGGACCAAATTAAGGAAAAGGTTTTATCCCTATTCCAATTTTATTATTTTTCATAATGATTTTTTTTTTGAAATTTCAAATATGCTAGCTGATATTACTAAGAGGGTTCCTAGGGGGTTTAGAATGATAATTATACCATCTACATGGCCTATTGAGGATAGGAGGTTAGGCTATGAGTGGGCAAGTCTTTTCCTTTTTGATAATTTTTCTTTGATAAGGGTTTGTGATGCCCCCAACCCCCCCATGATTTTCCTAGATACATTCCAAAGAGAATGAGGAAAGTAGAAGTTTTTTGGAAATTAATAATAATAGATAGGGAATACCTAGGACCTAAAGTAAAACATGGTTCCTTTATTCCTAGAAATGTCAAAATAGGAGATTTTATTGTAGGAAAAGATGTCATTGAAGAGATAGATAAATTCATGAGAAAATTCTTATTTCTTGTTTCTCCTTCTAGGACCTATGATCTCAATGATCTTCTTATGCATGCCCTAAAGAAGATCATGAGGAAGTACTGATGGGGACACAACCCAAGAACAGAATGGAAACAACAGAAAAGGGAAATTATATTAAATAAGAAAATAAGCTAGTACAAACAGTATAGGAAAATGAACTTCAAAACATGCCCTAAGGGCTTACAATGGCATAAATTTGGAGATAATTTCTCATTATGGTACCTCCTCTCAAACTCCACTCCGAACTACCTTTTACGATGCCAAAAATCTCTTTAAATAGACCTCAGAGGGTTAAGGACTAGGAGTACATTCTAGAAAGTTCTAGTAGGCATCCACCGACCAAATAGAAGGTTCCGAAAGTTGTGTTAGAAGTCGGTGCAAATCTAGAAGAATCCATAAATGGTAACTAAACTTTTGGGAGGCATAACTTTTGAACCATAGCTCTGATTGACGAACCGTTTACATTTTAAGAAAGCTCTCGAAGCGCTCTATAGCCCTATGGTAACCTAACTTTGAAGCATTCTTAGGAGGTCTCCAGAACCCAAAAAATTGCAATAACTTTCAAACTATGGGGCCTTTTGACCTGATTCTTTTTCAAGAATGCTCTAAATCACGATTACATTCATCTAGCCAATTCACACCTTCTAGGTCACCAAAATGATGGCCAAATAGCATGCTCCTATTTTTTTGGGATTTTTAAACACACTGATAGTGGAACTGTGAGAGTTGGAACCTTTATTTGACCCAAATGGGTATCCAAAAATGTAAAGACATGAAATAGAAACCAAGTCTAAGTACATTTTTTTCGGGTGACACAGGATTGCCCTTATACCTCTGGATGCTCCTGCATCAAGTACACTCTGCCAAATAGTAAATCCTACTAGGAAGAAGAAGTGATAAATGATTTTTTTGAATATAGAGGAATGTAGAGACATGACATTAAAATGAGTACAAATTATGAGAGTAGAAGAGGAGATGAAAATAGTTTTACCATGAGGAGATATACCTAGATAGGTATAATAAATGCCTAGACATTTTGATGCCATACTATCTCAAGTCCTTAGTGAAACAAGAGACAAAATAGTACCCCAATCTCCTAAGTATGATGATAATATAGAGATTTATGTTGAAGATGATCAGCTAGAGAGTTCATTGTGAGCCTAAGGTGGCAAAAAGAAATGAAAAATTATAGAGATCCTAGAGAAGGAAAGGGAGAAGGTACTACAAATAATGCTAAGGGGGACAAAGTATTTTGAGACATAAGGCATAATTTCCTAATAAGGAAAGCATGACTAAATGAAAGAATCCTTAATAAGATTGAGCTTGAGACAATTATTTTGGATGAAATAATAATCCAAGCTCAAGAATTTATGTAGGATGATGACTAGTGAAGAATCTATAAGAGTATGACCTAGATAGTGAGACTCCCATTGTCGATGAAGCTAGAGAACTAGTCAAGAGAAATGGGATGTTACTATTCCTTGGATTGGAGCTTAGCTCATCCCTTGTGCTTGACCAAATAAGAAGACAAAGTAAATATAACTCATTTGAGGAGACAAATATTGCAAGAGAGTTGCAAGGGTCTAGATTTAATATTGACTCTATTTTGGAATGTCAAAACAACATCAAGTGACCAGATTCACAACTTGATGAACACTTCTTCACTAATAGGGTAGAGTAAAATAGATATTCTTGAAGAGTAGTTGTACAAAACATACAACATAATCACTAAGAAAAGGAAGAAATATGAGGAAGAAATGAAGAAGACATATATACTAGAGTAGAAAGTGGTTACCCTCAAGAATGAGGTAAGAACTTTGAGGAATGTAACTAAACCTATCACAAAGGTCAAAGATCAAGAGAAAAAAACTAATTTTGATACATTAAATCTAGGTATAGATCAACACATGTAGGTGGATGGGCTAAAAGGAAGAAAATAAAGAGAAATCAAAACAATGGAGACTATTCTCTCACATAAAATAAGTCTTCTCAAACATACTTCTTAGAGAATCCACAAAAATTATATTACATTACATGGAGAAGAGTATCAATGCTCTGAATCCTTGTGTATTCTTTCTCCCTTAATCATTGAGTGGCGACCTTATATTTTAGTTTATTGATACGTTGGTCCCAATTTTGCCCCAAAAAAAGAGTTTCCCAAGGAAACCATTATTTTCACAAGGAAAATGGAATAAATAATTAAATTTATTCGATTCCTACTAAGCTATAATCAATAAATAATAAAATGAAGACCATTGTTAATGGGACACCTAGCTTCATACCAAAAATTATTGATGATGAGAACAATATTAGAGAGTATCAAGTATGGTAATAATCTTTTGATAACATCTTAAAACATGAAAGGTATGTCACATACAATAATGGGGAAATTAACATTGTAACAATTTTTGATATTGTTGATATACTGTACAAGCTAGAGATAGATATGAGAAAAATATTTGCAAAGGTTAAGGTCTTGATAAATGAAAAATGGAATAAGTCCCTAACTGATCTAAATACATTTAGAGAAGCCATATAGCCAGATGAAGAATCAAATATTACTATTTTGGAGGTGATAGTTTATATAAAGGCAATTCCATCTAGAGATAGTGACTGAGCATGCAGAGAAAAGTCAAATAACATGAAGAGGAAGGACAAATACTTGATAGAGACACCTTATCTTTTTCATTCACCTGCTATGAATGTGATCTCATTAAAAATTATAGAATTGATCTTGAACATCCAAATTGATAGCTATTCAAATTTTGGTTATGTCCAACATTCTTTTTGTAATTATTTTGTCTCATATGAAAAAAGTTGTTGTATCTTGTTTCTAAACATGTGTCCTCCCATATAAATCTTGTTGTAATACTTATTCTATAAATTTATTTCCAAGATGTGGAGTGAGGGTACGAGTTTCATTTTGTTCAACAAAATCTTGTTCATTCTTGAGCTGGTCCAAATATATTGTATATGCCTTTATCCAAAAATAGAATGAAAAAGAAAGTTAAAAGTTGTTGATCTCTTTTGAGTTATTTTTTGATTGAAAGTGTCATCTAATTGTATATTTTCTAAGGAATTAATATAAATATGTAGATAGTTGGCTATTCATAATAGATCATGTCTCTTCCTTTTATACCACTTCAATTCTTTGAGGTTTAATAGTAGCTTTTATTAAATTTACTTATCTTGTAATATTGATAATATTCTCACAAAGTGTTAAGATAGATCTTATAATAGATATCAAATTCCTATGAAGCTATTAGCCTAATTGATAAAGCACTGGCCCTCCATAAAATTTAATCTATTTGCAATTATTCTACAATATATATCTCTTATAAATCAATCATTTTATTATTTTATTGTCGAAGATTTGAAGTGTGAGCCTATACCTTATTCATGGAGTTTTAGGGTTTGGTAAACTAGTCATTTTTCATCTCTTTTGCAGTCCTAGAATTAGAAGAATTAAGGATATAATCATTTGTTATGTTGGAATTCATTTTGAGAGTTTGAATTCAAAATAGATAAAGAATGAATTCCTAGGTATACTCGCTTGAATCTTGTAGAATTCAAAGTGGAGAAGACATCAAAGTCCTGTCAATTGGTCCTTTTAATTTTCATATCATAATACCCATCATGGTCTCTAGCTAATTCTTAGGTGCTCTCTACTTTTAAGAGGTTGTTAAAAAATTTTCAAATCAAAAGCCAACAATTTTCATTTTGCATTACATTTTTTTGACTTTTTTATCTTTTGATTGTCTACCCATTTTACTAACTCAATTAATTAATCTAACTTGGGGGTTTTGTTTCTAAGATATGAAATATTCTAATGTAAAATTTTATAAAAATCAATCATAACTATTGGATTTAATTTATTCAATTCAATGTAATACATTTCTTAGTTTAAAATTGGAAATGAATATGATAAAAATTAAAATGAATATTGTTTCTAGACTTTGGCTTTTGTAAAATTAACAATGAATTCCATATAGAAATATATTCATTTTATCTTTGATGAAACTTATTTTTTAGTACACTTTAAACATATAATTTTAAATCATCTATTTTTCCTTCTTACTATTATAAGTAATATTTGAAAAGAAATAAAAGCATACCATTTCAAATTTTAAAAATTTCAATGAACTCAAAAACTTTCTTATATATATCCACTAGACATTTGCAATGCATTGAAGAAAATTTTTTAAAATAATTCTTCCATTAAAATACATTCTAACTTTCATCTTGTGTTGAAAACTCCATTCTTGGTTAAAATACATTTACACTTTTGCACTATACAATACAATGCAAATGAAACTTGGATGCATTTCTTGTTAGAATATATAGTCCACCAATATAACTTGGGTGGTGAATTAGTTATTGAACTAATATCACAATTATCAACCTTATTAAACTTTAACCATGTGACCAATATAATCAAAAACCACAACAAGATACTCATGTACAATGACACCATATGTGTTAACTAGACAAATCCTTGATCAAAGTGAAAACCCCAATGGTACCCAGAAGGTGATGTACTAATATAAATATTCCTTATTAGAGGATGGACCCTATTAGAATTCAATAAAAATATTTAGTACATATCAATCCATATTAGGAGACTTTGAATCCCTGTTAGGAGATTCCAACCCTATTAGGAGTTGTGCAACCATGTTAGGAATTATGGAAGACAACTGGACCCATTGCCCAAATAGCTTCAAGGGAAAGATCAATGAACCCAATATCCAAATGATCTCCATATTATGCCTTGTAGAATAATAGAAATGAATAGTACTGCTCCTTCCTTTTTCTATCCTATTAACTAGACTTCTTCTCCTTCTAATCTTATAACTAGATCACAAATCTCGCATCCAATAGTCCCTTGGATCTATTACTTGTACTCAGTAAATACTCTATTCCTTTTTGCACTTCACATATAATTCAATCTCATACTCATGTCTAAAAAAAGGAAAAAATCTTTCCTTTATACCATATCCTAAAAATAATTCCTTGAGTCGGCCTTGAGGCTTTCCCAATTAATTATAATAAGATAATTTATTAATTTATAGTTACACTAGCACTTTCGACTCACAATCTATACAAATTCTCACGTGTATGACATTAGGGATTGTGCATCCACTAACATCATCATTAGATTGGCATCACTTACTAGCTAACTGCACATCAATAGATTACATCATTGCTAAAGGATATAATACAAACATTAGAAACTACTTCTTAGGTACTTTGTCTTTGTACTTCTCTCAGTAAATTAGGAACAACTCCAGCATGTCTTTAACTTACATGCTAAAAATTGAACCTTTACATTAGGACACTATACCAAACATGTCCATGAATGTGCATCACCAAATAATCAAAACATTTTTCATATAACTATGATCTATGTCTAATAATCTGTTAGTTTTTACAAACTTGTTGCTATGTTGACATCAATGAAAAACATAGTCATGAATGCAACATGTCAATATTCTCCAATTCTTAGGATACTCCTCCAAAGGAATATCATCAACATCCATGCTAATAATCTCCCCCTTTGGCATTGATGACAACATAGATAAAAAAATCTTAGTTCCAAGAATACCAAATAGTATTCCATTATTTCTATTGCTATTATTCTCATCTTTTCAAATCTTCTTCATCAATCAAATCATAAATCTTTTGGAACACTTCTTTCCTTCTTTTTTTTATTTTTTTAAGGATTGGCAATATTTATTCACACTAAACAACTTATTGCCCCCACTTTTGTTCTTCCCATGACAAAACAAGTGAACTTTAGATATCAAGTCAAAAGTGGTATTCTTCTATTTTTCCTTTGGTGAGTCTAAGTCTAGGTTTCCTTAAGCTACAAGATCTTTATCAGGTTTCCCTCATTTTCCTTTTCTTTTAATGAACCAGGTGGGTTATCCTAAATTGATGTCTCATAATGGGTAAGCTTAGTGCTTAAGATGATAAAGATCATGTTTCACTCACTCACAAAATAATATAAATATTCAAGGATGATTTTCAAATTTTCATTCTTTATTTTGAAACTTCTATACAAATTTTCAATTTGGCTCCTCCTCGGTGGGTTTTGGACCATGAAGGTGAATTTTCAATCAAATGTAGAAGAGATAGCAAAAATGTTCAAGAATTATCAATCTACTTAAATAAGGGTGAAAGAACCTGATCAAAGGTTGTCTAACTTTCTTTGAAATCTAATTGAGAGTTTTTATTTAATTCACACATCTACATTACAAAGTTGACAAGTCAAATGGCTTAAAGGTTAAATTCACATCTTTAGATGAAGACCAAATTGATGGATTTAAAGTTGTGATGGTGTGAAGCATTAACATAATAGTTGAGTATAATATGTCATAGTTTCAATACCAATTAAAGTTAACTTGGAATCAAAGTGTTGAAGCTATGAAAAGTAACCAAAGCATTCAAATATTGAATAGTCACATAGTTGTTGGTAGTTAGAGTTAATCTAGAGTTAAGGAATTGATAGAGTGAAATAAAAGAATTAAACCTTTTTGCATGATCGCAATCTAAGAAAATGCTAATGAATAAACCATAGCAATAGTGTGAAAGACAATAAATGTTGAGGTGAATAGTTTTCGTAAGGTCAGTAGATAAGAAGTATTCAAGACATTTTAAGTTGTGACCTAGAAAATATGATTATTGAGTGCTTAAATTTGTTCATTCGCTTGGTCACACAATTTAAGTGAATGAGAAGTATTATGTCAGTGCCTGAGCAAAATAAATTAAAGGTTAGGTAATTGCAAAATCATAGGAGAAAGAAATGTTAAAGCTTAAACTACAGTAAAAATTTGAGATGATCAATCTAATAGTCATTGCATGATCACAACTTATTCTAGACAAAAGAAAATTAAGGGTGCAAGGTTGTAATAAAGAAAATAGAATGACATGTGTTTAGATGGGCCCATCATATTCTACAATCATCAAACTCTCCAAGTAATGAAATAGTTTCATCTATCTGCCACAATGTGTACATCTTGAAGATGGACCCACATTGTAGAGAAGAATAAAGAGTTAAGGTCTTCTAATTTCATCCATCAGATCTTAAATATTAATGATCATTGTGTGGTTGCAAGGCATTAAATGAAACCTAGAATTAGCATGACGAAGTAGAGAAAGCTAGTGATTACATGGTTATAGGTGGTTAAAGATGATATGAGGTTAATGTGGTAATGAACCAAAAATCATTGATCACATGGTCATAGGAAGTTAAGGGTAACCTAAAGTTAAGGTTGAGATAGTGTGAGAAATGGTAGCAGTTAAGGTGAACAATTTCTACAAGGTCACCAACTAAGGAGCATTTAATAAATTTTACATTGCAACCTAGTGAAAGTGTTAATAGTTAAACCTTAGAAAAATAAATCTTATTGTCATGGGTAATCAAGTAGTTAAAGGTTTTTTACTTGTGACCTAGAAAAAATGTTAATAGTTAAGCCAAACAATTATCACATGGTCACAAGGAGTTAAAGTTAATTTTGATTTTAGGTGTCAAATCTTTAAATAGTAAACCAAGATAGTTATTATATCATCACAATGGGTTGATTATAACCTAGGGTGAAGACTGTGAAGGAGTGACAATAGGCATTCACATATTTGGAAGGGGTTAAATGAAACCTTGAGTTATCATAGGAAAAAAAACAAAAACCAATCAATCACATCATTACATCAGAAGAAGATATCATATGAATAACATGAAGCCATGAGGAAAAATAAAATAGCATTATTATATTTCAATCGTGATCATTGATTCAAGATCAATGATGAGAATTCAAACCTACAATGATCCTTGAGATATGAATTACATAGATTTGGCATCAAGGTGATTGTTATAGATTACAGAGGAATATGAACCATATTAAGGGTTTCTAATCATTTCTTCTTTTCTTCCTTTGATGTATGCAATCGTAATTGATGACTATTGGATTTTAGAGTAATTCAAGTACTCCATTGATGTAACTGATGAATCTATAACTGGCCCAAAACTCTAAGAAGGAGCCTATAAATGTAACTTTGATAATTAATGCAAAAATTGGCAAATTTTAATGTGAAATACTCAATGTTGCAAATACAAGAATTGTAGTGTTTGATACCATTGATTTACTCTTCCATGCATATGTTAGTCTATGTATTTCTTTCAAGTTAGATTAGAAATCAAATATATTTTTGTATCTCTTTTCAATTTAACTAACTTATAAGTAATCAGAGAATTGATAAAGTTAAAAATAAATACTTCTATTGTAGTCTTTTATATTAACATCATATCATATCATTCGGCATATAATTCATGATACAAGTTTTCATAATTACATGATCAATTTTGTGGATTTACAAAATGTGTGAATTTTTGGAATTGATCTCATTTCAAGACCAACCCATTTCCTGAGTTAATTCTACCTAGGTCAAATTTGGTTGACCTCTTCTCTTGTCTAGTCAAGAACACGCCATAGTAGGATTAGAAATATCATATATAAGATAGTTGTACCTATAATTCAAAGGGAAATTAGTTATTAAGTAATATTTCCCCAACTGTTGTATTTAATTGTTCTTTACATGCTTAGGAATTTTGGGAGTTATTATAAAAAAGAGCGATCTATTTACCAACAAAGTTTTGGTGACTCTATTGGGGACATAAAACAATCGCTAGACCAAAAAATAAATATATCATGAGGAAAAATGGTGCTATCTTATGAGAATGTGTTTCCTATATTATGAACTAACCTTAGATTTCAAGATGACCAAGAAGACATAATTTCTTCCTTGAATAATTTTTTCTAGAGATATAAAAGAAATATTGAACATTATAAGAACACTAGTCATGTGCTTGAAGCAGAAGAAGCTAGAGTTGAAGCACAAGAAAGAGAAATCCAAAGGAGAGAACTTTGAAGAGAAGAATGTAGAGCTTGAAAGTAGAGTTAACTTGAAGCTCCAAATCAAGGAATTTTTCTTAGGAGTACCACAGAGCAAGGTGGAAAAGATCATGTATTCAAAAGGCTTATAGAACTTGGCTTCCTCATATTAGAAGTACCCTATTGAAGAAGTGATAGGAAGAACATAAGAATATTACCTTCATCTCCCAAGACACAAACTCCATTATCTATCACTTTTCAAGGATTGACTCTGATTGGATTAGTTTCTCCTCTTGTTGTTAATTTTCTTCCATACATTGCACAATTAGTCATGGTCTCTCCTTGGGTCACTGTGACTAGTCCTTTATAAGTTTCAATATATCATTCACTGTCTGCAAATTCTAGGAAGATTTTTCACATAGTTTTAGGAGATGAGGAAAATTCTATGGATGAAAATATCAAGGATTTCTTTGTAGCAACTCATACTCTAGGAGTTGGACATGAAGATGTGTCTATCAAATTATTTGTTGAAACTCTAGTCAAAGCTACAACTAATTAGTTTTATCATTTAGCTGATACTTGAATCACAAGCCGGGACACCATGACAAAAACCTTCCAAGAAAGTTTTAAAACAATTGAAGATGAGCATGTGTTGTTACCACAATTAACATCCATCAAGAAACAACATTCTATAAGTATGAGAGATTTTTATGCACTAATTTTAATAAAACCACTAATATGATCCCTATGGTAGATAGGCCTACTATGGGAAACATGAAAACCTTATTCATAAGTTTCATGCCACCTAATATCAACTTTGATTTAAGAAGGGCTTGTCCTATTGATTTGAGAGTAGTACAGAGGATGATAATGAAATCAAAAGATGGTATGATCTCAATGGGAAGATGGAAATGTGAGATTAAAACTAAGGCTATTACCAGTGGTCCTACCTCTTCAGAGGCCAAAATGATTCAAAAGTTATCAAATAAGCTTATTTCCATGAAGAGAAAACTTCCAAGACTTTACTAGAAGGAATAATGATGGAAGAAATAATGAAGGTAGAACCTTTCAATTAACTAGTGCATAAGAAAGGTTGCCTATAGAAGCATCTCCTAAAAAGGGAAACATGTTTGTATTTCATTTGGCAACAAATCATGATGGAGAAATTTGACCTGATGTAGTCTCGATGATGTAGTTATTGATGACTAATGATTTGAGCACCTCAATGTCGAGGGCTAAAAGGGATTTGTGCTTGAATGGTAACTATACAAATTTAGTTTTAGAGTACAAGTCCAACTTAGAAAGACATGAATAATTGCTACTATAGATGGTATTACATATATCATGCTCATCAAAAGTCAAAAAGGAAAGACCATAGATTCTAATTCTCCTTTAGGAACCCATGTTTCATCTACTTCAAGTGCTAAAGATGTTAGTCAAGGTATGAAGATTATTAAATTGGGTAAGAAACAATATCCCTTTGATTTTATTAAATTTTGCAAACATTCCAAATTTCAAATTTCTCCTATAGATTATTTGAAATCTAATCTTGCTGAATTAAAGAGATTCATAGACCACTATAAATGTGATGATATAAATTCGAATCATAATTTTTCCCCATCCTTAGAAGATGAATCCTTGACATCCAATTCTTTTGAACAAGGAGAACCTACATTTCTAGCCACCTTTCCTAGCCAAAAGCCTTATCCTTTCTATGTATCCCTTTATATAAATAGTTGTAAGTTGAACAACTATATTATAGACTCTGGAGCTTACAATAATGTTATACCCTACCCTATGTTAGAGTAAATAATTATTTATTTATTAATTATTTATTCTATTTACTTAAGCTTACTCAGGTTAATGCATTTATTTAATATTTAATATTTAATAGTTGTAGTGGTTAGTTGTTGACAACATAGAAGTTTGTTCCCTTCTAGCATGTTCCACCTTTTTGTGGATGCTTGGTTCTCAACCTTATCTTCTACCACTGTCCAGCTTGTTCTACAAGCTTCCATGAGGCCTTTATATTTGGTCTCTCTCTCATTGTCAATTCATCTGTTCACACAGCAATTTAATTTTTCCTATTGTGAGATATTTTCTCTTATTTTGTTTCCTTCAAGCTCTTTCTCCTTAGGTTCCTCTTCAGAAAGCTATATGCACTGCAGGTGATCTTGGCGACTGTAGAGTTGGATTTCATCAACTCCTAGATGGTATCAGAGCTGACTATGCAGAAGGACCAGCTTGGCTTCCGTGTGAACCTACCACGTGGCCTCCTTTTTGCATTGATGGGCCACATGACGTCAATTTTAATATAGTGAAATGCTAACATTGGCATGATGTCACCTGCATCATCCTCTTGCACCTCTCCAAGGTCAATTTTGGACCTACTTATGGTTTTTTTGGCCATAACTTGAGCATGCAGAGGTATTTTTCGTATCTGAAAGAAGCACTAGAAATTTGGTTCCAAGACAAAGACATCAGTATAGGTATGTTTATGTTTTGATGCATTTTTATTGTCTTTTTTTTAGTTGAAGTCGAAAGTTGTGTTTTTGACTTCGGCTTGCATATCTTTTGCATCCCATGTTAGTTTTTTGAAAACTTTATATTTTTGGAAAGCTAATTTTGTCACCTTTTCAGAATGTGGTCCTTTTCTTTATATTTTGGCCCATGCTCTTTCTACCATATTTTTGGCATTTTTGCTCTGTGGTGGATATCTTGGGTGTTTTAGGTCTAAGGATCATTTTCTTAGCATGGTTTCCTTTTTTTGGGCTGTACTTTATTTTTTTGTAGCTTATTTTCAGTTTTGATCATTGTAGCTATCATTTTGAAGCACTTTTATGTATCACACTATGATAAAGTGTCACTTTTGCATTTTGGGTTGATGAACATTTCTTTTGAGTTAGTTGTACATGAACTTTTTTCATAAAGCACCATGGGGGGGGGGATAGTTGTTTTCTATTTTAGGCATTCTCCCTTTGTCAAGTGAATGTCCCTTCCATGACATTAGCCCCATGTAGCGTCAATGTGACCGTCTCTCTATAGGTGTTTGCACCTCTTCCTCTTTGGTCATTCTTGGTTCATTTGAGGGAGACTTTGGGTCACCTTTTTAGTTGCCTATCATCTCACCCTATCTGCATTAAGGGGAGGTTATTTTGTTGTTCTAATGCATCTATGGTTTGATGGTTCATTAGTGTGAGCTATGTATTTAGTGGTTGATCCTATATACAAGGCAATTCCAGTGGCTGGCTTCCTATGAATTTATTTATTAGTTGTAGTCTAGTAGTTAGTTATAAGTTGTTGACAATATGAGAGTTTGTTCTCTCCTAAGTCATACTTATCCTCTCACCTTTTTAGATGACTTTCCATCTCATGTGGATGTATCCTTAGTTGCCACACTTATCTCCTAGCATCTTCTAGCTTGTTCTAGGAGATTCCTGGAGCTCTTTATATTTAGGCTCCCTCATTGTATTTTCATCAAGATATTTGGCATATTTTAAATACATTTTTTCTTGTGTTGCAATATCTTCATCTCTCTCATGTCCATTTAGGGTTTTTCCCTAGCTCCACACTCTTCTCTCCTTGGCTTCCCTTTGACAAGTTTTTGCATGCAGGTGATCTTGGGCTTCTTCAAAGTTGGATTTCATCAACTCCAACACCCTATAGCTAAAGTCTTATGTCTCAATCTAGTAAAGGTTCATGGTAGAAGCTACTCAATGTATGCCAAGAAAGTTCCATTACTTGGACAAATCAAAGATGCTTAGGTAGCCTTGACTGCTCATCTAGAGAATAAATTATTGTTGACTATCTTGGTTTTTGATATTCCTGCTAGCTACAGGTTATTGCTAACTAGAGTTTTTTAGTAGAGATTTAGGTGGAGAAATAAGATTAGACTAGTCTCATGCCATAATTTTGTTGGGTAGTAAGAAAATTAAGCTAGAACTTGAAGAGAGAGCAAAATTTATTGTTCTAAAATCAAATGATCCCAAAGCTCAAATCCTATATCAAGAATTAGAACTTTGCAACTACATGTTATTCGCTAATGATATTTTAATGAACAAAAAGATGAAGAAGAATAAAATAAAACCTCTACAAAAAAAGAAATACTAAAAATTTGGACACTAGAATTTGATGGAAGTTATTCTTTATCTAGTTTAGGTGAAAGAATTGTATTGATACCTCCAAAAATTCAACTTGAACCAATGAAATTCAAATTATAATTCATGAATACAAACAATACAACTAAATATGAAGCTTTACTTCTTGGAATAATTTCTGCAAAAGAAAAAGGAATGAAAATTTTGAAAGCTCAAGGAGATCTGAATTGATTGTTTGCCACATAAAAGGTTAGAATTCTATTAAAAATCATAAGTTGAAAAACTATCATAGTGGTGGACAAGATTGAAGGATTAGACACCTTCTCAATAGAGTCTGTACCAAGAGAGATAGACTCAAAGGTAGACTCATTAGTAGTATTTGCATCTTTACTACTTCCCCATCCAGAATTTAAAGAGAAAATATATCATGTGGAAGCCATATAAGATCACCTATGCCTAATAATATAGAATACTAGTAGGTATTCAATATGAAAAGATACTACAACAATTTCTAGACAATGTTAGGAGTTTTAATGAAAATGATTCAAGTGGTTATCAAGATGATCATCCCAAAAAAATGGAAGAAAGAGGAATCTAGTGTCATCCAGTTACAAGGTAATACTATTCCTCCCAATTTTTATCATTGGAAAAATTATTCAATCGCATGATACTTATATCAAGAAGAAAAGAGAAAAGAAAGGTACTATCTCTGGTGAATATGAAGGAGTGAAAATCAAATGTGAACAAATTCCTAAGATGATTAATGTTAAGAAATGTTGCACACCTAAAGAAAGGAAAGAAGCTAAGAATAATTTTCTTGAATACCAAGATGTATTCACATGGAGTTATGAAGATTTGAAAAGTTTCATGAAATGAGAATTAAAGTAGAATGTTTTTATATAATCAAATGCTTCTCCTTTTAGGCAAAAATAAGCAAGCTATAATCTGAAGGTTGATGATGCCATAGTTAGAGAAGTGGATAAAATGCATCAGGAAAGAATCATACACTCAATCCATCATTCCACCTAGATAGAAAACATAGTGTTAGTTAGGAAGAAAATAGAGAAATAAGAATATTTCGTAGACTTTTGGAACCTAAATCAGGTGTCACTAAAAGATAATTATACACTTCCTAATATGGATCATCTTTTACCGAAAGTGGTAGACATATGAATGATGTCTATGATTGATGGCTTCTCAGGCTACAATCAAGTTGAGGTGGAAAAGAGAGATCAAAATAAAACCACTTTCACCACCCCATTGGGACCTATCACATATCATAGAATGAATTTTGGCCTCATTAATGATAGTTCCACTTTCTAATGAGGTGTGGAAATTTTTTTTGTAGATATAAGATAAGATTATTGTCATATATTTAGATGACATGATAATGTTTTCAAAGAAAAGGATGGATCATATAGGATATTTGAGGAAAATATTGCAATGATGTAATGAACTTGGGATTTCCTTGAATCCTAAGAAATCTATCTTTTGTGTGATTGAAGGAAAACTACTTGGCCATATTGTGTCTTGTGAAGGGATAAAAATCAACCCATAATGAGTCAAAGCTATACAAAGACTAAGACTACCTACAAATAAGACTAGAGTCAAATATTTCTTCTGGAAATTGAATTTTCTTAGGAGGTTTGTTTCAGACTTTTTTGAGATTACTAAATGTATCATGGATATGATGAAAGGAAGTTCAACTTTCAAATGGAGTGACTCTAGAAAACAATCTTTTAAAGATATTAAAGAAGCTATAGCTAAAGCTCCTACTTTGTGTCACCTAGATTATAAAGGACTTCATGATCTACTGCTATAATTTTAACCATACCATGCCAACCATTCTTATGAAGGAAAATAAAGAAGGAATTCAAGATCCTATCACATTAATGAGCATGCCCCTAAAAGATCATGAGTTGGAGTATTCACAAGCAGAAAAGCCTACCTTTGTTGTGGTAAAATCTCTAAAGAATTTTTAGATTTTATCTCTTACACTCTCATTCTCTAGTGTATGTTCCTAATATATTACTGAAAATCATATTGACTTGCCAAGATGTAGGCGGTAATAATAAAGGACCATGGATAGCTAAAATTTTGGAATATGATATAAAGATCAAACCTACAAAACTAGTAATATGGAATGCATTGTGTAGAGCTTTAGTAGGAAATTAATTAGATAAACAACCTAAAGAAAATTAGTTAGTCTTGATAGTAAGTCTACAAGATCCATAGTTTGAAAATATCACATATTTCTTAACTTATGGAGAATTTCCTGAAGGGCTAACAATGAAACAAAGAAGAGATCTAAAACTAAAGGCAACTAAATATTTTATCTAGGAGGAAAGATTATGCAAAAGTCTATTGATGGAACCTTCATCATATGTGTAGATAAGAAATAGCAAGAGAGGTTATTAAAGACATTCTATGATGAAGCTTGTGATGGACACTGCTCTTCTTTAGTCATGGCTTTCAAGATACTTAGGCTATGTTACTATTCACTTGGAATGTTCAAAGATGCCTACCATTGAGTAACCAAATGCACAAATTTCAAGATGTTTATAGGTAAACCCAAATTGGAAGTATTACCTCTCAAAATTGTAGTAATTGATTGTCCATTCAAATAGTGGGGTCTTGATTTCATATGTCTTATTAATCCCGCATCAAGTGCTACTCAATCTTACATAATAACCACTATAGATTACTTCACAAAGTGGGTGGAAGCCAAGGAAATTGAAAGAACTGCTTCTAAGGTATTATACAAGTTTAACAAAGAGAACGTCATGATAAGATTTGAGGTGTCCGCAAAAATAGTGCCAGATAATGCATCTTATTTTCACTCCATTGAAATTATTGAATTTTGCTTCAAACATGGCATAATAATTAGTCACTCATCTAAATTTTTTTTTGCAAGGAAATGGTCAAGCTGAATCTAGTAACAAAAACTTGATCAACATTATGAAGAAGCTTGTGTCAAATAACCACAAAAATTGGCACAAAAAAATTCTTGAGGCACTTTGGGCTGATAAGGTGACTTCAAAAAGGGTGATTGACATTTCTCCTTTTGAACTTGTTTATGGAGTTAAGGAAATTCTTCCATTTGCTTTAGAACTTCCTACTAGTAAGTTGAGAACTTTGATTGAAGATGAAATTAATAAAGATGGTTTAGAAAAGTGGATTCTATATCTGAGAAAACTAAAAGAGGAAAGAGAGGAGATTGTATGCCTTATTACAAAACATCAGATGAAGGTTAAGAATTTTTTTATAAGAAAAATAGACCCTATAATTTCATGATAGGAGATTTGGTGTTGCTATGGGATAAGAGAAGAGCACCTAAAGGTATGTGTGGAAAATTCAAGACACTTTGGAAGGGTCCATTTACCATTCATCAAGCTTTTGAGAGAAAATCTTTCAAATTGGCATATCTAGATGGTGAAGTACTACCATTAACCTATAATGGTAAAGATTTGAAGTTATATCAAGTTTATAATAAAAAATAAGTAATCCTTCTATTTTATTATAGTTACATTTAGTTCCAATCTTTCTTTCCTTAGTTTCCTTTGCTTTCTACTCCCTTTCTTGTTTTGTTCTATTGTGTTGCCAACTTTTTCTTATTCTTTTGCAAAGCTAGAGATCTAGGATTCATTGCTCAAACATGGAATTGTCCAATTCCCTAGACAGAGCTAGTTGTTGCACCCACTTTTGTTCTTTCTATGATAAATAAGTAAACATTAGATATCAAGTCAAAAGTGGTTTTCTTCTATTTTTCCTATGGTGAGTCTATGTCTAGTTTTCCATAACCTAGGAGATCTTTATTAGGTTTCCCCCATTTGCCTTTTCTTCTAATAAACTAAGTGGGTTATCCTAAATTATGGGTAAGTTTAGTACCTAAATTGATAAAGATCATGTTCCACTCACTCACAAAATAATTTAGTTATTCAACGATGACTTTGAAATTCCCATTCTTTATTTTGAAACTTCTACAAGAATTTTGATTTTTCCTTCTCCTTGGTGGGTTTCATCCCATAAAGATGGACTTTCAATCAAATGCAAAAGAAACAAAAAAAAAGTACAAGAATTCCCAATCTACTTAAATAATGGTAAAAAAACCCACTCAAAGGTGCTTTGACTTTATTTCAAATCCAATCAATATCTTTTATTTAATTTGTGTATCTACATTGTAAAGTTGACAAGTCAAATCATTCAAAGATTAAATTTAGATTGTTAGACAAAGACCAAATCAATGGATTTCAAGTTGCAATAGTGCAAAAGGTTAACATAATGGTTAAGGATAAGTTGTCACATTTTTGCAAGCAATGAACATTAACTTGAAATTAAAGTGACAAAGCTATAAAATGTAACTAGAGCTTTCAAATATTGAATAGTCACATAGTCATTAATGGTTAGAGGTAATCCAAAGTTAAGGCGGTGACATAGAGAAATAACATAATTAAACTTTTTCAAAAGATCATAGTCTGGGAAAATACTAAGGAATAAACCATAGAAAAAATGTGAAAGGCAATAAAAGTTGAGATGAATAGTTTTGATGAGGTTGCTAGCTAAGAAGAATTCAAGACATTTTAAGTAGTGACCTAGTGAATGTAATTACTAAATGCTTAAATTTCTTCATTCACTTGGTCATGTGGTTTAAGTGGATAGGAAGTATTATGTTAGCAATTAGGCCAAATAATTTAAAGTTGAAGTGATCACAACATTATAGAAGAAAGAAATATTAAACCTTAAACCAAAGTGAAGATGTGAGATGGTCAATCTAATAGTCAATCCATGATTGCAACTTGTTCTTGTCAATATAAAATTAAGGGTGCAATTTTTTGACAAAGAAAATAGAATGACACATGTTTAGATGGGCCCATCATATTCTATAATCATCAAACTCTCCAACCAATGAAATAGCACCATTTTTCTACTACAATTTGCACAACTGGAAGATGGACCCACATTGTAGACTAGAACAAAGAGTTAAGGTCTTCTAATCTTAGCCATCAACTCTTAAAGATCAACAATTGTCACATGGTCGCAAGGGGTTAAATGAAACCCAAAGTTAGCATAGAAAAGAAGTGAAAGCTAATGATCACATAGTCACAGATAGTCAAAGATGAGATGAGGTTAATGTGGCAAAGCAATGAAAATCATTAATCACATGGTCATAGGAAGTTAAGGGTAAATTGAAGTTAAGGTTGTGATAGTGCAACAAATGGTAGTGGTTAAGGTGAAATTTTTTCACAAGGTCATTAAATAAGGATCATTCAACACATTTTAAGTTGCGACTTGGAAATTTTTTTGATAGTTGAACCTTAAAACAAACAATTTTATTGTCACAGGTAATCAAGTAGTTAAAGGATTTTAGGTTGTGACCTAGCAAAAGTTTTAATAGTTAAGCCAAATGGTTATCACATGGTTACAAATACTTAAAATTGATTTTGAGTTTAACTAGTAAAGCTATTAACAAGAAACCAAGATAGTGATTGCATCATCACAATGGGTTAATCATAACCTGGGGTGAAGGCTATGAAGGAGCAACAATAGGCATTCAAATACTCACAAGCAGTCAAATGAAACCTTGAGTTAACACAGTGAAACATCAAAAATAAATTGATCACATCATTGCATTGGAAGAAGATATCATATGAATAACAAGAAGCCATGATGAAAAACTAAAAAAGCATTGTTAGGTTTTTGTCATGATCATTTATTCAAGATCGATGATGAGAATTCAAACCTATAGTGACTGTTGAGATATGAATTACATAGATTTGATGCCAAGGTGACTATTATAGATTAGAGAAGAATATGAACCATATTGAGGTTTTCTAATCATTTCTTGTCTTCTTTTTGTAATGTATGGAATTACTAATGACTATTAGATTTTGAGCAATCCAAGTACTCTATTGATGTAACTGATGAATCTAAAACTGGCCTAGAACTCTAAGAAGGAGCCTATAAATGTAACTTGATAGCTAATGCAAAGGTTAGAAAATTTTGGTTTAAAATACTCATTGTTGTAGAGATAAGAATTGTAGTGTTTGATACCATTTATTTACTATTCCATACATATGTTAGTTTGTGTATTTCTTTCAAGTTAGATTAGAAATTATTTTTAAAATAGAGTTTTTTTAATCTCTTTTCTATTTAACTAACTTGTAAAGCAATCAAAGAATTGCTAAAGTTAAATGAAATACTTTTATTCTAGTCTTGCATCTTATCATCATATCATATCATTCTGTATATAATTCATGCTACAAGCTTTCATAATTACACAATAAATTACATGGATTCATAAGATGTGTGAATTTTTTAGAATCGATCTCATTTCAAGAGCAACCCATTACCTGAGTTAGTCTCACTTAGGTCTAACTTGGTTTATCTCTTTTGTTCTTTGGTCAAGAACACACCATAGTAGGATTAGAAAAAAAAAATCTTTGAAAATCATATATAAGGGTAAGTACACCAAGTTGTGGTACCAAAAACATGACACAGAAAAGCACATTTTTAAATTCCAAAAGTGCATACATGCTATAGCACACACGTGCTTCTTAAAATCTTAAATTTTTATATATGGGCTACAAACTCATCGCCCATTTTATTGTATTTTGTTAAACATTCTTTCTCCTCAATAGAATGCACACAAGTTGCAAAACTTGATGAATTTTGTCACCCACTTCCTCAAAATACCTCCTCATCACCAAAGATCAAGATTGGGATCATGTAGTATGTTTTCTAGTCTTGTTTTTGCATTATTTTATATCTTTTTGTATTGTTTTGTAAGTTTTTACATTTTTCTGTATGTTTTTCAAGTTTTTCTTTAAATTTTTTTATTTATTTAGATTGCAACTAGTTTCTTATCATGAAATATGACTAATGAAATTCCAAATCCCCATCCAAGTAAACAAAATCAAAATGAAAATCATCCGCAAGATCCAAATCAAAACCCTCCACAAGATGAAAATCAAAACCTTCCACAAGAAGAGCAAGAAATCATGCAACCTCCACTGATTGGAAGACCTTCTCCTAGCACCCAAGACAACATAATGAATGAAATAGAAAGAGGAAAAAATAAACTAGAAGTACTCATTGGTAGGTTTAAAGCTTGTGAAAAAACCAATCTAATGAAAGCACAATTGACATCCTCCCTTAAGTCCATTATGATCCATGTAGCTTCTATTAGTGGTTAGCTGGATATTTGGCATGTTAAGAAGATGAAAAAAGAAGATATTATGCAAACAAATTAACCTATAGAGATGTATTAAAAAAAAAGGAAATAGTAAACTCTAGTATTTGTCTATTGTTTAAAAATCTTGGAGAATAAGACATTATTAAACATACAACTAAAACCATAGGTACATACATGATGATATTAGAAATAACTTTTGGGATAGATGGTGGATGGTTTTTGATGCCCCTCCCTGCAATAATCATGAGGTTCCAATGTATTTCTTAAAGAAATTATATTGTGAATTTTTCCTTGTGGAGATCCCCAATTATTTTGATATATTAGAATCTCAAGGTAGAGGTAGAGAGTCATCATTTGCAAGGTCGGGGGCACATCATGACCCTAATGTATTTAGGGGGCCTTTTTTCATGCCATAGGGTGAGCATGTGATTATTCCTTCAGTTGTGAAGGAACATGTAGGGACAAACACTCTAGGGACTATCAATTGTTTGATGCAGACCATAATTCATTGTGCCAGTCCATTAGTTGAGGAGGAGACTTCTGTGTGTTGTGGTCATATGTGCACATCGTGTGGATTCTTATGCACAATTGGTAGTCATGTTGGAGACAGTATGGATGATGGGCTAGTCATTGATGAGTTCTTGAGTGACACATTTGGCATTGACACACTGGTAAATTACAATTATAATAAATGAATTTGATCACATTTCATATGTATAGTGAATGACTAATTAATTAGCATATATTGACATTCTTCAAAATTTAGGGTAAGAGTGTTGATGGCCCTATTACAAATTCTCCAGCCCCATTTTATGTCTCGTTAATGAGTTGAGAGTTATGTATCAATTTAATCATTTAAATTAATACATATATTTATTAAGTAATCATATGAAGGATTGACAAATCTTTTTATCCATATGCATTAGTTCTCTATTGGACCATTGATATTCATAAGGGACTCTAAGCCTAGGCATGATACAAGCTTCATAGAGGTACATTTGTTTCATGTTAATTTAATTCATTTGATTATATTTGTTTCATGTTTCATGCTACATGTAAATTGTATTATATAACATGTACTTGTTGATGTCTAAGACTCCTCCTCATCTTTGTTAGTCCATGAATGATGGAGTTATTGTAGTGATGGTTAGCTTAGAGCCATTGACCAAGGTATGAAATAATTTTTTTAATTTTAGTTGTTGTTTATAATATTTAGTATTGAAATTTAAAATGTTATTTATAAGTGACTATATTGATTGAACTATTGTAGGGCCTTATTATACCCGACCATCTATGAGCCTTTGAGGTGGATGTATAGTGACTATTTGATGGCAGTAAGAAAATAATTAATTTTGTGTGTACATATTTTTGATTTCAATGTATAATAATTATTGATTCATATCTACTTTGTTTGTATCAGCTCAAGTTAGAGAAGAGGCTAAACAAGAGGATGAGTGACCATATGAGGAAGGCCCCATCATCCCCATTATCTCCCTTCAAACAATCATCAAAGACCTCTAGGGATTTGTTTCCTTCCAATTGTAGGAACGAGAAGATATAATTGATAGAAACATATGTATAGGAATTAGTAGACATATATGTTGTATTTTATGTTAGTGAAAATATTTGATATACATTTGATGTATAAGTGACATTTTATATTTGATATAGGACATATATTTAATGCATGACGTTATTAGACTTATGACATTATTGGTTAATATATGATATCTTTATTCATGTATGACATTATTGGTTATCATAATATATATCTTTTTTTTCTTGTTTGCATTTTAAGTACGTTTTATGTATTTCATTTTAATGTAATTTGGATCCAAAATGATGTAGAGTGCTCACACTAAAAGCTAGTGGATTCCCAACAAGAACACTTTTAAGGCAAACTACCTTTCCCACCTTCCTAAGTGTCTTCAAAGAAGCTTTTCAACTTGGTTACAACATTGAACAAACTTTTACCCAACTTTACAAAACTACTTGATCACTTTCCCTATTGAAGACTTGGTAAGAAATAAGGGTAAAATGAGAAAATATGAGAAATGGATCATAATACATTTCTTGCATCAAACTAACACCTTAGACAGTTCAAGGAACACCTAATAACTATCTCACAAACTTCATTCTATCACCTATTCCATCCTTCCAAGAGATTATTCAATATCCTATGAGTGAAAACAATCTTCCAACATCCTATGACTCTATTTTTTTTTCAACAACATATAATTTGCTGATTTTTAGACAACTCTTCACAAAGGGAAATGGTTATGTTTCAAACCCATGAAATGGCTATTAAGACAATCAAGAAGATCCTTAACATCTTCCACTGACTCCATTCAGTAATAACATGCAGCTAAATTGGTTTTTCATTCTAACAAAGTATGAGTTTTCTATTTCAAATAGGATGTTTGACAATAACTCAATGATCCTATATACAAGCTTAACACCAACAGTGATTGATTGTCATATTAGAAAAATTAATAATCACCAAAACCTTATACATCCTATAAATTCATAGAGGGTATTTTTATTATTTGATATCCATTCCAACCAATTACTAATTGGTTTGATTAGTTACAAGGTTTATTTCAATGTTTTCCAAAAAATTTCTAAAATTGCCAAAAAGTCATTAGCAACTTTTATTGCAAAATGCAATTTTTGCACTAACTCTTCCTAGAACTTAACCAAGTAGTTTTTGGTAACACATAGGACCTATATAAGGTGTAATGACTCTCAAAAAACTTATTGAAGCAACTTATTAACAAAAATAACAAAAAAAAAAAATCATTAGGACTAAGGCAACTTGGGTTTATATGTGACCTCAAGTTCCTTGACCTTAAAAACAAGGATTACCTTATTACCATATAAAAATTAAATGTTCAAAATGAGGTGTATGATCACCCCTTTACCATCTATCATGAGTCTCGATCATTGGATGATATGACATATCCAATTGCCACCATCAAAGATTGTTGCTTTATAGCATTTAGTGACTCTTAGGGACAATTCAGTTTGACGTGCTCGAGAAAATTTGAGTACTCAATGGGATAGGAGGAGATTGGTTCTAGCATTTACCCAACTAGCTAGAGCTAATAGAATAGAAAGTTTTATCCCATGATGAAAAATAAGAGAGATTCGACAGTTGACAACTTTGTACTAGCCAACACTAGAAGTTCTAGCAACATCTGAGATGGGGTTGCAAAATAAAAATGGATTAAGAGCTCCAAAAAGAAAGAGAGGTTATTGTAGGTATTTGCAACATGGTCCTATATCACCTAGAGTGGTATCCATACTTTGCATGAGCTCTGAGATATGCTTTGTCAAAGTTCATTGTTCTATGGCATTTAGAGACTCTTAAGGACAATTTAGTTCAGCATGCCTAAGAATGTTCCAACACTCAATAGGATAGGAGGATCTTGGGGCCAGGGTTTACTTAACCACCTAGAGCTAATGGAATAGACAGTTCAATCCCACTATGAATGATGAGGGAGATTTGGCAGTTGGCAACTTTATACTAGCCAACACTACAAGTTTCAACATCACTCGAGATGGGGTTGCAAAATCAAAATAGAATAAAATCTTTAAAATAAGAGAGAGAGGTTATTGTAGGTCTCCACAACATTGTCCTATAGTACCTAGAATCACATCCATACCTTGCACAAGCTCTAATATATGCCCTATCAAAGATTGTTGCCCTATGGCATTTAGTGACTTTTAGGGATGATTTGGTTCGACATGCCCAAGAACATTCGAGTGCTCAACAAGATGGGAGGAGCTTGGGGCTAGGGTTTACCCAGTACCTAGGGCTAATAAAATAGATAGTTTAATCCCACAATGAATGGTGAGAGAGATATAAGAAAGATATGTATACCTAGGCCACTTTGTGCAAGATATGAGAAAAATTTTCTAATTAGGAAAAATTGGTTCTTTTTGATTTTTTGGTCAAGATAGCCTAGGATTAAGTGTTTTTTAGTTTTTTTTATAATAGTTTGGAACCTTTTCCAAGTCCTAGAACTAAAATATAGTGACTACCTTTTTAATACAGTGACCAATAGTTGGCCTGACTCCCTATGCTTTCTCATTCCTACAGAGGAAAGCTTAATATACAGAGCAATTGCAGCTACATCTATTAAATATATAAAGGAAGATATAGAAAAATTTCTTAATAAAGAGATTAATCTAAGAGAAAAGGACATTTTAGAAGAAAATGGTTATCTTGGTGCCATCTAGGGTATGCCAATTACTTAGGATGAAGAGAGAAAACCTACAACTATTGGGAAAGAGTGCACATGTACACAAACACAAAAAATTTAGATAGAGAAGTAACAAGTGCTATAGAATTATCCACAGAGCAATGTGAAGTGAAGCCTTAAATTGGCTCATTAGTAGGAAAAGAATCTAGTCACACCACAGATGTTTCAATTAGAAATGCCTATTAATTAATGGCCTTGCATTTATAGGACTTGGGAGGCCAAGATACTCAAGCTAGGCATGATCCCTCAAAGTTCTCATCAAAATATATTAATGATCTTAAAAAAAAAAAATCTCATTACCTCCTTTAAATGGAGATTTTCAGTTCCCAAACATGTCCCAATCAAGTAGATGACCAATATGTTGCTTGAGTAAAGGGGATACTAGTTTATTAAGGTATCTTTATGATCCCACTTGCATTCAGTTACTATTTTTTGAGTGGCTAGCTAGTTGCTTCGGCGTAGGATTTATGTAATATATAATGTCCTCTTACAAGTACATGCCATTTTTTGTAAATATTTTCTATTGTAAAGGATTAGTGAGAAATATCTATAATGTTCATTTTTGGGACTAAAGAATATAACTATTAAAATCACAAATTTTCCAGGAGCTTTTGTTATGGAGATTATGTGCAATATCATTTTGCTAATTCTGATTTGGTAAATAATATTGTATCCATATGTAAGAATAATCTGGTTCATATATTTATATGGTTCTTAATTGTCTGACTATTATGAATGACTTATTGCCTTTGGTTTGGAAAAATCTTTTTTGTATACAATACTCAATATTGATATTCCTTTATATTTTTTATTGGTTAATGTTCATATATGCATATAGATCCTTCAATGATGTTCCTTTTCTTTATTGGATGCACTTGCTTTAGATTCTTAGAATGACTATTTATTACCTATTAGAGGATTGTGTCTCTTTATCATCTCGTCCAGAGTAGTGTCTCTTCCATTCATCCCCTACTCTCTCTCTCTCTCTCTCTCTCTCTCTCTCTCTCTCCCCCCCCTCCTCCTCTCCCTCCCTCCCTCCCTCCCTACCTATTCAATCTAATGAACCAACAGGATCTACTCTACATTTTAATGTCTCAAGTATTGCATCATGGTCTAACTTGCGAACTTTCCAAAGAGTCTTATTATGTGGTTTTCCACCATATTTTATCAAGTGGACATTTGATATGACAACAAGGTTTGAAGAATGGGGTGATCCCACAATAATGGGTTCCACTTTTTGACCAATTTTGACTCTGGAATCAATATTTTTGCAACAAACGTCACGTTCAAGTGACTATATCTCCAAAACTATAAATAATTTCAAGATGACATAAACTAGTGATTTTGAGTACTTTGTTCCTACTTTGTAACTATATTTTGTAATCTAAAAAAAAAATTTATTTATGTCAATTTTTTTTATCTCCTCCAAAAAGTGGTACATAATAAAATTCAATATTTTAAAAAGTGATAGTTCGTTTGACACACATAACTTTTTTTCTAGAAATGATAATGAAGCAATTCTTTCTGCATTGAATTTGTAGCATCAATATCCAGTGTCTACATTTGGTTTGATTTATTTTTGTTGAATATTGTATAGTTTATGAAGATTTGAAGTGACATGAACCATAATTCAGACATACGTTCCGTTTGACACAGATAATTTGAAGTCAATTTATAATAAACCATTTTTTTTTTTTTTTGAATAGAAAAGTATCTCAATAAGCTAGTGCCTCCATATTTTTCAAAAAAAAATTGACCTAATTTACTAATTTTCCTGAGGTGTCAAAGTCGGTTGATGTTCAATCGGTAATGAACCTATAATGAGTTAAACTCATATTTGAAAGTCTTAATGATTAAATTATAGTCATTGGAAAGCTTGCTCTGAGAAGCACATTTTGAAATTTTTTATTTTATAGTAGGAGATCATTCTCCTACAATTATGGTAGTCAAAAGAGAAAAAAAAAGAAAAAAAGGTTAAAATTTTTGTGATTTTGCATTTTCGGGCGAACATGGCGTTTGCACGAACACGTTTACCATGTTCGTGTGAACCTATGTTTGCGCAAACATGCAAATCATGTTTGCGTGAACATATATATCACATATGTTTGCGCAAACATGTAAATCATGTTTGCGTGAACATATATATCAATTTCTTATTTTGAAATTTTTTCCATTTTTGTTCATCCCACTAAAGTGGAACCCATTATTGTGGGTTCACCCAATGAAGAATCTTCCTCTTTGTTCACCAATCCTTGAATAACCACAAGTTAGGGATCTTCATAGAATATTGTCTAAGCCATGTGCTAGTTACAACCACTACACGAGTATGGTACTCTAAGCTTTCACCATCTATAATCGAGTGATCTAATTGTTGTTTGGCTTGGGCAAAATGAAACAAATAATAATATATCCCTTCTTCATTGTCTTCAGGTGTAATAACAAAAAAAACATGGCCTACAATGATAAATGTACAAAATGTAGTCATTAATTCAAAAAATACTTAGATAAAAGTTATAAAGTTATATATTAAAATTATAAAGATATATATGCTATTGGGTTGTACTAGATTAGACAAGTAGTTAGAGTTAATGGATGAATCTATCTCTACCATTTCTAGTACTTGTGGGGGATGATAGTTGTCAATTGGGTCCAAGACCCGTATATCCCATTTGTCCACCCATTCAATCAACTCACACTCATCCCAATTTTCTTTTGCACATGATGAAAAATAGCATGCCATTTTTCATGTGGGGATACTCCATGAACTTGCATTAGAGCTTCTAAAAGAGTGCAACTCACTTGATCCTATTACTATGCAACAATCCTCATATGGTGCAATGTTAGTATTATCTATCAACCAAAAATATCTACAAACTGTAGACTCACCTTCCTTACCTGGACCAATTGTAGCATTACACCACTAGATGATGGATTTTGCATCTATCAATATTGCTCCATCTTTTTAGTTTAGTTCTTCACGAGCTAAGGCTCTTTTGATGCATGCATTTGCACCATTGTGCTCTCCCTTTCCATGACCAGCCTCTATGAAATTTCACATACATTGAATTCTAGATAACCTGTACATCTTGCTCAACCAATAGAACATCCTTGCATTCTTGAATTGAGATGCACAATTGTTTGACCATATAATGTGTTGAGAATATGGTATGCCCTTACTAGCCAAATCTCTATAAAATAGTTGAAAATAACCATGTACCAACTCCATAGAATGTGATTGATCATTGCTGATGTAAAAATGGTACTCCCTCAAAATCTTCCTATCATTCTCTGTACTTGTAGGTGAATGCATAAATATTATGTGAATAAATATGGAAATCTATTGAGAAGTATAATAATTTTCTTCCACCTCATTTTTTAGTTGTACTGTGTAGTTCTCTGCGAAGTCTACAACCAAAACAATGGTATCTAGTGGAAATGTATTGTTGCACAACTTGAATTGCAAATCCAACCATTGAGCTCTATGTGTATGCCTTGCATACTCATAAATAATCTTTTCATTCATGAACTCATACATTGAAATTTTTTCAATGACTAAATACCATCTTTTACCCTATTTTCCATCTTTTAGAAAATATGTCACTGTCTTATATTTTATGTAATCTATTATTTCATTTCCAATTGCATGTGTACTATCCATATGTTCACAATTTGGTAAAAGTTGTAAAGAACTACAAAATAAGCATGTACCATCCAAGCATGATATCTTGTAAAAATTTTGGCCATCGTCTATTTCATATAAAATGTTGGACATGAATTCCCTTGAAGATCTAGGTGGCTCATTCATGTCATAGTCTACATTAACAAACTTAGAATGCAAAAAACACACATATATGCCTAATAACATCAAAATGGTTAGAAAATTCAATATGTATCCTATAAAAAATTGTGCATGTGTGATTTATCTTCACATAAAAAGGTTTAACCATCTCAAAAAAAAATTGACTTATCCAAATTTGAGGATACATACCAATAAATATTGTAAAAAATTGTGTCTGAGTTGAGTCCAAAAAATGTTTCACATGTGGGTTGCAATTTTGGCTACCAATCCTCCTTACAAAATCTCTTTGATTAGGAGAAACATGTGTGTTATTTTTCAAAAAAAATTCAATCAATGATTTCAAAGCTTCACTAATTTCTTTATTCTTTCATGGTAGCCTACTACTAAATGTCCATAACTCATTTTTTGTTGGATCTTCCAATCTCTCATGCCTTAGCTTGCCTCTCCTTAGAATACCTCTACCAATTTTTATTTTTTTTCTTTTCTATCTCATGAGTCAATATTTCTTAATTTGCATACATACTATTGTTTGTGTAAGTACTCATCTTGTGATATACTACCTTTGGTGCATTATTTTGAACCCACTTTGTCATAAGCACTCATTAGATTCTTGACAATGCTTTTCTCATTTGAATCATCCATCATTCTTAGCCCAAGAATCTTCATGATAGGCCTAAATTTCAAATTTCTCATCATTTCAAAAAATAATTGGCATTGACCTATAATATTTAATTCTTCAAAGAATAATCTCCACATAATATTATCTTTTCTTTGAAAAGTATGCTTGCTAATCTTGTCAGGCATTGATTTCAAAATGTTAGTATCAATATCAATCAAATATTTTGGTCTTCTAGAATGAATTCTAGAGGGCATTATAATCTCTTCTATTCTTTCAACATTTTGAACAACATAAGGTTGAGTGTTTTGCATACCTTGAATTGAAGATGATGTGCCTTGGTAATAAGATGCAAAAGAGGGAATATCACCTACTTGATATGTTGATGTTGTGCCTTCAACATGACATGATGGAGTGTGTACATCATTGGATGTACAAATTAGCCTCTCTTCAACATGAGATGATGATATGACTCCAACATTGGAAGATGGTGTAGCTTTACAATTCAATTGTCTTCTTGAGCATAACAATCTTATTCATTCTCTTTGTCTTTCCAATTATTCCTCTTTATTTCTTTGTATTAGTGGTTCTTGTTCCTTTTTTAAAGATAATTCTTCAGTATTGCTTTGCAATTTTATTTGTTCACATAGTAGTTTCATTTTATCTCTTTTAATTGCCAAATATCTCTCCCTCTCTTTTGTTGTTTAATTTTTTGGTTTCTTCCTTGGCATGATAATGATTTCTATATGTCAAATTATTCAAACATCTAAATTACTTACAATTTGTAAATTACAGATCATTCAAATACAAATTACAATTATTTGAATGAATACATAATATATATTAAACAACCTATAAAATTTCTAACCATTTCCAAATAAAAATTCATTCAAACATACAAATTTCAATGAATTCACTATGTATTAAACTATCAAATCATAATCAAATTTGTCTCTATATAAGAAAGATAATATTTAAAAAGGACTACACTAATCTTTTCTACACAAAGAATATTCAAAAAGCCTTCAAATAGTCTATCTAATGATTGAATTTGGTGTTTTCTAGCTTAGAATAGAATGAAAGAATGTTCAAAAAGCCTTCAAATAGTGTATCCAATGATTGAATATAGTATTTGCTAACTTCCAATAGCATAAAACCTGTGTTTTCTATGAAACAACAGAACACACAACAAAAAACAATAGAATATGGATCAGAAGGGACCCAAACTTTCATTATGACCATTTTTTGGCACTTTCATATAGCACATACACACTATAAAGTACATGCACATTATAGTGCATATGCGCTATATGAAAAATAACCTCTCCTTATCCCACCATCCCCCATCCCCTACACTCTCTCTCACTCTCTCTCTCCTCTCCCATCCCCTACTCTCTCTCACTCTCCCTTTCCCACTTCCTCTCATACCACCTACTCGCTCTCTCACTGTCTATCTCTCCCATCCCCTACTCTCTCTCCCTACTCTCTCTCACTCTCTTTCTCCTCTCCCATCCCCTACTCTCTCTCACTCTCTTTTTCTCTCCCTCTCCCACTCTCTCTCTCTCTCTCACTCACACACTCACTCTCCCATCCCCTACTCTCTCTCGTCTCCTCTACCATCTCTCTCTCTCTCTCTCTCTCTCTCTCTCTCTCTCTCTCTCTCTCTCTCTCTCTCTCTCCTCCATCCTCTACTCTCTCTTCCCCCTCTCCCATCCCCTACTCTCTCTCTCACACATACACACTCCCATCCCCCTCTCCTCTCTCTCTCTCTCTCTCTCTCGCTCTCACTCTTCCACTCCCTCTCCCATCCCCTACTCTCTCTCTCCCCAACCCCTTACTCTCTCTCTCTCTCTCTCTCTCTCTCTCTCTCTCTCTCCCTCCCTCCCTCCCTCCCTCCCTCCCTCCCTCCTTCCCTCTCTCCCCTCTCTCTCCCTCTCCCACTTCCTCTCCCACCCCCTACTCTCTCTCTCACTCTCTCTCTCTCCCATCCCTTACACACACACTCTCTCTCAAGCTATTCTCTCTCTCTCTCTCTCTCTCTCTCTCTCTCTCTCTCTCTCTCTCTCTCTCTCTCTCCCCTCTCCCATCCCCTACTCTCTCTTTCACATTTGCACACACACTCCCATCCCCCCATTTTATCTCTCTCTCCCTCCCTCCCTCCCTCCCTCCCTCTCCCACTTCCTCTCCCACTGCATACTTTCTCTCACTCTCTCTCCAATCCCTTACTCTCTCTCACTCTCCCACCCCCTACTTTCTCTCCCATCCCCTACTATCCCTCTCCTCTCCCATCCCCTTCTCTCTCTCTTATACACACTCCCATGGTCCCCCTGCTCTCTCTCTCCCTCCCTCATCCTCTATCTCTTTCCCTTCCTCTCCCACTCACTCTCCCATTGCCTACTCTTTCTTCCTCACTCTCTCCCCCATCCCCTACTCTCTATCTCTCATTCTCCCACCCCCTGCTCTCTCTCACTATCTCTCCCAACCCCTCCTCTCTCTTATACACACTCCCATCTTGACCTCTCTCTCCCTCTATCCTTTTCTATCTCCCTCTCCCACCACCTACTCTCTCTCTTCCACACACACACTCTCTCTCCCATCCCCTACTCTCTCTCTTGCTATCTCTTGGGCTACTCTCTCTCTCTCTCTCTCTCTTCCACTCCCTCTCCCACCGCCTACTCTCTCTCTCTCCCTCTCTCTCTCCCCCTCCCTCTCTACTCTCTCTCACTCTCTCCATCTCCCATCCCCTAATCTCTCTCATTCTCCCACCACTAATATCTCTCACTCTCCCTCCCATCCCATACTCTCTCTCTCTCTCTCTCTCACACACACACACACACACACACACACACACACACACACTCTCCCATCCCCCCACTCTCTCTCTATCTTTCTCTTCCTCTCCCATTCTCTCTCCCACCAACTACTCTCTTTCTCATGCTCACACTCTCTCTCTCCCATCCCGTACTCTCTTTGACTACCTTCTCTCTCTCTCTCTCTCTCTCTCTCTCTCTCTCTCTCTCTCCCCCCTCCCTCCCTCCCTCCCTCCCTATCTACTCTCTCTCACTCTCTCCATCTCCCATTCCCCTACTCTCTCTCATTCTCCCACCACTAATCTCTCTCACTCTCCCTCCCATCCCATACTCCCTCTCTCTCTCTCTCTCTCTCTCTGTCACACACACACACACTCCCATCCCCCCACTCTCTCTCTCTATCTTTCTCTCCCTCTCCCACCAACTACTCTCTTTCTCATGCTCACACTCTCTCTCTCCCATCCCCTACTCTCTCTCTCTCTAACTACCTACTCTCTCTCTCTCTCTCTCACTCACTCACACACACACACACACACACACTCCCATCCCCCCTCTCTCTCTATATCTTTCTCTCCCTCTCCCACTCCCTCTCCCACCAACTACTCTCTCTCACACACTCACACACTCTCTCTCCCATCCCTTACTCTCTCTCTGACTACCTAGTCTCTCTCACTCTCTTTCTCTCTCTCTCTCTCTCTCTCCCCTCTACACACTTCCATCTCTCTCTCTCTACCACTCCCTCTCCCACTGCACTCTCAATCTCTCACTCACTAGATCCCCATCTCCTACTCTCTCTCACATTCTCCCACCCCTACTCTCTCCCCCATCCACTACTCTCTCTCTCCCATCCCTACTCTCTCTCCCACCTCTCTCTCTCTCTCCCTCTCTCCCTCTCTCCCTCTCCCTCTCCCTCTCTCTCCCTCCCTCCCTCCCTCCCTCCCTCCCTCCCTCTCTCTCTCTCTCTCTCTCCCTCCCTCCCTCCCTCCCTCCCTCCCTCTCTCCCTCTCTCTCCCTCCCATCCCCTACTCTCACTCTTTCTCTCTCTCATCCCTTACTCTCTCTCTCTCTCTCTCTCTCTCTCTCTCTCTCTCTCTCTCTCACACACACACACACACACACACACACACACAACCATCCCATTCTCTTTCTCCCCCATCCACTACTCTCACTTTTTCTCTCTATCCCTCTCTCCCTACCTACCTTCTCTGATCCCATACTCTCTCTCCTTCTATTTCTCCCTCCCTCTCTTCCTATCCCACCTCCTACTCTCTCCCCATCTTCTAGTCTCTCTCATTCTCTACCCTCTCTAGCTCTCTCCTTCCCTCTCTATTATAATTTAGGCTTCATGTGTGTATGCACACTAACGCACGTACATGCTATTAAGGCCTAAATTTTAAAAAGCTTAAAATAAGACGTGCATAGTATAGCATGCACATGCTATTTAAAGCTTTGGACTCTACCAAGTCTAAGCCTTGGTTTTTCCTTAGGGATCCAACCCAAAGGTTTGGAGTCTCTAAACTAGTCTAAGATGTGGTTTGCTACAAACATACAAAAAAAGACTGATTTTTCTTGTGTGCTCTCCTTCAAGTTTTCTTGTGGTTAAGCATCAATAAAATCTAGTTACATGACGTTGTAGGTCTCTATATTAGCTATATAGGCTCCATATAATTTGTTTTTTATTTAAACTATTTCAAGCCTCTCAACTATAATTTCTTTTAAATGTATGTCCATTTTCTATCAAAAACCAAGATGCACTAATTAGGGTATAGATTTTAGCTCATTCATCAAATTTTGCAACAACTTAGTTTTCTAGAAACTAGACTCCATTCTACACACTTTGAGAGAAAGAAGTTTTGATTTTAAATTATTTTTCAATCATTTCTAGCGAGAGCACCTAGATATTTCACATTTTTGGGATGTTTCGAATTTATAAATTCATTAAAAAATAAACATTATAAAATTACC
Source organism: Cupressus sempervirens (assembly GCA_028749045.1). Lineage (NCBI taxonomy): Eukaryota > Viridiplantae > Streptophyta > Pinopsida > Cupressales > Cupressaceae > Cupressus > Cupressus sempervirens. The sequence continues at coordinate 609,023,920 of CM053784.1, read as the reverse complement.
CAAAAAATATAGGATGAATTGCACAATGTTAGGTAACTTTTGACCAGAGCAATTTAAGAATTTTTAGAAAAAAGTTAAAATTTTAGGGGAGGCACACTTTTTACTATGTTATGTTTTTTCTATATAAATAGTACCACTCTCTATGGCCCCCCTTTTTAAGGTCCTAAAACTAAACCACTTTGAAAAAAATTAGTAGTTTAGAAACTAGATTCAATGGACTACTACTTTTGTTTTTGCCACATCTTAAAATTTTGAGCTTAACTATCTTAAAATTCTTGTCAAAGTTCAAAAATTGTTGATTCAAGAAAAAAAAAAAAAAAAGGTGTCCACTTATACCCCATTTTTGGCACCACAACTTGGCGCACTTAACCATAAGGGATATGTATCTATAATTGGGAGGGAAATTAGTTATCGAGTAACATTCTCCCAACTATTGTATTTAATTTTTCTCTACATACTTGAGCACTTTGGAAGTTATTGTAAGAAATAACAATTTATTTACCAACACAACTCACCATACATATCTCACTCCTAGATATATTCCTTTTTCTCCCTTACATGAATCTTTCTAAATCTCCCTAATAAAGTAGATATTTCTCTCCCATTCATACTTTTCTTATGCATTCTCTCCCCCATGCAACTAGAGGGTATTTTTATGTACATATCTCTGCTATTGAAATCAATGAAAAAGGCCTTATTATGTCCATTTACTAGTCCAAGTCTTCAACCATCTCAAGTTTCCAAAGACATTGTTCAAGACCAAATACCAAGAGTCCTTAATGAATCAGCTCATAACAAATACTCCCCCATATAGAAAGCATCAACATTCATTTTATTCTAACAATAGTGCTCTATACTACTAGATTGATGTAATCTCTACATCAACTACTCTGAAGTAGGTGAGGGTGTAATCCCAAGCATACCTCTCAAGTAATCAAATGTATCTTTTGGTAAGGGCTTTGTAAATATATTTTCAATCTAATCTTTAGCACTTGCATATTCCAATCTAATCTCTTTTCTTGCTTCCTTCTCTCTCAAGACATGATCCTTAAATGATATATATGCTTAGTATTAGAATGCAATACAAGATTCTTATACATACTCATAGTACTTATGAACTATCATAGTATATGATAATAGCTTCTATAAATTTTATTCCAATATCTTTTAGCATCTACTTCATCCACATGATTTGATTATAATTATTTTTTGTTTATACACGTTCTACTTCTATTGTACTCTATGAGATACGATCTTGTTTCTTTCTCAACTATGAAACCAATCTACCTCTAAGAAAACTTGCTCCACCATTGGTGCTCTTTCTATCATCCATATTGCCTGTCTAATCTATATCAGTATATGTACAAAGAGTGAAAGCACACAACCTATCATACCAAATTCCATAGTCAGATATTCCTTTCAAATATTTGAATATCCTCTTTACTGCTACATAATGATACTTTTTAGGATTAGATCAAAATATAGCTATAATCCCAACTAAATTTTCTATATTTGGTCTAATGTGAGTTAGATATTGCAAAACTCCAATCATGGATCTGTAATTCTTCTACTCAACTATAGGTGTCTCATCCTTTCTAGATAACTTGTGGCTAGTTATCATAGGTGTACCAATAGTCTTACAAGTTTCCAATCCAAACCTTTTCAACAAATATTTCAAGTACTTAACTTGTGAATTGAGAATACTATCATTGTTTTGCACAATCTACAATCCTAGGAAAAAATGTAATTCTTCTATCATACTCATTTCAAACACATTCTTCATCTCTTCAAAAAATTTATCACTTCTTTCATCATTGCCTCCAATTATGATATCATCAATAAATATTACTATTATCAGCAAACCATTCTAAATTTATTTCAAATAGAAGTTACTATCTATCATACCTTTAGCAAATCTGAGTTTTGCCAAATAATTGTCCAACCTTGTGTATAAGGTTTTAGGTGCTTGCTTTAGTCCATATAGAGCTTTCTTTAGTCTACATACCATATCTTTGGATCTTCTATTAGAGGAAAACCTTTAGGCTACTCAATATATACCTCTTCATCAAGTTCTTCATTCAAAAAAGTTGACTTAACATCCATTTAATATGCTTTGAACTTCTTATTCACTACATAAGCCAAGAAGAATTTTTATTGCTTCCATTTTGGCTACAAGGGCATTTGAATCCTCATAGTCTATGTTTTCTTGCTATGAATAACCTTTTCATACAAGTTTAGCCTTATTTCTTACAACTTCTCCTTTCTCATTCATATTTTTTGATATACTTCTGCTTAGAGTTGTTCACTCAACTCTTTCTTCTACTTTAGGCTTAGATCTCTTATATTCAATCTAATTCCCATTTTGCAAATCATTATTAGTCCTAATGATAACTGTTGGTGTAAATACGTACTTTACTATTTACACTTACTTAAGTTTACTTAGGTTAATGCATTAGTTTATTATTTTGCATTGTTTTATTATTTTCATTTGTGAGACACTTAGGAGTTTGCACACCTTTTGAGTTGTCATGTAGACAACACAGGAGTACACAACTCTATTTAAGCACATGGTTTCTACAACACTATTTTGTGTGTCACACCCTTGTAGGCTTATCCTCTCATCACCACACTTACTTCCATGCTTAATGGAGGATAACCCATATCTAGTGGACATGTGCTTGGTTGTATGACACATCATATGTTAACTTCTATGCATTCTAGAAGCTCTCTTGAGGCCTTTATATTCAGGCACTCCTAGTGTACTATAATGAACCAATTATTGAATACATTGTTATTTTGATCATACTCTCTCTCTTTGCTCTACTGTGTGTTTGTGTTTGAGTTCTTAGTTCCTAGGTGAATTTTTCCCTTAGGAAAATTCTTATATGGTATCAAAGCAACTTGGAGATTTTCTCATCACAAGTCGTTCAAGACCTCTTGCTTGCTTCATCACCTCAGCCTGAATCTAAAGTGCTATAGAAATTGGGAGTGTCCAACGTTAGATCTAACCTTGCCATTGTGTCGAAAACACTGAACCAATGAAAATCAACTATAAGCACGCCTACCTTGCCTCAAAGTCGATCGTGAGGAAATTTTTTTTTGCAAATCAGAACTCAGAGGCCCCAATTTGTGACCTAGGCAGTGATACCCTGAATCTGCCATTTGCAAGTAATTGTTTGATCGCATGTCGTACAACAACGACGGAGAGTACAAACCCACATACTTGTTAAACAATTTAGCTGAGAGCTTGTAATTAATTCAATGCACAGCGGATACAAATTTTCCAGCCACACATCACCTGTCCTGGCCTTATAACCTCCGCCGACCTTCTTTACTTTAATTTCTGTGGCCTTTGCATTATAAAAAGTGGGCAAACAAAACTACTGGTCAATGTGGGACTAAGCGCACAAAATCTGGTGCTGTCCTCAGAAAACCCCAGTGATGTGATTGTATTTTTGGCATTTTTGTTCTCTGATCTGGGCACAACATTCATCGTCTAATGCTGTTTTGTAATTTTTTGACTTTCAGCTGCGAAGGATTTTCCCACCGCACACAGAGGATTTTACAGAAGTCTATGGCTCTCGCCTGATCTTTCCAACATAGGTTTGGTGTTCTCCAACATGGTGGACTGAATTTTTTTTGGCTAGTGGTTTTTCGTAACCACGATATCCTAGCAACGGTGACAAAAATATCGAGAAAAATCTTCAACACGACCTACACATATCAGCATTGTGTGTTTTAAGCTCTAGCTAATTTGCAAATTCTCAACTGTGTTTTGATTTTTTCGACAATTGCAGTGAACAATGAGCCACCACATGACCATTTCTGATTGGTTCAGTGACACGTAGAGACCTTGACATGTGGAACAGTTCCATTTGTCCATGTAGACAGATCTTACCATGTACTCTCAGATTGCCACATCACTCGTGGAACTAGAATGAGTGACACATCAGCAGTATGGATTTTGCCACGTGTTCCATCTATACAGTATAGACAACTAAGTCATCAGACATGCCACCCAGCCAGCTATATTTTTGCTGACATCACATTTTCACTGGGCTAAAATTGATGCCTGTCTAACCGTCAAACCCAGTCATTTTTGAACTATGTTGACGACCATTTGACCATCAAATTTAGACTCATAGTTTCTCCTCCAGACTCCTCTCCAATTTTTTTTTAGTTTGGCAACCTGACTTTGCAAGCTCCTAACTTGGACATCCGGACTCTGATTCAGGTGCAATTTTTTTTGAAATCAGGTAGAATTTCCTAAATTTTCTAGTGGTGGTGTTTTTTTTGTTTTTGGTGCATAGATTTTGTAGAAATTGCATTTTTTGGCAATTGTACCTATATAATCCTATGTTTTGTAACTTCAAAAGCTTCGTACGGGCACATCTGGTCACTTTTTCATGTTTCAATTTTTTTTGAAAGTGTGTATTTTTTTGTCTACTTTCCAGATGTTCTTTAACTAGTTCACATGGTATTATCAAGACCCTTTGCAGTGACTTCAGCTAGCCAAGGCTGCTACATAATCATATTTGTTGATGACTTTTCAAGATTCACTTGGGTCTTCTTCCTTCATCATAAGAATGAAGTCATTCATAAGCTTCAAGACTTCAAGACTCATGTTGAACACAAGTCAGGGAAAGCCATCAAAGTATTAAGGGTGAACAATGAGAACAGATATGTTGAAAAAAGACTTAAAAACTTTTACAAAATTGAGGGGATTGATCTTCTGAACTCACCAGCATTCAGTCTGCACAAAACAGATGTTGCAGCTATGAGGATTAGGACTCTCAAGACCATGGCAAGTTGCATGATAAAGGCCAAGTCTCTCGATCTTACACTAAAGTTGAAGCCATTAGTAGTGCTACTCACATACTTAATAGGTCTCCTCATCCAGCCTTAGATGGCAAGACTCCTTTTGAGGCATGGTGTGGTAGAAAACTAGTTGTGAGTCACCTTAGTGTCTTTGGTTGTCCAGCATGGGCAAACCTTTCTTATAGGAGTTGCGAGGCACCAACAACTAGGCCTTGTACCTTTATTAGTTATGAAGACAATGTGAAGGCTTACAAACTGATGGATCCAGAGACACGTGAGATTTTTGTGGAGAAGGATGTTCACTTTGAGGAAAGTTCTCCTAGCTTGTCCTCTATTCCTCTTCACACATCATACATAGTGGAAACTGATAGTGACACCAGTAATAGTGCTTCAATAGGTTCAGACATGTGGGGTTCTGTTGACAGTTGCAGTGAGAGGCCACATCAGTCTAGTCCACATGCTTATATTGCCACAGTGAAAGGTCCAATACATCATGGTACATCTCATCTTCCAGCTCTAGCTTCAGTTGAATTGGGAGGCAGACTTGAGGACTTACATCTTCTCATTGATGATGATACTTCTACAGTTGTTGCAAGGGCTAACTTTGACCCTCATGTCCATTCTCTACATGATCAATCTACATAGGTTGGCATGATTGTGGATCCTTATGAGCAATAATTAGTGGAGGTCTCTTTGTCAATTGAGGAGACAGATGGTTCAGTGGAACAGGTTCAATAGATATCCTTGCTAGATCTGCATTCATTCTTTTTAGCATAGTTGGAAGGGATGAGCACAAACATTAGTACAGGGATACTTGAGTAGGTTTCAAGGCTAGCATACATCTTCAGGACTGTACCTTTGCCTTTGTTTCTCCCTAAGGGGAGGAACACCATTCTGCATTCTTGGACCAGCTTCTTCATTAGAGCAGCTTTCACTAGCTGGCATTCTTCTTTTGGGGGGGAGCCTACTCTGTCTCTCTTCCTTCTCTCATTCTCTTTTGTATATACTGGATGTATGTCGTAATGGGGGGGTCTTGATTACTCCATCCATCGATGCATCCTTACTTATCTCTCTTTTTCGGGGAGGGTTTTTCCCATGAGGTTTTCTCTCTTTCCCCGCTTAATGGGAGATTTGCATTTTCATTATGTACTTGGGTACCTAATATGGCCTAGTAGTCAGGACCCATTATGCATCTTCATCCTAGTTTGTAAGATTAAGGGCATTCCCCTAAGTTGCACTTAAGGGGGGGTGTTGGTGTAAATACGTACTTTACTATTTACACTTACTTAAGTTTACTTAGGTTAATGCATTAGTTTAATATTTTGCATTATTTTATTATTTTTATTTGTGAGACACTTAGGATTTTGCGCACCTTTTGAGTTGTCATGTAGACAACACAGGAGTACACAACTTTATTTAAGCACATGGTGCCTACAACACTATTTTGGGTGTCACACCCTTGTAGGCTTATCCTCTCATCACCACACTTACTTGCGTGCTTAATGGAGGATAACCCATATTTGGTGGACATGTGCTTGGTTGTATGACACATCATGATGCTAACTTCTATGCATTCTAGAAGCTCTCCTAAGGCCTTTATATTTAGGCACTCCTAGTGTACTATAATGAACCAATTATTGAATACATTATTATTCTGATCATACTCTCTCTATTTGGTCTACTGTGTCCTTGTGTTTGAGTTCTTAGTTCCTGGGTGAATTTTGCCCTTAGGAAAATTCTTACAATAACTTCCACATTTTCATGGTTATCCATTGGATCAAAAATAGGTACCAAATCTATCTCTTATACTACTTCCTCTTCCTTAACCAATTCATGCTCATTATCCTTATCATCATAGTCATTCAAAAATCAAGTTCCATTTATTTTTAAATTCTTCATCTTAATAATAAATTTATTTTTTTCTATATTTCCTTACTCTCTTAGGTCATCTTCACAAAAAATGACCAAACTCTTTACATGTCTAACAAATAAAAAATTTCCATACCTTCCTTGATATTCATATCTTCTATAGATCTAGATCTATCTTTACTTGCTCTTATATTCTTTTATATGAAACAAAAGGATTCTAGATTTGTAAACTCAATGCTCTGTTCTATACACGAACATGACAACTCACCAAGAATCTCTATCTTCTATGAGACAAAATTTCATCTAATTGACTTAGGACTACCTTTTTAAAAATAAGTCGCAATAGAATTCCTAAAGTTGTAACTAAGATTTATCTACAAGGACCTAATGCTCTAATACCAATTGTTAGAATACATAGTCCACCAATATAACTAAGAAGGTAGGGTGGGGGGTGAATAAGTTACCCAACTAATATCAAAATTATCACCTTATTAAACTTGAACCATATGAGCAATATAATCAGAAACCACAAGAAGATACTCATGCACGATAACACCAGATATGTTCACTAGGGAAACCCTTGATCAGAGGGAAAACCCCAATGGGGATGGTACCCACAAGATGATATACTAATATAAATATTCCTTATTAGAGGATGGAACCTATTAGTAGTCAATAACAATATTTAGTACAAATCAGTCCCTATTAGGAGACTTTGAATCCCTGTTAGGAGATTCCAACCATGTTAGGAGTTGTGCCAAACCTATTAGGAGTTATGGAAGATAGTTGGACCTATATCCCAAAAAACTTCAAGGCAAGATCAATAAACCCACTTTCTAAATGATATCTATATTATTCCTTGCAAAATAATAGAAATGAATAGTATTGCTACTTCCTCTTTCTATCCTATCAAGTAGACTTCTAATCCTTTTGATCTTGTAACTAGATCATGAATCTCACATCAAATAGTCCCTTGGACCACTTACTCACATTCAGTAAACACTTTTCTCATTTTCACACTTTGCATATACTTCAATCTCATACTCATGTCTAACAAACAAGAAAAATAATTTTCCTTTGTACCATATCTTCAAAATAGTTCCTTTATAATTATGATAGGCCTGTCATCTCACATTCTATTCAACTTCTCAAACATGTGATATTAGGGATTGTGTATCCACCAACCTCATCATTAGATTGTCATCACTTGCTAGATGATCATGCATCGACATATTATATCACTACCAAAGGATATAATGCAAACATTAGAAACCACTTCTCAAATACTCTATCTCTATACCACTCTCTTTAAATCAGGTACAACTTTTGTATGTCTTTGAGTTACATACATTGCACAATAAACCTTCACATCGGGACACTATACCAAACATTTCCATAAACATGCATCACTAGTCAATAAAAAAATTGTTCGTAAAACTAATATCAATGTCTTCTACTCTTTCAATCTTCATACACTTGCTGCTATGTTGAAATCAATGCTAAAAATAGTCATGAATGCAACATGTCAATACTCTCCAATGATTAGGATATATCATTGCCATTCATGTTAACATTTCTTCCATTAAAATATTTTACAACATGTAAATGCAAGTAGAATAAACAAAATGGAGATAAATCCTTTAGACTAAAACCTAATAGTACATCATAAATATTTTTTCACAATAACACCACTATTGTGAATAACTCTGAAGATGTTTCCACAACTTTAATCAACATAAACCTACAAAATAATGAGTATGTAACCATGGAGAGATTGCCTCCTAGCCTAGGAATCTATGAGACCACCCCTGACAGTCTTGAATAACCAAAGCTAAATAGGTTAAACACATACACAAACTCACAAT